>CM073776.1:3492596-4237869 GCA_037158775.1 Hetaerina titia | reverse complement strand
AGATGATTGAAATCTAAACTGCATTTTATCCTCAGTCTCTATACAGAGTCGACCGAAGTTCAAACTTGCTCATATTATTCGCAACGCAGATATTCCTTGTTAAATATCTTTCTCAATGGCATGTTTAGGTTGAAACCCTGTTGTTAATATTATATTGACAAGGAATGGAAATCATGCAGATGACTACACTGTAACTTTGATTCATCGTTATGGAATCCGACTGCGTGAGATACCAGACCTTTCCTAACGTCGCCACGTGTCACCAAAACTTCACGTGTTCCACTGACGCGCGCCATTGGTTGAAAAACATTGATCCAAGAAAAAAAGATGCTGTTTGATGGTCGACATTATTATCATTGACAGATTGTCACTGATGCTTTTCATTATATCGGTGATCATCTTCCATTATCTATCTCAATTTCAGAGTCCAATACCAACAGTGATTATGTTAATTAACCTTGGCGCATAAGGATAACATGCTGAAGTCTTGGCGGCGAGGTCAGTAGAAAGCTGGCCCACTGCGTCGAGGGCTACGCCGCGGGGAACTTCCTCACGCCCGTAATGCGCTCGTATTTCTCGAGTGATAGTGCCACGATTATCAGATCTGCCATTTCATTTAAGAGACATCTGAAAACTGTGTTAAATGCTACGTAAAACTTTCCAAGTGGCATTGTTTAAGCAAGTAATAAATGTTGGCCACTTTTATAAAAAGTACTAGACTCCGTATAATTAAAATTTAGAAGTAATTGCAATTTGATCTGTAGATTTGAAAACGCAGAAGTAAAGCAAGCGCCAATTGAATAAATAACTGCCCTTCCCCCGAAAATATTCAAATATAGCCATTGGATGATTCAAACGACCCATCTAATATTTCACGATAGCGCCATTGTTTCGTGAGACCGATACTTGACGATCGGTGTTTTCTCAATATCAAATGTCGATCGTTGTCTTTCGATGTAAAGCCCAATCTAAGGTTTTTTGGTTCCGGTTTTTAAGGAGGAGGGGCGCTGAGGATCGGATTGGAGGATGGCTTTCGGGAGGGATGTCGGCCGACCGCCGCGCCGTGGTCCAAGTCGGTCGGCTTTTGCAATCGACCAGTGCTTGCCGTGGAAGACAAGAGAGACAATGTCCAGCTGGACTTATCAGCGGCCATAAGTGTCTTCTGTCGGTAGAGCATGAAGGACCGCTCACACTCATACCCTTCCGTCTTATCTTTTCTTCGATAGTGAGCAAGATAGCACGACCCTCCGACTGACACAATCATTCAGAAAATGAGAAAAATTTAATTTCGATGACGTAATGTCTCGGCACTGCATTCCTATCAATTCTTCCCCAGTTTATTTTTGTCATTCCATTATAAAAATTTCACGTAGTTATAAAACGGTAGGAGAAAGAGAAATGCGGTTGGAATGAGAAATTCCTCCTGGATACATCTTCCAAGGAAAAAACCGCCTCAAGAAGTGGAAATTATAGATCCGACGCTGTCATTATGCCGCTAAAATGGAATTTGTCTGGATCCGTTAAAATTGAGCGCTCGTACAGCGAAAAACATTGAACGTGGGGAATTTTTTTAAATTGGAACCTCGCCGTATAAGGAAAGGTAACTTCTCCAGACGGCGGTCATGTCCCAGAGGGAGAGAGGTAGCGTCGTGGTAAATTGGGAACCACTTCGCCACTCAAAACCTACGGGGACGGAATGTAAAGAAAAAAGACCCCGAACATTAAAAGACTGCGAAATTTGTCGATGACATTTTTGAACCCAGCTCATCATTACATCACTTGTATTTACTTCTCCCAATTTGCAGCAAGAGCATTTGTGAATACGTCATAAATCTATGTATGATTGTGATGATGGTGTGTAACTAGAAAACACTTTTAATTCTTGCTAGTATCACCGAATATGAAAATTAATTCTCTTGAGCTTGGATGGGTGTTGAACTGATACAAAATATAAATAATGAAACTGTGAGAAATGAACATATTTTTTAACGATAGCTTATACCTGGTTCCGGGAACATTTGTTAATATCTAGTTTTCGGGAGTTTAAGTAAATTATTTGGAGGAAATGACTATTTGTTAATATGCTATTAGACTTTCACGTCCAAATATGACTTTTTTAAAATTCAGGGAACGTTCCTAAAAGAAAATGAGTTGAAATCTTCCGGTTTAATCAGATAAAGAAGAGAAAGACGGGAGTGCGCCATTTTCGATCCAAATGAATCTCCTAGATTAAGGATTGCCCAAACTATCGAGCAGACATTTTGATTTAATCAATCCAAGATTTACAATGAAGGCGACGGATGCAGACAGCAATACGTAGCAATGGGGTGACGCACCCGCGCCCGCCTCCCACCCTCATATTTCACTTTGTGGCGCCCTCTGCGGAGTGACGCCGGCGAAAGAGGCGCCGCAAACTGCCCTTCACCCCTGTACCCACCGTCCGCGGTGGCTTGAAATGCGAGAGCCCGCGGCACCGCAGCCATTCGCCGACGCCCGGAGTCCTTCCGTAGCGGCGGAAACCTCCATTGCGACCAGGGGACACTGGCCGACCAGAGTCCGATCTTGAACTCAAAATTCGCCTCTTTCCCATTTCAAAGTGCCCGAGGGCATCTTCCAGGGAGAGAAAGAGAGAGAAATAGCCTTTAGAGGAAGAGGAGAAACATGAGTGGCTCGTGACTTTTCGTGAGAGGTTCCGAGAATCCAAAGATATTTCTTCGTGAGTCAATGTTGAAAAGTACACGAAGATTTCATAAATGACGTGTTGGGAGGGGAAGGTGGCCAAGCAATCAATTTGCGATCGAAGGAACGAATAAAATGGCACTAACGCTGTTGTCACTATGCATGCATGTTTCATTGAGAGATGAACAATTAAATGTTTGAAAGGCATCATTACCGTTGCCCAAAATATCGAGAATTGTGAAACCGTGTTTTTGCGGTTAGTTGACATTTATTCTATGTTATTATAAGTGAACAAGGAAGAAGTAAAATACTTTGTAATACCACAGGATTCCACAAAGTATCGGCCTCGACTATCTCAAATTATATATTATTATATTATTAAAGCTGACAGTACTCCTAGAATCAAAAAATCGCTATGAAATGATTCTGACGAAGTTCATTATTTTTTTGCAACGAACAGGTGAGTGACTAAGGGAGGGGGTGGAAGGAGGTGGGAGGGATGGAAAGTACTCGTACTTAATTTTCGTTACTGGAAAAAGTTAAAATTTGGCCGTGATTCAACGCCACTCCTTTGTAGGGAAACAGAAAACGAAGGGAATGGACCGAAGATCCATGGTCACTTCACAGTGAGGCAATTTGTCCGCTAAACATTTCAAACGTTTCCAAAATAACATCGATTTAAGTCTTTATATTCAGAGTGTGTCGTAGGAGGATTTATATCGCTCTTTTACTTAAATTCCAACAAATGCATTGAGGGTGGGTTTACATTTGTGCGAGAGACAGACTGCTCACATGCTACGCAAGTAATAGCGGGTGATGAAATGCGGAAGCGGCAAAGGGGTGGGGGAATGGAAGGCAGGAGAGGTGCGGGGGACTGTACTAACGGCGAGAGGGTAATTTGAAGAAGGGCAGCTCGGAATGGAAGCAGTTTACTGATTGCACTCATAGGGGTATTGGAGTTGGCCGCGGGGTGGGGATAGCAGGGCTTCAAAGTTCTGTAGAAGATAGGGAGTTATTTATTGGTATTAAGCAGATGGTTGAAACTGGTATAGTTTCAATCAAATTTTGTCTTGCGTTCAAGCCCTATCCGAACTCACAAGCAATATAGCAGAGTAATAAGGGTGACCCTGTTCCTTTTCCTGCGCCAATATTCGATTCGAAACGAATTTCTGTTGACAAAAAAGCCACGTCGTAATTTTCGGGTGGGCCATCATCTGCATATTATCATACATATGCATATTATCCTGCGAGTGTGACCGCTAGGGTGTGCGGCAGGGTGTGATTCAACGTAAGGTATCAAAAGCTATAATTTCTTAATTGTCTGTAAATATGGAAACCAATTCATACACTGTAGACAATTATGACTTAGGTTATATAGTATGTAGCTCGTTATTGGATGGTAGAGTACTTCGCTATGCATGCGAGACAAGCTGATAGGCACAAGGAAAGACCTAGGTTATCAATGCGACGATTGGCTCGCAGAAACTCTCTAAGTGCAATCCTGTTCCAATGTGCCAATCTTCTACATTTACATCTACATCTACATAATACCCCGCAAGCCGCAGCAAGGGCGTGTGGCGGGGGGTGTTAGGTCACCACCCAAAAAAGGAAAAAAGAAATACCGCATTACTGTATACAGCAATAGAGAAAACAATACTGTAAAAGGCAATACATTACTTAATGGCATCCGGGAAGGGTTTTGACACAACACACAGGAGGTTAGTGAAAGTGCATGCAATTGAGTGAGGGTGGCAAGTGGCATTTTTGTTATCTCCGAGTGTGACCCTACAGTTGTTATCCCGTATTGTCCGTGGGAAGAAGGAGTCTTTGAGTCTGCTAGTTCTGGCATCTATTTCCCGAATTTTGTATATATGATCCAAGCGACCTATGTATGTTGGAGCGCGAATAATTTTCGAGACCTCGGTGCTGAAACATGCGGATCTGAATTTATTTAGTAAGTTTAACCTAGCATTGAGTCGTCTTTCTTCCAATGATTCCCATCCCAACTCCATAAGCATTTCAGTGACGCTTTTCGTTTTATCGTAATAGTTTTCCACGAAACGAGCTGCCCGGCGTTGGACCTTCTCAATTTCCCGAATGAGGCCTTTTTCACACGGATCCCATACGCTACATGCATATTCTAAATGGGGCCTTACAAGAGCGTGATAACAACGTTCCTTGACCTTGGAGTCACTTCTGCCGACAATGCGTCTAATAAATCCTAATTTTTTTATATGCTTGCCCGCAGACTTTACGTATATGGGTCCCCCAAGTTAAGTCTTTAGTGAATGTAACACCTAGGTATTTCACCGTGTCAACTACTTCAAGGTCAACTCCAGCTAATTTGTAAACTAATCCCGTGGATCTTTTAAAGAAATTTACCACCGAACATTTATTAAGATTTAAAGGCAATCCCCATTTTGAACACCATTCATTAATTCTATTTAAATCACGTGCTAGAGTTAAGCGATCCTCATCCCCAGATATCTCCCGATAAATCACTGTGTCATCCGCGAACATCCTTATCTTACTTTTCACTTCGCGGTTCAGATCGTTAACAAAAATCAAGAATAGTAACGGTCCGATAACACTTCCCTGAGGAACCCCCGAGGTTACTCGTACGCTGGTAGAACTAGCGCCGTCAAGGACTACCCTCAGTTCCCGGTCTAAAAGGAAGTCTTCAACCCAAGTTATTGCCCCCTTGTGTATACCTGCGCCCTTTAATTTATGGATGAGTTTACCATGCGGAACCTTATCAAATGCCTTTTGAAAGTCTAAAAAGATCGCATCCACTTGCCCACCACTTTCACCCGATAAAAGTAAGTCATGTGTGAACAATCCTAATTGGGTCTCGCATGAGCGGGTTTTTCTGAATCCGTGTTGATTGTCACTTAAAAAGTTAATGTTATCAAGATGTCTCATTATGGAACTGACAATTATGAGCTCTAAAATTTTGCAACATATAGAAGTGAGAGAAATGGGTCTGAAATTGCTGGGGTCCTCCCTGTCACCACTTTTAAAAATAGGCGTTATTTGCGCGGTTTTCCATTTCTCAGGGACTTTGCACTCAGTCAGTGATTTGTTAAATATAAATTCGAGATACGGGGCGATGTTAGGAGCTAAGTGTTTTAGCACCCTAGCTGGTATGTTTTCGGGACCCGGGGATTTGTCTGGTTTAATGTCTTTGAGCAATTTGGTAATTCCTTGCTCGTCCGCTGTTATTTTTGCCATGGGTTCAGTATAAATTGTTTCTTGGAGATACGTGGAGGCTACATCGTTCGTGAAGACGCTCTGGAAGAATTCGTTTAGAATGTTGGCTTTACCCTCACTGTCAGTATGAATGATATTGTTGCAGTCCCTTAAGCAAGCCACGGTTTGTTGACCCCTATTTACTTCCCTAACATATTACCAGAAAGCTTTGGGGTCAGTGTTCAAATACTCGCAGAGTACTTTACGCTTAAAGTCTTGCAAAGCGCTACGTAATTGTGTTTTAGTTTCAATTTTAGAGGATCTATACTTGTCCAAAAGCTGTTTATTGTCCAAGGGTAATGAGTTCAGACATGCTTTCTTTACCCTAAAGTGTAACATTCTCTGCTTTCGAAGGGCTTTTTTAACGCCTTTGTTGTACCACCTGGGGTCGCGATTTGCTTTAACGTATTTTACAGGGATGAAATCTGTTATTCCTTTTTGCATAATTTGGACAAACTGTGCCCAAGTTTCTTCCACGGTGGCAAGACTTAAGCGCGTTTTGAAATCGTGTAGTGAAGAGTTTAAATGGCTGGCAAAAGTTTCAAAATCTGCTTTGTGATAATTATAAATTTTTCTTTTTGGCTTAACATTCTTTTTTATTTCTACGTTCAAGTTGATAATAACAGATTTATGGTCACTCATACCATCGTCGGTTGATACACTATTAATGCGTTCCGGTGTGTTCGTAAGAAATAATTCCAATATGTTCTTTCCACGGGTGGGAATGCGTACTGCTTGATGGAGCGAGTTTCTTTGAACCAATTTTAGTAAGAAATTGCAAGATTCGCGATCACGGGTCCGAGATTTAACGCTATTACTGTCCCAGTCGATACCAGGGAGGTTAAAATCACCACCAATTATATTGATGCATTTATTATTTTTGCGTGTAAATTTATTTATTTGTTCATTGAGGGTATTAAGTGTTTGAAAATCTGAGTCTGGGGGTCTGTAGAAAGAGCATAAATTAATGTTGGGGTGATTGGATCGCAGTATGGTGCACCAAACACTTTCTATGTTATTATTTTCAAATGCAAGTTGTCTGCTTTCAAGATTACTTTTCACAGCCACGAAAACTCCTCCTCCGGGTCTTGTACCTCTATCATGTTGGTAAACTGTAAAGTTTATTGGGAAAATTTCTTGGTCATTGATGTCATTACACATCCAACTCTCTGTGCCTAATATTATATCAGCCGAATGACATTGGATTATGTGCTCGAGATCCGCTATTTTATTTTTGAGGCTTCTGCAATTTAATACAAGTACATTTAGATTGTTTTTCTCTTGAGTAACGCCCTTGTTTGTGTCTGACCGTAATTTACAACACGTTTGTGGAGAAGTGCATGTCAAATGTCTTTCTACGTCAATGCCAGGGTTGTCGGTTACTTTTACATATCGGTTGTATGTTGTATTAAAACAAGTTTGTGTTTGTTCTGTTATTTTTGGGATCTGTGAGGCGTAACCTGATCTCAAGTGACAAAAAGCGCTGGATTCTACTTTATTTATCCCAATATATGACCTGCGCTCTTGCCTTCCAACTATGCTAAACCCTAGAAACGTGTTCGTGTAACCTACGCGCTACACACTGTGATGCCACGGCAGTATAATGGACCCCGGAGCGATTTAGGGGTACCCGACACGATGAGAGGACAGGCCTCAGATCAACGAAGTCCGCTCCGATTTCCAAGTCCGATCTTCATACCATCACTCGAACTGACATTTTCCATTGCCTACTGCTCATAGTTCTTCATCGTTGACTCTATTCTACGATTCGTTCCTCCTATGTATCCTTAAATAGCGATTTGCAGGAAGCTCTCCTCCCTCAGGTTATGTCCATTCTGTTTTCCTCTCTTTCTGGTGCCTTCTTACATAGCCTCTCTTTCATCAAACCTTAATTCTTTTCATTATTCCTCCTCATAGTGCCACATTTCCGTCGCCTCCAATCATTTTCCCCCGCTATTCAAGTCTCTTAGATCCTCTGAAATTAGCGCTCGTTTTCCTTCTGTCTGATGGACAGCACACTACTATATTTCAGTCAACATAGGCTTCGGTTTAACGCACCAAAAGTTAGCTAATCTCTGCTAGATGAAATATTGGAATGTGTTTGGTCTTTCGATATGCTCTCAAATTTCGCAACAACGAGAATGTTGGCAATTTGAATGGCACTCCATGAATCATTGGCATTTCGATCGAAAGTGTTCCGTGCTCTCGAGATATAAATACGAAGCCGTCTGTAATGGGACGACCGCAGATCTAGGAAGAGAAAGAAGAAAGACGATGCAGCGGCAGTTGGGCCCGCGCCCGCCTCCACAACGTGGGTGGCGGTGAGGTGAATGGGGGAGGGCGGTAATGGCGTCATTCCCCCTCCCCCTTTGCCCACGCCCCTCCTCTTTTGGACGGGGAAAGACGAGCACTAAATCTTGTCTGCGATGATGGACTCCTTGGGGCCCTCGGCCAAGGGATTGTTCCTCAATCAAATTATATTTGAATGTCTTAATTGTGGAGAGATAGAGACTAAACGACCCCTTCTTCCTCCTTGTAAATCCTTCTCAATGTTATCTGCATTGAATTATATCAGTTCAACAGTGATATCCGACATTAAAATAAAATAAGTCGATGCATGAAATTATTAATGCTTGATTAGTTAATTTTTCGTTCAAAAATCCTTTAGCCAATAAGCTGAATATTTTTTCGTTAATACGCCGTTATAATACTCAACCATTGGGGTTCCTATCGCAACCACTAAAACTTTATCTAAAGTTTTCCAGGAAACGCATTGCCATTTAAGTGTAAGTTCCCACGATGAGAAAATAAAAAGCACTTGATCCAAAACAATGTTTATTTAATTTTCATACTGCGAAAATAATGCTTTTTGAATACTAAAGGTAAATCATAAGCCATCGGAAATTACACAATGCTATCGCTGCAGTTACAGTGACGAGTTAAACTCTGCAAATTTTCGCCCCAGATGTTTGAGCTAACCGACCACGATATCAATAATTTGTGTCATCTTTGATAAATATAGTAGTTGCCATAACCATACGCTGTTCAAAATACTGCGTGAAAATTTCCGGAGTTTTTATTCAATTATGATGGTAAAGTAAGTATTTGTTAAGTATACAGGCCGAAACAGAATGGACTCCCTGATTTGACGGCTAAATTATAAAAATCAACCAAGATAATAACTTTTAACTGACTTTTAATAATCAAACCACTTTACTTTTTCACAGCAGAAGTTACCCTTGTTAAAGCAAGGGTTCCAACCCCAGTGATATTGGAATTGTGTTCCTCCTTAAAAGTGTGTGTAGAACAAAACAGTTTCGTGTTTAACGGCAAAATATACCAACAAAAAGACGGCTTAGCAATAGGCTCTCCGCTTTCCCCGCTACTAGCAGACATTTTCATGGACAATTTTGAGCAAATATTGTTTTCCTCAGATCATCCCCTCATCAAAAATATCCTTTGTTGGTATAGATATGTTGATGACGTTTTCTGCGTCTGGACGGGTTCCGAAAGACAGTTGGAAATTTTCTTCAATTTCCTCAATTCCAGAGACAAACATATAAATTTTACCAAAGAATTAGAAGTGAATGGATCCCTCAACTTTCTGGACTTGAATATTACCATTAAAAACAATAGTTTTAATTTTTCTATTTTCAGAAAACTGTGTTATACGGACCATGTCGTACACTATAATTCGAGGCACTATTTCGCTCAAAAATTATCGGCCTTTCACGCCATGATACACAGAGTATGTTCGATCCCCTTGTCCAAAGAAAACACTCTTAAAGAACTAAAGATCATTAAACAAATTGCAGTGAACAATGGGTATAGGGAAGATTTAATTGATACCCTTTACCGTAAGAAACTATCCCGTTTAGCAAAGTTATCCATATATAGTTCACCCACATATACAGAAAACCAGCCAAAGTGGCGGAGATTCCCTTTTCTTGGTCACTTATCATTAAAAGTACAAAGAATTCTTCCAAAGGAAAAAGTGAGACCGGCCTTTTACAATAGAACTAATTTAAGCAACATGTTATGCCACACGAAAGACCACGTTGGACCACTACACAAAAGTGGAGTATACAAACTCCGCTGCAAAGACTGCAACCGGATATACATAGGCCAGACGGGGAGGAGATTTGAAACAAGAATAAAGGAACACCGAGCTTGTTTTAAAAATAACATCTCCGCATCACTATTCGCCAAGCACTTGAGAGATTTTGGCCACACCAGCGATTTTAATCCCGAATTTTTACATTTTGAGAAGAAAGGGTACCGTCTTGATGCGCTGGAGCAGTTGGAAATCCTTCAACACAAGAATTACGGGGAAGATGTTTTGACCAACGATTTTCTTTACCCTTCACATTCCCCGTTATTGTTTTTTCCCTCACCCCCTGCCAGCTCACCTGAAACCAAGTGAGACTTTTTCAACAATGTAGCGACTCCTCCCAACCCGCTACTAAGTCACCTAACTAATTACTAAGTGCCGTTCTCCGAGTTCATAATAATCATTTCCCTAATCCTCTGCCAACTAATCTGATGTCAGGTGGGCTTTTTGCAACATTGTATTGACCATATCCTTCCAGCTAATTATATAATATTATCCGCCCAAACCATAGACTTTTAGCCCCCCTCTTCATAGCTCAACCAATCCTTTCTTTCCTCCCTCCTCTTCCCCTCCGCCCAGAGATATGTATATATACGGTGTTGGACTTGTTTATTTTTACCTGATGATGTTATGTTATAACGAAACCTGGGTAGTAAAAATTAAAAAGTTTATGTGGAAAAGTAAAGTGGTTTGATTATTAAAAGTCAGTATGAAGATTTTCCACCAAGTTACGCCAGAAACTGTTTTATTTATCAAGATAATAAACTAAATTTTTCTTTCTGAAAACTAAATTTAATGTCATTTTATTGTCATTAGGTTTTAAAAATTACTTCATCCAGGTGACGATATTGGTGAGCGATGTACATGTCGGTAGTCATTAAAAAACGTTTTCGAAAACTTTTCTCAGCTATATAGTATATCTTGCGTTATTCTAGCGATGACATCTGCAATCACCTCCTTAAGAGCTTCCAAAGCCCTTGGTTAAACTTTGTAAACCTCTGTTTTGAGATATCCTCTAAGGAAAAAATCACTCGGGCTCAAACCCGGGGAGCGATGGAGCCATGGAAAATCCCCTCGTAACCAGATCAGGCGACCGGGAAATTGTTCTTGCAGCATTTGGCGTGAACTACGGGCGGTATGAGCCGTGGCACCATCCTGTTGAAACCATAGGGCTTCAGTGTCGTATTCCTCACCATACTCTTCCATTTTGGGAAGTAAAACGTCCTCCAGAATCTCACAATACGGCACAGAGTTCACAGTAACACTTAAACCTCGAGATTCAAAAAATTTAGGCCCAATAATGCCTATGGAGGACACAGCGCACCAAACTGTCACTTTGGCACTCTATTAAGAGGTCTTGGGTGAAGTTCGCGAGGGTTGTCAGTCGCCCAGTAACGATAGTTTTGCTTATTTCCTGAGCCGGAGAGGTGAAAATGCGCTTCATCGCTAGACCTTAGCGCCCTCTGCGTCGCCACCACACTATCATTATTCGTAATGAACGTTTCTACGGCAAAGCTTCGGTGCTCACCAGACCACTGCATGATAACTACTAAAAATGGCGTTGTTTCCCCCAGCCAACGCCATTACCATACTCCCTTTGTTCACCTGCGCACTATTCAGTGATCCTGTCAAAATAGAAAGTCCATTCTGCCTCACACTGTGTATGAATACAATTTATTGCACCATTACACTCACTTAATTTTTAACATTTTAAATTTTTTGCACAAATATGTTTTATTGAATTAAATTCTTACTGATGTGTTGATCGAAAATTTTCTTTGAATATTTTGAGAGAATTTGCTGCGAAGAAACTTTTGTTTAGGGAATATAGGCAAAACAGGTCCTGAAATCCGAAGAAATCATTTCGGACAGATACAAAACTCTATCTTATGAACCGACGTTTCATTCCAAATATTGCTTTGTTTTAATAATTTCGTTTAAATCGATAATATAAGCATCGGAGAAGGGAGCGGACTGTGCCCGTCCACATTAACTAATGTAATCCGTCATGGGCCTCCCATGAGAAGCGCTTCCACTCAACGCACCCGCGCGTAAAACTCTCTGGAGAGGGTGGGAGGGGTTGGAGGGGGGGGCGGCTATGTATAGTGCAGTTCAGCTGCAGTATCGACGGACCCCCGCCTCCAAAGGAGAAAGCAAAAACAGAATGACTCACCGAAAGTAAAACCGCCACAAGTAGACTATCACTTTTTTCTCGGTGCCGATGTCTCGCGGAGTTTAACATCCGCGAAGGGCCATATAAATCCAACCAGCGAATGGGCGCGCTTGCTCGTGATCCCCATAGCATTGGCCAACGAAGTGCCGATAATGACGGCCTCCGGACCATTTGAGTCCTCGGTTTTTCACGCGATGTATCTTCTGAAAGAGTGAAACGGATGAATCACTTTTCGGAACACCTTTTTGGAATTCCTTCCCGTGTTTCCAGTCAAAAGGAAACTCTCCATTGCTTACTCTGGCCCTGGAAAGCGAAAGCTGGCCCTGGAGCATGCGAACGATTCAATTCCGCGTGTCCAAATAAAAATCTACATCGGAGGAAACGGCTCGGGCGATTCCATTTTCGGAAATCAATCGCTTTCTCACACATTTCGTTCTTTTGCATACGATGACTGGAAATTGTGAACGAATGATGAGGTCTCAGGCGTGATGTGGTGGAAGCGTAACATATTAAAACCACAGGTATTGCAATTTTCCACTAGATATTTTATTTCGACACTACCGGTTTCGATGTTTTCACATCACCTGATGATGATGTGAAAACATCGAAACCGGTAGTGTCGAAATAAAATATCTAGTGGAAAATTGCAATACCTGTGGTTTTAATAGGAAATTGTGAAGGTGAAAGCAGACACATACATGTAGAAAGAGAAACGCAATTTTCCACAAAATTTTATCGTTAAGCACAACGCCGTTTCGCCTCGTTGGCTTCATCGGGCCCTTGGTCTCGGATGAGATACGAGACAAGGGATTTCAATTATAAATTGAATTTGACGGAAAATTTTGGCAAGAAACTGTGTTAATAACGTGATTTAGAATTTAGTTCTTGAGAATGAAGCATAGGCGTAGATGTAAGGTGTTTGAGACGTGGGTGTGGAAGTGACCGGAGAACAATTAAATAGAAGGAATGATAAACAAATGAAAAAATTCTACGCAAGGTGGGGGAGGGGAAAATATTGTAGGGAGACGTTCAAAGAGCGCAGGAAAAATGGATGCAGGGCACACTGATGACTGTTGAAGACTGCGGTAGAATATAGGGTGGACGAGGCAGGGGTGGAAGCAAGAAAACAATAGGCGGATGGGAGTACGTGGATTTGAAAAGTGGATTATCTTAATTCACGCTTAGAGTATTTATTTCGGTGTTGTGTTAGATAGGGCATACAAATGTTGTAATCATTGGTTATTTGATCAGGCAGAAACCTACCTAGACCAGCAGATTATTCTTAATAGCATATGTTCAATTGGGAGAAATAAATATTGTTTTGGTTAAGTTTGGATTTTGATTAAAATTCGGTGACTTGTTCTCGAAGACTATACTTTTCTCTTCGTGAAAGTTTTCGTGGTTACACGGCACAAATAATATCTGGCATCCTTTCATTTCGTTTGAGCAAAATGTTGTATTGCTTTTAAATTTTTCATTGGAATGTGTAACCTACTGATTTTACAAGATTTTCTGGCGCCCACGTAAAATTTCGGCACGAAGGAAAGCAATTAATTCACATGTAAACATTTAGGATGAGTCCAAAAAGACTTCAAAGTTATTTCAAACCGAAAATCCCCTCGTCTATTTCCTTGATGACACATATACATTCATCATTTTTAAGGCGAACTTCTTCTTCTACTAGATTAGTCAACCCGTTGGTTGGTTTGCAGCAGTTCTCCATCCCTGGCGATCTCCTGCCAATCTCTTCAGTATCATTGTATGAATGGCAGCCGAGATCTTTTATTACCCGAGTAATAACATATTCCAATCTAGGTGTGCCTCTGGTGTTCTTACCCTCAACAACTCCCTCTAGTATGGTGAGCAGCAGACCATTATGTCTCAGGGTGTGACCTATCCATGAAGTTTTGGTTAATGTCTTCCAGAGACTCGGTACTTCTGCTCTTCTCAATATCTCCACGTTAGACACCTTGTCTTTCCAGCTAATTTGGAGCATACGGCGATAGCACTAAAGCTCAAAAGCATCTGCTTTCCTCCTGCAGCCGACTCCAAGCATCCAAGTCTCACTTTCATAAAGAAACACGCTCCAAACAAATGTTTTCATGAGCTGCTTCCTTATTTTGGCGTCTATATTGCCAGATGCTATAAGCTTACACTTCCCATTAAAGGCTGACTTATCCTAGTTAATCCTGCTAATAATATCACTAATGCTTCGTTCATCTCCAATTATCTTGCTTCCTAGGTAAGAGAATGCTTTTAAATTGCCTAACCTTTGTCCATTTAACCTCACATTAGCAAGAGTCTCATGTCTACTGGCCACCAGGATCTTAGTTTTTTTCATTGTTTATGGTCATTCCGTATTCTGTACGAAGAGTAGATTCCATCAAGGTTATGCATTTAATTAGTTCCTCTTCAGTCTCTTCAAGGACGGCTGCATCATCTGCGAAACGGAGGAAATATACTCTCACTCCATGTACATTCACTCCACCAACACCTCCGTCTAGCAATTCCACGACTTTGTTTAGACCCTTTTGTTTGAAAAGAGGCGGAGAAAGCGTGCAACATTGTCTAACTCCTTTTTTATTCTAGCTTCCTGTTGGTAATTACTGCATCTTACCACTGCCACTTCATCTCTATACATATTCTATAACACTCTTCGATCTTTGTAATTTATACCTGATGCCCAGTATTGAAAGTAAGGCGAACTATAGACAGGTAATTTCCACATACATACTCGTAGTATGTCGCTCAGTTATTTTTAACTGAGCTTTATCTCGATGACTTAATTTATGGCTTTCTTAGGGTAAAACAATGAACGAATATTTATTGATAAAAATAATCATGTATCCAAATAAGAATCTCTCTCTTCAAATGTCTTGTCACCGCCTTAGTTTATGAGACGTAAATATCCAATGTAGAAGGAAGAAGACTGTACGCCGCTATGCATTATTCTAAAAGAGATTTTTTTCTGTGAAAGGTTTCATGAAGGAAAAAATTAAGACACATGTGCAAACAGACTAGTAGGAGAAGTTTGAAGTGGATTGGGCAAAGCACTCTCTTGACTTGAGCGTAATTCAATGTGGGGATGGAATTTTCAAGCTCAACGTAATATTGCTTGCATTAGAGAGTTAGCGCTATATTTTGACAACTTATTTAAAACAAAACAAGTAACATTCTCGCTTTTTTGCCGAATGGTGATTGTTTCGTAACGCACACGTACAAGTGAACCGAAAGCACTACTGTAAAATATGTAATACAACATAAAACACCACAAGCCGTCGCAAGGGCGTGTGGCGGGGGGTGTTAGGTCGCCAGTCAAGCATGCACAATCCAAATCATGTCACCTCTGAACAAATATCAGTTTAATTATACAATGGATGAAAGTTAATCACACGGAATAAGATACTTAAATGCATAAATATTCAATAAA
Organism: Hetaerina titia; assembly: GCA_037158775.1. Classification (NCBI taxonomy): domain Eukaryota; kingdom Metazoa; phylum Arthropoda; class Insecta; order Odonata; family Calopterygidae; genus Hetaerina; species Hetaerina titia. The sequence continues at coordinate 4,222,227 of CM073776.1, read as the reverse complement.
AGGACATGTATAATAAAATAATGCGGGGACAATGTTAAAAAGATGAGTTTGTTAAATTAAAAAAATAACATGCATAATATCGACACATGGCACACACTGCCATTTCTAATTCTTTCCCACGTGATTGCTATCATATCTACTTTGATCTCTAATGGTTCTAGGAAAACAATTATATTTTAAAGCTATCCGTTCTACAATAAATCTCCCTGATTTTACGCTAGTGATCTGATCTACTAGAGTAAGTAGGGGCCTGTGATATGTCTTTAGCATCCTCAGATAAGTAACCTGTCACAAAATTTAACCTCATTTAAACCTACAATCAACTAGGGGCTGCCATTTTAGAGGATCTTAGCATACTCTAGGTGGGGCCCAACCAACCTGAAATAACAAATCCCCTTGACCCTCCCATTACATTTCCTAAGAATCCTTTTGATGAATCCTAACTTTTTCTTTGCTACACAGCAAATTTCACGAAAATGTTTACCTAGGACACATCCGTAGTTATCGTAACAGTGTAAATAATATTCAAATATCACTGCTATAAATATCAATACATAAATGTAATTGTCATACCATTATATTTTATTATAATTATATTATAACCAGTGCATGAGGCGATTATATGTTTATATTCCCGGTGATGTTCTCCCACCACGAAAATCTGTCGTACGTTGGAGTTGTTTGCCGAATTCCATGAAATGGCTCGACACCTTAAGAAATGAGGCCATAATTCCTATGGTATTTCTGTCGAGGGGCATTGCCTTAGATTGACAGTGATCTCCTCCTGTTCTTGTCCCGCGTTATGACTGTATTACATATCTGGGTTGTGCAGCCCAAAGGAGAAAGTGTGGAGTGCATTTTCATATCGCGCCATTAACTTAAGGACCAACCGGAGGGAAGATAAACTGCGCGCGCTAAGAAGTCGACAGCGTTTCATTTTTGGTTTCCAAGGCGGAAGTTCATAAATCGGCAATAGTTTTCAATTACGTGCTTGTCGGCGTCGGGGAGGCATGAGCCATGTCAGGGCATACAATAAGAATTGGCTACATGCACGCACGGAAGCATATTGACAGTAAGAGATGTTCTGTATCGCTTAAATGGCATTGAGAGAAAACTACATGCTAACGTAGTTGCGACATAATTGATGGTTTTCGGCGTAACTTTGTGAAATCATGTCGATTGCGAAATCGCGTGAAATTGCAACAACTGCTTACGATATGCTCATACTAGTTTTGAAATGTCATTGAAGGACATTTCTGAGAGACGAGAAGGTTTTATGTAACGGGGAACGACGGACACTCTGAATAATTGCATCTGATCATGGTTTAAAATAAATGATTTTTGGGTGATTTTTGTCCTTAAAAGTGAAAACGTGATTAAGTTAAAATGAGTCCTAGATTTTGACATGGATCAGACATACTTGAATATATGCACTGCGAATCTACTTCGGAGCATGTTGTGCTTTCCGAGTGTTATTCTTAATTGTTTACGGTCATAGTTTAACCGTCATTTTTAACCACCAACTGAAGCAAAAAAATTAATTGAGATAACGCATACCTAAGTCGAAAATAGAACATTTTGGAGGACCGGCTAAGAGTAAATAAATAATGCGAACAATTGAGATTCGCTGAGCGTCTCACATTGAGCAGAGTACAATTTGTGGAGAAATCATAGCTAACAATTGTGATTTCCATTGTAGTAGTATATAATACTATAGAGGATGTCACAATTGTTAATTTGCATTTCTCACTAACATAAGCTTGAAACTATGCGGTTCATTAAGAGTACTATTTTATGGTAAGTACCATGTACCAACAACAGTATATGGAATATCAAACAATCAAAATAAGGCTTGCAAAGCAACAATATCAATGGATGCCAAGCTTATGCGAATTTTCGGGGAATAATCATAGCGAGTGATTGGAAGTAAAAATTGGCACGGCTACGCGTGTTACTCCTTTGCTTCTAGTGTTCAAGGAAGCTGACATTCTCCTCAAAAACTCTGAGACTACGTGAAAGCCTCGTCGAAGTTGTGTATCAAGTTTTGGAATTGAATCGCTCGGGAACCACGTGGGCATTCAAGACGTCTTTTAAAAGATATCTTGTTAAAGTATCATCGTGTCGTATGCAAGGGGCTCAATCAAAATTGGAAACTCACAAAGGGAGGATACGGTATATGGGAGAAGTTTATTAATGTCACGACAAAAGTTCACTGCCAAGTCGTCCATCTTAAGAATGAGGAAAAAAAGCGTTAGTCACCTGGAAATGAATGAAAAATATGTGGGGACGCTCAACCATTTGACGGAAACAAATACAGTAGTTTTGAAAAGTAAGAAAGGTAAAGTTTGAAAAGTAAAGAAGAAATTATTACTTTTTCTTTATTTATTTTTTCATGAATGGTCGCGTTGTATCTCCGGGATACAATCTGTAGCAGCTCAAAGAGCTTAAATGCTTGTACTGAACAGGAAGGTGATACACTAAAGTAAGTGGGAGAGGACATTAACATTTACATACACTAAGGTGTATTGCAGGTGGTGCAAACACCAGATGGAAAGGGTTAGGTATAAGTTAGAGTAATAACAGAGAGGGTAAATCTTGCAATTTTCACTTGATAAGTTATAATTTATAGCTAAATTATTAAGTGGAAATTTACAAGAGTTTTCATCTATGTTATTATGGAGCAGTTCCACCACATTACACCTGAATCTGTAATTAATACTACAAGTGAGCTCCTGGGGTGTGAAGCTATTAGTTGAAACTAAATGGTTCTACATGTCACTTATTTTCCGAAAGTATATCTGAGTGCGACCATGAGTGGCTAGGGAAAGGTGTGGACAACCTGCAGATTAAGCACTGGCCTCTAATAAACAAAGGGAAGAGATGTCATAGCGTTGCTGTCTTCCAGCTCCCAGAGGCCCAGCCCCTTAGTGCTTCGAGGGTTTTTTTCGCGCAGACTTTAAAAGCGACCTCGGGTAACACTTTTCTCTCCACACCAAAGTATTGACTACATCACCGAAATCCTGCCCCCGACTCGCCCTCCAAGTTGCTTTCCCCCCTCCCCCCTTTTCTCTCTCTTACCGCACGGCCCAGTGGAATGCGACGGCCACCAGATGTCAGTCGTCGAGGAGAGGGGAAAAAATAAAGATTTCCATCGCGTCCCTCCCAGCCCACCCTCTGAGGAGTTCCTCTTTGCTCTCCTCCCACTCGTGCACACGTACGTACGCACGCACACACAAGCAAGCCTCCCACACACACATCCTGCACCAGAGCTCCGTATCTGTGCCATGTGCCTTCGCTGCCTGCTCGCCGGGGCTGGATTTTTATTGCAACAGCCGTCAAACATGGGCGATGGGGGAGGGGAGCCTTGGTACTCCAAAGCCTTTGGTTATTGCATCGAAAAGAAAAAGAAATAAACATTTTCGCGACCCCCGGAGCAATTAAACGTGTAAACCAGGTGGGGCCGGCATATGAAATGACTGATTCTTAGAACGAATATTGGGGGAAAATAACTGTTTGATACGTGGCATCAAGGCGTACCCAAAAGGCGAAAACTCGTCGCTAAGGAACAAACGCTTGGGGTCGGATGGATTCTCTTCGTGCCTTCGCTCTGAACCTCGGAGTTCTTCATTTCCGCTAACGTTTCGATCCTCAGGGCCTTTTGTAGCCTTTCCTTCTCGTGTTCAGGGTACTCTAAGAAGCACTGAAGCCAATGAAAATAAACGTTGACAGAAGCGGAGAATCAAAGTGACTTATCCCACTGGAAATACGCTCGAGAAGCATTGATTAACATTTCAAATTTAGGTCTCTTACACGTAGTAAGCATTATGTATGATCGAAGAATAGAAGGAAGGCTAGAAGGAAACCTTTCAGAAAACCAATTCGGATTGAGGAAAAAGAGAGGAGCAAAAGAGGCAATTCTCAGCTTGAGAGTTCTGGCCGAAAAAATGAGACACGTAAATAAGCCATTATATCGTACGTGGACTTGGAGAAGGCCTTCGACAACGTAAAATGGAACAAGATGTTCAAGATACTGGAAGCGCCTGGATTGGACTGCAACGACAGAAGTATTGTCCATAAACTCTACAAGAATGAGGTTGCAACAATGCAAACGAAAAATGGAAGACAAATAGGTGCCAAAATAAACAAAGGAGTAAGACAAGGATGCAAACCATCGCCAGCAATATTCAACGTATACCTGGAAGAGGCAATAAAAGAAACACAAGAATTGGGTATCAAAGGAGTCAAGGTAAATGGAGAGGAAATCAACGTGCTCCGGTTTACAGATGACATTGCAGTAGTGGCGGAAACGCGAGAGGACCTGCAAGCAACTGTAAGTGCTGGGATCAGGCTGCTAAGTGCTAAGGCTCAAGTACTGAGGGGATATAATATGAAAATCAACAAGAAGAAAACTAAAATCCTTGTCAGTGGAAGAGAGAAGCTGAATGCAGGTATCACAATTAGAGGGGTGAAACCAGAGCAAGTGGAATCCTTAGTCTACCTGGGCAGCAGCATACCATGGGATGGAAGAAGTTCGACCGACATCAAGCGAAGAATAGCCCAAGCTAAGAAAGAAATCATGAATAAGAGGCAATTATGGAAAGGAAACCCGGGTCGTGAATAAATCTCTATTCAAGTGAAATTTGCATAGTTTGTTTCCTTTCCATCATGGATAAATTTCACAAGGTTAACCCTAATACCGTTCGGTTTGTTAAGAGGCAATTAATTTGTTCAAAGAACCTAAGGCTGGAAAAAATTCGTCAAGACTTTCGTGTGGAGCATGGCGCTCTTTGGTTCCAAACAAATAGACAAAGTAAGGAATGGGGAAGTATATAAAAGAGCAGAAGAGGATAGGACCATATGGAGAACTACGGCAAAGAAGAAATAGATGGATTGGACACACATTGAGGCACAATGGATTGATTAGGAATATAATAGAAGGGAAGATTCCACAAGGAAGATCAAGAGACATGTGCGTGGGATAAATGAAGAAGGCCGTAAAACAGAGAATGTATCAAGGATCGAGGGAGTTGACATTAAATAGAGGCGAATGGAGGGCTGCAGTAAACCAATTCTAGGATTGAAATAATGTTAATGATGATACCGATGATGACCTTATGCCAATGTAAGTTTATAGCGCATCAGCTGCTGTTAAGAGCATGTTCTTTCTTTCAGTCCCGTTTGGAAAGTTCGTTTACTATTCACGAAAGGGTTGAGGTTGAAGTATGCGTTTATAAGTAAATAAATTAATGAAGAACTAGATATGCATTATTATTAGCTAATCTACTAGTTAAGGTAGGTATATATACAGGTATACCTGTGTATATAAAAAATAATTTGATAATTTCTACGGACTCAACTCCGTTTTCTTCGGAAGATTAGTTAGGACTGACCAGTCAGAGGTATGTGGGACAGAGAGAGAAGGGGCGAGGGAGGGGGAGAACAGGTGGTGGGGGAGGGGTGAAGGAAGGGGTTGTGCTAAAATGTATGTATATATATATATATATATACACACACACACGCCATACGGCGCACAAATATTCATTCAAACATAGAAATAGGTATAAGGAAAGGGGATAGGAAAACACATAAAAGGCGAACACAGGACATGTGGGGAAGGCGGTTTTTGAGCAGATGGCGCAAGTAAAAATATTTCCTTAACCGGGATATGAACACCGGACCTTCCATTTGCCGGGCGGATGTGCTACCAACTACACCACCAAGGAAACTTAATTTACACTTAGATCTGCAATGTTTTAAGACGCCCAAGTGCTCCGAATCATTTTCCAAAGGAAGGCTTAAGGGAGCTGTTCCACCCACCAAAGGAGAAATAGACAATACACTCAAGAAGAGAGGACAGTTGGTTAGAAAGCATATAGTATCATATAGAATATATATTTTAATTTTTATGTATATGTTATATACTCCCGAAATATGTTCACCAAAACGAATATAACGGTAGTAAAAATGGTGGCGATGTATAAAACTCGGAGACAAAAAAAGGCACATTTTGTTTTATGAATATTTCTGTGGCACAATCTCCTTTTCAAGTAAGAAAGGAAATTAAGTTTTAAGAAACAGGAATTAGGGTCAGATGACAAGAATGGGGATCAAAGCAGAGAGTACCCCTTGCTCACAAGAGTCAGACCAGAGTCCGAGAAACCTCCCAGGACCCAAATGTGTCCCCTCTCGAGGGTTTTGACCTTTGACGGTCTGGTGGGGGGAGGAAGGCAATGTTTTACACAATGAAACAATCGTTGAATGAATAATTATGGTGTGTTCTTCAACAAATGTGGAGGGTGTGTATCATATCGTTTGTATGCTATCTGATGTCTCACCTTAGAAGCCGTCCAGCAGATCTTCAGGAGATTAATTAACCAGCATTGGAACCCTTGGATTATTTTGTTAATGATATTCTGCAAGTTAAAATGTCTTACCTCAAGTTTCTTACTATTGTGGCCACAAACACTCCATGAGAAAATGAACTCCTAATATAGATTTCGGATTGGTAAGCAATATTCTGATGTTCCCGCTGTAGTCTCGCCTATCATCGTACTTGGGCGCAAAAGTTATTTCTTCCGCGTTAGCTTTAAAGTCGACTGATTTGTTTTCATTTTCAGCATTTTAAGTTGCTAATGTAATCTTCGTGTTACCAGTGTCTCCCTACCCAAGCCATGCAATCATAAAACCAAGAGAGCTCAGCTTTTAAGGGAACTCTGATTATTTAAAATTCTCACGATGGAATGATAAGTTTTATCACGATGCTTTGGAGAGTAATGGCTGTGCATAATTTGGGAAAAAGAAAAAGATTTGACGGTGGAAGAGTGAATTCATTAAAAATAAATCCTTTTTATTGACTATTATCAAAATTCAGGAATCTAGTTTGCAAATCAGCTTCAAATCTGACGAGCATGATTATGGTTGATAAGGACATGAAGGAATTTTATAAAAATAAAGTTTTCTTCTTGGTGATTCATGTACATTTTCTTTGCTAAAGAGTTTGTTTGTTTTCTAAAGTATTTCAGTGAACTCACGATCTGAAAAACGGAGTTTTTGTTGGTAGGGTGTGGAACCAAGGCAGAGTGAGCTCTCCCAACCACCATGGAAGGCCTAACGAGTCGAGGCCTTTGACACGTTGCCAAGACTCCCTGATCGACGGGACGAAGGGGAACCACGAGATGAGGAAGATTGGCTTTTTTTGAGCCATGAGATGAGGAAGATTCCATCCAATCTTCCTCATCTCGTGGTTTCCCTTCGTCCCGTCGATCAGGGAGTCTTGGCTCGCACGGCAAATGACTCACATTCACCGCGATTACACCCCCTCCGAATGCAGTCAAAGCATCTCAACGAAAAGGCTGTCCTGTTCAATCTGACGCCCTGCTACTCACACCTGTGGATCAAAGAAAGAAACGTGTTTTAAAAATGATTGCAAATAAATTAAATAAATACCTGCATCGTGTGTGGGTGATAGAAATTGGAATATTTGACTCATATTGAGGCCACAACTCCTATCTGAGAGAACAATTTCGGATAATTGTTAAGTCAACCCCGTGAGCCCGCAAAGCATTGGTTATGGTTTGAATCTAATCCAGCTACTAACTTATTTCTGTGGTCGGACTGTTGACTCGGCTGTTGCTTGATTATTATCCCCGTTTTTCCTTAAACAAAAAGTAGGGTATATGCCACAAACTCGGAGAAGGTGCCACAAAATATTTGATAAAAATTCAGTTTGGTTTTATTTCATTATTAGCATAATCATGGGAATAATATGCAACAATTTGACCGTTAGGTCAAGTGCGCATAATCCATGCTGCTTTTAGCACCAAAATAAAATGATAAATTACTAAATTACGATGGAACACGAAGAAACATTAGATATCATTACGCTTATTTAATTATTGTTTTATATCCATACATACTGCTTAGGTCAATACTTTTTTGAACTGATACATAATATATCAGTCGGACAAAACAAAAGACAAATGGCAGAGAACCATAATAGCTGCCCATTGCACGTATATAAGCTATAAATTGTAAAATATATTGGAATAAATTACCGTTTACACAATAAATATGCACAATAGCGAGAATACATGACAGAAAAGTAGTGGTTAATTTATAACAAAGTAAAAATGCGATGAGCAATCAAAGAAAATAGCGTTGGTGTTTAAAATATATGCAAACACATCTAGGTGTTTTTCAGTGGGGTTCTATCAAGGTGAGCCTCGTGTTGCGTGGAGAAAGGATGCTCTCTGTTTTCCACTGATTTCCACATCACATCGACACACATTTCTTTCCTCTTTCACTCCTGCCTCTATGTCTATAGGCCTCCTTTTGGTGAATCAGTTGTCGTGCGCTGTAACAGTTTGCTCAAACCAGCGAGACAATCTTCTCCTATGAACTTGCCATTCACCGGTACAGCCAATCAACAACCTCTGTCGACCCACTCACTACTTTCTCGCCTTCCCTCTCTCTCTCCCAACAAGACACCCCAAGTGTCTCATATTCTGCAGTCAAGTACACTACGATAATTTCGGGAGGAATGAAAGGCTTATTTTTATTTTTTATACAGGTCCTCATTTTCACTGCATATATGGGCTAAGTATTCAATTAAATAGTAGACTTCTCCTGTCTTAGTTTAGGTTTCGGTGGGAGTGATTAGGGGACGCGACCGACAGCACAGGTCATTTGCGCAATGAGGGACGGGTGGGTAACACGGTACGGGTGGGATATTCAGGGAATGGATGAAGGATGGGAAGAAACCGGGAGTCCGTCGTCATGAGCCCACTCTATACGGAGGGCGCCAAGGGCCACACAATTTAACATCCCATCCGACGGACGGAGCATTCACTTAAAGTCCTCTCCACAGAGGACTTCGAGTACGGATCGAGATACCACTGAATTATCCAGTCAACACAGGAATTCGAACCCAGACCCTCGCCGTAGAAAGCCAGTACCTTAGCCACCGTACCATCTCGATCTACTTTGATCTGGCTCTCCTACATTTCTATTCCCGCTTGGAAATTTATCTTTGCATGTATTAATTTTTTTGTTGTTGCTTACCAAGCCTACTCTAAGACGGTTCCATTCTCTCCTTCTGATTGATACCAACTCTCCTTTTTCCACAATTTTGCAATCCTCTCTTACAAATCATTCATTTTTATTTTATTTATATTAAAATGTATTTCACGTTCAACAGTAGCGCCAATTTAAAACATGAAATGTAAAAAAACATGAAAGAGAATAACAGAATAATAATTAACTACGAGAACCGAACATGGGCCGGGGAAATATTTAATTTGTTGACAGGTGGAATGGTAGCTTGGGTGGTGAGATAGTTACATGATAAATATCGGCGAAAGAAAGGTAATAAGTAATTATTTCAAACGAGTACCGAAGGTAAGTTTTTGGTAATGCTAATATTTCAGATGTCTTTAGTCAGGCTAATACATTCCTTTACCTATTGTTTACAAAAAATCGATTTTTTAAATACGATAATTGCTTGGGAGACTCTATTTGTCATATTTCATCTACATACATCTACATAATACCCCGCAAGCCGCCGCAAGGGCGTGTGCCGGGGGGTGTTAAGTCACCACCCAAAAATTAAAAAAGAAATACCGCATTCAAAACCAACACACACATGCAAACCCCAATCCACAGCAGTGCACACATTCATTGTAACATCCCATCATTCCACGCGCATACAAACACACATCTACCTGCCTTCACTCCACAAGCATGCAAGTACATACGCTTAACTACAACAAATAATTTTACCCCAGGATGCAGCAAGAAATTTACCACGAACGTGCAACCTAGTTTCTAGCAAGTAGCCAGGCGAAACACCACCACCACAAGAACGTTCCGCATAAAAATCTCTCCTACTAAAGGCGAGGAATTTGGCCCAACGCTGCAGGTGGGAGGAGGGCACACCCACGGAGAGGGACAAGGGATGGAAGTGGAAATTTAGGGTAGCAAAAGAAGAGAAAACAATACTGTAAAAGGCAATACATTACTTAATGGCATGCGGGAAGGGTTTTGACACAACACACAGGAGGTTAGTGAAAGTGCATGCAATTGAGTGAGGGTGGCAAGTGGCATTTTTGTTATCTCCGAGTGTGACCCTACAGTTGTTATCCCGTATTGTCCGTGGGAAGAAGGAGTCCTTGAGTCTGCTAGTCCTGGCATCTATTTCCCGAATTTTGTACACATGATCCAAGGGACCAATGTATGTTGAAGCGCGAATAAATTTCGAGACCTCGGTGCTGAAAAATGCGGATCTGAATTTATTTAGTAAGTTTAACCTAGCATTGAGTCGTCTTTCTTCCAATGATTCCCATCCCAAATCCATGAGCATTTCAGTGACGTTTTTCGTTTTATCGTAACAGTTTTCCACGAAACGAGCTGCCCGGCGTTGGACCTTCTCAATTTCCCGAATGAGGCCTTTTTCACACGGATCCCATACGCTACATGCATATTCTAAATGGGGCCTTACAAGAGCGTGATAACAACGTTCCTTGACCTTGGAGTCACTTCTGCCGACAATGCGTCTAATAAATCCTAATTTTTTTATATGCTTGCCCGCAGACTTTACGTATATGGGTCCCCCAAGTTAAGTCTTTAGTGAATGTAACACCTAGGTATTTCACCGTGTCAACTACTTCAAGGTCAACTCCAGCTAATTTGTAAACTAATCCCGTGGATCTTTTAAAGAAATTTACCACCGAACATTTATTAAGATTTAAAGGCAATCCCCATTTTGAACACCATTCATTAATTCTATTTAAATCACGTGCTAGAGTTAAGCGATCCTCATCCCCAGATATCTCCCGATAAATCACTGTGTCATCCGCGAACATCCTTATCTTACTTTTCACTTCGCGGTTCAGATCGTTAACAAAAATCAAGAATAGTAACGGTCCGATAACACTTCCCTGAGGAACCCCCGAGGTTACTCGTACGCTGGTAGAACTAGCGCCGTCAAGGACTACCTTCTGTTCCCGGTCTAAAAGGAAGTCTTCAACCCAATTTATTGCCCCCTTGTGTATACCTGCGCCCTTTAATTTATGGATGAGTTTACCATGCGGAACCTTATCAAATGCCTTTTGAAAGTCTAAAAAGATCGCATCCACTTGCCCACCACTTTCACCCGATAAAAGTAAGTCATGTGTGAACAATCCTAATTGGGTCTCGCATGAGCGGGTTTTTCTGAATCCGTGTTGATTGTCACTTAAAAAGTTAATGTTATCAAGATGTCTCATTATGGAACTGACAATTATGAGCTCTAAAATTTTGCAACATATAGAAGTGAGAGAAATGGGTCTGAAATTGCTGGGGTCCTCCCTGTCACCACTTTTAAAAATAGGCGTTATTTGCGCGGTTTTCCATTTCTCAGGGACTTTGCACTCAGTCAGTGATTTGTTAAATATAAATTCGAGATACGGGGCGATGTTAGGAGCTAAGTGTTTTAGCACCCTAGCTGGTATGTTTTCGGGACCCGGGGATTTGTTTGGTTTAATTTGGATTCAGACATTGGATTTTCCGCCCTCTTTTCGTATGGATCTCTTGTGAACAATTAACCTGAAGCGGTGGGTCGATTTTCATTCTTAACCGACCTGAATTTTTCTCAAAATAAAATCATAAATATGGCTTTCTCAAAGAGTTGATAAAATTATGCTCGTGTGATTTTTATCGTATGCATCCGATCATCAAGAGAGATACTAAAGACCGAAGGAAGAATCGAAGACTCTGCGTTTCCACAGGAAAGGACATATCGCCGTCGATTATTGAGTACAGATGATGCTACAGCGTAGCGAAAGTAGTGGACAGTATTATACTTTTTCCTCTGGAAAGGTGAAGTCTTTTTGATTATTTCTTTGTGCTTAACAAATAGATTTCCTCACAGTTTCGGCCTCAACTATATCTCAAGAGAAAGTCGTGAAATTACTAGAAATATTTTGCTTGATCACACACAGCGCAAAATGTCGAAAAACATCTAGAACATATTTTAATTGCGTGAACAATGATGATGATAATGATGGAACTTAGACAACTCATTGTATTTCCTGTCTAAAGAGAAGTATGATTTTTTCTCTCTTTTTGGGGTATTTTCCTCACTTGACTCAGGTCGAGAATTTTCGAAATGGAAGTGGGAGAGCGAACGCCGCTCGATTTGTGCTCGGAAAGTCAAGCTAATAGCCTCGAGGTCATTACGCTATGCCGTTTATTATTATTGGCTCGAAAGAAGCGTCGTGGAGCCATAGTGGATAGAGCAATTGACCACTGGTCAAAGATTTCCGGGATGTTAAATTCGTATGACGCCCCTGGACTGAACTCGAGAGTTTCGTGGCGACCACGTCTTCCTGGGTGGCTGGTATACGTTGTTAGCGTGGCTAAAGAAATGCTTCTCCTTGGTATATCTCCAGATTGAAGTGCTCCTGTATTTTAGGTTTACGGAAAGTGGATATCACGTCTCTGGAGTGTGGATGGATCAACGAATCGGCTCAGATTCTTAAGAAATGATCGCGATTAATGGCATCTTAACATCTCAAATGCAAGTTAATTGTTGCTTCCCATGCAAGAAATCAATTGGGTGTAAACTGATGTGATTCAATATGATAGATTCCAAATTTGTCTCAAATTTTTATCTCCAATTTTTATTTATTGATGTTGAAAATTATGATAGCCCCAAATTTTTTGCATAGCGTAGCAAATTTTTTTGGTGTCGAAACGGCTTCAATTGACTCACACGAAATCTTGATTTGTGAAACCTTAATAAAATGAATCTGAATGCAAAATTTGCGACTTATCGGAAAGCCAAATATACGACTATCGAAAAACAAGATTGCGATCGGGAGGCTGATTACGTGCCGGCGACCAAGAATGCGGAGAAGCGGGGAGGGTTCGGATGTGGACCCGCACGCTTCGCAATGGCGACGTGTATACTCTGGGGCGACAGAGGTCGTTATGAAGGGGACATGAGTGGTCAATGAGAGTTAGACATGAGAGTGGTCAATTGATTCTCAGGAAGAGGCTGGCAGTTGAACTCGGGCGGTTAATCCTTGGATATGCTTATTCTCGTCGCTCCATCTGAAAGCTTCCACATTATTTCCCGATGGCGCTAGAGATGGTAGAAATTGTTTCAGGTACCACCGAATATAAGGTAAGGGTAAAAGATTTATGATTATGAATTGGAACTGATATTCTGAGGGATATGGGTTGGAAACCCGTTAAGGCGAATGATTTTTACCCTCTGAAATTGTTGCATAGCTATGCACACTTGGCGGATAACTCCGTTGAAAGTTAATGCATCGTCCGCAGTTTCTAGAAAGCAATAATTAAATTTGAAATCTACAAATGCTCGAATATTGTAATGGTAATTTGTGGCTGAATATTACGTGGCTGCTTTTACTACAGAGAAGACGAGTATTTGGAAAGCATTTTATTCGATGCTTCGTCGAGCGACCCTTGTTTTAAGTTACATTAAACCTATTTTCGGAATTTTCATTGCTCCATAAAGTCTGGAAGAATGAATCTTTACACGTCATTGACGTTGGCATTTCACATTATTTTCATCAATAGAATGGGACATTGCAATGTCATTCGAAGAGTGCTAAATAATATGCTGATTGCGGCAGGAAATTATCTCCTTTCTCATTGATAAACACTTGATGTAATTTTGTAAGGAAGTTGCACGTGGAAGTATTAATCGACATGCTAAAATTTCTTAGCATTTACCTAGCTCGATTTCACTTGAGAGAACACATTGAAAATGGGAAAAAGAGTTATTTATTTATTTATTATCGACTTAATTGGGCGAGGTTGAGACTAAATAGTCCCTTCTCCCACCTAACCCTTACATTACATACATTACATTGAAGACAGTTACAAACAGCCAAGCCCTGGATGGAGAAAAATCCACCCAGACGGGAATCGAACCCGTGACCTGTCAGTTGGTAGATGAGGACGTTACCCCGCCGCCACCGCGGCCGGCGAGTTATAGGAATTATAACGAATTCATGAGGAGATACTCTAAATGACTGAATATGAGTATATTGGGTTATTTATATAACGTGTATATTATATATAAAATACATATTATACATATATATATTATTAGGTAATCTACCGGTTAACGTAGGTTTTTAGATGGACACAACTATCAAATAAACATTTTGTGACTCACCACCTAGCAAACTAATCTATATCAGGTCCCTCTTCATCTCTGTGTACTTCTTTCCTCCCTTCATCCCACCACACATCCCTGCCCTGTCCCTGCCCTTTCCTCACTTAGTCAACATTCTCCCCTCTATTACCTTCTTCAAAATCCCACTACCGCTCAATACGCCTTTCATCCATTTTTCCTGCCTCCATAGGATTTCTCTCAACAAAAACCTCTCTCCTCACCCACCATATCCAGTACTTCCTCATTTGTTTTCATTTCGGTCCATTTCACCTTCTCCATTCTTCTCAAAACCCACATTTCACAAGCCTCCAATCTACGTCTATCCTCCTGCTTCAGCGACCACGTTTCCGCGCCGTACATAGCTACGCTCCATATCAAAGTTTTTACGAGTCTTGTCTTAACATCCCTACTCAACGTCCCCGTCATCAACTCCCTCCTCCTTGAGAAAGCCTCCTTGCCTAGCGCAATTCTTCTCCTTACGTCCCTACCACTTTGACCGTGTTGGTCCAACACACTTCCGAGATATGTAAACTGTTCTACCTGCTCTATTTTTTCCCCTCCTATTTTAATGTTTAGCTTAGCCTTCTTCTTCCTGGAAAATCGCATAACCTTTGTTTTATTAACATCGATTCTCATCCCATATTTATTGCACTGAATCTCCAATTTACTCAGCAATGCTTGCAACCCCTGGACTGACTGAGCTACTAATGGTTGGTCATCAGCAATCCTAACCAATTTCATCAATTCCCCTCCGACTTTCATACCTACATCCAGTTCTTCCCATGCCTCTTTAATCATTTCCTCCACATATACGTTGAACAGCACCGGTGACAAAAGGTAAACCTGCATTACACCTCTTCCTAACACTGCCCACCCGGACTCTCCGTTTCCCACGCGAACCTGAGCAGTCTGAGACATGTACTAGTTGCGGATCAGTCTCCTGTCCCCCCAATCCATTCCTATTTTCTGCAATACACACATTAGTTTTTCCTAATTCACTCTATCAAACGCTTTTTCGAAATCTACGGAACAGGCAAATACGTCCTTATTGTATTCTATATTCCTCTCGATTATTGATCTCATTACTGCAATGGCATCACGCGTAACTCTTCCCTTCCTAAACCCAAACTGATTATCCCCTAAGTAATCATTTGCCTTACTCTCTATCATTTTGTTCATGATACTGAGAATAACTTTACCTGCTTGAGATATTAAACTTATTGTTCTGTAGTCCACACATGATGTTCCTTTACCTTTTTCGGAATAGGAATTAACACTGTAGCATAGATGAATAGACGAATAGTCCATATAGAGTTTCCTTCCCGCAATTTCCTAAACATTTCAACAGTTCCATAGGAATATTGTTCACCGCAACGGTGTTATATAGTTTCATCTCTCTTAATGCCCTTTCTATTTTATCGTCGAGTATGCCTGGACCCAAGCTATCTTTTTCTACGTCATGTTCCTTTTCTATGTCTAACCTTGTCGGCCTAAGTTCTTTACCATACAGTGTTTCTATATATTCCTTCCATCTCTCTTGGATTTTTCCTGGTTCAACTATTATCTTACCCCACTTCTTTTTCACTGTTAGCAGAGATCTTGCCTTTTTACTTCCCGATAAGACCCTAACTTTACTGTATAGCGCATCAATTTCACCCTTCTTCTGTATACTTTCCATATCCTCACATTGCGTTTTCCACCATTCTTCTTTTGCTTTATTTGTGGCCCTTCTCAATTTATTGCTTAACTCTTTATACTTTATTTTGCCTAACACTGTGTTTACATTCTTCCATCTTCTTATCTCATCCATCTATGCAATCATCTCATCCGTTACCAATTGTTTCCTTACGCTTTTCCCGTTAATGGATTCTATATTGTCTTTTGCGGCTTTCGAAGTCACTGTCTTGATGCATTCCCATTTTTCTTCGATAGTACTCAGTTCTTTACCGACATTCATCATTTTCTCTACAGCCTGCTGATACTCCTTCCTCGTTAATCCATTTAATGCTTCCACATTCTATTTCCTAACCCGCCGCCCTTGTCTTATCTTCTTGAAACGGACGTTACATTTCATAACAACTAAATTGTGATCTGAGTCCGCATCCGCTCCTGGGAAACTGTGCGAATTTATCACACTATTCCTAAACCTTTGTCTCACCATAATATAATCGAACTGATACATTTCTGAGTCACCTGGCATTTTCCAAGTATACCTACGCCTTTTGTGGTGTCTAAACCATGTGTTGGTGATGACTAACCCCTGTCTCCTGCAGAATTCAATTGCTTTCTCCCCGCGTTCATTCCTCGTGCCTAACCCATCGTCCTCCACCTCATCACCCTCTCTTCCTTCGCCTACCGTCGCATTCCAATCCTCCATCATTATCAAATGTTTCCGTGCAGGAACACACGCGATTTAATCCTCTTACTCATCGTACATCCTATCGACTTCTTCCTCCTTGTGGTTACTCGGTGGCATGTATACCAGAACAATGACCAAGTTCGTCGGCTCTGCTTTAATCTCTACGAGTATAATTCTATCTGTTGCTTGCTCTATGTTGACTACGCTTCTTCCTACCCCTTTATTTAATACTACCTTGATCAAAAAGTTCCCGGAATAACCACCGTGTGGCGCTCCCATCGTTCCGATTTGAGTTCTGTTTTTTTTGTTAAATTGGTACATCTGTTGTTGATATTCCCTTTAAATCTTAGTGTCATAACTTGACATTTGCAAAAGTTACGTAGCCAAAAGTACACCTATCTCTGTGTGTGTTGGCGATTTTTTACAATTGCAGAAATGAATTTTAATTTGCAAAAATGAACTTGTATTAAATTTTGCGTAAAAAACGGATTTAGTGGCGCACGAACGTTGGAAATGTTGGAAAAGTGTTTCGGCAACGATTCTCTAAAAAAACGGTCGTTTACCAGTGGCACGAGCGGTTCAGAAGTGGTCGTGAGTCAATCGAAGATGATGAACGCAGTGGCAGACCATCGACATCGAAAGTCGGTGAAAAAATTGATAAAGTAAAAGAAATGTTGGTCAATAACCGCCAATTAACCATCAGAGAAATAGCGGAGGACTTGAACATTGCCTATGGATCCGCCCAAGACATTGTGGTTAATGATTTGGGTTTCCGTCGTGTAGCAGCAAAGTTGGTGCCAAAAGACCTCAATTTCATGCAAAAAAGAGACCGTGTTGACGTCGCAAAAGACATGATTTGCGAGGCTGAATCCGATCCCACATTCATCAAAAGGATCATTCCTGGAGACGAGACGTGGGTTTATGAGTACGACACGCAATCCAGACATCAGGCAAGTGAATGGCGTTCACCAAATGAGCCGAGACCAAAAAAACCACGTCGTTTTCAGTCAAAAAAGAAGGCAATGCTGACGGTTTTCATGGATTACAACGGTGTAGTGCATCATGAATTTTTGCCAGAAGGCCAGACAGTAAACAAAGAGTATTATTTGGGCGTTATGAGACGTTTGCGTGAAGCAATTCGCCGAAAGAGACAAGAAATCGTCGCACAGTGCTATCATTATTCGTAATTTTTTGACGAAAAATGCAACAAATACCATCCAACAGCCACCGAATTCACCTGATTTGGCTCCCTGTGACTTCTTTCTGTTCAATCGAGTTAAAAAACCATTACGGGGAACGCGTTTTAGCAGCCGAGAGGAAGTAATGGAAAAATCGCAGGAAGCACTGATGGACATACCGAAAACCGAATATAAAAAATGTTTCGAGGATTGGATCAAGCGCTGGCATAAGTGTGTTGCAGTCGATGGGGATTACTTTGAAGGGGACAATATAGATTTAGATGAATAAACTTGTATTTTTAATTTCCTGAATAAATTCCGGGAACTTTTTGATCAAGGTAGTATTACGGCAACCCCTCGTTGGCTCTCGTCCCCGCAGCTGTATATCACTCTATAATTGTCACTCCAGTAATCCCCGCTATCCTTCCATCTCACCTCGCAGAGACCTAAAATATCTATATTACCTCTTTCCATCTCTCGCTTAATATTCTCTAAATATCCTGTCCTCAACAATGTCCTGACCTTCCAAGTTCCTAATTTAACTTCTTACTTCTTCTTCTGCGTCTCCTGTCCTGCTGCTGTTATTTCTCCCCTGCAAAGTTTTAGTGTGATGACGACAGCGGAAGCCTTGCTTCCCCCGCTGCCGGGCACGACACACGGCCACTTGGGCCGAGTCCCGTAGTTGCCAGGACTCATATTCTCTATAGTGCCCATCATTACATTCTTGGGAATGATAATTGAGGTGGTTTCCCGTTGCCTTCCTCAATAGTGTTTTTAATGTGACACCATCATTTAATGGCCTGCCCTCGGAACCAGGAAGGAAGAGCAATGGTCTAGGCAATGATTTTATTCTATCCCGCTCCCACTGAAATTTCCCCCCAAGTGGAGCGGAGCGGAAGTCGTCAACGGAAGTTAAGGAAGCGAAAAAGAAGAGCACCGACGACACCAAACTCCTGATTTCGAACATCGATCTAGTTGCAGTTCCTACCAGCTCACCTATTCTCCCACGACCGCCTGCCCCTGTCCCTGTGACCCCGTCAAAGGAGGACGGATCATCTTTCGTCCCTCCTTTCCGCCGTCACGCCACCGACGCCCATTCCGTTGCATCAAGGGCTCCCAACCTCCCGAGAACCACTGGTGACAGCGTTGGAGGATTCATCTGATTGCGAATGGTCCCCATCCCCAGCGGCTGGCCCCTCGATCCCATCATAATGGTCACTCAAGACAGTATCACCGGACCCGGATATTGACACATATACAAATAAGAGTATGTCGACGTCAAAAATCCCAGATATTCCATCGCCCTTCTCCATTGAGGATAGTCAATATGTCGTCTATCTTCCCAGGGCACCTCTAGAGGCGGACGGAATCGACTTATCTTCCTTGATTACTCCAAACTGGGCCCCTTCGGCAGATGTCCCCAGTCCGCCATCCAGCCTCCCCTCCCCTGAGGTCACCTCCTGGCCTGGGACGGGCCCCAGCTGTGCTTGCTCGAAGAAGGGCCCCCGTGGAACGCTGCCGAACAACCCGCTCTTCGTGGAAACCACGGCTGGCTCTTCCTCTACGGACGAGGTCGGGGAGAGTGATGCGGCGACAAGTCGATACCCCGATCGTCGACCCGTCGGCACGTCGAGCGTCCCGGGAAGCGGCGAAGTACTCGTCGACTGGGTTCAAGCCACGACCGGAGCTCTGGTAAGTGATGTCCGGTGCCCATAGCTGTCCTATCATTGCACCAATGAATATCATTTCGCTGCCAATTCCTGAAAAATTGCAGTCCTCCAACGTTTTCTCCGCGATCTCAGGGCTGATGTAATCCTCCTTCAAGAGGTAAAGGAGGACATAGTCTGGGATGCGAATATCTTTCAGCCTATCGGCAATATTGCCGACTGTAATTCTGGTACCACCACCCTAGTCCGAAATAGCATTCCGTTCTCTCATGTTCGCCGCCTCGCCTCGAGCCGAATAACGTCCCTTATCGTGAATGGCATCCACACCACCATTTTTACGCGTCCTCCGGTGAGCGCGCAAGGGCAGAGCGCGTAACTTATTTTAATGAACTTCTCCTCCCCTACCTGTATTCCTTATCGGGGAAGGCCATCATGGGCGGGTATTTCAATCCCATCTACCGCCGAGAGGATAGTGCCTCGAACAGAGATGAGATGACATACTATCCAAGCCGGCCACTCTCATTGATGCTCGACTTCATTGGAGCGATTGACGTAGCGCGTTCTTTCTGCGCCAGTCCCTTCCCCCTTCACGCGATCACGGCTTAACTCTCGGCCGCGGATTTACTACATGTTCCTCTCGGCATCACTTAAGAATGATGTCCAGAGAGCCGCCCGAGTCGTTCAAAGACTACCGGTTCATCGCTCTTTTAAATGCCAAAATATTGGCACATAACAAAATATAAAATATTGGCACACGTCTTGCGATACATAATAGTGGCTGTTGCCGACATCGTCCTCTCTCCATCCCAGTACGCCGTGTTGAAAACGCGAAACATTTTCGATGTCGCACTTCTAATTCGCGACCTTATTTTTTCCTCACCTTCGTATGGCGATAGTTTTCTAGCAGTTTTGACCATTGACCTTGCGAAAGCATTTGATCTGGTCCGGATCGAATAGCCGTGCTCAAGACGATGGCCTTCCCCGAGCACTTCATGAGTACCGTCTCAACGATGTACACCGGTACATCTTCTAGAATCAAAATGAAGAATGCCACCTCACCGCCTATTCCCGTCAGTAACTCCGTCCGGCAGAGCTACCCGCTTTCAATGCTGCTGGAGTAAGATCTGGTGCCCTGAGATCAACCCTGAGGACGATGCACGAGTCGGGCATCGAAACGTCGGCCAACATGGAACCCCTGACCCGGTGGAAGACCCGAGAAAACTTCATTCAATGCTGCTGTTTGCCTTTGCCATAGACCCACTACTCAGACGCCTGCAGAGCAGCGGAATCGGGATACGCCGTCACGGCGCCGTCTGCCTGGGCCTCGCATATGCTGACGACATAACCCTTTTTATAGACGACTCGTCCCACATGGCTCTCGCCCACGACATCTTATAGTCATATGAACAGGATGGTCTCTTCCTCAACAACCGAAAAAGCTAGTTTCTACTGCTGAAGGGAAACCGGCCCCCGACCTCCATCGATTGATCAGAACTAAAGGGCTCAAAATCTGAGGGTTCTGGTGGGAGAAGGAGTTGACTCCCACGATTGAGCGGAACTGGGGAAATAGACCACCACATAAAATGGAATGTTGGGAAACTTTCACTCCCTTCCCTCCCGATCGTGACCCGCGTCCGCCTCCTCAACCATTATGTCATCTCGAGGCTATGGTATGTGGCCCATTTATGGCCTCTACCCCCTAAATATAATGCATGCTTTATTAGAGCGACCAACCAATTGATCTGGAACGGCTACGTAAAGTGTCCCGCAACCAGCTCTATGGCCCGCTGGGTGGTCTCAATTTAACGGATACGACTTAGAACGATGCTTAATGTCCGAGTATGTCCCCGCTCCATTCCTTTGATCAGCGTCGAATTTCCTAAATACTGATCCAAATATATTTTCAACCTGTTTTCCCGCCATGAGTTTCGCAGCCACTCCCGGGTATTTCATTTGGTCCCGCCAATCACATCTCTACACTTCCCAGTCTGCAGATGTGAGGGTGCAATGATTTATATTCCCAGAATTTCTTAATTGTAGGCCCCACGTCTGATACCAAGCACTAATACTATTGAAATCATTGGGGTGAGCCTCGCATTCCGATTTGTTATTAATACCTTGGAAGATGAGTGTGCCAACCGAAAGTAATCTGACTTTTCTCTTTACAATGAATTATATTGATTTAAACGAGAAAAAGGAAAGGGCCGATCTCAATTGGGGCATTCCCCATCCCCCTCAACAATTCTCCCCCACAACTAAACCAAGGTTAAACGGCCTATATATTAAGATCAGAGAAATTATTTGTAAACTGAAATTCCGTTTATGAACCAATAAAAGCAAATCGAATCTCCGTAATAAATGCCGCGCCGTAATAATCCCGTAATCAATAACGGGCCATAAGAACTCCACCCTGGTCTGAAAATACGAAGGTGAAGATGGAACTGGCGATATGCGTACGTATATGTATTTATCCCCCTTGTTGACATAATTGGCCCAATCTCCACCCACGGCCACTCCGAATACTTCGCCTCGATCGCTAGGGCGCCAAGCATCGATGTTTCGTAGGGGAGGGGATGATGACTCTAAATGAAAACCTTACTGTGTCCCAGAATAAACACTTCATTCGAACACTTTGATAAATTACAAGATTAAGGATTTAAGCTACAAAAACACTATTGCAGTACCAAAAACCAACGACATATTACGTAATATTACGCGTAGAAACCTTTATTTTGACAAATTTCACCTAAATGTGGAAAGATAAATAAACTAAATAAAATGTCACGTCTTTTTATTAAAACAGCGCGTGTTACCACGTTGAATCGTCTCCACATTGAATTAGACGATCATTAATGACGCATTACGTCGAAAAAACGTCGTACTTATCAATGATTAAATTGGTTGAATTTTACTTGTGTTTTTAATGTAACCATTTTGAAACAACACTTCGAAAAGCGGTATTTTAAGTGTCTGCAAAGCTAACTAATGTTTACATCTTGAGTATTTCTGATAATGTAATTTTTTCTCCAATAATAGCAATAACGTGTGTACCACATCTCTATGAACACACAACAATGTCAAGCATAGTAATCAACCCGAAGGTCGGCTTGGTAAGTAATAGTAGAGTTCACCCAGTACAAAGCCGGACAGCGTGTGAAATTCACACATTAGCAGAGTATTAAGTAAAAGTGGCCAGCTCCTTTCCCGAGAATATCTGGTACCAGAAAAATCCTAGGTGCTCAGAGAGGCTTGTCCTGGATTCAAACCCGGGCCCTCCGGTCAGCAGTCCAACGCTCTACCCTTGGGCTACCGCGACCCACACACACACTGTAATGTATCGTATTTTCACATCAAGTACTCAAACTAGGTAGACGGAAAGTGCCCTTGTTGTTCTTAAATACTGTTGCTGAAGGGGAATTATGTTTTTAAATCGACCGGGGGGGGTGGAGGGATTTCGAACGTTCGAGGATGAAAGAGGGGCGGAGGGAGGCTGCACCGCAGGCGAGGGCGGGAGGGGTGTGGCAGGGGGTGCATCTCACTCGGAGGAAGCGCTGGTCGGAGCGTGGCTGCGATGAACACTCCGAGGTCGTCGATACTTTCCCGCACCGCGAGGCGTTCTCGTAATCTACATCTACATCTACATAATACACCGCAAGCCGCCGCAAGGGCGTGTGCCGGGGGGTGTTAAGTCACCACCCAAAAAAGTAAAAAAGAAATACCGCATTCAAAACCAACATACACATGCAAACCCCAATCCTCAGCAGTGCACACATTCATCGTAACATCCCATCATTCGAAGCGCATGTAAACACACATCTACCTCCCTTCACTCCACAAGCATGCAAGTACATACGCTTAACTACAACAAATAATTTTACCCCAGGATGCAGCAAGAAATTTACCACGAACGTGCAAGCTAGTTTCTAGCAAGTAGCCAGGCGAATTACCACCACCACAAGAACGTTCCGCATAAAAATCTCTCCTACTCAACACGAGGAATTTGGCCCAGCGCTGCAGGTGGGAGGAGGGCACACCCACGGAGAGGGACAAGGGATGGAAGTGGAAATTTAGGGTAGCAAAAGAAGAGAAAACAATACTGTAAAAGGCAATACATTACTTAATGGCATGCGGGAAGGGTTTTGACACAACACACAGGAGGTTAGTGAAAGTGCATGCAATTGAGTTTAACTAATTGTTACCTAGACGCCGAGGGTGGCAAGTGACATTTTTGTTATTTCCGAGTGTGACCCTACAGTTCGTATCCCGTATTGTCCGTGGGAAGAAGGAGTCCTTGAGTCTGCTAGTCCTGGCATCTATTTCCCGAATTTTGTACACATGATCCAAGCGACCTATGTATGTTGGAGCGCGAATAATTTTCGAGACCTTGGTGCTGAAACATGCGGATCTGAATTTATTTAGTAAGTTTAACCTAGCATTGAGTCGTCTTTCTTCCAATGATACCCATCCCAACTCCATAAGCATTTCAGTGACGCTTTTCGTTTTATCGTAACAGTTTTCCACGAAACGAGCTGCCCGGCGTTGGACCTTCTCAATTTCCCGAATGAGGCCTTTTTCACACGGATCCCATACGCTACATGCATATTCAAAATGAGGCCTTACAAGAGCGTGATAACAACGTTCCTTGACCTTGGAGTCACTTCTGCCGACAATGCGTCTAATAAATCCTATTTTTTTATATGCTTGCCCGCAGACTTTATGTATATGGGTCCCCCAAGTTAAGTTTTTAGTGAATGTAACACCTAGGTATTTCACCGTGTCAACTACTTCAAGGTCAACTCCAGCTAATTTGTAAACTAATCCCGTGGATCTTTTAAAGAAATTTACCACCGAACATTTATTAAGATTTAAAGGCAATCCCCATTTTGAACACCATTCATTAATTCTATTTAAATCACGTGCTAGAGTTAAGCGATCCTCATCCCCAGATATCTCCCGATAAATCACTGTGTCATCCGCGAATATCCTTGTCTTACTTTTCACTTCGCGGTTCAGATCGTTAACAAAAATCAAGAATAGTAACGGTCCGATAACACTTCCCTGAGGAACCCCCGAGGTTACTCGTACGCTGGTAGAACTAGCGCCGTCAAGGACTACCTTCTGTTCCCGGTCTAAAAGGAAGTCTTCAACCCAATTTATTGCCCCCTTGTGTATACCTGCGCCCTTTAATTTATGGATGAGTTTACCATGCGGAACCTTATCAAATGCCTCTTGAAAGTCTAAAAAGATCGCATCCACTTGCCCACCACTTTCACCCGATAAAAGTAAGTCATGTGTGAACAATCCTAATTGGGTCTCGCATGAGCGGGTTTTTCTGAATCCGTGTTGATTGTCACTTAAAAAGTTAATGTTATCAAGATGTCTCATTATGGAACTGACAATTATGAGCTCTAAAATTTTGCAACATATAGAAGTGAGAGAAATGGGTCTGAAATTGCTGGGGTCCTCCCTGTCACCACTTTTAAAAATAGGCGTTATTTGCGCGGTTTTCCATTTCTCAGGGACTTTGCACTCAGTCAGTGATTTGTTAAATATAAATTCGAGATACGGGGCGATGTTAGGAGCTAAGTGTTTTAGCACCCTAGCTGGTATGTTTTCGGGACCCGGGGATTTGTCTGGTTTAATGTCTTTGAGCAAATTGGTAATTCCTTGCTCGTCCGCTGTTATTTTTGCCATGGGTTCAGTATAAATTGTTTCTTGGAGATACGCGGTGGCTACATCGTTCGTGAAGAAGCTTTGGAAGAATTTGTTTAGAATGTTGGCTTTACCCTCACTGTCAGTATGAATGATATTGTTGCAGTCCCTTAAGCAAGCCACGGTTTGTTGACTCCCATTCACTTCCCTAACATATTACCAGAAAGCTTTGGGGTCTGTGTTCAAATACTCGCAGAGTACTTTACGCTTAAAGTCTTGCAAAGCGCTACGTAATTGTGTTTTAGTTTCAATTTTAGAGGATCTATACTTGTCCAAAAGCTGTTTATTGTCCAAGGGTAATGAGTTCAGACATGCTTTCTTTACCCTAAAGTGTAACATTCTCTGCTTTCGAAGGGCTTTTTTAACGCCTTTGTTGTACCACCTGGGGTCGCGATTTGCTTTAACGTATTTTACAGGGATGAAATCTGTTATTCCTTTTTGCATAATTTGGACAAACTGTGCCCAAGTTTCTTCCACGGTGGCAAGACTTAAGCGCGTTTTGAAATCGTGTAGTGAAGAGTTTAAATGGCTGGCAAAAGTTTCAAAATCTGCTTTGTGATAATTATAAATTTTTCTTTTGACATTCTTTTTTATTTCTACGTTCAAGTTGATAATAACAGATTTATGGTCACTCATACCCTCGTCGGTTGATATACTATTAATGCGTTCCGGTGTGTTCGTAAGAAATAAGTCCAATATGTTCTTTCCACGGGTGGGAGTGCGTACTGCTTGATGGAGCGAGTTTCTTTGAACCAATTTTAGTGTGTAGTACTACAATGTGTAGTAATTTTTGAGTCTTCCTTCCAATTGGTAATCGGGATGATTTTTCGTTACCATCGGAAATTTCGGTCGCAGAGCGTCGCTCGAATGTACGTGAAGTACTCCCGGCACTGAATGGCCTGTGCACGTACGCATCTACCGGAAGATCCCGGATCCAATGCAGTATGACGTCTCCCGGCATCCTGGCCATGTGGGCATCCTGCCCGGCATTCAAACCATGTGGGCTCCAGGGTAACAAATCACCATGAAAACTTCCGGGATGTGGCTGGGAGAATGATGGAAAAAGGCAAAATGGCCGTGAAGGAAGACTCAAAAATTACTACACATTGTAGTACTACACACTACAGAGAGAACATTTTCGAAATAATTTCGAAGAAGGTAGGGAAAGAGGATGCAGGATGCATTTTCGTAGCGATGGAATATTGAAGACTGTGGTAGAAATTTGGTTAGGCGAAGTGGGTGGAGGAAAAGAGAAAGGTTGGATGGAATGAATTGAGGAAGAACATGTGGCAGTATAGACACTTTCGTTGTTCTAAAGGTTGTCCCGTCGTGCCCTTCGAGAACTTAGGATTCTGTTTGCTCCAGGAAAACATACCAAGCCCGATTGGTCAAGGGTCGTTTATAGAAATATTCCTGGGAAACCGCCGGTTGCAAAGGTGAAGGACACTACTCTACCTTTATTATCCAGTTAAAAAGTGAATCTCACGAGTCGTAGGCGTAATAGAAATGTAGCCGCTTTGTTCTTACTTCTGCGATGCTGCTCTATGAGTGAGCGTTTTTTTAGAACCTTGTTGCAGCCCCTAAGAGGATGTCATTCACAAATATCTTCAATCTATTTTTGGAGAAAGAAGTCTTCCATTATTGTCCATAGATGCAATATGGTGACGAGGCTGTCCAGTGGGCAGAGCGTTGGACTACTTATTGGAGGGTCTGGGTTCGATTCCCGGGCGAGGCACTCTGGGCATCTGCAGCTCCACCCAAACTACGTGATTTTTCGGGTACCTTCCTGGGAAACCATAAGCGGCACAGGGAAAGGAATTGGCCCCCTTACCCTGATGTGTGACTTTAGTATTGGGTGAACTCTACCATCACCCATCAAACCGACCTTCGGGTTAATTACTGTGTTTAAACCGTGTGTTTGGCAATATAAGAGAACAGAGATATTTGTCTTGACTCATTCGTACGTAGAGAGATTGAGAGTCTTATCTTCTATTACTGTTGAGTGCCACATGCATTTTAATTATATTATCGTCCACATTTGAATGTATTGTGTTTGAGAATCGCGAAAAGTATGCGTGTGTGGGATAAGTTAGGAATAAAATCTTAACAAAATGTCTCCTCATAGTTACGCGTGCCTCCCTTTCGAGGGAATCGCGGCAGTTCTCTTTCCGCGCCATCTCTTGGCCGAAAGCACGGTACTTTAGCGGTGGTCTCTCCGTCACTTTGCTGTGTGGCTCTTTTTACTTCTCCTTGGTACTTTCTCTGGCGAATTAACGGTGAAAACGTTCACGCTCAGGTGCTTATTGCTATGCGTGGACCACCCGGACAACGATTATCGTATTGATCTTAATCCACTGTTATGGCACGA
The DNA here is from genome assembly GCA_037158775.1 of Hetaerina titia. Lineage (NCBI taxonomy): Eukaryota > Metazoa > Arthropoda > Insecta > Odonata > Calopterygidae > Hetaerina > Hetaerina titia. Next base: position 4,194,758 of record CM073776.1, on the reverse strand, counting down.
TGAAGAAGTTCATTCATTCGCGAGATGTTAAGGGGAGTCATTCCTGTTATTGGTCTTTTATCGGAGGTACAATGAAACGGACAAGTATCCAACGCCAATTCATCTAAGTAGACTCAACCGCCATTTTACGATAGCTCGATCATCACAATGAAATGGCATGCTTAGGAAGTGCTTGTTTGTGGTTGGAATGATTAGTTTAATTCACTGATAGGAGAACTATGGATGCTTTGCATCAGAAAAAGAGCCCCGTTTGTATAAGTTTTTGAGAAGCCAAATCTAGAACAGGGATACCTCTGTTTGCACCATGCCTATCATCGGGAGCACATTCGTATCTCTTTAGGTCTTTTAGAGGAATAAGTCCGGGAGCTGCTTGAGATGCGAAGAGAATAAGCGAGTCTTCCAACAAGCATCAGAATACACGAGTTTAACAATGAACCGAAGGGAATTATTATGACCCTAGAGTATTTAGGTATATCAGATCACAAAGATAAGATAAGGAGACAGACTCCAGTAAAGATAAATACAAATATTCGTTCTTTTCCCGGACCATTAGGGATCATAACACTAAGAAATCGAAGTGACCATAGAAATGGTGAAGACGTTCGATTTACAACTGAGGACAAGATTAAATGCTTCGTAAACATACATCTGCATCTACTTAATAACCCGCAAACCGCCGTAAGGGCGTGTGGCGGGGGGTGTTAGGGCACCACCCGTAATTAAGAAACAAACCGCGTGCAAAATCCACAAATTTATACAGTCCACAAAAAAAAACAATGGTATACATTCATGCTAAAACCCTTAAAACCCACACACATGCAAACACTCAAACTACCAACTAACATACACATGCCCCTACAGATGTCTTTGCAATGTTTACTTCTGTTCCGATTTGTAAATTCAGTGTTTTCAATGTTTCTAAAATGACTTTGCTTTCTTACTATTATGATTCCTAATTGTCCTGGGAAAGAATGAGTATTTGTATCTACCTGTTTTGGATAATATCTCCCTTGTTTTATCTTTGTGGTCTAATATACCTAAGTAGTGTGGGGCCATCATAGCTTCTAAAGTGTCTCCTTTAGTGTCATCGTTATACTCGTTTATTCTGAACCTTTCTAAAAGTCTCAGTCTCTCTCGCTCTCTGCGTATCTCAATTGGCTCCCAGCCTAACTCCCCAAAAAGGCCTGTTAAGGAATATTTATACATAAATAGGGTATATTCGTAGGTGCATGTTATTTGATGATATTTGTATTTGCATATGTGTAAGTTAAAATGGGTGTTGGTTTGACGTTTTTTTTTAAAAACAAACCACTTTGCTTTTCCACATAAACTTTTATTCTCACGACCACAGTTTCGTTATAGCCTAACATCATCGGGTAAAAATACAAGTCAAGCACAGTATATATATATGTACATATCTCTGGGCGGAGGGGAAGAGGAGGCAGGAAAGAAAGGATTGGTTGAGCTAGGAAGAGGGGGGCTAAAAGTCTATGGTTTGAGGCGGTTTGGGTTTTTTTTAATAAATACGCCTCTCTGGGTGTTAATTGGCATGAATTTGTTAGCTTTGCATTTGGTTTTTAGTCTGCTTTACGAGTAGAGTCCAAAGACCCTTCGCCACCCGCCCCTGCGGCGACTTGCGGGATATTGTGTAGATGAATGCATGCATAGATATGTTGATATTAGCATGCGAAATCGGAATAACTTTATCACAATCTGTGGTAAGGTTAGGTGAAAGTCTTTTCATTCAAACCTAATGTTTAACCAACATACGTATGTGGACCTAAGGTTAATTATACAATTTTATACAAATGATTTTATACGTTCACAAATAGGACTATAACTGATCAAATAGTAATTTATGAGCATAGACTGTTTCAAGCTAAATTAATATTCATTCATATTACACACGATACTGATAACAAGCTTATCACTATCAGAGATATGAACTCGGAAAAGAATTTTTGACTCTCAGGCATCCTTTTACTTTTTAAATATCTTCTAAGTGTATGCGGGACACACCAAGAGGCAACCGCGAATGCTGTTGGCGGCAATGCTGGAGAATCGAGACGAGGGCCAGGATCACTCGTACATAGAATAGGCGTTTCCATGGCAATATAAATGGCGGTAGGAAGTATGCAGGGCTAACAAATGAGTTATTGCAACATGTAGTACGGGGACTAAGGATGCCTTGTGCCATGTTAGTCAGTAATTGGAAGTTCGTAGTTTGTGGTCCTGGGTTCCATCAAAAACATATTCCAAACCGACGGGCTGCAGCTTATAAATCCATTAGTGATGTAAATTTCATCGTGGGTGTATAAGAATATTTTATGTCATTTTAGTCAAGACATTTGAGTAAAGTGTTTTGTGCTACCAGGGTTCATCGAAAACCTACCCCAACCCAAGCCATGTGCTCTTTAGTTCCGATTTGAATGTTCTCGCAGTTTGCCCAATGTAGCATACGGCATTGCAGCGGAGTCCGTGCTTTTGTTGGATGATGTCCATTTTGTCTTTGTTGGTCCCGGAATGTCTTCGAGTGCGTGTCTGTTGCGGAAGGCGGCTTTGATTTTTTTCCTTTGCGAGTAAGCGTTGGAACCTGAGCGATAATTTCTTAAGGAAAGGGAGTCTACGCCACCTTGGACCGTCGCTACCTTTGTGTTTAGTGGGCCATCTACTATATGTCCGTTTTCTGCTGTAAAGTGTGGCGAGTAATTTCGTAGTGCATCCCTTGTCGGTTGCTTTTCATTTTATTGTCTGCATTTATAAGCGTATGTTTGCGTCCGACATGGGTGCACTGCACAGTCTGTGCATCATGGAGTGGAAGGCTGGTTATTTAATTTGAAATAAGGTGTCTCGATTGTGTTTCATTTGGTCTGTGTGACAGGTTTCCCATAAATAGAGAAGCCGAATTTTATCTTATATGTTTGGGGCTGCGATGTGCATAGATTCAAAGTTTACCTCTTGTGCCTTTCCATGATCTTAAAATATCGCGGTAAATAATCATTAGCTGACAGTGCAATCGTTAATTGAGGAGAAATGGTTTCGTGAGTGTACTTTAAATCCACACAAGGGGTTTTATCCCCCGGATGTTCATCGCTTGGGCAGTAGATAAAGGAAGAAAACACAATGAAAGAAACGTCTAGCGATAGGACGCAAGGCGGATCACCGAACACACCACCTAATAATGAAAAAATCACCCTTAACAAATCTTCCGAAGGTCACACTGCGCGCTGCGGGGTTTTTCTATTTCTTTTCTTTTTAATCGCTCCGTAAAATCCGAAATCGCCAGGATTAATGTCTCCGCCTCCTCTTTCATCCGAGGGCGGATGGAGACTGTGCGAGCGTGTTTCATCCAAAACAAACTTTACTACGTTTTTATGCCGATGTAAACGCATACGCAATGAGGAGAGAGAGCCCTCCAGGAATAGCGTGTATCCATTAGGGTCACTTATGGTGAGGGCCCTCCTATTTATAGACTCCTCTCTCTCTCTCCCCCCCCTGTCTCTTTTACGACTCCGAATCGAATGAACTCGGAAATCACAACGTTGCTCATCAAGAGCCGAGGAGAGTACATACTACACTACGACTCCGATTCGAAAGAGGGAAAAAAAGTGTCCTTTAACGGCTCGATGACTCTGTAAGGGCGCAGAAAGCTCTTTTAATCACCGACAGCGATAAATGCCATAAAAAGAATCATTCCGTCTAATCACACCTCGATTTCCAGAGGGAATTTCCTCGTTCCCCCGAAATTCGTGGTAGTGTTTCACTATCCTTAAACGACGTCTAAATCCAGATGAAACATCAATCCCGGCAGCTTTTCGTTGAGGCCGAACAAATGCATGTCTCTCTGCGCAAATTTACAGTGGCTTTGATAAAATTGATTAAGAGTTTCGCCCGTCAACTGCAGCTCCTGGCAGTTTACATCTACGTAACACCTTGAAAGCCACTTGAAAGGTGTATGGCAGGGGTTTATTCACACAAGACATGCTCAGCAAACGAACAGAAAAAGGTCACTCACAATGTATGAGCCTCACTAAAGGAAAAGAATTAACAGACAATGAACTAGTGAACACTTGTCAGAAACAAGCACAGTATACCACCAACATTTCTACCAAATTCATGTAACAAGAGTGATATGTTTGTTGCTGAATATAGACTCGACTACTCTGAATGTATGTACACCTACATATCTACACAAATACTCCGCAACCGACCTAAAAGACGTGTGGCAGGGGATACTTGCGTATACATCGACATACACACTGATGCAAACATGCATATGCATACACTAAAATATGTATGCATATACATGCACACCCATACATATAGTTTAAACATACGCGTAATGATGGTTCTATTTAATCCCTAGCTGATGTCAGTGCATCTGCATCAACAAAATACCCCAAGGCATCTACGCAAATCACCGCAAGGGCATGTGGCGGGTGGTGATAGGTCAACACTAGGTAAAACAGAATAAAACCGCTTTCCAAAAAAACAAAAATGCCAATTCACATCCACAGATACGTGTACATTCATGCAAAATTTATTTTAACGTGCACGCATGCAAATACATATACTCGCAACTAATACACACATGCAGCATAAATTAGCAGCTGTTACTGTCCCTAATTGTTTCCGGAAAAAACGAAATCTTAAACTTATCCGTTCTACCGCCAATTTCTCCAAACTTGAGTGAATGATCATGCCTATCTTCCATAGTAATTGGGAATTTTAAAAACATCACGAACGTCTTCACTGACTGAAAACTGACTGGTCCCACATTTAGACATGAGATTCGGTCTAAAAGTCATTCTTCGTTTTTTCTGGGGAATTCCATCCCAAATATTTAACAATTTTGTCACACTGCTATGCTTGTCATGGAGTCCTTTGACAGATCTCGCTGCCGCGATCTTTTATTGAACTTGCAGCATGAGGATCCCAGATACTGGCTCCATATTCCAGGTGTGTGGTCGAAAAAGAGAGAAGTATCATCGCTCAACCTTCTTTCCTCGTCGCATTCCCCCAATAGCCCTCCCTTGGTGAAACCTAATTTCCGCTCAGCTTGTCTACATATCTCTCTAATATGCATACCCCGTGAGAGATTATGAGTTAAAGTAATACCTCCATACTTCATACACTCCACATTCATTTGCTCGCTTTAATTATTATTGTTGTAAGAATTTTGAGGGGAGTAATTTCGTTTCCTGTAGTCATAATAAAATATTTAAGCTTTAGTTCTAAATGCTATTCCTTGCATTATATCAGTCAGCAAATAGGAGACTCCCTGGAAGAAAACCGAAGTTAGTTCATACTTTAAATTATTTCGCTATGCCCGGGCAAAAGAAAAGCTTGAAAATTTTGAAATAATTAAGTACTCTTTTACTCAATGTCTAATGAATTAAAACAGGCAAACTAAGTAACATACCGTTCGAAAATAATTATAAGTCGGTGACGGTAAATTCCACTTCTCAGTAAAAGTTGAACGTGTGTAAGATTTGAGGTTTGGAATGTAAACTCTAGGGGCTTCCTTTCCACCCGGCCATTGCGCCTGGAAATGCCCACATGAAACTGAGCAAGCCACCGGAACTCCATCAAGAGATGGGTGGTTTTTCAAAGAAAATGCTATTCGCTCATCTCACGCAGCTTCTATCCACATAGTAGCAGTAGTTTCAGGTTTGATGTGGTGGAATTCGAAAAATAAAATAGAAAATATAGCAACAATTTTCCACTAGATAAATCTTGTAGTTATCTAGGGAAAATTGCTCCTATTATATCTTTATTCTCTCTACCGCTCTATTCCCGTAGAAGACTTTGTTCTCTTTAAAACCGTTCGGATATTACCACCATGCATATCTACCAATCACCGCGAAGGTGACTCAATCCTCTGTAACCTCGCGTCTGGATGAACACTAGCTGTTCATCTCGAGATCACCCTGACGAAACGTCTTCACTGAAACGTCCACTTATGTTACACATCTTACCCGATCATTCCAAATTGGAGCATGAAGTATTTTCATTGATGGGATTACAAATTTCATGGCTCAGAGGCTTAACTTCATGGAGGCGGAGAAAAGCGCTGGACCAAACACTACAGTTGGGCGCCCTTATGATGATAATGAGACTATATTTTGGAGCGGAAATGACACCGCTACGTCAAACATGGCTTTACAGCTGAAATCATATCCATTGCTCGACGCGAATGTTTTTGCAGTAATCTATAAAGGAGTTGGAGTCCTTAAAGGTCTTTTACGGCACAGCTCGTTTCGCACTGAATATAAAAGTTGAAATTCGAATCTAACTTTCAGGCAGCCACAGCTCCATCGCTTAAAGCGGAATTAAGAAAGACATGGGCATACAGCCTTGATGGGACAGTTGGCAATTAGAATGAAACATAAAAAATTGAGTAGTGAAGATATTTTGGAATAAGAGAAATTACCTCCCGAACGCCCGCTGCATTAGAAGTACCGAAATAGAAAGTGTACCTAGACTCGAATGAACACTTGGGCGTTGCCCTCCCTCGCTACATCTCCCGTGCGAAACACATAATAACGGGGGATGCGAGGACAAGTTATTGATTGCAGTCACCCATTTCTTAACTCAACATATTCTTTATGAAATACAAAACGTCGCACGTGCCCACAAAGGGGATAATGTTAGGCAAGGGAGGTGGAGGTAGAAGAGGATGGGGAAGGAAAGGAGTTGGAATGAATGTGTCAAATTCAATAATTTTGTTTAAGCCCAGAAAGGGAGCAGTGCTTCGTTTCCATTTCCCTGCAAGCATTCATACATTTTAACCCTAAGACTACCCCTAATAAAAATAATGAATGGCAGATAACATTTAAACACCATAATTGCTGTATACCTGGTGTAGAAACCCTCTTCATCTACATGTTTGTACTCTGCGAACCACCCACAGGGTGTCTGGCAGGAGGTGCTGCTAGCGGGGCAAGCAAGAATGAGATGGTCACATTGGTCAGAATGAAGGAGTGCGTTAGTATGCGGAATCGAAGAATGGTTTGTAGTGGTGTTCATATTGTGTTGTATTTCATTAGGAGACGCAAAGGGATGAATCGCTCTACCATTATATAGCCGGTGTCATTCCATAACCTGCCTTAAACCGTAGAGTACCAATAAAATTAAGACGTACTATGTAGTATGTTGTTTCAGATTGCAATGGGTTCCACTCGTGAGTTGGTTTTCACCATCAAAAACTCGAGATTGTGTCCGAACCCTCTTTAATGCTGTTCGGAGAATAATTTTTTAAATATATATTTTCTTAAAATAAACAAAATTAATTTACTATCTCAATAATTTTCTTTGAAATTTTAAATCTTGGTTTTCTTCTGTATAATTACCAGAGAAGCAAACACTCATGTAATTTATTATTGATTATACACTCGACGAAAAGTCAATCACACGTAGGAAGGTACGTATGGGCAAAAATATTTAATAAGAGGATTATTATTATAAGGTAATCTACCGGTTAAGGTAGGATTTTGGATGGACTAAGCTATCAAATTAATTAACTTGCGACTAGAAACGAAACGCAATCCAGCAACCTACTCAACATCAGGTCTCTCTTCAACTCTGTGTACTTCTTTCCTCCCTTCATCCCGTCCAACATCCCTATCCTGTTCCTGCACTTTCCTCCTCTGCCATTAACATTCTCCCCTTTATTACAGCCTTCAAAATCCCACTGCCGATTAATGCGTCTTTCATCCGCACCGGTGACAATGGGCAACCTGAGCAGTCTGAGACATGTACAGGTTGCGGATCAGTCTCCTGGCCATTTAATCCATTCCTATTTTATGCAATACACGCATTAATTTTTCCCAATTCACTCTATCAAACGCTCTTTCGACATCTACGAAGGAAGGAAATATTTTTTGGTTTTATTCTATATTCCTCTATTCCTATATTAGCAGGCAAATACGTCCTGATTGTATTCTATATTCCTCTCGATTATTGATCTCATTACTGAAATGGCATCACGCGTACCTCACCCCTTTCTAAACCCAAACTGATCATCCCCTAAGTAATCATTTGCACTACTCTCTATCCTTGATCCTTTAATTGTTCGTGCGCATTTTCCCCAGCCTCTAACTTTGACCTTTCGTATTATAGATATATTGGGAAATTCGTTTTTGGAATTGGACGTTTATGGTAGCCGTACATTATATTTTTAAGGCTTAGTTCAGTTAATTGAAAAATTGTGGTTAAACTGCTTTGCAAAAATGATATTTTCCAAATAGCAGAAACATCCAATCTTTTAAATGTCATCTATTTTTCACGAAGTTATTGCCAAATCGGTGACAACGGGCCACAATCACGTAATCCATGCTCCAAAATTGCGTTCCTGTCCTCCAATATTGGTCGGGAAAATAATATATTTTTCATATTTCAAAGTAAATATAATATAATTAATATCGAGCACCTTGTCTATCTAAATACCCTCATCATATAGTTCTGTTTCTGCGAACGTAAGGCACACCAACTGTCTACAGCCTTATCTCGACGGCGGTTGGATCTGTAACCGAATATGGGACTGCATAACCTTAGGTAGCGTTTCATCCCCCCACCCCCTCCCCCTCGGTGCAACAAAAAACGCTCGAAAAAAAGTTGGGGAAGACTAACGCCCGCGGATCCAGGAGGCGCTACGGTGAATCTTCTTGACGAGGCCATGACGTCAAACAGAAAATCATCGAAAACGGTCGAATCAAATTTGAAAAATTAGTTCGCCTCTGAAACTCGGCAGTGGTGGTCGTCAGTCAGCCATTGAAACCGGCCATCTACATTGCATTCAAGGAGGAATCGGAATACATCTGAAAAATGCTGCCGGTGCCATAATAGGGAAACCAGCGGTACCTCCGATCTTAGGACCCGAGTGTGATTACTGGTTAATGATTTTGGACGTCCTCACCTTCACCTCTTGGGACAAAAGTCCAGAGTAAAACTTTGCAGCTCTTCCAAAAATTTTCCATCATTATTTATACTGAATTTTCATTCTTATGTATTGCCTCTCTGTAGTTCATTCAAGATATACTGCATTGAAAATGTATGTTTTGATCATTGCCAGAAGTAAGTAAGTATGTAGGTAGGAAACAGCAAATCGCTCCAAACTATCCAAAATGAGTCAAGAAAATCATTAATAGAACCAGAGAAGAGTCAAGAGAGATGGCAGGAATATATGGAAGAACAGCATAATACAGAGCTTAGGCCAACAAGGTTACACAAAGAAAGAGAAGAGGAAGATAGTTTAGAGGTCCAGACATACTAGACAGAAAGGGCGTTAAGGGAAATGTAACCAAATAAGGCCGTGGGGACAGACAGCATTCCTGCGCAAGAACTAAAAGATTTAGGAAAAATGTGGAAGGAAGAGTGTATATCGACTGTTTCGTAGTATTAACGAGGAAGGAATCTGGACGGAAGATATTGTGAGATCAGTGTTAGTTCCTATTCCGAAAAAGGTAAAGGCTGCGCCATGTGAGGACTACATAACAATAAGTTTGATTTCCCAAGCAACTAAAGTTATTCTCGGGATCATTAACAAAAGGATAGAGAGTAAGGCAAATGATTACTTAGGGGATGATCAGTTTGGGTTCAGGAAAGGAAGAGGTACGCGTGATGCCATTGCAATAATGAGATCACTAATCGAGAGGAATATAGAATACAATCAGGACGTATTTGCCTGTTTCGTAGATTTCGAAAAAGCGTTTGATAGAGTGAACTGGGAAAAATTAATGCGTGTATTGCAGAAAATAGGAATGGATTGGGGGGACAGGAGACTGATTCACAACCTGTACATGTCTCACACTGCTCAGGTGCGAGTGGGGAACGGAGAGTCCTGATGGGCAGTGTTAGGAAGAGGTATAAGGCAGGGTTGCCCATTGTCACCGGTGCTGTTCAACTTACATGTGGAGGAAATGATCAAATAGGCATGGGAAGAACTGGAGGTAGGAATGATAGTCGGCGGGGAATTCGTAAAATCGGTTAGGTTTGCTGATGACCAAGCATTAGTTGCTCAGTCAGCCAAGGGGTTGCAAGCATTGCTGAGTGAATTGGAGGTTCATTGTAATAGACATGGGATGAGAATCAAAATTAATAAAACAAAGGTTATGCGATTTTCCAGAAAGGAAAAGGCTAAGCTAAACAAAAAAGGAGGGGAAAAAATAGAGCAGGTAGAGCAGTTCACATATCTCGGAAGTGTTTTGGACCAATACGGTCAAAGTGGTAGGGACCTAAGGAGAAGAATTGCGATAGGCAAAGATGCTTTCTCAAGGAGGAGGGAGTTGATGATGGGGACGTTGAGTAGGCAGGTTAAGAAAATACTCGTAAAAACTCTGATATGGAGCGTAGCTATTTACGGCGCGGAAACATGGTCATTGAAACTGGAGGATAGACGTTGATTGGAGGCTTTTCAAATATTGGTGTGGAGAATGATGGAGAGGGTGAATTTGACAAACAGGAAAACAAATTTTCCTTTAACAGCTTCCTATCTTCGTGCACGGCATTAGAAACTTCGTCTTTATTAATTTTTGCTATTAAATGTATTCTCTTATTTTTTTCGGAATTAAAGTTTTAAAAGCCATGATAACGTTTCTAAGAATAGAACCATGTGTAGATTTTTGACATAATGAATTGGTGGAGTCGCGAAGTAATGTTAATGTGAGTGAATGATGCTATGGAGTCAAACATGCAACCAGGGCGAAGAGCAGAAGATCGATGGAAAAGAGGAGAAAAGTGATTGTGTTCAAAATTTGAAGTGTCATTTCAAATATTTTTATGTAACTGAAAGGTATCCCTTTCGATTATATTTTGGAGAATTTTATCTGGTGACAATTATGCCCACTACATTTGTATTTCAATAATATTCAGTGGAGAGAATGAAGGCCAGTGAGCGGTGGCTATAATATTAAACAAAGAGATAGGAAGAAGCGTAGTCAACATAGACCAAGCAACGGATAGAATATTACTAGTAGAGTTTAAAGCTGAACCGACGAACTTGGTCACTGTTCAGGTATACATGCCAACAGACAACTATAAGAAGGAATAATGCAATAAATAATATGTCGCCATTACCCTTTAAATGTAGTTTTTAACATCTTGCAAATATTTTGAGATTTTTATTCTGCGGAATTTGCGGATTTATATTTTCATATTTGTTAAAATAAATATGATAAGTTACGCTCAGCGGAATGAAGTGTACGCCTCTTCCTTTATCGGTGGGATAGCGCAAAGCAAGCCGCGGATGGGCGGCGGAAAATAGACGTGAAGGGGAGAGGGAGCAAGGGGGGCATGGAGCGATGAGCTGGCCGTTGAACTTACGCGGTCGCCACCTGGGACGCGTTCCTAAGCCCTCCATTAACAGTGGGACGCAAAACAATGGAAACGGGAGGAGGTGCCGGGAGCTTAACGATCTGTGTGTATTTTTTTCGCCTCGAAGCTTCGCCATTTCTTCTCACGGGGCTAGCAGAGGGAGAGAGAGATTAAGGGCATCTCACGGTGAAGGGGGCGAGCCCTCGAAGGGAAGAGGCGGCGGCAGGAAGAAGCGGCGGATCGCATTCTTATTTGGCCTGATCGTCGTCGCCCCCTTCCTTCTGCAAACCCTTCCCCCTCCCGCCCGCTAACCCTCCCACTCGCCAGAAAAGGTTATTCCCTCTCGATCTCTCCCTACAGGTTCAGGGAGCGGAGCAGGGAACTCTTCCCTGTCCAAAGGCTACTCGTGGTTAAAGAGATGTTCCCTACGTGCACATCTCTTCGCGAAAAGGTGTCGATATGCGTGGGGGTTTCTTAGAGTAGGCAATGAGGGAGTTTCCGCTCGATCGACGGAACGTGCCTTATCCTCATGTTTCTTTAAACGCGCATGTATTGCATATATTATTTTATTCGCTTGCTATTTTTTCTCATCATTCCTGATGGCATTTCTTCAGACAGTTTCCAAACATTTTGTTGACAAGGGAGTTGGTTTAATATTCTCTCCCACACGATGCTTCCTCTGCCTCTCCCACTGTCGTCCGTCACATTCATACTCACTAAACACATGCTCAAGTAAGAAATACTCCACTTTTGCGGAAATTTAGCTTTATTTATTAAACAATCGTAAGACAGACGATATAAAGGAAAACCATTAAATTTGCGGAGATTTCTGCTGATGAAGGTTTCGTCAATGGAAGTCACGTCTTCTTTTTTCTGTGTCTTTTAACTTTAAGTAAATATTGAGAGTTCGGTCTTGAATGGATTGTAATTATTGTGGTGTAGATGTTGCTGGTGATTTGTCGGGGATATATGAATAGAATTCATGGTTATGCAGGTGCATATCTATGCATAGGATTGTAATAGCAGAGCCAGAAATTCAAAAAACAAATCTAAAGGATTCAGGTGAGTTTACAGATGAAAGCATTAAGAAATCCTGGGACACAGGTCTGAGGGAGAGAGATGTCGTCGGTTTAGCTGGTTCATGAATTGCCATGCAGGTTGGGACGGAACGGCCCACGGAACGGGAACGGAAGAGTGCTGAACGAATTATGCTGTCTTTGGGAGAGAAAGGAGGTCAAATCTTCATTGTCGGGAATGCATTGCAATGCAGATATGCATTATGTATCGAAGTCGATGGCAGCCATGAGTGGGTTCGACTCGAGGTAATGGGGACTGGAGACGGAGCGTGAGACATATCAAGTTAGGTTGTAAAGGTGATTGGATAGTTTTCAACATCATCCTTTGCTAGGGATGGCAGAATTTAATAATCTGGAGGGCTCAGAAAATACCCCATCTGTATTCCTCGTGCGATAGAGAACATGTTATTGTATAGTTGGATCGGGGCAAAAAATCAACCTCATTTATTTTGTAGACATAGGGAAGAAAACTGGCGCAAGAATTATTACTTCCATCATTGCTACGAGAAGTAAACAACATAGGTTAGATGGTATTTGTGTCCCCATATCTTATACCCCAACTTAAGTCTGCTTATCTATTGGCTTACCTATTAAAGTCCTGGAGACTTACTGCGATACATTTATCGGTTTTTGCATTTAAAAAGTCAGATTTATATTTTTCATTTTATTTTAAATAATTGTCTCAGTCTTTGGGAGTTTTCGGAATATGTAGGATTATTTCATTCTATTTTGCAAGTTTCAATTCGCCGTCCACAATCAATCTCTTCCTTGTTTCATATGTTTCCTTGTCATATATTTCGTAATAGACGGGGTATCATCGGGAACAGTAACCGTAGCATCAGGTTTCTACAGGGAGGTGTTTTTGGTTCACTATCGTTCCTTTTATAAATTAATGATATCGGATTTGAGGTTTCTAGTAAACTTCGTCTATTTGCGAATGATGCGGTGATATATAGGGAAATATCGAGTCATGAAGATAGACTATCGGTAGCTAACGACCCAAATGCAATCCAAAAGTGGTGCGAGACATGGGAGCTGGAATTAAAGTTGAATAAATGTAATTCGATAAATTTTTGGAGGAAAGGTACTCCACCAGATAACACACTTTACAGGGAACCAAAATTACACACGTGGAATCGGTAAAATATTTGGGTGTAACGATAACCATGTACATATCCTGGGGGGGGGGGGGGGAACACATTCGTAAAATTTGGGGAATAGCTAATAAAAAGTTAGGATTCATAAAAAGAATACTTAGAAATTGTAATGAAACGGTCAAGGAGCTTTGTTATTTCACGTTAGTTAGGCCCACCTTGCGTATGCAAGTTTATGGGATCTTCATGAAATAGGCTTAATTTTGGAACTAGATCGAGCGCAACGTAGAACAGCTAGGTTTGTGAAAAGTTGTTATGAACAAGGTAGCAGTGTCACGACACTATTGAAAGACTCTGTATCACATGTGGTAACGTGATCAAAGATGCTGGACGAAAGCTAGACATGAAAGTTAGAAAATTGACGAAATCAATTCTCAAATTTGACAAATGCATAGGAAGATTAAAATGGTCCAATTGAGTAGTTTCAGGCGTGATGTGTGTTGGCATTCGAGCAGAGTAAATAAAAGATAGTTACAATTTTCCACTAGATATCTAGTGGGAAATTGTTACTGCGGTAAAAGGAATCTAAATTCCATCGCATTTCTGAAAACCTTCAATCACTCGAAAATTCTTTACGTAATCTCACTTGAACATTGTCGATGACCTCACATATTAAGCACATAAAAATAATAGTTAACAGTTTTGTGCCTTAAAATTTAACAAAATATACATAGAATCAACTCGAGGGTTATATTCATATACTTGTAGATGCAATGACAATGTACGGCGGAAAACATATGAATACCATGAGAGTTTCATTTAGCGGGATTAAAGGAAGTGGAAATAAACGCACTTGAACATTCTAGTGAGTCGACTACCAACATCGACACCCACAAAATGCAGCCACTCTGCATATGTTATGCAAACAATTACATATAATGTGATAGAGCAGGGAGTGACTTCCACATCATGAATATGGATCACCTAAAGCGCACAGCAAACATGGAGGGGTCCCTTTTACTTCTGTAGCAGAATTTCTGAGTCCCGAGGTATTTCAGCAATTTCCGTCACTTGTCCAGCTTTTCCACATTTCCCAGGCTTTTAGCCGACCTATCATTATTTTGAAGTACCTGAAATTAGCATATAAAAGGAGACACTTGTGTGTTTAACGACTGAAGCCGGAAATAAATATTTTTTTCGTCACGTTTCTTGAAAATAAGTGTCAACACCAGTTTTCCATCTCTGCTTTTCTCACGGCGCACTCGCTCATTCGAAGAATATTTCGCTGCAAAATCTGAAATTCTTAATGTGACGTTTTAACACACCTCTCTTGCTCGGCGTCCACTCAACGTGAGAATTGAAAAGAGCACCAACTTGAAATGAACATGCTCTCATATTAAACACAATAAGAGTATTGAGCGTTGGTTAAAGCGCCGTAATTACGAAATACATGCAATTTTATTTAGAAGCACCTGTAAAAATATCAATGTTAAATGGTGTTTGGGGTAATCGACGCCAAATTCCATTTACCCACCTATATTTCGGCGAATAACATTAGTTCTTGAGGTTTGAATTGACATTTTTATGGCAAATATTTTAAAACCAATGGATTTGTGCGGACTTGTAAGAATATTATAATACTTCCACGCTCATTTCAAGAGTTTTTAATCCACTCGACAGCAGTGCTGGGTTGCCTCATCCCTCGACCCTAAAACACTGATATCATCGGAGAATCCCCTTCCGTTGCTCATTACTCTTTCTCTCGAGATGCGGAGTTGCTGCAATTGTATATTAACTAGCAGTTAATTTGACAGGCAAACGCTTTCCATTATCGGGAGGAATAATTTCAGCGAATCACTGCCGTTCCATGATGTTAGTGCAATGCACGCGAGCGCCGCCAGAGAAAAATGCCAGCTTCCCTTTGCATTTCCTCAAAGACGTGTCGTTTCGTATGGCGTGTAGACTTCTTCCAGACAACACCTGCCAAAGGTACTTCAATTTTAAACATTCCTGTGACACCTCCCCCCCCTCACACTATGATAACTATACGCTGTCATTTCTTTGAAGGAGAATTTTGTTGAGAATATCACTTTTAAATTGATGAAACTTGAGCTCTACGGCCTCGTAAAATAACAAGTTTAAAGAAAATCTCCCATGGCCGTAATAAATTAGCACCACTCGTCCAAAAGGAAAACTGAGTTTTTCTGTGATGGCCTGTGGGTTTGTCGTGGAATTTCTTCTCCCACAAACCATTGCAGCAAAACTCAGTTTTCCTTTCGGACTAGTGGTGTTATATTATACGGCCAGGGGAGATTTTCTTTAAACTTTAGACTTATGAAAAATTAACGATGCCTGCACTCTGCGAAGAATCTTTTCCATGCACAATGAGGCCAAGGAATAATGGCTTAAAATGGAGTATTAACCAATTATAGTTTGAAAGAATTATTTACAAATTGAGAAAGAGACGATCACCACATAGTAAACAATACATATACTCATAACTTGGAGTATTCCGAAAACTCTTTCATCAACTATGCTGAACATTTTCAGGAATAGTTGCGAAATTTTACATAGTAGCAGCTATTCCTGAAAATGTGCAATGTCATAAAAAATGTATATTTTTAAATACCTCTTCATGGAGTGGATATATAAATTTCCAACTAAACTAACAGGCGTGTATCTAATCTCCTGTTTAGCATTTACTTGGCTTGTTTTCCACAAGTCCCTTGGCACAATTAGTCCCCCTGCTACACGCTCTAGCCGTGGCTTGCATGGTACGATGTAATTGTGGATGAAGCATGCAGATTGAATGTAACTGATGCAGAATATACAATTTATAGATTTGATTTAGATTAGATTTTAGATTATAGATTAGATTTTATAGATTTATAGATACGATACACACAGATATTTATAGATACGATAAACAGTAATGACTTCTTTTTACAGTCTTCCTTCCGTTCAATTTTCATTGGCATCAAGCCCTCGACCTGCCTCCTACGTTTATGTTATTAGGTTAACGTAATATATTTTGTATGCTCTTCAGAGGGGATGTGTGCGTATCAACAGATCCATTTCTACGCGTTTCCCCCCCTGCCGTGTCTCGACCGGCATCCTAATCAAACATTCCCTTTCCCGCACATCCCCACCTCGCCCTCCGCCTCCTCCACTGCCCTCCACACATCCCCCCTCCGATCCCCAATTTCCAGTTGACCCTCGCTGACCCCCGAGACACTGACGTCACGAGCCCCATCCACTGCCTTATCCACTCCCGACAGACCACGCGTGTTCCGCCCCTCCTCAAACCGAACCTCCGCAAACACACACAGGGATATGTAGCTATGCGAAGAGGCAAACATCCGTATCAGTTTGAAACAGAATTACGTATTGCTCTATTGCTCTAGTTCTCCGGGAATACAGGAAATTTGCACTCCAGGGCTCGAAAAAAACGAAACAAAAAAACAATGTTACTTGGTAGGAAAATGGGTAAAAGTTAATGCTTTACGTATCTCGAAGCGACAATAAGGAGGAAAAGCGCGAATACGAATTCCATTTTTCGTATAGCACGAAAAATGGAACGAATACAAAAATAAGCACCATTTACTCAGCTAATTTATTTGGCTATTAATTTATATTCCTCCGTCTTACAGCCTGATTGACTCGTTGAAATCATGTATTTCTTCCCGGGTGAAAAGAGAAATTCGCTGATTAATGAGTGCCCGCGTTGCGGAGGCGGACTTACAATGCAGCGTGTATCAGCCGCTTTGTCTCAGGGGCACAGTTTCAGATCTGGGTTGGCCTAAGGGCATTAATCATAAAGATGTGTTCCTGGATACCAGAGGCCGAAGGAAAGCGCTGGAGATAACAGCATCCAAATGAGTGGACTTCTCGCATCTCAGGGAATAGTTAGCATCGGGTATATGACGCTCACCTCTAGAAATCACTTGCATCTGGCGGCTGAGCTGATGGTTGGAGAATAGAACTCATCTAACTCATCTATGCGGCCTGTGGATTTCTCATATCAGGGTAGAGGGGGGGGAGTTTCGTTCTTTGTTCCTCCTGTGGTTTCCCGGGAAGTTCTGCTACTCGATAAATCACACAGCTTGGGTGTAACTGAAGATACCCAGAGATGTAAACTGGAATCGAACAGGACCCTCCGGGCAGTAGAGCAGCGCTCTAACGACTATCGAAACTACTACGTCCCCTACCGTCCTATTTAATTTATGATTTTGTTTCCTTGTCTGGTTTAACATTCTCATCATCAGTAGTTCAGTCCGCAGATTTGTTGACTGCAGTTATCTATTTTTCCATAGGTCAGTGGAACTCCAAAAAGTGTTGAATTCTTTTCCCCGTCATGATTTCTCTCAAATACTGGATTCCCTTGGATACCCATGGTTGCATCTACTGGCTAACATTTCTCTTCGCTTGGCTTTCACGTACTCGTCTCTTGGCGTCTTTCGCCTTTCTGGTTCTTCTATTTTCGTTTCTATTATTAAATTCCAAACAAAATAAATTTTATCTCAAGCTGTGCTCAATTTATCTAGTTCTCTTTCTTATTTAATTGATTGTTCCACGCGTAACTTTGTGGAATTATTCTTCGGGGCCTGATGATGCTGCAGTGAAATCCAGGTCGCATTAAAGTTTATTTTTCATGTAGATTTACAATTCCAAGAAGCTGCGGGAGATGCCGCAACAGCATTTTTTAACGAAGTCATCCGCTAATTCAATGCAACAATATCAGAGTGTAATCGAGGGATCCGGGTTCGACTCGCGTTCAAGGCGAATGATTTTTAAACTCTGAAATTGTTGCATTGGCTCAGAGGATAGTAATGACCTGTATGTACTCTCGCAGGGAAAGGATATTCTAAAAAACAATTATTACTCGCTGTAAACAAATTTTACTTCAGCTCCAGTCACATTTGAAGCACAGTTTTTATGTGCAGACAAAACACGAATTATTGCAAGATTTACTTTGGCTTTCAAGTATATTTTTCCTCCCGTAGCTCAGAGGTTTAAAGTGCAGCAGTGCGTAGTGCCTTGATCCCTCGAAGACCAACCCCAAACCGATAGACTATGCCTTAAAAAATGACAACAGAATAGACAGGCTGGAGGATTCGGAATTGGTTTTCACGCGACTGTTTTTGAGTCCTTTTCCGCATTTTATCACATACGTAAACGAGCAAGAGTTGTTTTGAAACCAGGGCAGGTGGGAAATCGCTCTAGAATATTGGAAATACATTTCAGCCGCCCGGACCGATGTGGAACTGCAGTTGAGGGCGTTGAGGGAGAAGATACGGACGGAGGGGCTGCAGCCAGGGAGGGGGGAACTTACACTTTGGCCACACTCACCACAATATTTCGCTTCGGGTGGAGTGAGATGTGAAGGGAACGGGAAGAAATGAAAACCCTAAACAGAATTCTAATATTGATTAAATAATATTGATACGTGCTTGGTGGGGATTTCGAATAATTTTCAAAATGAAAAAATTAGTGTAGTCGCGTTATATTGCTTTATTTTTCTAGTCCCTTTTTAATATGCATATCTTACAAATTTGAAGTTACGTTATTGGGGATTGCACGCATAATTTAATACGTGCAGAAGTAAAATAAAACAAAACCTCACATGCTCTCTCATCTTGTTTCACCAAATTCCAATATTTATAGATATCGAAAATTTTATTGTACTTCTTGCGACTAGAAAACATGATTTTACAAGGCTACGGATGGGCAATTCCCTCAGTCCAGCCATTTTGATACTTCACGGCCTGAATATTGGGCAGTTTTAATTTCTAAATGAATTAAGGTCAGGTATTGAATAAGCTCATCTTTAGATGACCGGTTGCCATTTAATCATATGAAAGTGTGGAAGAGTACATACTCTTTGAATTGCCTCAGCACGAAATTCGGTAAATATTAGAAAGTATATCATGAAGACGATAAGTCTTTGAGGAACATGGGGGTTATAATGGACACGCATGGCGTATTTTTGCAACTTTCGCCATGAGCAGTGAAAAGAGATCTGCTGCGGTCTGATTGCCTAATTTATGCCTGATTCTCAAGCAAGGGAACTTTTTAAGCCGAAGACAGAACGCCACCCGACTGGGATGTCCTGGGCCCTGAGGTTCTCCCGCCTTCCTATTAACTAAACACTATATATTTCTAAAATGATGCATAAGTTCCACCAAATCATGCTTGAAACGTATAATTATATTCTCGCAGAGCTGTGTTTATGTAACAGTAAATCTGACCTGTTTGGAGTAGTTTTTACGCAATGTCTTGAATCATTTTATGCGGGAATTAGACAATTGCTGGGACCGCGTGGTATATCTGATTTTTGGGATCAATGTCCGCCACAATAGCGAAGCCACAGAGCTAAGGATTCACGTTCGCTGTTCACTTAATAGTGATCCGTATCTCAAACACCTCAGAAACACTTAGTGCACTAAAGCAAGAAAAATTCAGGAAAAAATTACATTTTTCAGATTTGACAACGTTTAAAGCCTCCATTTTTGGCACAGAGGAGAGTCATGTCACATAATTAGGTGTTTTACGAAATACTAGCTCTTCAATAGCAATGCTTGCACGAAGAGAGTGCACTGGAGCTGGATTAGAGGTCGACAAATGCCATTTGATCTATGTAAATAAATATTTAGCTCTCACATACCCGCTTTCTGGAAATAACTTCTGACGAAAATGGTTCTACCAAGGGGTTAAAAGTCTGTAAAGAATAACTGGCGCGCAGAATATATTATATCCTAAAGAAAACAATAGGTATGCGGGTTTACACGGTAAAGATGTATCAGTCAATTGGATAGCGCCATGCATAGCTCTGTTGTGATATTTTCAGCACGGCCATGTCCTGAGTGCGATCGTGTGGGCATTCTGTTCTGGAAGTAAGCATGCGGAGGGCCTTGGTAAGTTCTGTTCCGTTGGAATCCTGCAGAATTGATTGAAGAGGGAATATTTCCGGGGTTGAAGTCCCATCAGGGCGCTCCATTTAAAGGAGATGAGACGAGGGCTTCACGAATTAAAGAAATGATTCGGTGGATTATGTGGTATGCCAACGTTAGCTAAAGGGGAATATTGGTAGAGCTATGCGTATAATGCATCGAACACCATGTCATGCATCGATTACTTTCAACTAATTTGAAAATTGTTGACAACTCCGTCCGCAGAATGTCTATTATATTCACATATACCACAGAATATGTTTAGAATATGGACTGCACATTGACCATTAATAATATTGGCCCAAAAATCATAATATCATCCATACCGGCAAAGTCATCGATACAACTACCCTAGAAACGTTCATTTAGAAATCCCACCTCATTGCAAAGCCTACCATTTATTGAATCTCTAAAATGGCGTCGAAATTGTTAATAGTGTTCACAAAACTGACTTTCGATGCATCAGATTTTTAACATATTTTATTGCTACCAGATTAGTAAATTACTTAGGGTAGTCTCTTAAGAAGGATTTTTAAAATAAGCAGAAAACGTTTAAGTATTATGGACAATTTTTCAATTTTAAATCCGCTCTACATCCTTGATTACGTCCAGCAAGCGTAACCCTTTTCTCCCTCGACCTCACTTAACCAAACTTCTCCTCCCAGTGTTACAGTCTTGAAAAAGTAATCAGGTGCTAGATATTTTGAAAAGTATCGTCAAATGGCCCGTATGTCGTCTCATCGCACATCTCTATTAAAGGGTCTTTCGGTCCATGGCCAGCTATGGTGTTATTCCATTTCTCCGCTTCCCCATCTGTTCCAGAGTTACCAAATGATCTGAAAAAAATACAAGGCACACATTTCCCCATCGCCCATTTAATGAAACCGACTTTTTTCAAGTCAATTTTCATAAGTTGAATTCTTGAAAATACAATCAATGTGTGAAAAATTAACTTCGGTTGATATCAGTATATTATTAATGTGATCAGGAACTATGAAGTTATTTATTTGCCAATCTATATCAACAGCAGTAACATATATTAATCTGTTCGAAGTAGTATTTTTTGAATCGCAATTAGATAGTCTTCCATGCAAGCTATCTTTAAAAGCGGCAAATTAAAGGAATATTAGCTTAAAAAATTATTTTGGGAGCATTAATTATCCCATCCGATTAAAAGTATTTCATACACACTATATCAAAATGTTCACAACATGTGAAATAAATGTCTGAGAACACAGAGCGGCCTTAGTCTCAAAGGATGCATGATTTTTCTAAAATATTGAGTCGTCAAATGATAAAGCCAAAATGAAAAAAAATCCGTTCAAATCTTCAAATTCTCGACAGTTTTAAGCCGTCGTAACGAGCTGAGTGGAATCTCGTACGCTGTGACCTTGCGATGTGCGCCTCCGTATCAAGCAGCTAACGGTAAACCGTTTTCGTCGGCACTTCGAAGCAAGGGTTTCTTGTTGATGCACTGCAGGACCGTGCACTGCGATATCTGCTTCTGTGGTTATATTCGAGTATACAGACATCGACGTAAATACTCCGCGATTCACCCAAAAGGTGTGTGGCAGGGAGTGCAAGAACCAGGTGGGAAGGGTGAGTGATGAGGGAGGAAATGGGATAGGAAGGGAAAATGGGAATAAAATATTAGTTGAGAACCGATGAAATTACGTTCAAATTAGTGTAAATGCTGGAGGAAGACTAAATTCAAAACAAAAGTTAATTCACCTAATAAATGAGTTATTTGTTAAGCAAAAGAGGGAATAAAAATGAACCATAACCATATACCAGACCACCACTATAACAAGGCACACACAGAACTGAAAAATAAGAGGGGGAAGGAGTTCTACTATTGCATTGTCATTCACCTCATGGCGTCCGCTCCTCTCAGCCTCAGGTAGCGTATCGAATGGCGTGCGAGAAAAGTAAACATTTTGGGGTTCACGCATTGCCGATGTAGCTGGGCATTTTTAAATCGAGAAAATTTCAATGTCTCCAGAAAAGAAGTAAGGGAGAATTTCCGTACACTCCTCACGGGCAGGAGTTTCAAGTTAAGGCCTCGTCTTTGGGATGGCTTTCCGAGTGGCTCCAAACCCACCTGCCCTCGGTTGCCTTGGGCGCCAAGGGCAAGGGGGGGTGGCGTCAGCCGAGGCCCCTCGCGACTCGGAGCAGCCGGAGAAATGGGCCCTCCTAAATCCCTCGAACCTTTGAACCGGTCGTTCGTAGCTCCGAGCTGGTGCCTGAGGTGACCCAAGGAAGGGAGCCCTGGCGAAGATTAATGAGAATCGGAGCGATGCTCAGATGTGGGAAAAAAATTGCGTTTTCTCATCACTAGCACGCTCAAGCCATTTCCTTGTTCGTCGAGGAAAGGGATTGGCAGTAAGCGATTGATTGTTTGGGGAAAACCGCCGCTCCAAGCGAAAAGAAAAGAAGGAAGAACCCAATTCTTGGAACCTATTCGAGTTAACTCTTAATTCAACGTGTTTATTTGATTTATGTATTCAGAACTAGCCCGAATAGACTCAGATTTTGGGTTTTACGCGGGGTTAGTTTCATCACGAAGGTCACCAATCCGGGGATTTACGAATGAAAACTCTGCCAACAGTTCCAATGCTCCAATCCCTCCCTCGCGGTTCCTTGCACTCGACGTTTTCTATGACCTGCTTCTCATAGTCAATCCTCGATCTTCCTTCGTAATTCCTTCCCTCGTGTATGTGCTCTTTAGCTATGCAATGCAATGATTTCCATCTGTCTCCGTGAATGCCAAATCGGTCTTCTTCATGTGAATACCCTCTATCAGCGCCTCCCTTCAGTAGCTCTTTGAAGTGCTCCTTGATTGGCATTGGCACCCTGCCCACGCATTTATTTTATTTTCCTGTGAACCTATCTTGAGATTTAGATCTCGATTGCGTACAACTTTTTCTCCTATGCTAGACTCCTTGAGTGCAACTTTAAATGCATCCCTTCCTTATGCATATTCTAGTGTCATGTGCGGTTAGCATTTTTTCCCATTATAGATATATTTGATATATCTATATAGATCTAATCGCGCAATCTATATAGATAGTATAGATTTGAGCCTATTGCATCTACTTATTTCATCGTTACTGATCTTTCTGGCTGAAATGAATTGTGAGTTTATATAACTTAAGGAAATGTCTTTGATACCCGAAACCTCGGGCCAAGTAATTCTTAAGGATTTAAGAAGGAAGGGTAGGTTATCTGCTAGTCTGTGGGGCCTTCGTTTAGTATTTGGTTTCTGCTATATAGCCATTCTCTATAAAATATATCGTACTAGTAGTATATAAATGCATTCCATGCCATATTACACCAGATTCAGTCCATAGAGAGAAATAAGTGTGGAGACCCGTCGTATTCCATGTGCTTGCATTGCCCACACAGGAAAGCAGCTGACTCCTGTGCCATATTTACACTTCAGTTCATTCGACTTTGCTTTAATCTTTAATGCAATCGATCTTTGATACAAAAACGGTTGAGTTGAAATAAATTCAAATATCTGATCTTCACTTAGCCATAAAATACCTTCATTCGCTATATTTTCTGATAAGCCTTTTACTTGATTTTTATGGTACCCACCTAAAACGGCGCCCCATGTTATAATTTTCAATATTTTTTCATTACCGTGTTAACTAAAACGTCCACGCAGTTATTCCCTCATCTTTGTAGAAACACACTCAATATTTTCTCCGAATGTTCTTATTTCACCCAACGTTACGACATTTCTATTGAAGATGGTTCAACGGTGTTCACCAGATGCTCTGTTGTTTACTCTTTTCACAGCTTTTATGGCTTTCGCATATCTGTTTTTTCGCAGGATTTTGTTTCCCTCCCGATAGATATTCGCGACGCTTCGCTCTCTCTATGCTGCGTCGAATATTTGACAGTGCAAATTGGGGCAGTCCGGGCGCAGTTACATTTCTTTTCCCAAAACATTCCGCTTAAAAAAAAACTAATTCAGCTCGAGTCATTCAGCTCGCTTGTGTTTAGCCTGTGTCCATGGAGGGAGGGGCCTCCCTCTGCTCGGAGGCCAGTCTCTCAACCGCAGACCTCTGGGCAGGGGTGGCTGACCGAGCCGGCCGGCACTGACTGTTTAGCTCACCTCACGCAGCAACTCAGCAACTCATGGCACAGTCGGTGGCTTTGTCTTTTCATTGCCGCACCAAATCTTTTCATTAATTTGTTTGGATGACATTTGACTAGTCGTGGAGCGTCCTTCGACTGCTGACCATGGATCACATGTTCACAGATACTGCTCCCACGAATTCGCGAGGGTAAAGTGGAGCGTTGAAGATTATCGAATTTTTTTTCGAAAGTTTTCGATAATTCATCGAGTTTAACAACAACTAATGAATTAAACCAAACTCTTCAGTCACACGAATACTTTTCAGCAGTAGAAAATTTCTGAAGGATCAGAAAGTTCTCAGGCTGCAATGTCTTCGTGACAACAGTAGCCTGTATACTATACGTACACCTTCGAATTTCCACGCCATCCGGCAACTAAGGCATAAGGCAGAGAGATTTGAAGAGCACCTAATTTTAGGGCATTTAATGGTTTTATATCTGTGTAGCATTAGGTAACAGTTTGCTTTGAGTAGTTCAATTACGTAGGTTGTGCATTAGATCATGATTAATAATTTCGTGGCCAAGGATTGCGCGATAGATGACGTCTGCCCTATATTGTATTCGGGACAAAAAATTAAGCCACAGTTATCAATCCGAAGTTTGGCTCGACAGGTGAAGGTGAGAGTTCACCTATCCTTCCTCGTACTAAGTCCAATATGGCATGTGAAATTCACATATTAGCAGGGTAATAAATATTTGCATATCATACATTAGCAAGGTCTTTATTATCCTGCTAATGTAGTGCGGAAGTGATTTCTAGTGATGACAGCAGTAGACCGCAAATTGAACTTTCAAAGCTGTAAAAAGTTTCAAATATTCAACCCAAAATTGTAATTCTTGCACTGGTACGGAAGAACTTAATATGGTTTTAATGATACCTATGGCGGATATTGCAAAGATTATTAACTTTATTGTTATGCTAGTTTTTATAACATGACAATTATTTAAATTAAGAAAGAGCGTTTTTTATCAGTAGATGCAGCTAATACTTCAAAGCAGCGATATGTGTAAGCATTGTTCTCATGCCTGCTAGAAAAAAATTTTTTTGTTCAAGAAAATAATTTTATAAAAACTAAATAAGCATCTAACATTTACCACAAATAGGTTTACTAATTGTTATATCGTAAATCACACACTTTTAAGAAACCTGTCTCATTTTGGCGAGGGATATTTTCACCTCCATGTCACGTAATCAGCAAAGGTTTTCATTTTATTACTCTTAGCGTGACCTCTTCCAGGCGATGAATTTTCACTTTGACGACACGAAACACACATGCACAAATCGATTATAATGGTTTTCACTCGAGATACGCAAAGTACTTTTCTTAAACTGCAACGCATGTGTTTTAAATCATAAAACTGACGGATCAGGAAAAAATTGAGGTTCATTGAAATTAAGTCAAAAAAAAGATGTCATTTGCATCATCATACACCATGACGAATAACTTGAAATAATTCCGTTGGCCAAATTCAAGGGACCTTTCTGAAAGGGGTACAATGTGTGAACAGCGATACCATTTTTCATGGCCACAATCAGTTAGCGGTAGTTTCGTCCGATAAAAAGGCTTCTTTGTCATTCCAATTCCGCTTAGCACAACCCTCTCACTTCTCCCATCGCTATTGATATCTCTAAGGGTGATCTGAAAAGTTTCCGACCTAACAAAGATACAAGACATTTTTCTCTGAAATTTTCTGAGCTGGAAACTTTTCAGACCCAGGTATGCTTAAATAGCCAACCTTTCCAATTGGTTTGGTGCCATTTTCTAGTTTTATTTGGAGATTATCTTCCCTACTTCGACTACAAATTATTATTTTAATTACAATATCTTGTTTCAAAGAAAGCCTTTTGGTCACCAACTAGGGGAAGTAAGCAACGTTTATAAGATCAACATTAAAACACGAAACCGGTTTAGTAGGTGATGGTAGAGCTCACCCATGTACCAAGCCTGGCGGCGTGTGAATATTCACACATCAGGGTAGGAGGGCCAGTTCCTTTCCCTGTGCCGGTTATGGTTTCCCAGGAAGATCTGGTACCCGAAAAATCAACTAGTTTGGGTGGAGCTGCAGGTGCCCAAAGTGCCTTGCCCGGGAATCGAACCCGGGACCCTCTGGTCAGCAGTCCAACACTCTACCCGCTGGACCACCGCGACCCGCAAGATCAACATTAGTCAATGGTATCAAGGTGGTGTAATGTAAGGAGATTTGTGAGCACAACTTCAATAATTCGATGTAGGCAGATTAAACCAAAATGAAAACGTGAGGTATTAAGCCTGATCATAAATAAGATATCATTTCGCCACTTTAGAAATGATCGCCTCTTTTCTCAGATCGCCCGCATTTTCATATTCATATGCCTATAAAAAATTACCCAAAGTATTTCTTTTGATTGGCTTCAAATCACAACTTTTCTTATTCTGAGAAATATTTGTGGCTCAATTCTTTCTATTTGAGGTATTTTCATAAAACACCTTCGAACTGCAATTTTTATCTTACACCACAATGAAGCCATTGTTCGGATCACTGTTTTGGAATCGCTTTTCGTCACTCGTACGGGAGTGATGGAACCGGATCTTTTTTAATATTTTATCACGTGATTAGCGAATTTCCAACACGAATTACTTACCCACAAGGGAATCAGAAAAAATACTTCTGTCGAGAGTTTTAACTAAATAGAATTTAGAAAGTAAGCAGATGGTGTGAGTGAGTACTTCTTACCCCTACGGGATATATCTCTTTCCATTTCGAGAAAATATGGAGAATTTCAGATATATTCCTGTGTTTGCCTAACCTTATGTCCTCGGATGTCGATAGTTCTCTCCATATTAGCGCGTTGGTAATAATAGTCGCGGTTGACATCACAGAATTATTGCCACTCACCTGCAAAAGAAGAAATGCATAATTAGTTAGATTTGGCAATAATGAATGATAAAAGCTGCGAATGTAAGTTAATTCAGAAATGGGTGGAAAGGCATCTAGGCATTAATAGATGATTGGGCGTCATACCATGACTGGCAATCATAATTCTCGGGCAGATGCAGTTCTAGAAGAGCATACCGGATAGTCTCTTGGCTGAATTTCCACCCATTCACATGTTTCATTACTTTATATCAATGTTAAAGCGTCTAATTTTATTCATTTTCAATCAAAGGTTAGTAAACACATAACTATGATCTCGTAAACAGATCGTTAACATGTGAAAAGAGAAAAGGACGGACAGGTAAAAGATTTTTTGAGGGCAGGAAGCCCAGGAAGTTCCCCAGGAAGCCTTCAGCAGGCTTCCTGCCTGCTGAAGGCTTCCTGGGGAATTGAAGAATGGAGCGAAGTCAAAGGGTAACGCAACATCAATGCACGTTTGGCATCGTCCATAACCACGCCTTTGGTAGGTAGATCATAAATTATGGTTATGCCTGCATTATAAGTGAGAAGGTTTTTGTTTTTCGAAAAAAACGTGTTTACCTAAGTTATTAGGCCCTCGGTATTATTCTCGACCTGATTCCCCATAAGGCGCCGCCTGTATGTTAGTTTCGATTTGATTTATCCACTTGCGCCATTAAGGATGCATGGGAAAGGAGGAAGGGTGGAGGGAAACCCGGCGTCGGCATTAGCCTACTGTAATAACGAAAGTCACCGAGGGGTCACGCACAATTCAACGTCCCATCCGACGGACGCCGTACTCCCTCAAACAAGTGCTTTCCACAAACCGCCTCGAGTATCAAGGGATGCCACTGAAACAGATCTGTCGCATCCCAGATTCAAACACGTGTCCACTTGGCGGGAAGGCAGTACGTTAACCACCGTACCATCCCCATCCTATAGTTATATCGATTTATCGTTGAACGACAGAAAGCTTAAATGAAATATTATAAATTTTGATACACTGCTTTCACAACTTTTTTTAAATTAATATTTTTTTCTCCGAAACTAATTGGTCGAGAGTATTTTTTTATTCATTCGACTTGTATTCAAGATTGGAGATACGCCTTTAGCCTCTAAGAGTGAAAGAAATTAGAAAGGGATTGTTTAGAAGTTCCATTTGCACAAAATAATATTTTTCGTTACTATTGTCAGAAGAAGCCTTTTCTTGAGCACTCCTAATTCCTAATATGTCTAATTCGAATTGTAATAATTTTCAATATTTCACCTCCTGGTGGGCAGTTCAAACATCTTTCCCTTGCTCTGAGAATCCGCCGCTCTTGTTTATTTGTATGAGAACAGTGGGAGGGAAATGTCCGCGCGCTGCGTCAATGCATTCGTTGCGAAGGTCGGTCGCCCGCTCGCAATTTCATATTCCACCCGCCTTCACCTGCGCATGCGCCTGCGTGCGTGCGTGGCTGGGGTTCTCGGGCACTCCACTCCATTCGCTTCATTCATTATTAAATCGCAATCCGAGGGTAGTTGGAACAGGAAATCCGAAAACCGCCGAGATCGAACGACGTTCATTGCTCTCGTAGCTACCCAGAGTGCATTGCACCCTTTAATGTTCCGAATGCGAAATAAAGTAATCGACTCGACCATATCGTGCAATAAATGATAGATTTATTATTAAATTAGGCCTGGACATGGTTTCTGCAATGCTAAGGAAACTGAGTGTTCCGCAATTCAAGTTATCGGTAATATCAAAAGTTGAAATTTTTTTGGCCTTCTTTTTTAGCCATGAATGACAAAAGTGAAATAAATATGCATATTAGTTAAATTATAAGATCAATTGCTATGAAGTGAGAAGAGTAGAGGATAGACAGCTATTCCTTAATCTTAAACAATGTTTTCTTTTAAATGCTTGTGTCATACGTCCAAATCAAGATTTTATGCTTCGAAAAGGGATGTAGTTCTTTATTTGCAAATCTAAATTTATACACTACCGAGACACCGCAAGGGCGTGTGGTGGGGGATGTTCGGGCCCCAACAATTTATGCAGGAATATATAATCACAACCCTCCCATGGACTACAACCTTGTCGTGGTGGAAGGGCTTGTGTGTTCCGACGACCCCTAGAGCTGTGCTGGCGGGAGTAAAAATAATTACTCCTGGAAGGGTCACCCATGCCAGATATGTCGAAGGTTAGGAGCCAGACGAAAGGTAGTCCACGCAGCGTCTGTTCCTCAGTGAGGCGGCTGCAATGGCGTCTGACCCCAGTGGGGTGGCCATTAAGTGATGGTGTCACGTTAAAAACACTATTGAGGAAGGCAACGGGAAACCACCTCAATTATGATTCCCAAGAATATAATTATGGGCACTGTAGATAATATGAGTCCTGGCAACTACGGGACTCGGCCCAAGAGGCCGTGTGTCGTGCCCGGCAGCGGGAGAGGCAAGGCTTCCGCGGTCGTCATCCCACGAAACCCTTGCAGGGAAGAAATAACTTCAGCAGGACAGAAGACTCAGAAGAAGGCGAAAGTAGTTAGAATAGGAACCTGGAACGTCAGGACAATGTTGAGGAGAGGCAAATTAGAAAATATTAAGCGAGAGATGGAAAGAAGTAACATAGATGTTTTAGGCCTCTGCGAGGTGAGATGGAAGGATAGCGGGGATTACTGGAGTGACAATTATAGAGTAATATACAGCGGCGGGGACGAGAGCCAACGAGGGGTTGCCGTAATTTTGAATAAAGGGGTTGGAAGAAGCGTAGTCAACATAGAGCAAGCGACAGATAGAATTTTACTCGTAGAGATTAAAGCAGAGCCGACGAACTTGGTCATTATTCAGGTATACATGCCACCGAGCAACCACAAGGAGGAAGAAGTCGATAGGATGTATGATGAGTTAGAGGATATAATCGCGAGTGTTCCTGCAGGGAAACATTTGATAGTGATGGGGGATTGGAATGCGACGGTAGGCGAAGGAAGAGATGGGGGTGAGGTGGGGGACTATGGGTTAGGCACGAGGAATGAACGCGGGGAGAAAGCAATTGAATTCTGCAGGAGACAGGGGTTAGTCATCACTAACACATGGTTTAGACACCACAAAAGGCGTAGGTATACATGGAAAATGCCAGGTGACTCAGAAAGATATCAGTTAGATTACATTATGGTTAGGCACAGGTTTAGGAACAGTGTCATAAATTCGCACAGTTTCCCAGGAGCGGATGCGGACTCTGACCACAATTTAGTTGTTATGAAATGTAATGTTCGTTTCAAGAAGATAAGGCAAGGCCGGCGGGTTAAAAAATGGAATTTAGAAGCAGTAAATGAATTAACGAGGAAGGAGTATCAGGAGGCTGTAGAGAATATGATGGATGACGGTAAAGAACTGAGTACTATCGAAAAAAATGGGAATGTGTCAAGGAAGGGATACTGGAAGCCGCTAAAGACACTATAGGAACCGTTAACGGGAAAAGAATAAGGAAACCATGGGTAACGGATGAGATGATTGCAAAGATGGATGAGAGAAGAAGATGGAAAAATGTAAACACAGAGTTAGGAAAACTGAAGTACAAAGAGTTAAACAATAAATTGAGAAGGGCCACAAATAAAGCAAAAGAAGAATGGTGGAAAACGCAATCTACATCTACATATATACCCCGCAAGCCGCCGCAAGGGCGTGTGGCGGGGGGAATTTCACCCTTCTTAATGCGAGGATATGGAAAGTTTACAGAAGAAGGGTGAAATTGGTGCTCTATACAGCAAGGTTAAGTTATTATCGGGAAGTAAGAAAGCAAGATCTGTGCTAAAAATTAAAGATAAATTGGGTAAGATAATAGTCGAACCAGGAAAAATCCAAGACAGATGGAAGGAATATATAGAAACACTGTATGGTAAAGAACTTAGGCCGACAAGGTTAGACATAGAAAAGGAACATGACGTAGAAGAAGATAGCTTAGGTCCAGGCATACTCGACGATGAAATCGAAAGGGCATTAAAGAAGATGAAAGCAAATAAGGCAGTGGGGGTGGACAGTATTCCTGTAGAAATGTTGAAATGGTCAGGGAAAGGTGGGAAGAAGGCCATATATGGACTGATTCGTAGTATCTATGAGGAAGGAATCTGGCCGGAAGATTTTGTGAGATCGGTGTTAGTTCCTATTCCAAAAAAGGCAAAGGCTTCGTCATGTGAGGATTACAGAACAATAAGTTTGATATCCCACGCAGCTAAAGTTATTCTCATGATCATCAACAAAAGGATTGAGAGTAAGGCAAATGATTACTTAGGGGATGATCAGTTTGGGTTCAGGAAAGGAAGAGGTACGCGTGATGCCATTGCAGTAATGAGATCACTAGTCGAGAGGAATATAGAATACAATCAGGACGTTTTTGCCTGTTTTATAGATTTCGAAAAAGCGTTTGATAGAGTGAATTGGGAAAAATTAATGCGTGTATTGCAGAAAATAGGAATGGATTGGAGGGACAGGAGACTGATCCGCAACCTGTACATGTCTCAGACTGCTCAGGTGCGAGTGGGGAACGGAGAGTCCGGATGGGCAGTGTTAGGAAGAGGTGTAAGGCAGGGTTGCCCATTGTCACCGGTACTGTTCAACGTATATGTAGAGGAAATGATCAAAGAGGCATGGGAAGAACTGGAGGTAGGAATGAAAGTCGGAGGGGAATTCGTAAAATCGGTTAGGTTTGCTGATGACCAAGCATTAGTTGCTCAGTCAGCCAAGGGGTTGCAAGCATTGTTGAGTGAATTGGAGGTTCAGTGCGATAAATATGGGATGAGAATAAATATTAATAAAACAAAGGTTATGAGATTTTCCAGAAAGAAAAAGGCTAAGCTAAATATTAAAATAGGCGGGGAAAAAATAGAGCAGGTAGAACAGTTTACATATCTCGGAAGTGTGTTGGACCAACACGGTCAAAGTGGTAGGGACGTAAGGAGAAGAATTGCGCTAGGCAAGGAGGCTTTCTCAAGGAGGAGGGAGTTGATGACGGGGACGTTGAGTAGGGATGTTAAGACAAGACTCGTAAAAACTTTGATATGGAGCGTAGCTATGTACGGCGCGGAAACGTGGTCGCTGAAGCAGGAGGATAGACGTAGATTGGAGGCTTTTGAAATGTGGGTGTGGAGAAGAATGGAGAAGGTGAAATGGACCGAAAGGAAAACAAATGAGGAAGTACTAGAAATGGTGGGGGAGGAGAGGGGTGTGTTGAGAGAAATCCTATGGAGGCAGGAAAATGGATGAAAGGCGTATTGAGCGGTAGTGGAATGTTGAAGAGGGTAATAGAGGGAGAATGTTGGGCAAGCGAGGTAAGGGTAGGAACAGGATAGGGATGTTGGACGGGATGAAGGGAGGAAAGAAGTACACCGAGATGAAGAGGGACCTGATATAGATTAGTTTGCTAGGTGGGGAGTTACAAAATGTTTATTTGATAGTTGTGTCCATCCAAAAACCTACCTTAACTGGTAGATTACCTAATAATATTAATATAATCACAAGTACATACGAATATATATTTGCGCATAAACATGAACGTATTTCTGCATCATGAACTAATGGGTGTGCTCGAGTAAAGCTTTCAAATAGCCATGTTTGAATTACAAATGTAGGTGTACTTAGGTATCCCTTCAGTCGCCCATAGGGAACCTTAGCGTCTGGATCTTCTCCAGATGGGGGGGCTCTGGTTATCTGCGCCCCTGGTGTGAGTATACCGCATCAATAGCATACTATTATGCGGCCACGCAGGGCCAATCGTGACGCATTGCGGGACATACCGCTGTCACTTCAGGTTTCAGCAGAACACACTCTTAGGTCCGTTCGAGATTGGATTTGCTGTGAATAGAGTGAGGACGCGAACTCGTCACCCTTCGAGAGGAAATAAATGGCACAAAATGACCAAATATGTGCGGAATGTGATCTTCTCACTCCCCCCTGATTGAGAGTCTTGTTCAAAGAGGCATTTCCGGGGTTAAAGAAAACAATGCACGGCTTCTTCTTGCAAAAATGTGTGCAAATTTAATCTACGAAATCAAAAGACGATTAGGTAGAATACAGAGATTTTAAAGAAATATTCTCCCATATGAATCAGTTCTCCCTAAAAGTCTTTATAACGCTTTACTTTGGGCCTTATGATAGTGTATCGCGTTGGAATTAATCAGAATATAGTATTAGTATTATAACAATCCTTATAAATGTTAACGTTCAATTTACTGGCAATGTTAGAAGAGATGATAGTGGTTAAATACGGAAATAAATTAGTTGCCGGTTTCCTTTTAAAGTTATTGTTTGCTTAATAAATGTCTTCTCTTTCTATAGTTTTGGGTTATATCAGCAGTAGTGTACTGTTGAAATAATTAATGAAATTACTGAGAATACGGAAACCTAGTTAGAAGAGAAGAAGAAACCCCTGTTAGGGATTAGTTGTGGGGTCAAAGAGCAATCTAATGCCATGCTTTACGATCCCTTTTATCACGGACCCTAATTTAGATTTTGCATTTCCACAGCTGCATATATTTCGCAGCGCCGGGGTGCGTCTCATGTATACTGCGAATTTCTTTGGCATTAATGTTCCCTAAATTTCTTTCACTTCAATCTGAGCCCTTTCTATGATTTGGACAAGGGTCAGGGGTAAATTTACGTGGACTCACAATGATCTTTAATGCTGTGGTTTGCATTGCATTCTATATTCGAATGCCGTCGACCGCATATGCGGCTGCCCCACTCCAGGACCCGCTAGAGACCCTTCCGCACCCGCCCCTCCAAAGAGGCCATTGACACTTGGTAGAAGCATGTCCGGGAGATACACGAACCCTGAATTCGTTAGCAATTTCAAATGATAATAGAGTTCATATTCCAACATAAAGTCCATTCCCCTTCACCACAGGGAGGATTTTCCTGCCATCGAATCTAAGGATATTAATTTCATAAAATCGTCGTTAAAGTGGTCGCGGGATATGTTTTGCTTAAAGAGTCTCTGTATGGAGTCGAGACATGAAACTTAAAAATGAAGGTAACTTCAAATTTTATTAAATTTTGTTTTGGAAGAAAGTAGGTAAAGAGAAGTGGAGCGACAGATAAGAAGCGTGAAGAAGAACTGGGGGTATAATGAAAAGAGAAACTTTATAATTCCACATAGATTTATTAGACGGACGACCTAGGTTTCGACGTGGCACGTCATCATCAGGTACTTTTTGCAAAGAAGACAGAGAATATATAGTCACAGAAAATTGTGGGGGGGAAGAGGGGGAGAGATCGGGGAGGGGGGAAAGGCGAGAAGAGAGAGACAACTCCCTGGTCTGAGGAGAGGGTTAGGGGGTGGAAGAGGGGAAACCCCAGGGGGTGGGGTGGGGGGGTTTTGGCCCGGAGGTGGTTAAGGGGGCTGAGAGCATAGGGACTAGAAGAAAGGAAAGGAGTAGGAACTCCGTAATCTAAGGAAGGGGGTGGTAGTGTAGGGGACGCGTGGGTCAGGAGCCCACCAATTTGGACCACGAATTGTGAATCTTTCAGGACATTCCTTTAAACCCAATGAAGTGTTATTGTTAGAAAAATGTCTCAAACACATACCTCACATTCCTGTCTCCGACAAAGACTTGTTAAACTTAGCTGTGGACTGTGAAGTTGCCCTCCGGAAAGAAAATAGTGCTATCAAACACGTAGTTAAACAGCAGTTACTTAAGGCCTCTCAAATTAGAAACGAAGTAAGTTATTCTTCCGAGAACACGGCTTTGAGATCTCTAAAACGTACTTTGGCCGCCAAAGACCTGATTATTCAAAAAGCCGATAAAGGCAACGCAGTGGTGGTGATGGATAAAAGCAGTTGTGTCAAAAAATGTGAAGACTTAATTAAAGAAAACGACTTAGAAGTCCTTCGTTCTGATCCTACCCCTAAATTCCAACAAGAGTGCAAAAAAGAGTTAAAAACCTGTGAGGGACTGTTAATGTTGGTCAGAAATGTTTCAACTTTTCCAAATGAATCCTTCCGCTTCGAGATTTTTCGGACTCCCGAAAGTGCATAAGAAAGACATTCCGATAAGACCAGTTGTTTCAAGTGTGTCTTCCCTCAACTACCTGCTAGCGAAAAAAACTAAATGTGTTATTTAGAGACTTGTCTCAATTTTCTGCGAAGTACAGTGTTTTAAACTCAGTGGACTTGGTGAACAAGCTCTCGGGAATGTCAATTCACAAAAATTGCACTCTAGTGTCTTTTGACGTAAAAGATCTTTTTACCAACGTGAACCCGAAAGTAGCCGTGAACCTAGCGCAAGACCTCCTCCTTCGGAAGTCCATTTCGACTCCCACTGTCTATGAACTGTGTCTTCTTCTCTCCTTGTGCGTCTCCCAGAATTATTTCGTCTTCAACGGACAGTTTTACAAACAGTCCAATGGTTTAGCCATGGGCTCTCCCCTGTCCCCTGTCTTAGCAGATATTTACATGGACGCATTCGAAAAGGACTTATTTTCCTCTCCCCACCCCCTCACCAAGAACGTAGTTAGCTGGCACAGATATGTGGACGATGTTTTATGTGTCTGGTCCGGGACGGATAGACAATTGGACAATATTCTCTCCCACTTAAATTCATTAAAATCCAATATTCAATTTTCTATCGAAAAGGAAGAAAACGGTTGACTGAATTTTCTAGATATCTGCATTTCAAGGTCCCATGAGAAATTGCAATTTTCGATATTTAGGAAAGACACATACACGGACCATGTTATTCACTTCACCTCCAGACATTGCTTTTCACAAAAACTTGCAACATTTCATTCCATGATCAATAGACTAACTTCAATACCAATGACGGTTTCCAGGGTTTTAAAGGGACTTAATATTATTAAGACAATAGCAGTGAACAATGGCTACCCGGAAAAATTAATAGACAAACTTTATAAGAGGAAAATATCCAAGTTAGCCAGAAACTGTATTTATGGGTCTATACCTAGCGATACATCAAGTGCTCAATGGAGAAGGTTTCTCTATTTAGGCCCATTACCCATGAGGGTATGCAGGAAAATCCCCAAAGACAAAATAAAACTAGCGTTTTATAACAAATAGTGCATGAGGAATTTCATTTCTCATACCAAAGACAGAATTCCTACAAGTGAGAAAAGTGGCGTGTATAAATTAAATTGTCAATGTGGAGCAGGATACATCGGCCAGACTGGGAGAAAGTTTAAAGAAAGGATCAAGGAACACCAATCGTGCTTCAAAAATAACGACGTCTCTCTTTGCCAAACATCTGCTGGACGAGAATCATCTGAGTGATTTTGTGCCAGAGTTTCTGCATATTGAGAGGAAAGGACAGAGGCTTGACGCGCTGGAGCAATATGAAATTTTGAAATGTGTTAAAAATAAGGTTAATATTGTTAACGAAATCTTGTACCCTTCCCACCCCCCCCCTTCTAGACCTTCCTTCCTTGCACACCTAATGATTCTTCACCTACCTTACCTCCCCTACCGGCTCTTAATACAGCGTTTTTACTTATACTCGGGATTTCCCCTCTCCCTCCTGACCCACGCGTCCCCTACACTACCACCCCCTTCCTTAGATTACTGAGTTCCTACTCCTTTCCTTTCTTTTAGTCCCTATGCTCTCAGCCCCCTTAACCACCTCCGGGCCAAAACCCCCCCACCCCACCCCCTGGGGTTTCCCCTCTTCCACCCCCTAACCCTCTCCTCAGACCAGGGAGTTGTCTCTCTCTTCTCGCCTTTCCCCCCTCCCCGATCTCTCCCCCTCTTCCCCCCACAATTTTCTGTGACTATATATTCTCTGTCTTCTTTGCAAAAAGTACCTGATGATGACGTGCCACGTCGAAACCTAGGTCGTCCGTCTAATAAATATATGTGGAATTATAAAGTTTCTCTTTTCATTATACCCCCAGTTCTTCTTCACGCTTCTTATCTGTCGCTCCACTTCTCTTTACCTACTTTCTTCCAAAACAAAATTTAATAAAATTTGAAGTTACCTTCATTTTTAAGTTTCATGTCTCGACTCCATGCAGAGACTCGAAACCTAGGTCGTACGTCTAATAAATCTATGTGGAATTATAAAGTTTCTCTTTTCATTATGTTAAGTCGATTCCATGCCCGTCCATGTCACGCCCGAGACAACGAAGAACTGGGGGAGGAAAATATCTCTTGGATGGTATACATCTACATATACCCATGTGACCTAGTGTGCGTTTTCCATTTTCCTCTGACCTGTCACCTTGTTTTTACTAATCCCATTAAACAAACCCAGTTCCAACCAAAAATATACGGAGTTCATTTTCCATATTATTTAATGACCCTCTCACCCCTCGTTTTTCCTAACCTATTTTCCAAAATTAACGGTCTTCGAATATCTTATACCAATTTAATTTACTTGACACATAAGTTTCCCCATATTTAGTGTCACTTCCAATAACATATGGAGGAGTTAAGATTGAATAGAATCATTTTTGTTAACGTATATACTAGTATAACGATTATTTGTTGTATATCTGTATCACATAAAAAAAACTTCCTGCTGATACTCACAAGTATTTTAATCAACATATTCCGTAATTGTACATGTATGTTATCTCAAGATTCACAAAATCTACCATTTGTTTAATTGATTTGACGATTGTGCTACCTATGCTATTATTCCTGTAATAAAATTAATCTACTTCACCTTGGTATGCATTTAACTTCAATGTCATTATCTCATTGAAACCCTCTTTGAGCTCTTTAGATCCTATCCATTTGCTACAACTTAACAGAAAGATAGGATCTTCACAGATGTTAACATTAAACGTAGTGTTTCGACAATATGTTAACATATGCTACTTTTTCCCATTTTACATTTCCTTCGCCATCATCAAAAAAATAATGCCCGAATTTATATAGTCGTGCTGACTCAGCAACGACTACTCCGCTAGAATACGAGAAAATATACTCGCACTATAAAATACCTCCGTAGAGCAGCTTCTACTCATTTCATAGGCTGTCAGTGGCGAGAGATGAGAGAGATTGGGGGGTTGAGACGACCTTGGTACACTGACACTACAAACGACTAATACATAGGAAATATCATCTTTAAATTTATTCCCCTCCCCTTGTTAATTCCTAATGTTTGAGTATTCCAACGTCCCTGTCATTAATACCTTCCTCCTTGTCAAAGCCTCTTTGCCTTGCGCAATTTTTCTCCTTACGTCCCTACTACTTTAACCGTGTTGGTCCAAAATACTTCCGAGATACGTAAACTGTTTTACCTGCTCTAGGTGTTGCCTCCTATTTTAATGTTTAGCGTAGTCTTTTTCTTTCTGAAAAATCGTAGAACCTTTGTTTTATTAATATTGAATCTCATCCCACATCTATTGTACTGAACCTCCAATTCACTCAGCAATGCTTGCAACCCCTTGGCTAACTGACGAACTAAAACTTGGTCATCAGTAAACCTAACCATCAACCTTTAACCATCAAACATTTTTATCCCATATCTATCGCACTGAACCTCCAATTCACTCAGCAATGCTTGCAACCCCTTGGCTGACTGAGCAACTAATGCTTGGTCATCAGCAAACCTAACCGATTTTACGAATTCCCCTCCGACTTTCACTCCTACCTCCAGTTCTTCCCATGCCTCTTTAATCATTTCCTCCTCATATACGTTGAACAGCACTGGTTATAATGGGCAACCCTGCCTTGAACCTCTTCCTAACACTGCCCATCCGGACTCTCCGTTCCCCACTCGCACCTGATTAGCATTAGTTTTCCCCAATTCACTCTATCAAACGCCTTTTCGAAATCTATGTAACAGGCTAATACATTTTTATTGTATTCTATACTCCTCTCGATTAGTGATATCATTGCTGCAATGGCATCACGAGTGCCTCTCCCCTTCCTAACACCAAACTGATCATCACTTTATAATTTCCCTTATTCTCCATATTGAAATTTTTATATGGCTATTATGTAGCCGCTGTGAGACTTAACACCCTAATGTATGTTTCATATTATTTCAATATTTTTAAGAACATTTTAAAACAATTACCTTTACGGACTGCATAAAATTGAATCATCATATTAGGGGGGACTGTCCTTTCCCACCTATGGTTTGACAGGAAGGTGTGGTACTGGAGATTTACCCCGCTTAGGTGCCGTTAAGATTTTTCAGAGACGCAAACCCCGACCCTCCTGTCGGTAGTTCAGCTTTCCATCCATTGTACTGTTATGATATTCTTACGATATTGTTAATATTGGTTTGGAAATATATCATCCTCCGCCACACGCCCTTGCGGCGGCTTCCGGGGTATTGAGTATTGTACGGATATAGATGTATTTACCGGGTAAAGTGGGTTTTGGATGGACACAGACTACACATCGGTATCATGACAATTCCATTACCTATCATGAAAAAACACAACCATTATATAATGCACAAATTACAGCTAGCATTTTATATATGTCCCGAAATTAGAAAATTATTAGTGTTATATTTATGTTTTTTGTTAGGTAGTCTACCGGTTAAGGAAGGTTTTTGAATATACACAACAAACGAACAAACTTATTGTAACTCCAAAAAAAACCCAATCCATTAACCTACTCTACATCAGGTCCCTCTTCATCTCTGTGAACTTCTTTCCTTCCATCAACCCGTCCATCATCCCTATCCTATTCCTTCCTCGTTTGCGTAACATTTCCCCCTCTATTACCTTCTTCAACATTCCACTACCGCTCAATACGACTTTCATCCATTTTTCCTGCCTCCACAGGATTTCTCTAAACAAACCCCTCTCCTCACCCACCATCTTCAGTACTTCCTCATTTGTTTTCCTTTCGGTCCATTTCACCTTCTCCATTCTTCTCCACACCCACATTTCAAAAGCCTCCAATCTACGTCTATCCTCCTGCTTCAGCGACCACGTTTCCGCATACATAGGTACGCTCCATATCAGAGTTTTTACGAGTATTTTCTTTACCTCCATACTCAACGTCCCCGTCATCAACTTCCTCCTACTTGAGAAAGCCTCCTTGCCTAGCGCAATTCTTCTCCTTTCGTACCTACCAATTTGACCGAATTGGTCCAAAACACTTCTGAGATATGTAAACTTCTCCACCTGCTCTATTCTTTCCCCGCCTATTTTAAGATTTAGCTTAGCCTTTTTCTTTCTGGAAAATCGCATAACCTTTGTTTTATTAACATTTATTCTCATCCCACATCTATCGCACTGATCCTCCAATTCACTTAGCAGTGCTTGTAACCCCTTGGCTAATGCAAGGGGTTAAAAGCACCGCACAAATGAGAAGTAATGCTTGGTCATCAACAAACCTAAGCGATAATACGAATTCCCCTCCGACTTTCATTCCTACCTCCAATTCTTCCCATGCCTCTTTAATCATTTCCTCCACATATACGTTGAACAGCACTGGGGACAATGGGCAACCCTGCCCTACACCTCTTCCTAACACAGCCCTTCCGGACTCTCCGTTCCCCACTCGCACCTGAGCAGTCTGAGACATGTACTAGTTGCGGATCAGTCTCCTGTCCCCCCAATCCATTCCTATTTTCTTCAATACACACATTAGTTTTTCCCAATTCACTCTATCAAACGCTTTTTCTAAATCTACGGAACAGGCAAATACGTCCTGATTGTATTCTATATTCCTCTCGATTAGTGATCTCATTATTGCAATGGCATCACGCGTACCTCTTCCCTTCGTAAACCCAAACTGATCATTCCCTAAGTAATCGTTTGCCTTACTCTCTATCCTTTTGTTAATGATCCTGAGAATAACTTTAGCTGCGTGGGATATCAAACTTATTTTTCTGTAATCCTCACATGATGTAGCCTTTACCTTTTTCGGAATAGGAACTAAAACTGATTCCACAAAATCTTCCGGCCAGATTCCTTCCTCATAGATACTACGAATTAGTCCATATAAAGTCTTCTTCTCACACTCTCCTAAACATTTCAACAGTTCCACAGGAATGTTGTCGACCCCTACGGCCTTATTTATTTTATTCTCTTTTAATGCCTTTTTTATTTAATCGTCGAGTATGTCTGGACCTAAGCTATCTTTATCTACGCCATGCTCTTTTTCTATGTCTAACCTTGTCGACCTATTTTCTCTACCATACAGTGTTTCTCTATATTCCTTCCATCTTTCCTGGATTTTATCTGGTTCAATTACTATTTTCCCCACTTATCTTTAACTGTTAGCACAGATCTTGCTTTCTTATTTCCCAATAATAGCTTAACCTTGCTGTATAGAGCACCAATTTCACTCTTCTTCTGTTAACTTTCCGTATCCTCGCATTGTATTTTCCACCATTCTTCCTTTGCTTTATTTGTGGCCCTTCTCAATTTATTGTTTAACTCTTTGTACTTCATTTTGGTTAACTCTGTGTTAAATTTCTTCCAT
The DNA here is from genome assembly GCA_037158775.1 of Hetaerina titia. NCBI lineage: Eukaryota > Metazoa > Arthropoda > Insecta > Odonata > Calopterygidae > Hetaerina > Hetaerina titia. The sequence continues at coordinate 4,152,922 of CM073776.1, read as the reverse complement.
CTTCTTCTCTCCTCTATCTTTGCAATCATCTCATCCGTTACCCATGGTTTCCTTATCCTTTTCCCGTTAATCGTTCCTATAGTGTCTTCTGCGGCTTTCGATATCACTTTCTTGATGCACTAGATACTAGAGACACTAGGATGGACACCGCTCCGACTCAGAAGGAAGCTGAACAGGCTATGTGGGATGTTCAAGATAGTAAATAAAGAGAAGGGGTGGGAGGAGCTCTCAGAAAGATTAGACAAACCAAATTACATTGGGCGGAAGGACCATCAGTTCAAAATAAAATATAGAGGGCACAAAACAAACATAAAAAAAACTCCTTCCTCAATCGTGGAATAAAAGAATGGAATGAGTTACCTGAGGATACCTTTAAGTCCTTACCTTATTCATTAAATAAATTTAAAACGAGGTGTATGCTCTCCTTAAAAACGTGTGAGTGAGAAATGTACGTGATAAAACCGTATGTACTTGTGCTATGAATAATGTGTTAACGGGACGCGATTTTGAACGGTATATGAAATTGAAGAGTACGTGATTACGGACGAAGTGTGGCGATGGACGGTGCGTAGTATGTACTCGTGTGGTGTACACCTAATCCTTGTGTGATGGTAAAGGAGAGGTCGGTAATCTTAAAAGTGTCATTGAATATACGAGCATTTTATCTCATATTTGTTCTTCTTGTGTGTGTATGTATGTGCATTGTAAGAGTGACCAGTGATCACACTGGACCGTTGCCACCAGGAAAATTGCCTAATTGCAACGAAGTATGTAAATAAATAAATAAATAAATAAATACATTCCTATTTTTCTTCAATGGTACTCAGCTCTTTACCGTCATCCATGATTTTCTCTACAGCCTGCAGATACTCATTCCTCGTTAACCCATTTAATGCTTCTACATTCCATTTCCTTTTTGAAACGGATGCTTCATTTCATAACAACTAAATTGTGGTCAGAGTCCGCATCCGCTCCTGGGAAACTGTGCGAATTTATCACACTGTTCCTAAACCTGTGCCTAACCATAATATAATCTAACTGATACCTTTCTGAGTCCCCTGGCATTTTCTATGTATACCTACTCCTTTTGTGGTGTTTAAACCATGTGTTGGTGATGACTAACCCCTGTCTCCTTCAGAATTCAAATGCTTTCTCCCCGCGTTCATTCCTCGTGCCTAAACCGTAGCCCCCGACCTCAACACCATCTCTTCCTTCACCTACCGTCGCATACCAATCCCCAATCACTATCAAATGTTTCCCTGCAGGGATACACGCGATTATATCCTCTAACTCATCGTACATCCTATCGATGTGTTCCTCCTTATAGTTGCATGTATTCCTGAACAATGACCAAGTTCGTCGGTTCTGCTTTAATCTCTACGAGTAAAATTCTATCAGTTGCTTGCTATATGTTGACTACGCTTCTTCCTACCCATTTATTTAAATTACGGCGACCCCTCGTTGGCTCTCGTCCCCGCCGCTGTATATCACTCTATAATTGTCACTCCAGTAATCCCCGCTATCCTTCATCTATCTACATCTACATAATACCCCGCAAGCCGCCGCAAGGGCGTGTGGCCACCACTCAAAAAAAGGAAAAAAGAAAAAGGAAAAAAAGAAACACCGCATTCAAAACCAACACACACATGCAAACCCCAATCCACAACAGTGCACACATTCATTGCAACACACCATCATTCGACGCGCATGCAACCACACATCTACCTATCCTCACTCCAAAAGCATGCAAGTACATACGCTTACCTACAACAAATAATTCCACCCTAGGATGCAGCAAGAAACCTATCACGAACGTGCCAGCTAGTTTATAGCAAGTAGCCAGGCGAAACACCACTACCACAAGAGCGTTCCACACAAAACTCTCTCCCACCCAAGGTGAGGAATATGGCCCAACGCTGCAGGTGGGAGGAGGGCACACCCGCGGAGAGGGACAAGGGATGGAAGGGTGGAGCATGAAGTTCGTAAAGACGCTCGGGCATGCGGGAAGGGTTCTGACACAACACACAGGAGGCTAGTGAAAGTGCATGCAATTGAGTTCAACTAATTGTTACCTAGACGCGGAGGGTGGCAAGTGGCATTTTTGTTATCTCCGAGTGTAACCCTTGAGTTTTTATCCCGTATTGTCCGTGGGAAGAAGGAGTCCTTGAGTCTGCTACTCCTGGCATCTATTTCCCGAATTTTGTACACATGATCCAAGCGACCTATATATGTTGGAGAGCGAATAATTTTCGAGACCTCGGTGCTGAAACATGCGGATCCGAATTTATTTAGTAAGTTTAACCTAGCATTGAGTCGTCTTTCTTCCAATGATTCCCATCCCAACTCCATAAGCATTTCAGTGACGCTTTTCGTTTTATCGTAACAGTTTTCCACGAAACGAGCTGCCCGGCGTTGGACCTTCTCAATTTCCCGAATGAGGCCTTTTTCACACGGATCCCATACGCTACATGCATATTCTAAATGGGGCCTTACAAGAGCGTGATAACAACGTTCCTTGACCTTGGAGTCACTTCTACCGAGAATGCGTCTAATAAATCCTAATTTTTTATATGCTTGCCCGCAGACTTTACGTATATGGGTCCCCCAAGTTAAGTCTTTAGTGAATGTAACACCTAGGTATTTCACCGAATCAACTACTTCAAGGTCAACTCCAGCTAATTTGTAAACTAATCCCGTGGATCTTTTAAAGAAATTTACCACCGAACATTTATTAAGATTTAAAGGCAATCCCCATTTTGAACACCATTCATTAATTCTATTTAAATCACGTGCTAGAGTTAAGCGATCCTCATCCCCAGATATCTCCCGATAAATCACTGTGTCATCCGCGAACATCCTTATCTTACTTTTCACTTCGCGGTTCAGATCGTTAACAAAAATCAAGAATAGTAACGGTCCGATAACACTTCTCTGAGGAACCCCCGAGGTGACTCTTACGCTGGTAGAACTAGCGCCGTCAAGGACTACCCTCTGTTCCCGGTCTGAAAGGAAGTCTTCAACCCAATTTATTGCCCCCTTGTGTATACCTGCGCCCTTTAATTTATGGATGAGTTTACCATGCGGAACCTTATCAAATGCCTTTTGAAAGTCTAAAAAGATCGCATCCACTTGCCTACCACTTTCACCCGATAAAAGTAAGTCATGTGTGAACAATCCTTCCATCTCACCTCGCATAGACCTTGAACATCTATATATTACCTCTTTCCATCCTTCGCTTAATATTCTCTAATTTGCCTCTCCTCAACATTGTTCTGGCGTTCCATGCTCCTTTTTAACTATTTTCGCCTCCTTCTGCGTCTTTTGTCCTGCTGCTGTTATTTCTCCCCTGCAAGGGCTTCGTGGAATGACGACCGAGGAAGCCTTGCCTCCCCCTCTGCCGGACACGACACACGGCCGCTTGGGCCGTGTCCCGCCGTGGCCAGGACTCAATTTCTGTCTTGTTTCCATCATTTTGCATGGAAATAATAATTTAGGTGGTTTCCCGTTTCCTTCCTCAATAGTGTTTTTAACGTGACACCATCATTTAATGGCCGCCCTACTGGGGTCAGACGCTTTTGCAGCCGCATATTTATGTATTATTTTAAATATTTTCTAAAAGATGAGTGTTGTTAATATTTAATTTTTATTTGCCATTAATAAGCTCCATCCACTGGGTTACCGAGTCCTTTATTTGATCATACCATTCATAATTTTTTCTTGTGCTCAAAGTTCTCCGTTATGGCGCATTCTCTCCACAACTTCGATCAAATGGAACGCACAGGTTCGTCACCAGGGAGCAGCCGCCTCATCACCATAATTAGCGTCGGCTCTTTCCGCCCTAGCGAGAGAATCCAACTCTCCACCGTTCCAATTTATTCAGAGCTTCTTTTATTTTGTAGAACACCAGCGAAATATCAGTGTGATTCGTGCCAATTCTGAAGAACACTGCCTTAACGAATGCATTGTTCTTCGAGAATTTTTTATGGTCCGAAAGATCAGCTCCACCACGGGGAGAAGAAGAAGTTTTAACCTTTGTCTTTGAAACCCTTGAATTTCCCTTATTAATAGAATGGTAATGCATATTTCTAATTTATTCATGCGTCTTTAAAAAAGATAATGGCGTCGATGACAAGAATCTTAAGTAACGATGTGAATAAACGTTTGCTGAATATTTACACGGAGTGTACTTTTGAACGGTGAAAAAACATGACCGTTGAAGCAAGAGGCTAATTGTATGTAGTTTGAAGACTTTCAAGGGATGGGATCGAAGAAGGACAAAGAAAAGTAAAATGGACGGAAAAGAAAACATTCGAAGAAGGATGCACTAGAAAACCCAAAAAGTATGTGCCGTGTACTAAAACGAGTACTTGTTCGAATGTTTTCCTGCTGGGAGGAGAGAGTGTTGTTGGCAGTTTGGACCCATAGGAATCAAGAAAAAGTGGATGTAGGGGGTTTGTATTGGGGATGAAATGTAGAAGACTGTGATGCATAGAGGGGACACTCGTACGTAGAGGGGAGAAAAAGCGAGGCAACGGAAGGAAAAGACATTAGGTGGGTTGGACGGAATGAAGAGTGGCTGAATTTATGCGGATATGAAAAGTGGTTCATTTTGGTAGGATGCCATGTTATGCCGAGTTTTATGAAGCGGAAAAGTGTGACGGAAGTTAATTTCCCTTTCCAACTAAAGCCCATCTTAACCGAGAGATTACCATTACTGATGTTGATTACGTATCTCTCATTCAACCCCCAGCCTTAGCGAACACTCTGACAACTGGAATTACTGAGGTTTAGGGACACTTTATACTATTTTTTTTAATATTCCAGAGTTGTGATAAATTTTACCCCACTTTTGAATTAATAAAACCTGAAAATGATTAAAAGAAAAGAAAACTTAGAATGATTTTAATCTCCTGGTGCGCTCACAGATACGCCACAAGACACGAATACTCTTTCTGTCATGACTTCAGGACTTTGAGATGATCACATTAATATTTTTATGACGCCAGAGAAAATATTAATGGAACTGCTGAGACGAAAACGGAAGCGGATTGATTTTTTGATGGCGAGATAGAGTCTATTTTATCTCCTCCGACGACGCCGCCGCACGGCAAATAAAATGCATTCGAAGACTCACAAAAGAAACAGTTGCAGCCGGAGGCGCGAAGGTTTTACGTCGGGAGCGTGTCTGCACACGGCGAAGCGAAACCGGTTGACGAAGATACTTTTAATCACTTCTTGATCGTCAGAAGTCCCGGGCATTCACCTCTCCCGCGCTGGGTGCAGCACAAAAGACAGGCGAAACGAAGGCGAGACTCCTCTCTGATCCCACGGAAATGACAAACTCCTTCGCACTCGTAAGGCTCCTCTCGCTCGCGAGAGTTAAGGAGATGAAGGCAATTGCGATCGACGGCACCCGTTGGTTCAAGGCGAAGAGTCCTCCCTTGAAAATAAATATCCACCGGAGGAAGGAAGGAGGTACGTCGGCATTTCTGTCGCTAATTAAGCAATAAATTCAATGAACGCTCCGGATGGCAAAAGAAACCTCCGATTTAAGTCGTTGAGCGAGGCATAATTAACGCGCGGCGTTTCTGTAGGTTTTGTCGTGGAGTTCGGGGAGCGATAAGATGGACTGAGGAGAGGAAGGTTCTCAGGGATCCTCGGAGAGAGGAAGAAGGAAGAGGAGATAAGGGTAAGAAAGAGTGCTGAACTGCCTGCGGTGAAGTCAAAAGCCGATGGCGCGGAACTCAGTTAAGAATATTGGCAGTGCCCTGTTTCCTCAACCGATTAAGTATCAATCAAATGAGAGTAGCTGGCGAATCTTCCACTTCATACTGAAACCTGCTTTGTCTTAATGAAAAGAACAATTTTTCAAAATGAAATGTCAAAGATTTTAAAGCGGAAAATGTCACTATTTACCAGAGTTAAATGTTTATTTGAATGGCGAAGACTCTCATTCGCTAATGTTTGTCATTCATATTGAGTAAATGAAGTAATTGTTAATTTCTTCTTGGCCAAAAATCTCCTGATCTATCTACATCCATACATCCGGCCAAAAATCTACTGATCTATACATCTAAAGTGATAGCTTGGCCAAAAACCTCATGATTTTTGGCCAAGCTATCACTTAGGAAAAAATTTAAAGAAAATGAAACGTAAGTTTAGTAATTTCATTGTGGGAAATTCGTAAAAAAATAATCATTTTAGTGAAGTGTTAACCAGCGACTATATGCGATTTGTAATCCACGTTAAGAATGAGAAAGGATCCTGAATCTTATTTTTAAGGCAGAAATTCCAGGATACTTCCCGGAACTTAATCCCCAATATATTACCACCCATATATCAGCTGATAAATATTCATACGTTGTTCTACAATTGTGTTATTTACATTCAAGTATATTTTACTTTATTTTACTTATTAAAGTAGATTTTCGATGGTCCCTAACGCTATTATTTCAACGTATGCAAGAAATAGGGCCCCCACTCCTCTTGGGATATATTTAATAACCTAAGCGCCCTAGTTAGGAGAAATCTTAGATTATTCGCAGACGATAGAATGATTTACAGAAAGAAAAGATACGAGCAGATTGCGTGCCACTCCCTAGCGATTTAAGTTATTGGAGTGAGAAAAGATAAGCAACACGTAATTTATGTATGAAATGAAATCTAGTTAAGCATCTCAGAACAGGCAAAATGCTTGGCAATGTCATTCTGGCACTGGATCATTCATGGCGTGCACGGATCGGAAGAATATGCGGGTCACCTTGTGAGGAAGGGCGGGTTCATTTGACGGGAGGTAGGAAAATGTAAAGAAAGAGTAAGAGACAGGTTTGGTTAGTCCACTGTTGGAATATGCGGCAAGTATTTGGAATCTATGGCCGAAAACGTTAATTAAAGATTTGGAAAATCTCCAGAGGAAATCCGTTTTAGCTTTCATTGAAAATCGTTACGGGAAGAGAGTGAGCGTGACTGTTATTTTGAAGAAAATAGGGAACCCCTTCCTTCATTTTCGAAGAGAGTAGGCTTTGGATTTTGGTTTTTATAAAGCACAAGACACCCAATATTTCCTGCGACACCGAGGTAATTCTAATAGCACCAGTTTGTATTGAAATGTTCGACCACCTGAGTAATGCAATAAGAGTGAGGTTGGTTCAGTCAGAGACAGATTCATGCACTCCTTCTTCCCTCGCAGGATGCACGCAATCATATCAAAAGAGAACCAAATTATCCCGAAATCGTTAAATTAAATTGAATACTAGAATTTAATGATCAATTCAAACGCACCATTTACTAACTGCTGTGTATAGGTATTTATGTGTGTAGGCACAGGATTGTTATCATATGTAAGCCAATATGTTTTCAGATACATGCTTGAACTAATGTTTTTACATTTTTGACTGCTGGCCCAGAACACCCTGTCACACTCCCTGACATGCGAGCCATGGTGTAGCTGTAAATAGAGAACTTCCTCACGTTTGTCCTATGTTCCTGTTTGCGTATGGGCCATGACAGTATTTTTGTAATTACCCATGGACTACTTCGATTAATGCTTAGATACGGTGCTTCGGTAGGGAGGGCACGGATCAGGACGTCTTCCTCATAAATTCCATCTTTAACTGGGTATTTCTATGATTGACTTATCAGGAGATCAACTCTCTCGGTCAATATCCCTCGGAAGAGGCGGTCCGGAGCATGGGTCGGTCGGGTCGTCGATGTAATCCGCTCGGCTCGAAGGACTATCGAGGCAGAGGGTTTTACCGTTCCTATCCCTCACTCGCTACACCCCTTCCCTTAACTACATTTTGAAACCCTGAATCGGATCGAAGAGGCTTTGTCGATCGGACTCTCGAACCCTGGCGATTCGGTTTGATCCCCACACTGACCCTAGGCACTTAACTCTCCATCTTTTCCGCCTTCGGCAGTTGGAGCGCTCCGAGAACGCGGGCATCGCCCTTTGCTTCAGGGACTTATTTCTTTCCAGTTATTTTTCCAAGCCAAGAAGGGTCGGGATTTTTACTTAGTCGGTTGGCTCAGCGGTGATGGAGGTACTTTTCTTTGCCGGGGAGGGGAGGATAGTGGTTGAAAGTGGAAAATTTGAATCACCATTGGAGCGGAGGATGCGGCCGACCCTCCTTCCCTGTGGTCTCCGCGGATGATGGTGGCGATTGGAAAGGGTGGAGGACATTCAGGTGATCCGATTCTAAATCCATACTTCCCCTTTTGATTTTGATGAGCTGTTGTGCATATTATGTTTTGACTTTCGGCCGAACGAAACTCCCAAAACGATCTGAACAGGTGATAGATTTTGGCAGAGGAGGTGGTTAATAATACTATCCCTAGCTATGCAAGTCCAGAGTACAGAATATTACAGTGTTTCTTCGGTTATTCTTGAGATAATCCGTCGGTTAAGGTAGGCTTTGGACGGACGCAACTACCAAATGATTACCTTGTCTCTTCTAACAAAACACACCCAACATCCTGTTCTAAAATAGGCCCCTCTTCAATTCCGCATGCATACTCCCTTCATCCCGTCCACATCCCTATCCTATTCCTGCCATTTCCTCGTTTGCTCAACATTCTCCCCTCTATCACAGTCATCAACCAATATCATTGCCAATCAGTTCGCCTTTCATCCATTTTTCCTGCCTCCTTATGATTTCTCCCAACAATCCCCTCTCTTTACCCATCATACCTAGCACTTCCTCATTTGTTTCCCTTTCGGTCCATTTTACCTTCTCCATCCTTCTCCACAACGGTATTTTAAAATCCCCTCTATTACAGTCTTCAACATCCCCCTGCCAATCAATGCGTCTTTCATCCACCTTTCCTGCCTACATAGCATTTCTCACAACGAACCCCTCTCCTCACCCACCATCTTCAATGCTTCCTCATTTGTTTTCCTTTCGGTCCATTTCACCTTCTCCATTCTTCTCCACACCCACATTTCAAAAGCCTCCAATCTACGTCTATCCTCCTGCTTCAGTGACCACGTTTCATCGCGTACAGAACTACACTCCATATTGAAGTTTTGGCGAGTGTTTTCTTAGCATCCTTATTCAATGTCCCTGTCATTAACTCCCTCTTCCTTGTGAAAGCCACTTTGCCTAGCGCAATTCTTCTTCATACGTCCCTACTACCTTGACCGTGTTGGTCCAAAACACTTCAGAGATACGTAACGTAATCCACCTGCTCTAGTTTTTGTCCTCCAATTCGAACGATTAAATTCCCCTTTCTCCATTGGAAAACCGCGTAACCTTTGTTTCATTAATAATGAATCTTATCCCATATCTATCGCCCTGAATTTTCAATTCCAATTCACTCAGCAATATATCCCCTTGTAAATTCTTGGCTAACTGACAAACTAAAGCTTGGTCATCAGAAAACCTAACTGATTTTACAAATTCCCCTCTAATTTTCATACCTACCTCCAGTTATTCCCAAACTTCTTTAATCAGTTCCTCCACATATAATTTGAACAGCGCCGTTGAACTACCAACTCCCAACCCGATGACACCTGCACTTCAAAAAACAATATATAACGCCTCTCCTGTAACCACAACTTCTGCCCTGTCCTGCCACGTGTGTGCATGCACCACCACCCTTTCCTTACGAATGAATAACCACCGCTTTCCACCAAATCTCCCATCTTACTCAAATATCCCATCCCTGCTCACACTGCTTCCCGCGACGAAACTTTCGACGACTTCTTCTTTGTTTCGGTGATTGAAAATCTTTCCGAAGTCTGAAATATTCATTCACCTAGAAATAGATATTTGGAAAAGGAATAGGAACACACACAAATGACGAACACAGGAGATGTGGGGAAGCGGGAATTGATTAAATCACTAGCGTCAAATATTCGTTGTATTTTTCCTTTGGTGGGTGAAAGAGCTCCCTGACGTCATCTCTTGGCCAAAGAATCGGGACCTTTGGTTTCTATAAAACCAGCAAATTTCAGTGTACAATTAAGTATCCTCGATTGCTCAAATGGTTAGAGCATCCGCCCGGTAATTGGAAAGATCCGGTGTTCAAGTCACGATCAAGGAAATATTTTTACGTTAGTGATTTGCTCAATTCCTCTTCCCCATCTCTCTTGTGTTCAGCCTTTATGTGTTTTCCTATCCCCTTTCCATATATCTAGTTCTATGTGAATGAATATTTGTTCACCATATGGCGGGATTTCGTGTTATATGAGTGTGTGAGTATATATACGAGTGCGAGTACTCGTATATACATACGCACACTCACATGAGGTTAAGAACAGGCTCGTCAAAACTTTGAAATGGAGCGTAGTTTTGTGTGGCGTAGAACAATGGCCATCGAAGAGGAATGATTGTTGTTAATTGCCGGATTTTGAAATGTGGGTGTAAAGAATAATAGAGAAGGTGAAAGCGACGGAAAGTAGAACAAATGAGGAAGTGCTGGGTATGATGGGGGAAGAGAGGGAATATTAGGGAGAAATCACAAGGAGACAGGAAAAATGAATGTAAATTGTGTTGATGGGCAGTGGGATGGTGGGGACTGTGATAGAATTTTAGTCAAATGAGGAAAGGGCAAAAACAGGATAGGGATATTTCTAACGCCACGAAATAATTATTGGATATGGTCAATCTCATTTCATTTATCTATAATCTTTAGTTTATATCATTAGATGGTCCCCTAAGGTGAAAGTAGGTATTGGATGGACACCGACTGAGGGCACTCGCCTTAGCCTCGGCGAACAAGGCTCTATGAATATGCCTCATATTTTTGATTCGGCTCTTATTTTTAGATTTCCTCCGGCGCGGAATAATTTCATGCGCTCCGGCGCGTTTTAGCAGTCACGGAATATTCCACTTAATCCTCGGAGTCCGAAGCTATTTCAGAACCCAGTGGTTCAACCCCACCGACGGAAGCACATATAAACCACTCATGTTCAATTCTCGTGGGTAGCAAAACAGAATTGACGAGAGAATTATATCGCCGTCTCGTGGAGGGTGTAGTAAAACACCACTAAAGACTTTCGTGTGTTCACTGAAATCAATGAAAATAAAATAAACTCTCACTTGAACTTTCGATTTCGCAATGCCTATTAGATATTTAAATACATTAGTGAACACTTTATGTTCGAACCGAACTGAAGGTTTTTTAGTCTTCCGTTTTCAAATAGTATATTTATAAATGTAAATGGAATTATTTACTGTAGAGCCCGAATTAATTAGTGCCCATTCAATTCTCACAAAGGTTGCTAGGGGCTTGCTTTCAAATGAAATTCATCTTTTCCACATTTTTATGAAATATGTTTTGGAAAGTGAGACCAGATAATGAGTGAAGCAATTGGACAGATGCGCAATAGAGTATTCGAAATGCGAATCGAAAAATATGTCTGCACACATCGTTTATTGCAAAATAACAACATATCTTGATAAAAATCTATTACTTTTTCTCCTTTAGCGACGCGAGAAGTTTAGTGATTTTTAATATTTTACATTTTAATAGAAATTATTCTTCGAAATATATTAAGTGTATGCACGTTTCTAAATTCAGGGTAATTTGAAATCCTAGGATGGGATTTGTTAATTTGTATATTGTTCCATATCAACAGGTTCACTTATTCCAGACAGTCTCAAGTATACGATCCGGACAGATTTCTTTAGTACCACTCTCCAATATATCGGTCACTCTTAAGCTAGAGAAAAACTGGTCAGCATCTCTGCAATCTGTTTTTTATTGTTTTCTGTTATTACCTTTCTTCGTGGCTTCTACGAGAGTAAATTTAGTAACGCCCACGCATTTTTCTTGTGACGTGAAACGAAGAGATTCGAGGGTTAAAATTAACAATCGAAATTCCATAACCTTATGGAGGAAAATAAATAAATTCTCTAGTACTGCTATTGTTTCGGTCATCAGGTGGCCATCACGAGTGAAGAAATTTAATATGAACAAAAGGAACGTTGAAGGCAAGGAAAACTATCACATTCCCTCTATTAGGAGTTACAATATCTTCACTAATGATTGCCTTCGAGTAATTAAAAATTTGCATTAGACTGTTAATTTCCTTTGGTATATCAAGGTTTGGGGGCGTTGCATACCGCTGAGAAGAGTACCTGGCTATTGATTGTAGGTCCCGGTTTCGATTCAATGACAGCATTCAATGCCCTCTGCTTTGTCCAAACAGTGATTTTTGAGTCTCCTGGGAGATTTCAGGTGGGTCACGATAAAGGAACCTTCCCCCCTCACTCACTATTCTGGTAATGTGCAGGTTTCACACGTCATTCTACATGTAACGCTTAGAGTTCGGTAAGCGTGAACCTCAACTTATCAAATCGACCATTGGGTTTATTACTATGGTGCAATTATTCCAATAGGAATATTTCCCATTTTGATCGATTTCAACCAACAGCTTATGGATAACGCTTCCTGCGACAAAGGCTAAACTAAACCTGATAACATGGAAGTCCATAATGGTGCTCGATATGGTGCACGAGGAATCATTTCACGAGCCTTCGCGTCACTGAAAGCGTGAATAGACGAAGTGAGTGCACGTCACTAGGTGACAAGGATGCTCCAACTATTATCACCGAGGTGAAAAGCATTGGGGTAAACAGACCTTGAGGGAATGTGCCATATTTCGGTCCCAAGTCCATCTCATCACAAACCTCCAAGACAACAAACGCCCCGGGAGAAGAAAACACACTGGCCTCGGTAAAACCTCTTGCAGTGACTTGACGGAGACGTTTAGAGAAATGAGTTATTTTCAGGCGGTACACAGTGACCGGGGAGATTGTGGGCAGATAGCGATGCACCCGGAAAATTAGAGAAAGAATGGCTTAAGACGGTGTTTTGGTGGAGCTAGTTTTAAAGCCGTCCTTTGTAAAGAAAGTGGAAATATCCGAATAACAAATTTTAACATTTTTCCTTCTTGTAGTTTCTAACAACAACCAATCACATTGAAGTAAGATCTGGTGCTTTCCCGGCGTATGAGCTTGGTGAAGTTTTCTCGGGTCTTCAACCGGGTCAGGGGTTCCATGATGACTGACGTTTCGATGCTCGACTCGTGCATCGTCCTCAGGGATACCTGAGGACAATGTACGAGTCGAGCATCGAAACGTCGGTCATCATGGAACCCCTGACCCGGTTGAAGACCCGAGAAAATTTCACCAAAACCAATCACATTACATGCCCCTTTTCTTCAGGACTTCTTCATCTACATCTACTGAATACCACGCAAGCCGCCGCAAGGGTGTGTGGCACTACCCGTAATTGTTGTAAATGGTGTTAGGGCATTATTCGTAATTTAGAAAGAAAAAAACCGCATGCAGAAGCCACAAAACTGTAGTCCACAAACCAAACGTGGTAAGCATTCATGCAAGAACCCTTTCACCCCACACACATGCAAACACACAAACTACCAACAAACATACACATGCACCTCATTGAATCCTTTGAAAAATTAAAATTCTTTGGGATTTTTAATTTTTTCCGACATGTAAATTGAATGTTTTTAATATTTCTTAAGGGACTTCGGTTTCTTATTATTATGGTTTCTGATTGTACGGGGAAAGAATGAGTATTTGAATCTATCTGTATTGGAATCTATCTCCCTTATTTTATCTTTGTAGTCTGATCTACCTGAGTAGTGTGGGGCCATTATAATTCCCTTTGTGTCACCGTTAAACTCGCCGGTTCAGAATCTTTCTAAAAGTTTAAGTCTCGCTTGTTCTCTTCGTAGTTCAAGGGGCTCCCAGCCTAAATCCCGTAAGAGACCTTTTACACTTGTGTCCTTGTCATATAAGTATATATTTTTAACGAATCTGGAGGATTTTCTCTGGACTTTATCTAATTTTTTTGCCAGATTTTCTCCCAAGGATCCGAAATACTTGCGGCATATTCCAAATGTGGACTAACTAGAGCAAAATAACACCTTTCTTTAACTTTCTCATTAGATTTCCCCACCACCCGCTTAATGAAGCCCAGTTTCTTTAAAGCGGATCCGCATATTGCCCAGATATGTGCTCCCCATGAAAGACGTGGTGTTAGAACTAACCCCAAATATTTTACTTGTTTGGCCGTAGTTAGTACTGAACCCTCTATTTCGTATTTTATGTCCTGTTTACCACTGCCTTTGCTCCAAAATTTAAAAACTGCACTTTTGTCTGTATTAAGCATTAATCCCCATTTTTTGCACCAATCCGAGATTGTGTCTAAGTCTCTAGAGAGTAGCTCGCGATCTAGTTGGCTCCTTATTTCCCTATATACCACCGTGTCATCGGCAAATAACCTGAGATTACTACTAACGTGTGCACTGAAGACATTATTGTATATGAAGAACAGAAGAGGCCCTAGTACACTTCCCTGGGGGACGCCCGAAGTTACATCTCTTTCCTTTGAGAATAACCCATCGATTACTACTACTTGTTTGCGATTTGACAAGAAGTCTCTAATTCAATTAATAATTTTCTCATTGATTCTATAGCATATAAGTTTGTGTAACAAATTTTTTTGTGGGATTTTATCGAAGGCTTTTTTGAAATCCAGGAATACTGCGTCAACTTGCGTGTTGTTTTCTCCCGATCTAAGTATGTCGTGAATGAAAAGACCTAATTGTGTTTCACAAGATCTGCCCTTCCTAAATTCATGCTGGTTGTGGCTTAGTATTTTCCTACTATCAAGAAACCTCATTACGTTACCGACAACAATGTGTTCTAATATTTTACAAGAGATCGATGTCAATGAAATGGGTCGACAATTGGTTGGTTTATCCCTATCCCCGCCTTTATAAATGGGAGTTATATGGGCTAGCTTCCAGTCACGAGGAACTGAGCCATCTTCTATCCATTTTAGGAAAGCAATTTCTAATGTGTTCGGCTAATTCCTTTAATATTCTAGCAAGTATTTCTTCCGGATCAGGTGAATGGTTTGGTTAGATGCTACGTAGTAGATGTTCTAATCCATTCTTGGTCAGTGTTATGTTGCTCATGTGTTCCCCGGGTGGGTGTGGAGGATCGTTTGGTGGGTTTGTGTCTTCCGTACTGTACTTCCGTAGAGCTGGCCAACAAACCAACAAAAAAGAAGTAACAGCAAAAACATCTTAAATACAAATCAAAATTCGTATTTTAAAAGGCTTAGACTGTAAATTTCACTTTCCAAGCATATCCACATCAATAATTTTCGGTGAATTGCATTTTTTGTTCATTTCGTTCCTACTACGTTCATCGCTTTTGGTTTCCACGACAGTTGCGCACGGTGGTTCAAACATTTCCAGATAAAAATCGTGCTTCAATTTGTGCATGCAGAATATTTTTGGGGATGACCTATATTTATCCATTGATTTCTAGAATAAAACTAATTTCACTTAAGCTTAATCGTGCAGTGCATTGACATAAAATGCATATTTTATGCATCTCCCGTAATGCTGTGCATACATCTGTCGTCATGATACGAGATCTTTTAGCCAGCTGAATAATTTTTACTACTCTCAATACTTCAACATAAGGAACATATACTGTAGTCAGTGATAATCGGAAAGACGCTTGCGGCGTTAACATTCTATTGAGGCTAATTCATTGTCATCTCCAAATTCATTTCATCCCCTTTTAAAATAATTAAAAGAAATGGTGAATTTAATGTTTCCAATAAGTATCTCAACTTACCCTTGAAACTTGGTGGCTTTTAATACTACACATTATCGCCGTTCGATTCCGCCGAAAATGGCCGACGGGACGTCCACCCCAGCAATGCATCCACTCCTAATCCAAATGCGTCGATCGGCTGGGCCCCCGGCAACAGCCGTGTCCTCCTCTTCAATCCACCGCCCCCGGCGGTCACCGCTGCTCCCGCCCCATCCCCCCTACACGCACACATCTTGATCGCGGCGGCCCCTCTGGCCATCGACCGCGCTCCGCCGGGGAATCCTGAGGCGTCGCGTCGGTCGAACCAATGGGACAGAAATCCTACCCCTCGGAGGCGCGGTTCGATGCGCGTGCACCACCTGTGGGTCAACAGTTGCCCGTCCATTGTAGAGGACATATTTGGGGTGAGCCCATCGGTATGAAACCCTGGTGTATACTAACTATGAAGATTCAAATGGCACCATGTGACCTGTAGCGTCATCGCCAACATGGAGTCTACCCTAGGGAGGTTGTCGCTATAATATTGGTCGGTAGGCTCTTCGATATCGTAGCTCCAGCTTCATTTCATGGTATGCGTAGGTGGCCTTCCTCTTTTAATATTTGTAATGAAGTTTCCACTGAACGTTCTCCTTTCTCTCTTCCCTTTAATTCTTCTTTTGAAGTCAGTCTTCAAATGCGCAGTCCCTCCTCATTATATTTCCCGTTTTAATTTTGTGTCATATTGCCTTTTTTGTTGATTGTATTTCGTTCTTTGTTTTTTATCGCCTCGATAAAAGAATTTGCGTTTTCCAGATTGGATTGAAGTTTCTGATCACGGGACTCCTGTCTTGGCACTGGCTTCCTTTCTTCACAGGAGTCGCAATGGACGCCGTTAATTATTGTGGTATTATGTGTTGGAGTCTCGGTCTTCCACAGTGACGAAGCCAACAGAATGCATCAGGGTCTGATACTAATCTGACATATATGGATTACACCATCAACATTACGCATTTCTTCGACTCCGGCAAAACACTTTCATTTTTATAGTAGTTAATAATTCAATTTCACTTCTAGCACTTTTCAATATTCTTAACTTTGGCGCAATGAAAATTAATTTGAGCCATAGGAAATTGGTGTGTCAGTCAATAATTGAAAGCCCCCTCTCCACGGCTCCACGACTGACAGGAGGGTGGACATATTTTGGACAACCCGCTCCAGCTCATTTATTTAGTAGTCTAGCCCCATCAAACATGCTTGGTGAAGCATACTTCCACATATGTCGGGATTTTTCATGGACATGACAGATATCTTCAAAAGTATGCTCACTTTTAGAGAGTCGCGCCAAAATAGCGACTCTGTATTTGTCATTTTCAATAAAAATTACTATTTTCACTCTTTTAACTTAGTATAAATATTTTCCATGGAAATATTCAAGCTAGAGAACGGAACGAAAAGACGGAGGAAAGACAGAAGATAGGATCGAAGATTACACCAATTAATTGCCGGTACTCTTTTCTCTTTCACGCCAACTTATAAACTTGTCGTAAGCTCTTTCGTAAGATTCTCGCATTTCTGTGAGAAAATAATGACAAATACTCTGTATTTATTTACTGAAAAAAATCTTAAAAGATGTTTAGAAATCTTGATACATCACATACGTTCGTACGCTTCCCCATAATCTTTCAACATCTTTCCTATGATTATTTTTTTAATTAGTACCTAAATTTCTATTTAATTGCACTAAATTAACCTTTAGATTTACACATTTTCTACTTTCGTTCATACCATTAAAAAATGCCAAAACATTCCACAATGTCAACGCCACATTCAATTCAATGTTACCATTCCATTCCACAATCACTTCAACCTTTCTTTGTCGTTTATATCAGACTTCCGAGTCCTTAACATTCTTACTACTTTCTTTTTTTATGTTTTATCCCTATCTCCGGACACAGTGATTCGATGAGTGTGAGACAGCGAGTGAAATTCGCACTCCAGCATCGGGTTGAAGGAGAGGGGGTGCTGCAGTTTCCCCTTTGGTTTCTCATGAACATCTGATCCCCGAAAAATCACGCGGCTCGCTCTCAGAGCTAGGAGACCCCAGATGTGTCGGCTGAAACCGGACCCAAGCCACGTGAAAAACATCTGGAGTCGCGTATCACTAACCTAGTATCACGTTATTTTTTTTAGGTAAGCGTATGTACTTGCATGCTTTTGGAGTGAGGATAGGTAGATGTGTGGTTGCATGCGCGTCGAATGATGGGGTGTTGCAATGAATGTGTGCACTGTTGTGGATTGGGGTTTGCATGTGTGTGTTGGTTTTGAATGCGGTGTTTCTTTTTTTCTTTTTTCTTTTTTCTTTTTTCCTTTTTTTGGGTGGTGGCCTAACACCCCCCCGCCACACGCCCTTGCGGCGGCTTGCGGGGTATTATGTAGATGTAGAGATGTAGATGTCTCTAGATATTTAATGGGTATTCATTCTAATTTAGTTGCTATCTGCTTAATAGATTCCATTTCATTGGTATCAATGTTTATGGGGAGATTTATCGGTCAATTCTGTCAATGCATGTGACATTATTTTCCGAAAATATGAGAATTACCTGGTGACACTGCAGCGAGCTAGGTTTCCTCGGCGTACTCAGAATTTTTGAGTGGAAGAGACGTGAATAAAAGGATTTCCACGCCATGCGTAACCTTTTTCATTATATGTCCAGTGGAATATACGCGTCAGGTATAGGAATGTTTTATTTTAACTACCTCCCCCCCATGGGCATAGCGTTCGGGTTGGAAGAGGGGGAGCCCCAGGGGTACGGCCACACCTGCCGAGCGTATTTCGTGCGGAAGCGCCCGTGGGCGCTTTCCCGAGACTCCGTTCCGAGTGAGCCAATGCCGAGCGAGGAGTAGATTCCCCGACGAAGGGGTCGTGCGAGAGCGAGCACAGCCAAGTCCGGCAACAACTCTGAACGATTACTGAGACAGTCATCTGGAAATGGATTTCAAAATCCCATGCCGTTCTGCGTGACAACGGGAGTAGGG
Organism: Hetaerina titia; assembly: GCA_037158775.1. Taxonomy (NCBI): domain Eukaryota; kingdom Metazoa; phylum Arthropoda; class Insecta; order Odonata; family Calopterygidae; genus Hetaerina; species Hetaerina titia. The sequence goes on along the minus strand of CM073776.1, from coordinate 4,134,299 downwards.
ATTTCAGCGAAATGGAATGAATCTATCGCCGTTTAGTACGGGAAAGCTACGTCTCTAATTTGGCCAGATTCAGTTGAACGGTTTTGTTTTTAGCAATCATCAAATAAACAGTAACGTTTTGTGTTTGTATTTGTAAATGAATAAATTGGTCAATTTTGTGTTGATTTACTTTCTTGAGAGAAAATGCAAAAATGAAAAATGATTAAATAGAAATAGCGATGCTTTAACTCTTTGTTCACTAAGGTGATAATGTCTAAAAATAAAATATACGTATCAAAATTTGCTTATGAAGTTCTTACTCTGATACAAACACAATAATACATAATTTATCTTCGCTTTAATTGTGATTATTATTTTTTCTCTAACTCCTCTCGCATTATTAGTCTAGGAGATTTTCAATAATTATTTCACTTTGGAAAAATAATCATAATAGGAAGGAATTCTACGTCTTCAGTAAATTAAATTAAAGTAAATGACAACAAAGCCCCCGTTTGAGTGCAAAAATCTTCTTAGGAATGGACTCACGTATAAAGGTGAAAAATTACAAAAAGCTTAAGAGAATGTTTAATAGTTATATACTATTGGAATACCATTTGAATAATAATTTCCTTTGATTATGAATTCATTGGATACAATGGATTTACTCTGATGTTTTACACGACCCACGGAAGTGGGTCGTGTAAAACATCACAGTTTGCTTGCTAGATGACGTATGAACATTCAGCTGTAAGGCAAAGATCACAGTTAAATACTACTGCGTAGTTCTAATCGTATAAGTAGGTTCGTTTTTAAAAGCTTCTTGTTTAACGCGAGAACTGAAGTGAAATATGTAGTTTATATCTCATTAAAATATATATTTCATAAAACTTCAACGCAATTCTTTGCACAAAAAGCGCGTACTCATAGAACAATTGCAAAAATAGGTAAGTATTTATGATAATTAAAGCATTCTCAATGCGCGATTTGGAATAAATCTTGTTTAAAGTAATGTTGCTGAGAACTCTCTAACATTCCTGCGATACTTGTTACCGCCATATAATATTAACTCATACCGATTTGTTGCTATGAGAAAAATAAAGCTGGAATAATTTCGTCAAATTCCTATATTTATAGTTGTGAAAAAGTAATAATTTTTTTAAGTTACATTTTCTAACTAAATGGCATTTAAATTTTATATTTTGAAGCCAATTTGACCATTTATTGCTTCACGAGACAAACATTATTAGCTACTTAGAAGTTAGTTTTATGAGTTGATTAGGGGGTACAATGAGTTTACACAAAATAATGGAGGAGATTGAAATTTTTATTTATGGAAATTTCATCCCAAGAAAGAGCTCTAGAGGTTTTAATGATTCAGAAAGTACTCGTATTCTCTATTGTTAAAGGACGTATAATTGAAAAGATTTCATAGCATTAAAATTTCTGAGAAATAAGTACAATTGGTCGCAATTATCCTCGTTAGCGAGGTCGGCCCGAAGTGTCCACACGTGCAGGCTCCCGTTCGACTCTCCCGACCAATCCACCGACAGACAGATCGAGGAGCCACTGCCACGGAAGGTGACGAGCAAAAAGATACTTCATTTACCTAAGAACAAATAAAAAGCCGTTTTTTAAAATTGACGTCTCAGAAAGGCGTCTCTGAAAACCACCCGGAGAATTTTTGCAATACAAATTTAGTCGAGTCGTGTCATAAATAAACAAGGATAAACATGCGCATACGTTTCATTTTAATCAACTCGTCCATGTTCACAGCGCTTTAACATTCCTTTTAGTTCGTAATTCACCTTTCAGACGGAAAATGATTCCGCGAAACTAAGTGAACTGGCTACGATGAACATTTTATTGCAAAAAATGGAATAGTATTAACATGGCGTTTCATTTACCCTCTTTTAGTGGGGAAGTTTCGAGAAAATCCAGCGAACAACAACGTCGCGCGCTCACTGGGGAAAGTTTCAAATAAAAATCAACTTCCTTTCCTTTGGGATATCATATATTTTTTTTCCTGAGACAAAATTAACTCCCCACTCTCATTCTGTCGTTCCCTCCCGCCCCGACCATTTCTCTCTCTTGCTCTCTCCCTCTCTTTCTCTCCCTATCTTCCTTCCTTCTTACCTCTCCCTCCCCGCATTCCATTCCGCTTTCCGCCCTTTCACTTTTCGGCCGACGATATTCTCTTTTCCGCCCGGGCGACTCCCTTCTCCACCGCGCCCCAGGTCTGTCGACCGCTCCCCCCCCACCAACCCCTGCCGCTCCGAATCCCCCCAGTCATCTCTCTCCCATGCGCAAACACCTCATATAATTTATTCCCCCTTCACCCGCACGTCCGCATACTATTTTCACTGCCTTAAAAGGCATCCCGTTCTAAAAAATCCCCACCACCACATTCATTCCCCTTAACACACCCCCACCCGCAACCACCCCCACTTTCATCTCCCTCTCCCATTCCAATGGTGGTCGCCATTCAAACCCCAGGGTCATGCATCACATTCTACGGCAGAGAATAGAACCTTCTTTCATGGGCACACCCTCAATACCCCCCACCCCATCTTTCATCTCCTTCGACCTTTCTAACAGCCTCCCTAACCCGCACCCCTTTGATCCCAATTCCCCTACTAACGCATGTGCAGTGCATTATTTCTTTTCCCCCTCCCTCCCATCTTCCTTCCTTTCGTACCCTGGCAGTCTGAACGCCTCCACGGACTCCGAGGACCGCGTCGCCGGGCGAGACTTTTTTCCGACATGGGCTCCGGTCAATGGACCGACCGACGCACCTCCCCTTCTCCGTCTTTCATTCTTTCTTCCGAATACTCCGAATACTCCAATTATTTTGCACCTGCCGTACTCCTTTTTTTTCTCTTGTGGCTTTCGCCATCACTATCCTGGAATTCTTCCCATCATTCCTGAAAGGAACGCACCACAGTGTCATCAATAAGAATGTTATCAACTGCTCCATGGCATTTCTTTCTTTTCGTTCCAGTTAAAATTTCCGCTTTTCAGTTTTTTCTTTAAATCTCATTCAACTCCAATTTCTATTTCATAATCTCTGAGTAAACACCCGAATCTTTGTACACTGAGAGGAAAATGTGTGATCAGATCTCGCTACGAGCGAACCATTGCCTAAACGCATGTATTGGTGTGTAAATGGTAATTCAAAGGCGACCAATTCAGTTAGCAGAATGTAATGCCATAAAAGCGCATGCAGACGCTTCAAGTTTTTAATTCATATTTCATTTTAAAATTACGCTCATATTTTTCTTCGAATGATCATCTTATTTGCAGTTAAAGCAACTCGCCGGTCAGAAAACAATGACAAAAGCACGACACTATAGCCAGTTTTGCTATCAATCATAAATTAAATACTATTAATGTAACATTTCCCATAATATGGCAAAATGAATTGTGAATACTCATAAGACAACTGAGTCTTTTAAACAGCTATGGAAGCAATAGACTGAATATTTGAACAATATTTAATGAATTGCCAACGATTGCCTAGAACAATCCAAAAAACTGGAGCACCGGTTAAGAAAGAGCGAAAAATATCAAATTTGACAAATAAAATTCAACAAATTTATTATTTGTCTAAATGTTTTCATCAATATCTGCGTAATAAAAAGAATAATATTTTTGTTTTTATATATTATACAATAGAGAATATCATCGCGAGTGTTCCTGCAGGGAAACATTTGATAGTGATGGGGGATTGGAATGCGACGGTAGGCGAAGGAAGAGATGGGGGTGAGGTGGGGGACTATGGGTTAGGCACGAGGAATGAACGCGGGGAGAAAGCAATTGAATTCTGCAGAAGACAGGGGTTAGTCATCACCAACACATGGTTTAGACACCACAAAAGGCGTAGGTATACATGGAAAATGCCAGGTGACTCAGAAAGGTATCGGTTAGATTATATTATGGTTAGGCACAGGTTTAGGAACAGTGTGATAAATTCGCAAAGTTTCCCAGGAGTGGATGCGGACTCTGACCACAATTTAGTTGTTATGAAATGTAACGTTCGTTTCAAGAAGATAAGGCATGGGCGGCGGGTTAGGAAATGGAATTTAGAAGCATTAAATGGATTAACGAGGAAGGAGTATCAGCAGGCTGTAGAGAAAATAATGGATGACGATAAAGAACTGAGTACTATCGAAAAAAAATGGGAATGTATCAAGAAAGGGATATTGGAAGCCGCTAAAGACACTATAGGAACCGTTAACGGGAAAAGGATAAGGAAACCATGGGTAACGGATGAAATGATTGCAAAGATGGATGAGAGGAGAATATGGAAAAATGTAAACACAGAGTTAGGTAAAATGAAGTACAAAGAGTTAAACAATAAATTGAGAAGGGCCACAAATAAAGCCAAAGAAGAATGGTGGAAAACTCAATGCGAGGATATGGAAAATTTACAGAAGAAGGGTGAAATTGGTGCTCTATACAGCAAGGTTAAGTTATTATCGGGAGGTAAGAAGGCAAGATCTGTGCTAACAGTGAAAGATAAGTGGGGTAAGATAATAGTTGAACCAGGAAAATCCAAGAGAGGTGGAAGGAATATATAGAAACACTGTATGGTAAAGAACTTAGGCCGACAAGGTTAGACATAGAAAAGGAACATGACGTAAAAGAAGATAGCTTAGGTCCAGGCATACTCGACGATGAAATAGAAAGGGCACTAAAGAAGATGAAAGCAAATAAGGCCGTGGGGGTGGACAACATTCCGGTAGAAATGTTGAAATGATTAGGAAAAGGTGGGAAGAAGGCCGTATATGGACTGATTCGTAGTATCTATGAGGAAGGAATCTGGCCGGAAGATTTTGTGAGATCGGTGTTAGTTCCTATTCCAAAAAAAGCCAAGTCTACGTCATGTGAGGATTACAGAACAATAAGTTTGATATCCCACGCAGCTAAAGTTATTCTCAGGATCATAAATAAAAGGATAGAGAGTAAGACAAAAGATTACTTAGGGGATGATCAGTTTGGCTTTAGGAAAGGAAGAGGTACGCGTGATGCCATTGCAGTAATGAGATCACTAGTCGAGAGGAATATAGAATACAATCAGGACGTATTTGCCTGTTCCGTAGATTTAGAAAAAGCGTTTGATAGAGTGAATTGGGAAAAATTAATGCGTGTATTGCAGAAAATAGGAATGGATTGGAGGGACAGGAGACTGATCCGCAACCTGTACATGTCTCAGACTGCTCAGGTGCGAGTGGGGAACGGAGAGTCCGGATGGGCAGTGTTAGGAAGAGGTGTAAGGCTGGGTTGCCCATTGTCACCGGTACTGTTCAACGTATATGTAGAGGAAATGATTAAAGAGGCATGGGAAGAACTGGAGGTAGGAATGAAAGTCGGAGGGGAATTCGTAAAATCGGTTAGGTTTGCTGATGACCAAGCTTTAGTTGCTCAGTCAGCCAAGGGGTTGAAAGCATTGCTGAGTGAATTGGAGGTTCAGTGCGATAAATATGGGATGAGAATCAATATTAATAAAACAAAGGTTATGCGATTTTCCAGAAAGAAAAAGCCTAAGCTAAATATTAAAATAGGCGGGGAAAAAATAGAGCAGGTAGAACAGTTTACATATCTCGGAAGTGTTTTGGACCAATACGGTCAAAGTAGTAGGGACGTAAGGAGAAGAATTGCTCTAGGCAAGGAGGCTTTCTCAAGGAGGAGGGAGTTGATGACGGGGACGTTGAGTAGGGATGTTAAGACAAGACTCGTAAAAACTCTGATATGGAGCGTAGCTATGTACGGCGCGGAAACGTGGTCGCTGAAGCAGGAGGATAGACGTAGGTTGGAGGCTTTTGAAATTTTGGTGTGGAGAAGAATGGAGAAGGTGAAATGGACCGAAAGGAAAACAAATGAGGAAGTACTAGAGATGTTGGGTGAGGAGAGGGGTTTGTTGAGAGAAATCCTATGGAGGCAGGAAAAATGGATGAAAGGCGTATTGAGCGGTAGTGGAATGTTGAAGAAGGTAATAGAGGGGAGAATGTTGGGCAAGCGAGGAAAGGGTAGGAACAGGGTAGGGATGTTGGATGGGATGAAGGGTGGAAAGAAGTACACAGAGATGAAGAGGGACCTGATGTAGTTTAGGTTGCTGGATTGGGTTTTGTTTGGAGTTACAAAATATTTATTTGATAGTTGTGTCCATCCAAAAACCTACCTTAACCGGTAGATTACCTAATAATAATAATATTATACAATCCTAACTGCCCTCATTTATTATGGTGACCTGAGGGGCAAAAAACCCGAGGGCATTCTCATGAACCGATTACATCTCAGGAGAGCACTAAACGTCTAATTCTTACTTGGTTTCATTTCCACCATTAAAAAATACTTGTCCCAACACTAAAAAAATAAATTTGTACTCGTGTAATATCTTGTGAAGTGAAAGGATAAATATTTAAAAAATAATCGGCAGAGTGCATAAAATCGTGATCAGTCATTTAAAAAATAACGTAATTGACAACCTGTTTGATGCTCGACGCTCAAAAGAACCCTTGCGTGTATTTTGGACGCTTTAAGTAAAATCCGCCCTGTGTGGCACCGGGCAGCCCGGAGAGGAACCCTTACTCCCGGGGTCTTGAGCCCTCGTACTTTCGCCCGGGAGTGACCTCTTTGCGATTCGTCCCTAACCCTGTCCTCCCATCGGGGGTCACCGCGATGCGACAAATTCTCAAACCGCAGCCATTCTGAGCATAGAGATGGGCGATATAGAATAGAATAAGACACAGTAGGGCAATAAGAGGAGGGAGGGCACTGGAATAAGGGTAGTTTAGGGGAGGATGACTAATTTCAATTTTAATTAGAGATTGCTCTCTTCTGTTTACATCTACACACATAACCATGATTCGCTCCTTCTATTATTATGGTTTTTTGCAATTTAGGTTTAGATAAACAATTGGAATTTTTTTGCTTTGGAATTTTATCCTGGCTTTATTTTCAGTTCACAATACAAATTTTAATTTAATTAGAAATGGTTACTCATTCGCCAAAATAAAATTATTTTTCGTTTTTGCCGAAATAGGACAAACGGAATCCTCTTTTTAGGTATTCCAGGAGGGGATGAATTGGAGGAGGGCGTTACACTTCTGCAGGATCCTTTCCACCATAAATTTCACAAAAAAGAACAAAATTGCCAGGGTCTTTCGTCCTTTAGGGCACAAGAAGAGCCCCCGGTTCATTATATCATCGGTGTTTTTGCCCGTGACAAAGGACGAGTTGAACATCTGTTATGCAAGTAATATGAGACGTCAGGCCCATGGCAGCAAGTACTTAAGATCTAACCCATCGCGAAATAAAAGCAACGTTTAGCCCCAGGGCGATGACGTCATTCTCGGTCGTACAATTTACTTCCGGAAACTTGAGTCAACATATTTCCAGAGCAAAGAAGACTTGTTTTGATTGGTCACCGAAACGTTCAATCGTGGATGTATTCTCAAGACGTGTGAGACCATGCACAGAGGTGGGAAGAAATGGCTTTTTCTCACGAAATAAACGCAAATAGACATTATGAAGGGCTGAGGAAGGAAATAAAACTGAGTTAAAAAGTGAAGACACACACACGTGGATCTTAGAAGATAAATGCCATAAGGAACCGTCCGATGCATATTATATGTTCGTAGGTAGAATAATTGGATCGCGTCTAAATATATCGAATGGGTTTTGAACTGGGGGCACTAATGTCTGGTGAATGTTCTGCAGACCATAATTAACTGTGGAATCAACCCATAGATTGGTCTCCCTTCGCGGTTCGTAATACTCCACTCCACGCACTTCTACATATTTCTCCTTTCATTGGTATTTCCGGATATAAGCAAGACCAACCATTAGCCCACCATATTGGGTAGGTGCCGATAGAAATTCTTTTCGAGGGGGGACCCCGATCCTGCGCCGGAACAGGCCAATTAGGAAGCCACGGGAAGATTTACAGAAGGGCAGCGTCTTGTCAAACAAAATAGTCTTCGCCGTGGGTCGTCGAGACGAGGATTGTTCTGCTGCCGTCCAGGCCACAATGGCCCTTCATTCCCTCAAACCTTGTGGCGACGCTTCCCCTCACTCGCTCCTCCCTCGACCTTCCTCCACTCTGACCTTGCCCCCATCCTGCTACGGATCATTGGCAATAAGATTTGAGAGATCAAGTGTAGAACGGAGAGATTTGAGAATTTCAGATCATTTTCCCCACGATCTATAAGGAATGAGAACAACTGTAAGAGACTGCGCTATTTCAGAATCAAAGTAGCCTAAAATATTGTCATTCTTTCATCCAACCTTCATTTTATTGCCCTGATTGTTACGAACAGCTCTATAATGCTTAGGGAAGTATATCTCACAAATACAGTGCACGCGCCTGTAGCTATTATCATCGGTATAATTTGTATTCATTAATTGTGTTTAAGTATTTAAAAGATCTATTTTGATAAAGCAAAAGGGAACGTACTACGGCCGAATGAATGCAATAAATACAAATTACCCAAAGCCGTACTCTTGGGGGCACTAGTTAGGGGACACGGGGGAGGGTACAAAGAATAAGGATAACAAAACTGCACACACTCTCTCACTCCGGTATTTGCAGTGCAAATTGACCGTTGCAAGTCACAAGCACACACACACTCAGGGTTTACGGGGAAAAAAACCCCTCGCCAGGGACCACACACTCAGACAAGGCAAACAAAACCACACGCACTCCTTCACTCCGGTATATACATTGCAAATTGACCGTCGCAAGTCTCAAACACACACGCACTCAGGTTTTACGGGGGTTTAACCCAACGGCAGGGACACTTCACTCAGACAGGCGTAAAAGTAGAAATTGGAAAGAAACGGCACGCACTCCTTCACTCCGGTATATGTATTGCAAATTAACCGTAGCAAGTCGCAAACACACACGCACTCAGGGTTTACGGGGGTTTAACCCAACGGCAGGGACCCTTCACTCAGACAGGCGTAAAAGTAGAAATTGGGAAGAAACGGCACGCACTCCTTCACTCCGGTATATGTATTGCAAATTAACCGTAGCAAGTCGCAAACACACACGCACTCAGGTTTTACGGGGGTTTAACCCAACGGCAGGGACCCTTCACTCAGACAGACGTTTAAAAAAAGAGTAAAGGAACGGCACGCACTCCCTCATTCCGGTATTTGCAGAGCAAATTGACCGTTTGTGAGTCGCAAACACACACGCACTCAGGGTTTACGGGGCTTTAACCCAGCGTCAGGGACCCTTCACACAGACTAGGAATACGGAAAGGGGAAGTACACTGTGATTCAGTGTACGTGGGGAAAAAATAGTGCCGAAAAATCTGGTTTTTCGGCACTATTTTTTTGACACTAATTTGCAATACATATACCGGAGTGAAGGAGTGCGTGCCGTTTCTTTCCAATTTCTACTTTTACGCCTGTCTGAGTGAAGTGTCCCTGCCGTTGGGTTAAACCCCCGTAAAACCTGAGTGCGTGTGTGTTTGAGACTTGCGACGGTCAATTTGCAATGCATATACCGAAGTGAGGGAGTGCGCACCGTTCCTTTACTATTTCTATTTTTACGTCTGTCTGAGTGAAGGGTCCCTGCCGTTGGGTTAAATTCCCCGTAAACCCTGAGTGCGTGTGTGTTTGCGACTTGCGACGGTCAATTTGTACTGCATATACCGGAGTGAAGGAGTGCGTGTGGTTTTGTTTGCCTTGTCTGAGTGTGTGGTCCCTGGCGAGGGGTTTTTTCCCCCGTAAACCCTGAGTGCGTATGTGCTTGTGACTTGCAACGGTCAATTTGCACTGCAAATACCGGAGTGAGAGAGTGTGTGCAGTTTTGTTATCCTTATTCTTTGCACCCTCCCCCGTGTCCCCTAACTAGTGCCCCAAAGAGTACGGCTTTGGGTAATTTGTATTTATTGGATCTATTTTGATATTGCGTAGCTAGCGTTACAATACCGTCTGCCTCGCGCTCCAGAAGTGGATCGTAGGGTGCAATGTGGATGTAGATGCAATTTCTGCGCTCTTTCTCTCAATTATTTTACTATTGTGCCACAGTCCAATTAGTTTCTCTCTTCGTTAGGGTCCTCCATAAAATGCCCTCTCCGCCCATGTCGAAGTACGTACCACTCCTTTTACTATTCCGTCTATCTATTTAGCTTTCTCTTTTCACTTCGGTAGCACCACATGTCGAGTGTCTCCAAACTTCTTTTCTCCTCCGTTTCACGTTTTAAATTTGCTGAAAACAACAATAAAAATATAATTATTTTCGTTTTCACTTTCCTCGTGATAGCGAAGGACATTTTCTAATTTCTCATGCAAGAGGAATACGTAGTCTGTGCAATAAATGCGCGAACTGGTACAATCCACAGTGCACGCCATTTTAACCGAACATTAAGGATGGATGGATCCTTCACCATGACAATGCACCTGCACATTCAGCATTGATTGTTCGCCAGTTTCTGGCAAAAAATTCATTCCGTGGTGGTTCAAGGTTTCTGGACTTGGGACTTAAAGATTGAATACCAATTTTTTCACAAAGAATTCAGTACTAATGAATCCTCCACCCATTCAAAATGTTTCCTCTTGATTGTTTAGTTTCGAAAGCATTTGCTCGGTTTCAAATCAGAGAACGCTCGGGGTGCATAAGTACATTCGTATGTACATTGGTAGAAAATAATAATACATGGAAAGAAATATTTCAAACAATGTCGATTTGCCCGAATATCCTGAGATTTCCCAAAATAACCGAAACTATCAGCTGTTGGAAAACGATGGCGATAAAACTAGATTTTCCATTTTACCTGTAATAACAGTGTTTCTTTACTCACTTTATCAAATATTATTGTAATTATTGGGCATAGGGTATCGACAGAGGGTCGGTTTTTAAACTATCCCGGGACTTCAAACTAGTATGCTCTTAAACCCTAACTAACTTGGTACAAAATATTCTTAGAACTCAGGCCTACCATCACATACCCATACTCTTACAATAAATCATTCCGGAAAAGAAAATACTTTGTCCTTCCACGTATATTTTATTATTCACGACCGAGGTTTCGACTTACAAAGCACTATCTGATGATGATTTATAGGGTCAGGTGATGATTACTTTCAGGATCATCTGATGATGACTTAGTAAGTCGAAACATCGGTCGTGAAAGATAAAGTATGTGTGGAAGAACAAAGTATTTTCTTTTTCGATATGAATCGCTTCCACAAAGTGACGCCTCAAACCATTCTATTCAATAAATAATTTTTGGGTATGCCCAGCACCTCCCCAAATTCCATCCAAATTAGCCATTTCTTTCCACTCTCGAGCATACTTTCCCAATATTGTCCCTTCAATCAGCGTCTTCAGTATCTCGTTACCTCTCAGCATGCGGTTTCCTGCATTCACTCGTACTGCTTTCTTCTGCCTTTCTTCCGCTTTTCTCTGATTACCCCGAAAGCCCTTTTTTTCTCTTCCCCCACCATGCCTAGAATTCATCGCTTTTGTTTATTTACATTCATTTTATTTTTTCTATTGTATTCCAAATTAACAATTTAAAGACCTTCAATCTACACTTATACTTTACATGCATACATGGTACGATGACAGTTGCAGGGTACCATGCATACAGGCGGGGGATGATTACGCGTCAGACTACTTTTGACATAAAATACTTCACTAGCTCGGACAAATAACATTATTCTGATCCCTTATCGTTCGAGGGAAAAATAACTAATTAAATCTGTCTGTTCTAAGCTTAATCTCTCTCATTTTAATCACTTTATCTTTACTATCTTGGTAAGATGTGTCTAATAATGCACATTCTACATCATCCCTAAAGAGACTTGTTAGCCAAGAGACTTGACCAAGTACTTCGCTATTGCCTTCACCGTGGTCAGCTTAATCTTTATGAAGTTCCGTGGGAATGTTCTTTACTCCGATGACCTTATTCGATTGAAGTTCCCTTAATGCCCTCTCCATCTCGCCATTCAGTATGATAAGGGGCGTGGTACATGCTCCACACCCCTCAGTATTACAATCAATAATCACCGCTCTTCCTTGCAAACCTTCCTCCCTGACTACGATGCCTCCGATCCGGTAGAACGCCTCCTCCCACCGCAACACGCCCTTTAAATAATGCAATGGTGCCTCCATTTCAGCATCCCCTCCCCGCCTCCCCACTCAAACTAAAGACACTAGGCAGGGCGTACATTTGCCTCTTAGACGCCTTTCATTTCTCGGAAATTAACATCAAGCATTAAACACCTCACCCGCCACAATTTCTCTTTCCTCTCCTCACAAACCTTTCCACCTTAATCCTACCCTCTCCAAACCTCCCCCCCCCAACACATTTAACCTCTTCCATCCACCGCCCTCCTCTCGTTCCTCCATCTCCTCAGTTCTTTCTGTCCGCAGAGGAAGGCGGTTGTGCCACCAAAGATTTCGGAATAGATGCGTGTGTCTTTTTTGTGTTTCTAAGTTTGTCTTGGCGAATGCCATCTCGCTCCTTCGTTTGATGTATTACTCAAATCCATGAGAATTGCGCAGAAAAAAATATATATATATATAATATTAAAATCACAAACTGACTTAAGTAAGTAACAAAGGGTGTTTTCATTAATACCACGTTCATCGTATAATGTGTCACTAACCCGTGATGCGTGGTGTACAATAGAATGACTATCGCTGAGGGTTGCAGAAAAAGGAATAACGCTTGAGCTTCACCAGCATGCACATCTGCACTCAAGTCGACCAAAGATTACTGGGCACACTCCCCCGTTTAGGAAGGGTTTGACATGGCGGAGCCGCGAAGAGGGACAGGGTATAGTGCGTAAATGCGAAGGAGTGCGTCGGCGTGTCCTTTTAAAATGCTTCACTCCTGAAATCTCATAAATGAAAAACGACTCCTTCTTGATATTTGCTCGAAAACCTTTTTTCCTTAACTAATCGCACTTTCCGTGCCTTCCGATACACATATCGTGATCCGAAAAATCCCCTCGCAGTTGAAATAGAGTGATGAAGATGGGCGTAGATAACGATTGACGTATTTGCAACGTGTTCGATTGAGCGTGAACTGAGCGTGACCCCGAGGGCTCCGATCCCTAGGTCGTAAAGATAGTGTTCTCCAGGGGAAGGGTTGGTGGGTCCTTCGGAAAAGATAATCTGGAGAACATTTCTGACGCGAAAATATCCAAACTTATGGGGTGGAAACGGGAAACGAGTGATAAATACTAAATGGCAAGAGATCCCCGTCACCATGGGAACGGAGGGGGGAAGATGAAAAATAACATGGACGGATGTGCAGTTTAAAGTTAACGTAGACACGCGTAGACGCACGTACGGCGTGGACGGTGGTGCATTCTGGTTGGCAGAAAGCGTCCGTGGCATCGCTTCTCCTCGGCGTCGGCTGGCCAGCGCCCAACCGGCCGGGTCACGTGACGCCATCGACCTGCGCTCCTCACCCCCCGCTCCGCCCTCCTGACGTCGTCCTCCCCCAACTCCCCTTTATCCGTCTCCTAGAGAAACACCCTGGGAAGGATTCGCGGAGAAGGGAGAGACGCGGAGGGAGGGAGGAGGAGAGACGCAAATGGGCGGCGAAGGGGGTGAAGTGCCTCTGCAATTCAAATCCCTTATCCCTTCCGTAAAATGCCACGTGGGATACAATGGCATCTCCAAGCACAGGCACACATTCTACTTATTTCCGGAGCTATTTATAAATCGCAGCTATTTGCACGACGCGAACTATATTGGCTTACGATTGGCGACGACTTATTGGCACTAATCACATCCCTAATGTGAAAAACGAAAATGCTTAACCGGTGGACAAGTTCCAGCGTCAATATTGCTGTTGATGCATAATGTCGATTCTAACGTACCCACTGTATTCATAAATGCGTTTGTCATCATGGAGATAGAGTAAGTTTTCGAGAGAAATGCAGAGGAGCAGAAATAGACATTCAGCGGATAAGAAATGCTATGGAATCATAGAGAGGTGCTAGCGAGGCCCGGGGAGGAGAAACAGGAGAGTCATTTCGGACAAAGGAAGGGAAACGGAGAGGATTGTTATTACGGGTAATCTAGTAGTTAAGGTAGGTTCCTCATTTGTTTTTCTTTCTGTCCACCTCTCCATCCTTCTCCATGCGCACAGTTGACGCTTGCCATCTCGTTCAAAAGACCTTGTTTCCATGCGATATAAAATCACACTCCCAATCAAAGCTTTAACGAGCTGTTACTTAACATCCCCCCTCGACATCCGCAATTCCTCACCTTATGTCCCTATTACTTTGATCATTTTGGTCAAGAACATTTTTACGTTAGGTAAACTGTTTTACCTGCTTCAGTTTTTGCCCTCCTATATTAACGTTTAACTTAGCTTTTTTCTTTTCTCGCAAATAGCATAACATTTTAATTTAAATATACAAGGAACGTAGCTACGGTCGTGAATCAATGCAAATAAAAAATGCCGAGACCGTAAACTTGAGTTTACACTCAAGTTTACGGTCTCGGCATTTTTTGTTTACATTGCATAACCTTTGTTGTACCTACATTTATTCTCACCCCTAACACATATCAATGCCAAACCCGATTTTACGAATTCCCCTCCGACTTTCATTCCTACCTCCAGTTCTATCCATGCCTCTTTAATCATTTCCTCCACATACGTTGAACAGCACCGGTGACAATGGGCAACCCTGCCTTACACCTCTTCCTAACACTGCCCATCCGGACTCTCCGTTCCCCACTCGCACCTGAGCAGTCTGAGACATGTACAGGTTGCGGATCAGTCTCCAGTCCATCTAATCTACTCCTTTTTTCTTTAATACATTCATTTATTCCAAAAACAACGCAATCCATGAAACGCCTTCTCTAAATTTAAATAATACGTGGTTTGCGTAAAGAGTATTGGGGTAAGTTTCGGAAAAAATGGTTCATTTCAATATTGCTGAAATTCATCAAAATGCTCCCAAATGCATCCGTTGAGCATTCATTTAGTATTGCCAGCGGCTTTTCTACGACTCGAAAGCTCACTGGTAGGAGGATTGCGGAAGGTCTTTAAGGGTACGCGTGCAAACCTTCTTTGACGGCATTTAAGGCCCATGATGACGTCCTATTAGGAAAAGAGGATTTAACTTTTGGGAATGGGCAATAGTCTGCTGGTGCCGTCCGTTCGTTGGTCGTCCGTCAAGACCTTCGGAGAGCGAGTTTAGTGCAGATCTTTCGCGTCACCAAATTTTCAGTGATAATAGTGTGTGCACTGTCATCTTATCAATGCCAATACGGTATCTTCGATCATTCGTACATTTAACAAACGGTCTAATTTCATTATTTCACGCACACGTCAGCAAAAAACAATATTTTTTAAATAAACCTTGTATTGTATATTTTCAAATTGTTGTACAAATTTACATATTACACAGAAATATATTAATATTGAAACAAACATATCGAAATAAATTGCTCCATATTTCTCTAAATGAGTGGCCTCATCACCACTAGGGAATGCTGCGTGCCTCTATTTTTTCTTAACCGAAACTCATAATTCCTCAAGTAATCATTTGCACTCGTATCCATCCTCTCATTAATGATTCTAAACACCACCTTAGTTACATGTGAAATCAAAGTTGTTGTTGCTCTGTAGTCCTCACATATAGTATTGCTGCCTTTCCCTTCTTTGGAATGATAATTAACGCTGATACGACATTGTCTTCCGGGCCAATTCCCTCCACATCATTATCACTAATAGGTCAACCTCCTTGTCCCATGCTATTCTAAACCTTTGAGTGGACCCACAAGATTATTACCCCCAGCATAGCTTTATTTGATTTCAATTTCCCTAATACCTTTTGTCTCTCGCCATCAATTATGCCTGGATCTAAGATACCCTCATAAACGATATATTATCTTTCTATTTCTAATATTCTCAACCTAATGTGTTTAACGTCTTGTTCCTCAATATTTTTCTCCCATCTCACTATACTCATCCCTAGTTAAATTAACAAATTTTCTAACTTACCCTTCACCTATCGGTGGGTTTAAATCCATTTACTATCAAATGATCCCTTCCATGAAGTCTCGTAATTATATCTGCTAATTGATCGTACACTCTTTCCCCGTATATAGAGTTCTTTATCCGTATAATTGCGCGTTGGCATGTAGATCTGGACCACGAACAAGTTCATTGGTCCGGCTTTAGTTTAGTACGGATTCCATTAATTAATTGAGTAATCATCATTAGTAATTTACTCCTGGCAATATCTCCGTAGTTTGCCTTTCGCTGCCCACTGATGGGTCTTCCATCTCTTAATTTGTCCTTCACATTAGTCTCCCGGTCCTTCCTTCCACGCAGTGTGTGTTCCCTTCCTCTTATCGATACCCCGGTACCTCAACACTCGTTCCATGTACTCTCCTTTGCCTTCCGGTTACTTTCATTACTCCCCCCCTAACATGCTCTCTCGTTATCTCTTCTTGAAAAGGCGGAGATGCAAAGATGGATGGCCGAGGATGAATGGGGGAATGCCTTTGGAGCAGCCGAACGTGGAAGGATCCAGTCCGGGGCAGGGAAGTCACTCTCTAAACCGCAGTTTCTTTCATTCTTTCCTCGATATAAGTATATATAAGTATAATTCCTCTTTTCCTTGCCCAAGTGTTTCAGTGAAGGCACTACAGCAGCATGTAGTTTTGAAAAAGGATTCATGAATGAAAACTTATAAGATTTGCCTCTGCAGTCTCTTTGTACGTATTATAGGAAACGTATGGTTCCCATGAAATACGTAATTCGATAGCGGGATTTAAACGGTAGTACATATTTCGAGTCCCACTGCACGTCGTTCGTTTTCCCATCGGTGTTATTACGTGAGAATGTGATAATTTTTTTGGGTCAGATAACTCAAAAAACTACATATTGACACAATTAGTTTAAAAAGTTTTATTAGATTTAGATGAACTGATTAGGCTTCTTATGCATGAAATGTTTCAAAAAATAAATATAATACCTCAGATAAAAAGCTACCACAGAAAAATCTTTTTTCTTTCTACGTACGTAAGAATTGAACATTACCAGAATAACCACATTTGGTATTATTATACTTTTGGAACTAAAAAAAGGGATCGAAGCACTAGTTATCACGCACGTTACCTCGCTGCCGACGGCGCATCGGGAAGCTAACCCTGGGGGGAAGAAAGTGGAAGGGGGAACGCAAATAAGATGAGAAGGTCGCCTCGTACCGATAAGGGAGTGATGAAGAAGAGGGCAAATGGCGAAGACGGGGGTTTTCCCTCTCTGGGGTCATGAGCTGGACCTCTTGCCTTGAAGAGGGAGGGGGGTGGATGGTTGAGAGGAGGATAAATGGGTGTGGTGCTCTGGGACGAGAAAAGATTCTGTCCGGAGCAGCGTAGAATTGGCGCACGAGGGCCAGGAAGTGAACAGGATTAAGCGAACATCTTTTGAGGAGGAAACAATTGCAAGGGGACGATGGGAATGATACGATGGGATCGAACTGAAGGGCTTTTAAAAGGAATCGAAGGACCTTCATACCCTTAGTTTATAGGTCGTAGGCATCGCAAATAGAGCAGAGGGAATGCACTTGCACTCGATATGGCTGTCTTGCCTTTCTATAATTTCATTTTAATCCAGGTTTGAAGCTATCCAATGGACAATGTGCAAGGATACCGTCTCGACTCGGTTTAATACAAATTGACTCAAGTCGATTATGGCGCCGCCCCTATCGTAGCACAATCTGAAGTTATCAAGCTTATAAATTGCACCTAGACAGGGTCACCCATTGGTGCCCCTATTCGAGTTAAATACGAGGTATGATTGTTTCAATTTGCTCCTCTTCAATTGAGATGGACGGATAAATCAAATAGGAATAGCATTACAGTTTTTGTCTGTGAAAGTCTTTAAAGAAATTTTCCAAACTTTTTCACCGAGATTACATTACTATAATACCTACATATTTTTTCAAAACTAACGAGAGACTCTTTCATTGATTTTAAAATTCTGGCCAATTCTGCTTTTTTAAGGACGCCTGGTGACCCTACTAAGACATTATCGTCCAGGCGTACTTCTCCGTCACGTGTGGGCTTTCAACTCAAGAGAGAAGACTTCCCTGGGTGGAAGAGGTGGCTCTCAAAGCCCGTGGTTACCGCCTGTGGTTGCGACCAAGGTACCACCGGGTGCGATCGCGAATCGATAGTCCGGCCTCAATCGAAATGGAACGCGACTCCATATCATCCTTGGAGGATACTGGAATAAAATGCAACGGAAGGAGGCTGATGGGTATGTACTTACTCTACATATGTACGTGTTTGTGGATACATTTAAGTTCTAGAACGTGGAGAGATGTGGGGTTGAATATACCGTCTTGCTGGAATATTGGAAGAAATTGATCATATTTGCGGTTATAAGGAACAAGTTTATCAATAAAATGTTGCCATCTTTCTTTAGGATGAATGTCAGAAGGTCGAACGTCAGCTTACGAGTATATTACGTTTTTGGAAATGATGAAAAGTAATTTGTTGCAAACTTTCACGTCGAAAGAACTATTTTAAAAGTTATGCAAATAATTTTACCTATCTAAAAGAGCCTTGCTCCGAGCCTTCGAGACAAGAAAGGAAAGTACCACAATTTTAAAAATTCTGGTGATTAGGGTCGGTCTTATCATACCATACCTCTTGCATAGAGTTTTAATTACTTTTAATTATTACTTACTTCTAATGACCATAGGATGTGTGCAAAGAACGCATTTAGATTTAAGATTTATTTTTCAATTAAAGTAAGTTTGTGACATTGAATTTCAAATTAATGGATGCGTTGTTCACTTTGCAATTCCTTCGATTATCCTAACCAATACGTATCTGCCAGAATTTAAGTGTACTGTAATAATTTACACTGACCGAGATTCGAACCCGGATCCATGAATTTCCGGGAGAGGGCTTTAGCCATTCGAGCTTTCGAGGCCTTCTCTTGACGCTAAGCATTTCTAAGATCGAAAAAAAATCACTACTGACACATGCATCGTCATTCGTCCGAATAATTTGTTCCTTTGAATCGCTCCAGACTCACAAGCATTAGAGGATGCATTGGTTGCCTAACAGATGCTTAAATCGGTAACAGAGGATTCAGGCTTGAAACCTTGGCCAAAGGCTATGTTTTGCCAGTGAAAATTCTCGTTATTGTATCCGTAACTATAGTCACTTTTCAAGTCAGTTTTGTGGCAAAAGTCACTGTTCCCGTATTTCCTGCAGTTTTTTCGAATGCATTTCTGTATGAATACCTGCATAAACATAACATTCTTTGATTAACATTAAAATAATACAATAGCAAACGCCTGTTCTTGAGTTTGTCACAAAAATTATTAAATGCTGCAGAAAATACTTTTCATAGCCACGATACCCTACCTAAAAGCCTTATTTGTCACTTTAAAATTCACCCATTTAAGCTAAGACAGCTCAACTTTATGTGTACATACGTATATACCCCACCCTAGAGGCCGCAACGAGGGCGTTTGGCGAGGTTGTTGCCACCAGCTACTAGAGTAATTAATGATTGCTGTTTAATGGCATTTTGGAAGTTAAATACAACCTAGATTATGTTTAATACCCTTGAGAGTGATCTGCGAAATGTTTATATATATATATATATATATATATATATATATATATATATATATATATATATATATAATGAAACTCACTAAATAGTCACAGCAAACACAGAAACCAAAACACACAAAAGAGGGACTCACTAGTTCTCGAATTTTCGGTAGTGGAACTATTTTTCTCAAGAGGAATTAGGAACAGAACTGAGGCAGAGGAGAGCCGAAAGCAGTGGTAGGAAGAAGGGGGAAAATGGGGGAAAAAAGATGGGAAAAGAGGGGAAAAGAAAGGAAAAGGGAGGAAAAAATGGGGGAAAGGCATTCGAGGTGAGGGGTTTGGAGGGGTAGTGTATTGCGCGGGAATTTTAAAAAAAGGTGGGGATGATATGGAAATTGTTGGGGGCGGAGGGGGATGAAATTATATGCATAAAGGGGGCAATTAATGTCTAATATTAATACCTGGGCGATTCCAGGAATCCAAAAGCCAGATGAAAGTTAGCTGTAATGTTTTGAGTTTCAGTGGAGGGTCTGAGTGTGGGAGGGATGCTAAGACGGATACTTTAAAACATTGGTCAAAGGCAGTGTTGTGTTCGGAGGCATGTTTGGGGATTGGGAGCATACCAATAAGGGAGGAATTGTTGCAAGAGGCTCGATGATTATTGATTCTAATATTGAGGGGTGTGGTACACTGTCCAATGTATAAGGCAGAGCAAAGTTGGCACTTGAGTAGGTAGACAACATTGCTGGAGGTACACGAGGAGTAGGGAATTGGTGGGAGAGAGTTAAAGAGCGGGTGGGAGAGGGATGGGATTCTAGTTAGGAAAATAGGACATGTTTTGCATCTAGGTTTATTGCAAGTCGTCGTCTTCTATCAACGAGCTGCGTCTTCGGTTCCTGTGCTGCAAGTCGCAGCCACCTTTCTCTGTGTTCTATCCCTCCTTTCACTACTGTATTATCTTTTGTTTTCTCTTCCTCTTACCTACCCTACCACATTTGGCCCTATGCTTTCCTACTTCCTATACATCAAAATGAATAATATTGACCCAATCCCCTTATGGCTACGCCACATCAGAAAATATTCTTTCAAACTCGCCCAATACACCAGTCATTCTGAGTCTCTTTCGTCGTGTATAACACTTGGCATAATCCCAAATGCAATGAATACAAATTACCCAAAGCCGTACTCTTGTAAGAGTACGGCTTTGGGTAATTTGTATTCATTGCATTCATTCGGCCGTAGTACGTTCCCTTTTGCTTTAATAATCCCAAATGGTTTACGTACGAAATTCCCCATTTCAGGTTTACCTCCCCAGTTTCGTCCCTCCTTGAACATAATAACATTCCCACACTCATTTTTCCTCTGTCATTTCATACGAGATCAGTAAAATCATCTCATTGCCACATACTATAACTGAATTTACTCCCTGGTTTATATCATTTCCCTGGCCGCCCCACATTTCCTTTACAAAGTAGAAGAGACTCTGAGAGCGTCCGCGTGCTCGCTACAATATCGGCGTAAAAAATTACTTACAAAGTTATCCTCTCTCTGTAAATCTCATTTCCGAATGGGTCTGCGCCTACCTCTCTCCCTAGCCACCCCTCCTCCGCCTCACCCTCCCCTACACCTCTACAAACCAGACCTGGCTACCATCTATAACCTCCCTCCGCCGACCTCTCGCGGGGTTTTCCCCGAGAAGTACACGCATTCTAGAGTCTCTATACCCGCCGCCCCCATGCCGCCAGACGATGAGACGGACTCCGTTAGCCACGTGGTTAATCTTTCGTCCAAACCCCTTAACCAAAATCAAATATCTCTTTTAAACAAGGGCCTCTCTTTCACCCCCACCCCCAGAGTAAACCACGTAAGAATTCTCGCTGACGTACTGCGTTTTTGCCGGAATCTCCGGTGGAAGGCTTTTTGGGAGTCGCAACCGGCACTCCAGCAAATTTCCAGACCCCTTCACAACGCCTTACAGAAATTCAAGCCGGCTTCAGCCCAAGAACCCAGTCCCATCCCCTCAAATCATCCAAATGAAATTTTTATAAACCTTCTCTTGTCCAGAATCGCCAACCCGTCTTTCCTCAAGTCCCTAAATCCTCGATCAAACCTGTCCCCTACCGAATCCTCAGAGCTAAATAACTTAATGAAAAATCCTAACATCATCATTACTTCCGCAGATAAAGGGTCAACGGTTGTGGTCTTAAACAGATCAGACTACATTATGGAAGCTGAAGCACAACTCTCAGACACCTCTTCTTACCAGCAAATCCCCGAAGATCCAAATCCCGCACTTCAGGAGGACCTAATTGAATTTCTTAGTGCCAATGGGCCGAATGAGGGTCTATCTCCTTCAGACTTAGCCCTCCTCTCCCCTCCCCCCCCCCACACACTCCTCATTTCTATATCCTTCCGAAGATTCACAAGCCGGGTAATCCTGGTCGCCCGATTTTATCCTCCCGTCACTCCCCAACAGAAAGAATCTCGGCATTTGTAGACCACTATCTCCAGCCGATTGTCCAGGCCCTACCATCATTCACTAAAGATTCCTACCATTTCCTGGATAGGTTAAATTCTATCTCCCTCCCTCCAGATGCCGAGATCATTATGGCCAATATAGATGCCACATCCCTGTACACATCCATTCCCCACTTAGAAGGTCTCTCCGCCCTCCAACACTACCTCTCCCAACGCCCTGAGCCACACATCCCCAGCACAGATTTTCTCCTCAGCCTTTCCGAGTTCATTCTTACCCGCAATTCCTTCTCCTTTAATGATAAATTCTACCTACAAATCAAGGGTTGTGCCATGGGTAGCAGGTTCAGCCCGTCCTATGCAAACCTCTTTCTTGGTCTCGCGGGGAATAAATTCCTGTCACAACAACCCCTGAAACCGCTATTGTGGCTCAGATATATTGACGATATTTTCCTTCTCTGGCCACATGGTCCTGATTTCCTAAAAACTTTAATTTCCAACCTTAATGCTTCGTCCTCTATCTCCTTCACATCTACAGTTTCCTCCTCCCAAATCACCTTCCTAGATGTAAACATATCATTTATAGACCATAAATTTCACACATCCGTACATATAAAACCCACAAATAAACAACAGTACTTACATTTCAACAGCTGTCACCCATACCACACCAAACGTTCCATTTCTTATTCCCTTTCCATAAGGGGACACAGAATTTGCAATAACCCTGACTCCCTAGACAATTTCCTCATAAATTTACACCATTCCCTCCTCAAACGAGGTTATCCTGAATCCCTCCTGAATAAGAGGATCCGTAGACATACTTACATTGCCAGACCTTCCACCACCGCGAAAAACCACCCTCTTTCAATTTGCACCACGTTTCTTCCTGGCCTTGAATCTCTGCGTTCTATCCCAAAGGACCTCTATCCTATCCTCAAAAAACACAATTCCACCACCAACCTTTTCCCCAAATGCCCCTCTGTCACTTTCAAACGCCCCGCCAATCTATCAGATCTTCTAAAATCTACCAATCCACTTCTTAAATCCTCGCCCCGTTCCAAAATCACTCCCAGACCCTGCAATAAACCTAGATGCAAAACATGTCCTATTTTCCTAACCAGAATCCCATCCCTCTCCCACCCGCTCTTTAACTCTCTCCCACCAATTCCCTACTCCTCGTGTACCTCCAGCAATGTTGTCTACCTACTCAAGTGCCAACTTTGTCCTGCCTTTTACATTGGACAGTGTACCACACCCCTGAATATTAGAATCAATAATCATCGAGCCTCATGCAACAATTCCTCCCTTATTGGTATGCTCCCAATCCCCAAACATGCCTCCGAACACAACACTGCCTTTGACCAATGTTTTAAAGTATCCGTCTTAGCATCCCTCCCACACTCAGACCCTCCACTGAAACTCAAAATATTACAGCTAGCTTTCATCTGGCTTTTGGATTCCTGGAATCGCCCAGGTATTAATATTAGACATTAATTGCCCCCTTTATGCATATAATTTCATCCCCCTTCGCCCCCAACAACTTCCATATCATCCCCACCTTTTTTTAAAATTCCCGCGCCATACACTATCCCTCCAAACCCTTCACCTCGAATGCCTTCCCCCCCTTTTTCCCCCCTTTTCCTTTCTTTTCCCCTCTTTTCCCCTCTTTTCCCCTATTTTCCCCCATTTCCCCTTCTCCTTCCTACCACTGCTTTCGGGCTCTCCTCTGCCTCAGTTCTATTCCTAATTCCTCTTGAGAAAGATGGTTGCACTACCGAAAATTCGAGAACTAGTGAGTCCCTCTTTTGTGTGTTTTGGTTTCCGTGTTTGCTGTGACTATTTAGTGAGTTTCATTGTGCACGTTCGTGGCTTTTCCGGGAAAGTGTGTAGATATATATATATATATATATATATATATATATATATATATATATATATATATATATATGTGTGTGTGTGTGTGTGTGTGTGTGTGTGTGTGTATATATAGATACATTTCGCATACAAATGTATACAAGCAAAAACCCTTACATCACACACACATGCAAACACCTGGTTCATATTCCCATCTAAATGGCGAAGGAAAATGTCGTTTCGTTCTTCTTTAATTGGAACAGTAAATAAGTGCTCACAAAAAATGTCCTAGTTAAATAGTAATTTAGTTAAAAGTTCTTGTGCAACTTTCTACCAATCTTTCAAAGTGTCACTCGGTTCGATTTAATTTAGGTAAATTCGATGTTGTGATGGAGAGGAGTCTTCTCCAGTAAAAAGTCGACTATTGAAATCAGATTATTGGGTAAGCCGAAGAACCTTCTTTTCGAGTGTTTGCCATCAAATTTTCATAGGCCGCAAAACGCTTACTTCATCCACTGTGGCTGCTAATTCATTCAGGGAGATAAATTCCAATACAAATAGATTCAAATACTCATTCTTTCGCAGAACAATCAGAAATCATAATATTAAGAAACCGAAGTCACTTTAGAAATAGTAAAAACATTTAATTTACAAGTCGGAACAAAATTAAGCATCGCAAAGATGTTAGGTGTATGTATGGATGCATGTGTATGTTAGTTGGTAGTTCGTTGTTTGCATGTGTGTGGGTTTTAAGGGTTTTAGCATGAATGTATTCCATGCTTGGTTTGTGGCTTGTATAAATTTGTGGCTTCTGCATGCTTTTTTTTCTTAATTACTGGTGCTGCCCTAAAATCCCCCGCCACACGCGCTTGTGACGGCTGGCGGGGTATTTAAGTAATGTAGACTTATTCGCCGTCGTCTGGTTTATTCTCGCTCTCACAAGGGCCCTCACTCACTCTCTGTGGAGGGTTCTGCAGTAGGAAACTCACTCGATACCTTGGCTTCTTTATTCGCTATTTCAAAGGATGATGCAGCGTGTCAGCGTCAATATTTTTAATTTACCACTCAATTAACCAACTTGCTTCCTTGGTTTTTGGTGTTCAAATCCCGGTTAAGGAAATATTTTTCCTTTCGTGATCTGCTCAAAAACCGCCTTCCCAACATGTCCTGTGTTCGCCTTTTATGTGTTTTCCTATCCCCTTTCCTTATACCTATTTCTATGTTTGAATGAATATTTGTGCGCCGTATGGCGGGACTTCGTATTTGAATGTGTGTGTGTCTATATATATATATATATATATATATATATATATATATATATATATATATAT
Organism: Hetaerina titia; assembly: GCA_037158775.1. Classification (NCBI taxonomy): domain Eukaryota; kingdom Metazoa; phylum Arthropoda; class Insecta; order Odonata; family Calopterygidae; genus Hetaerina; species Hetaerina titia. The sequence goes on along the minus strand of CM073776.1, from coordinate 4,109,090 downwards.
ATATATATATATATATATATATATATATATAAATTCATTCACATAGAAATTTATAGATAAGAGAATGGGAAAGAAACACACATAAAAGACGAACAGAAGAGAGGTGGGGAAGGCGGATTCAGGCTGATTAGGGAACAAAATTTTCTTCTTTTTAGCAAATTGATCCTTTTTTTATCGGACTCTGAGCTCCTTTCCCTGCCGATAATTTGCAACATTCTTTTTCCCTGCTACTCCATAAGAATGTTTCCCCCCTTATCCCTTGCTCCTTCCCGTGCCCTCAAAGGCATTAGTTAGCCCTATAAAATCTACCCCACCTTTCTGCGAAGGAAGATAAGGAGAAGGGTCCTTTGGGGAAGTAGTAAACCAGGCATATCCCCATAAGCAGGCTCTCTGGTCCGATCCGATTCATCTTAGCCCCTTACTTCACTCTGTTATCTTCCATTCGGAGGGAAGCGTATCGGCCTTAGAATGTGTACATGGTGCCCCAGTTGACGTAGACGCGGAATGATGCAGAACCCATTGGATGCTTTGCGCTGAAGAAAGCAGGAAAGGAGACACACTTCCCACCTGTCATAACTTCCGTCCAACTTTCTTCGTCTTTTCCTCTGCTCACGCAACACTCTCCAATCTTTCTGTTCAACATTCCGATGCCGCTCAATATTTACCCTTTATCCATGTTCACTGCCTTCTTCGATTTCCTCTCAGCATCCCTCTCTCTTGCCTTTCAATTACAGCTCTTATTTGTTTATTTTCCTTTACGATCGTTGCATTTTGATATTCTTACGGGCATCCTCATTTCAAACCCGACATCCTACGTCCATTGACTTGCTACAAAGAACAATTATCCGAGTCATTCAATGAAACCACCATCACCAAACTTTTCTTTAAGTATTTACGGAATGAAAAGATTGATTGTGATGTTAACCTAACCTTGGGAAGCACCGCAGGTGTGTGTGGCAGAGGTGCCCGGTCGCCACCCATTAGAGTAACTGCTGGTTAATTTTTCTTGAATCCTATTTCTTAAAATAGTGGTCTCGAGTAGTGCGATTAGAAAATAACTCCTTATTACTTTCGGTCGACAGTCAATTTAATTTCATTGATCACCATAGGAACATTTACCAAGCAAATACAGCGACATTATTATTGCTTCTATATGCCATGTATATATGTACTATTCTGGCGATTAGTATTTTTTCTAAAAGTTTGAGTCGCGCTTGTAATCTTCGAGTCTCCAAAGACTCACAGCCAGCGCCATCCAATAACAAATTTACATTTCATTTTTTCTCATAAAACTTGATTAATTTGATAAAATTAATCAATTTGAAAATACTACGCGACAACCAGCACAGATTTAGGAAGAGCAGATCTTGTGAAACAAAATTAGCTATTTTCATTCACGATGTACTTAGATCGGGGGAAAACAACACACAAGTCGACCGACCCATTTCTTTGACATCGATATCTTGTTAAATATTAGAACACATTATTGTCAGTAACATAATGAGGTTTGCTGATAGTAGGAAAATACTAAGACACAACAAGCACGGATTTAGGAAGAGAAGATCTTGCAAACACAATTAGGTCTTTTCATTCACCATATACTTAGATCGGGGGAAAACAGCACACAGGTTGACGCTGTATTCCTAGATTTTAAAAAAGCCTTCGATAAAGTCCTACACAATAAATTGTTAACCAAGCTTAGATGCTATGGGATCAATGGTAAAATTAATAATTGGATTAAAGACTTCTTGTCAAATCGCAAACAAATAGTAGTCATCGATGGGCTGTACTCAACGGTAAGAGATGTATTTTCGGGCGTCCCCCAGGGAAGTGTAATAGGGCCTCTTCTATTCTTAATACACATTAATGACTTAAGCGCACACGTTAGTAGTAATCTCAGGTTATTTTCCGATGACACGGTGGTATACAAGGAAATAAGGAGCCAACTAAATCGCCAGCTACTCTCTAGGGACCTAGACACAATCTCGGATTGGTGCAAGGAATGGGGATTAATGCTTCATCTACATCTACATAATACTTCGAAAGCCGCCGCAAGGGCATGTGGCGGGGGGTGTTACATCACCACCCAAATAAAGGAAAAAAGAAAAACCGAATTCAAAACTAACACACACATGCAAACCCAAATCCACAGTAGTGCTTACATTCATAGAAACATCCTATCATTCTTAACGCATGCAAACACATCCACCTCCCCTCACACCACAAGCACGCAAGCATACGTATATGCCCAATTACAACAAACAACTGTGCCTTAGGATGCAGCAAGAAATCCAACCAAGAGTGTTCAAGCTAGATTTTAGTAAGTAGCTAGGCGAAATACCACCACCACAAGAACTTGCAACATAAAACGTTCTCCTACCCAAGGTGAGGAATTTGGACCAACGCTGTAGGTAGGAGGAGGGCTCCCCCACTGAAAGGGACAAGGGATGGCAATGGATGGGGTACCAAAAGCAGAGCAAACGATACTGTAAAGAGCACTAAAGTACTTAATGCCATTCCAATGCGGTCATGCGGGAAGGGTTTTGACAACAACACATAGGAGGTTAGTGAAAGTGCATGCAATTGAGTGTAATCAATTGCTACCTAGACGCTGACGTTGGCAAGTGACATTTTATTCGGGTGATATGATCTGCCAACATAGCGTTGGGGCCTTAATAATGCACTTCTTGGTGTCACGTGTAATTTCAAGTGTCCTATGTATTTCTGTATGTCACGCTTGGACCCTTCATGTTTCAGTTATTGCCATCTTAAGTAAATGCTTAATATAGACAAATGAACGGTTTAGAAATTTTGGAACAAAGGAAATGGTGAACAGGACATAAACTACGAATTAGAGGGTTCAGTACTAACTTCGGCCAAACAAGTAAAATATTGGGTGGTAGCTAGCTGGTTGGGTAATAGCTAAATCTCTTAAACAATAAGGGGGCCCTGATCCTTCATCTGCCCTTTCGGTGTTCGTGGTAGATTCTTGGCCGCGATATAAGTACACAGCCTTTTCAGGACCAAGAAATTTCCGCAGCCATTTCTTCGTAAGGATGTCACTCCCTCTTTCTTTTCGCCTCCTATTAAATCGGCGTCTCAGCCATGTAGCAGGCGAGACGTTTTAATCTCAGCGAGGCTTTCTGGCCTCTGGAGCGGCGGTGGGACCACGCGCTCATACAGCAATGCGTAGACCTCCTGTAGACCGCATACCACAATCTACCAATGCTCATCGTATTGACCAAATTATCCAAATCTCGAAGTTTTTTTCTTTTCAATTTTTATGTTGAATTGAAATGCTCGGTCCAGCGCGTAAAGATGTTGTTTGAATTCCTATGAAAGGCTGTAGAAATGGCAATCCAATATCGTCGATCTGAAGAAGCTGCCATGATGACTAGCGAAAGGTTTGTCTGTTCAAACCTACGATATGGGTAAGATTGTCTACTCAGTTATGACTGTTGTTCACAGGTCACAGACTTTGTCCTCGACGGGGAATAGTCTGGTGAAACATCACTCGAGAATCACTTTTCTGACCGCCTTGAAACATAATGCGAAAGAGAAAAGGCACTCCGAGCGCGCATTATCTTGAAGTGAGTTGAAACCAACCTCCACTCCAAATTACAAAATTTTAAAAGATCCTGTATTGATTACGACCGAGAAGAAAAAGGAACTTCAGCACTCAATCCAAAAATGCTAAAATATAAAGCGGTAAATGTAGAACGATGGATTACTTCAGTATAATTTTCTGAGTCACCTGGCATTTTCTATGTAAACTTACACTTTTGTGGTGTCTAAACCATGTGTTGGTGATGACTAAATCTATCACCTGCAAAACTTTTTGCTTAAAAAATTGCTTTCTCCCGCTTAAAAATAAAAAATACGTTTCAAGCGTGATATGGTGGAATATCATGATTAATTAAAATAGGCAACTTTCCACAAAGTAAAATATTTTTTATCATTAATACGATCGGTTTCGATATAACTACATCATCTTCTGGTGATCCAGCCAGGAGATGATGTAGTTACATCGAAAACGGGCGTATTAAACAAAAAATATTTTATTTTTTGGAACATTGCCAATTTTAATTAATAAAGCTTTCTCCCGCGTTCATTCCTCATGCCTAAACCGTAGTCCCCCTTCTCATCACCATCTCTTCCTTCGCTTACCGTCGCATTCCAATCCCCCATCACTATCAAATATTTCCCTGGAGGAACACATGCGATTCTATCCTCTAACCCATCGTATATCCTATCGACTACTTCCTACTTGTGGTTGCTCGGTGGCATGTGTACCTGAAAAATGACCAAGTCCGTCGGTTTGGCTTTAATCTCTAGAACTAATATTCTATCCGTTGCTTGCTCTATGTTCACTAGGCTTCTTCCGACCTCTTTATTTAATATTACGGCAACCCCTCGTTGGCTCTCGTCCCTTCGCTGTATGATATTCTATAATTATCACTCCAGCAATTCCCACTATCCCTCAATCTCACCTCGATAGACCTAAAATATCTATATTATCTCTTTCCATTTCTCGCTACATGTTCTCTAATTTTCCTGTCCTAAACATTGTCCTAGTATTCCAAGCTCCTCGACGACACGGGCACGACACACTGCCGCTTGGGCCGAATCCCACAGCTGCCAGGACTCAATTTCTCTCGTGTATCCATCATTCGGCTTTGGGAAAGATGCTAGATGTTGCTTCTTTTTGCCTTCCTCATTAGTGTTTTTAACGTGACACCATCACTAAATGGCCATCCCACTGGGATCGGACGCTGCTTGGAATACCTTTCGTCTAGCTCTATATCTTTGACCTATCTGGTATGGATGACCCTACCAGGAGTAATTATAATTACTCCCGCAATTAAAGCTCTAGGGATCATCGGAACACACAAGCCCTTCCACCACGTCAAGGTTGTAGTCCATGGGAGGAAACACTAAAATAGGTGGGCAAATAAAAGAGCAGATAGAAACGTTTACGTATCTCGATAGTGTTTTGAACCAGCACTGTCAAAGTAGCAGGGATAAGAATAAGAGGTGGGGTAAATAGAAGGATTCCGCTTGGCACAGGAGCTTTCACAAAGAGGGAGTTGATGACGGCGACGTTGAGTAGGGAAGTTACGAAAAAACTGGTCAAATTTCGAGATGGAGCGTAGCTATACTTAGCCACAACCAGCTCGGATTTAGGAAGAGCAGATCTTGCGAAACACATTTAGGTCTTCTAATTCACGATATACTTAGATCGGGAGAAAAAAACACACAAGTCGGCGCAGTATTCCTGGATTTCAAAAAAGCCTTCGATAAAATCCCACAAAAAAAATTTGTTACACAAACTTAGATGCTATGGAATCAATGAGAAAATTATTAATTGAAATAGAGACTTCTTGTCAAATCGCAAACAAATTGCAGTCATCGATGGGTTGTGCTCAAAGGAAAGAGATGTAACTTCGGGCGTCCCCCAGGGAAGTGTAATAGGGCCTCTTCTGTTCTTAATATACATTAATGTCTTAAGCGCACACTTTCGTAGTAATCTCAGGTTGTTTGCGGATGACACGGTGGTATATAGGGAAATAAGGAGCCAACTGCATCGCGAGCTACTCTCTAGAGACTCAGACACAATCTCGGATTGGTGCAAGAAATGGGGATTAATGCTTAATACAGACAAATGTGCCGTTTTTAAATTTTGGAGCAAAGGCAGTGGTGAACACGACATAAACTACGAAATAGAGGGTTCAGTTCTATCTACGGCCAAACAAGTAAAATATTTGGGGTTAGTTCTAACACCACGCCTTTCATGGGGAGCACATATCAGGTCAATATGCGGATCCTCTTTAAAGAAACTGGGTTTCATTAAACGGGTGATGGGGAAATCTAATGAGAAAGTTAAAGAGATGTGTTATTTTGCTCTAGTTAGACCACATTTGGAATGTGCCGCAAGTATCTGGGATCCTTGGGAGAAAATCTGGCACAAAGATCTAGATAAAGTCCAGAGAAAATCCGTCAGATTCGTTAAGAATATTTATGACAAGAACACAAGTGAAACAGGTCTATTAGGGGATTTAGGCTGGGAGCTCCTTTAAATACGAAGAGAACAAGCGAGACTTAGACTTTTAGAAAGATTCAGAACCAGCGAGTTTAACGGTGACACAAAAGGAGTTATAATGGCTCCACTTTACTTAGGTAGGTCAGACCACAAAGATAAAATAAGGGAGATAGATTCTAATAGAGATAGATTCAAATACTCATTCTTTCCCCGAACAAGCAGAAACCATAATAATAAGAAACCGAAATCCATTTAGAAATATTAAAAACGTTTAATTTACAAGTCGGAAAAAAATTTAAAATCCCAAATATTTTTAAATTTTCAAAGGTTTCGATGTAGTTGCACGTGCATTTTTGTTGGTAGTTTGTGGGTTTGCATGTGTGTGGGCGGTTTTTGCATGAATTTTTACCATTTTGGTTTGTGGACTATTGATTTTTGCATCAGCATGCGGTTTTTTATCTTTCTAAATTACGGGTGGTGCCCTAACACCCCCCGTCACACATCCTTGCGGCGGCTGGCGGAGTATTGAGTAGATGTATATGTAGATGTGGAAAATTTTTAATGAAACGGACAGATTCTTCAGGTAACTAAGGTTCCTCTTCTCTCTAACTCCCTCAGCTCTGCAAATACTTTCGCACGATAATACTCTTTTATATCATTTTCCACTAAAATATTTCCCATGTGAATAAGTGCATGTTATCCAATCAAGTTACTAGATTCTTTAAAATGTTGAACTCGTACTTCGATGGTCGACACGTTTTTTCCATTCCTTTGGGGTCATGTATATTCATTGCAAAATCATTTATAAAATATTTGGATACTGACTTTTCTGGGCATCATGGTTTTTGAATTTTCAATAACATTTGTTTAACTTCTAAATGTCTATCGATGAGAGGGACCTTTCTTCATGTCCGTAGGTTGAAATGGTTTCAGGAGGCCGTAGTAAGCTTTCTCAAACGAATAAAATATCGTCTGTTTGTCTTCGTAAGCCGTTGGATGAAGTGTGGGAAGATGCCCTCTCGCCCCCTTTGAGTCTTCCCTCTCTTCACGTCTCCCCCAGCCCATGTCATTTCACTTCCTTCTCTCCCTTTGCCTCTCCTCTTCCTCAACCACCTCCCTTCGTTCTTTTCTCTCTCCTTCTCTCTCTCCTCTCTCTTCTTCGTGCCAGCGTGCCCTTCTTCACATCCATTGTAATCCTGAGAGAACTAGATCATCAATACTTACTCTTTATGTATAGAGAAAATAAAAAAATCACCAAGGTTATTGTGAATATATTGTATTCTGGGTTTTTAAGGTATACTACTGCTCTTCATCAATCAATTATTCGTGCTTCGTATACGCTTGGTCCAAATGAAGACGCAGAAAGAATACCAAAGTGTCTTTTAGATAATTTTATCATTACTCTATTCCGTCAGGGAATCTCCAACTGCATGTTCGATTTTTTTTAAAATAGGTCCGCTTCTAATGACACATTTTCTACTTACCTGCTTTTTCTAATATTATCCAGTACCCTAAAATAATCTATATCTAAACCCCCTTTATAATCTTTGAAAATTTTCTTCACGTATAAGGACGGTTTCTCTACATATTTTCGTTTCGCACGCGTTGGACCGTTTACCCTCCTGTACTTTTGTTTAGCCATTGAGCTGAAACTTTGTGCTTTTGTATTCGCTCAACCTCGAGCCGATTTCTCTCTGTTCATCGCACCCGCTTCTTCCCACGGCTTCTCCCTCGCCCCCGAAATAATACATTTCCATCCCTTTCCCTTTTCACGGACTTCTGAATCGCCTGCGGGGAATAAACCGGAATGAGATGCAATCTCCCTCCCTCTCGACCTCCCTGCTGCTATCCCGGAGAAAAATTTCCTCGCCGAGATTTTTTTCGGAGGGGGGTCGGGGATACCCGGTGCACGATGGGGGTTTTTCCCCCTCCGCCACAGACGAAAGCCAAAATGAGTCAAGGTATGGGGAGCGATCCAAGAAATCAGTATTCCGATTCACTTTTCATCCATGGAAAATCTTTCGCCTAGCTTATTCGTGCGGTTAAGGAGAAGCATTTGAGGCGAATGCGTCAAAATCATTGTAGGCACCGCCACGATGACCTTCCCTCCATTTAAAACTATGTAGTTTAGGAGGTGAGATGTTTCATAGGTGTGGACATAACTACCACGCGATCCACCTAAAAGCTGTGTGGCAGGGGATACAAGAACTAGGTGGGAAGGGTGAGTAATAAGGGAGGATACGAAAGAGGTAAGGAAAAGGTAAAATATTCGTTAAAAATATATCAAATTACGTGCAAATTAGTTTAAATGCCAGAGGAAGACTTAATCCAAAACAAGGGTGAATTAACCTAATAAATTAGTTAATTGTTATGCGAGAAAAGGGAGTAAAAATGAAATAAAATCATTATTATACGACAGGTCTTCACCATAACAAGGCACGTCATGCAGAATTGAAAAGTAATAACAAAAGATTCCACCAATACATGGACATGCAACTCATGGTCTACGCCCCAAAAGTCACCGGTAGAGAATGTGACACACCGCTGTGGGCAGCGGATGACCTGAGGCATCGTCCCTTCCCACAGAGAGAGACGAGGACAGATGGAAGGAGAAGCTTAAATCTAAACTTCAAAAGATTTTTTTTACTTTTTACAGAAAGATAAAGTCCAGAGAAAATCCGCCAGATTCGTTAAAAAAATATATATGACAAGAGCACAAGTATGACAGGTCTCTTAGGGGATTTAGGCTGGGAGCCCCTTGAAATACGAAGGGAACAAGCGAGACTTAGACTTTTAGAAAGATCCAGAACCGGCGAGTTTAACGATGACACTAAAGGAATTATAATGGCCCGAAACTACTCAGGTAGATCAGACCACAAAGATAAAATAAGGGAGATAGATTCCAATAGAGATAGATTCAAATACTCATTCTTCCCCAGAACAATCAGAAATCATAATAGTAAGAATCCAAAGTCCCTTTAGAAATATTAAAAACATTTAAGTTACGCGTCGGAACAAAATTAAAAATTCAAAGATTGTGCATGTGTATGTTTGTTGGTAGTTTGTCGGTTTGTATGTCTGTGAAAGAGTTACGGTGAAGGGGTTCTTGCATGAATGTTTACCATGTTTGGTTTGCGGGCTATAATTTTGTGGCTTTTGTATGCGTTTTTTTGTAAATTACGTGTGGTGCCCTAACACCCCTCGCCACACGCCCTTGCGGCGGCTAGCGGGGTATTGAGTAGATGTATATCCGGCGCCGAAACGTGGTTACTAAACAGGGGGATTGACATAAATTGAAGGCTTTTGAAATGAGGGTGTGGAGAAAAATGGAGAAAGTGAAATGGACTGAAAGTTAAACAAATGAGGAAGTACTAGAGAAAGGCGTATTGAGCGGTAGTGGGATGTTGAAGAAGGTAATAGAGTGGAAAATGTTGGGCAAGCGAGGAAAGGGCAGGAACAGGATAGGGATGTTGGATGGGATGAAGGGAGGAAAGAAGTACATTGAGATGAAGAGGGACCTGATATAGAGTAGGTTGCGCGATTGGGTTTTTTTTTGGAGTCAAAAAATATTTATTTGATAGTTGTGTCCGTCCGAAAACCTACCTTAACCGATAGATTAGCTAATAATAAAAATATAGTTGTGTGTATCGTATTTCATTCAAAAGAATTTCCCAAAATATTCCATATTCTTACCCTTTCCTAGCATTAATTTTTCTAATTTGCAGTTAAATTTCTCTGAAATTTTACCACTTTCTTAATAATAATAGTTGGGGGAACGGTGAATGAACTTTCAGAGAATAATCGAATGAGAAATAAAACCAACCGTACTTGTTTCACCAGAATCTCATCTAATTCGGGTACAATAGTTTGCATATCTTACTTATATGCTGTGATCAGTCATTGCCGAGACAATATTTGAATTTTCAAGGAAAATGTAATTTCACCCACTTCCGTCATCAAAAAATGCAAATTCTCCTCTCCGTCTGGAATGAAATGGAAGTTTTGGTTCATCGTGCTCAAGTTGCATGGGATGGAACAGAGGGCCAATTAACGACCGAGTGGGAGGGGCTAAGGCCCTCGAGGCTCAGCTGCGGGGCACTCCAATCGTGACCTTTACGGTTGAGGCAGATGGGCTCAGGATATATATTACGATGGAAGAAATTTAAGCATAACAAAAGTTTGAGCTTCGTGGGATTGAAAATGTGCCTCCTTCAGAATCCAAATAATATCTATCCTGTGTACAGCTGAATTATTTTGCTTCCAAAGTTCTGCTGTGACTTGGGATGGGTGAATTCTTCTCGGGTCTTCCACCGGGTTAATGTCTCCATAGCTGCCGACGTTTCGATTCTCGACACGGTCATCGTCTTCAGGGCCTCTTCACTCGGAAGCCCTGAAGACGATGACCGTGTCGAGAATCGAAACGTCGGCAGCTATGGAGATATTAACCCGGTGGAAGACCCGAGAAGAATTCACCCGACTCATACGCCGGGAAAGCACCAGATCTTTCAGGTGACTTGGAAGTTTACATTTGATAGTAGGGAACATGCTAACTTTTGGCTAAAAGATTATCCTCCTTCATTTGAAAGAAAATGAGACAGCGAGGATTGAATCCAATGCGCTAGGGAAGACAGCTACAGCATCCAAATTGTGTGTGGAAAAGATTCTCAACCGAAGGATTCTATTCTCTCAAGCTGAGAAAAAACCGATGGTCCAAAAAAGAATGTCATAAATGTAAAGAAGGTCAAACAAAGAATAAATATTATTACGTAAGAAAAACATTTTCTCTCAGTTCATGGAAACGTGTAGTGGTGCACATTACGCAAGATAAAAAAATTGAAGTTTCTATTAGTATAAGTTCAATACATTTTTTGTGCCTAATATTTTGCAAAGACCAGAAGGACCAGACCAGACCAGATTCTACGCATTCATTAAATTTACGTTTAGCTAACTTTTAAATAGCAAACCTTTGTGAGTACACAATGATACGCAATATAGTACTTGTAAGCACCAAGTTGACACATGATATACTTAACCCAAACTGATATAATGGCCCAATCCCTCTGCTAACTTCTTATCTCACTTTATTTCATCTGAAATGCGTCTACACCCTTCTGCCTCCCAGCACTCTCCCCCCCTCTTCGCCATCACCGCCTCCATCATCCCATTGCCTCTCAGCGTCCACTCGAGCTGCTTACTCTGAATTTCTCCCGACGGCCGCCTCGCTTCTCCCACCATGCCCTACGGCCTCATTTTCCCTTCGGTCAGTTTAATTTTCTACATTCCCTTATCTCGAAAGGCTCCGATCTACATGATGTAATTAATAAAGTAAGCTTTATTTCGTGATGCGGATTTTGTAATGGTTCGTATCTTGAAAGGGAACAGTGTAAAGGTGAAAAACTCTTCTGGTGTCGTATTGCTAATGCATACGTGGAAAAATATAAGTGCTTCATAGGACCTTAGGTATAATAGGTTAATCATTAAATAAAACAAAATAAAACAGTTTCTGGCGTAACTTGGTGGAAAATCTTCATACTGACGTTTAATAATCAAACCACTTTACTGACCTGATGATGTTATGCTATAACGAAACCTGGGTTGTAAAAATTAAAAAGTTTATGTGGAAAAGTAAAGTGGTTTGATTATTAAAAGTCAGGTTAATCATTTCCTAGAAAACTACAAGCGAAAGGCACGTATTGAATTCTAAGCCCCAATAGAGACGACGAACATGCCAGTCCCCTACATTGAAACCGCAGCAACTCTTTCTTAGTTCGTCAGTGGCACGTAGGAGACGCTGGACGAAGAATGCACCTGGTGCCATTTATTGATTTCCTCCTATTTAAATGTTAAGCTCTAGAGTCATTCCTCAGGTTTCTATGTCCAACGGGGCTCCGTGAGGATCAGTTTATATCCAAAGATCGGCCACACTGGGCCTGGAATATTTCAACGCGTGACCGTCAATAAAAAATAAACTGCAAATTAAAATAGTAGAAATAAAGATGAGAAAACTAAAGTATATTTTCCTGAGTCTTGGCCCGAGTGGCCACACGTTACAGGGGCAACGAGTGAAAGGAGAATGCCGATTAAGTCCAGGGGCGGAGCTTACAAAACTAAAATTAGACGTGCCGTTACCTCCCTTGTGATTCGGTATGCTGACCGACTAAAACTAGCAACAAACAGCTACTGCGCGCCAATCAGATACTTATGTTACAATTAATCAGCGGAGGTGGCAAACGAGACGGAACAAGATATGAAAACTGCTTCCTATAAGGAAAAGTATGCTTGGCTTCCCTCCCAGAGGGTCCGAGTTCGAATCCTAAAGGAGGCAGATATTTTTCAGTGGTATCCCGATCCCTACTTGAGGTGCTTTGTGGAGGGCATTTTATTTGAGTACGCCGTCCGTCTGACGGGGCGTTAAACTATTTGATCCCTTGGCACCTTTCGTTTAGAGTTGGCTAATGCGGACACCGGGTTTCTCTCCACCCTTCATCCTTACCTATCCATCCCTAATGGCGCAAGTGACCCCTGCTTTCGGTCGCTGCCCCTAATAATAATAGCTCTCTCACCTGTACTACTACAGGTGAGAGAACCGACTTCAGCAGCGTGGTCACGTGATGAAGACTTAAATAGGTACTGGAGTAAGTAGTAAGGTAAAGATTCGAATGCAACGAAAATAGCATAGAAAGCGTTTGGCGCAACATAAAGATCTACAATGACAGAAGCCTATTCGTGTGCTTATTTTATAGACCCCCAAATTCTAGTACAGATGTTCTACACAAGCTCGACGATGAAATATCCTCTCTTAGTAACAAAAATAGCAACAGTGTTATCATAATCGCTGGAGACAAAAATCTACCATCAATTGACTGGGACAAGTACTGCGTAGGAATATCCGCCAAAAAAAGAGATTCATGCCAAGAACTACTTCATATATTCACAAAGCACTCCTTAGAACAAATTGTTAAATCGCCCACACGAGGCCATAGCATACTTGATATCTTCGCGACTTCTACGCCCGAAATCGTAACAAACATTGAAATAATGGACGGAATTAGTGACTATAAGGCAATTTTTGTAGAGTTAAAAACGAAGTTCGTGAAAATCAACAAAGAAAAGCGTAAAATACACCTATTCGACAAGGTGAATTTTAACGGACTACGAGAATATTTGAAAAAAGAATTGCCAGAATACAAGACAAAAACACTGACAACCGATATAGAGAACAGCTTGAATGATTTCTTAAATATTTTGTGCGAAGGAATGAAGACGTACGTCCCATCCAAACTTAAATGGGACAAAATGGAACCTAGATGGTACAACGGGGAAGTAAGATCGGCATTAAGAAGGCAAAGAAGGCTAGAGTCAAATTTTAAAGAGAGTTTAAAAAGTAAAGATATTTTTTATGTGAATACATCAAAACAGAAACTAAAAGAATGTCGTAGTAAAACAAAAAACATCATGCGCACAGCCCTACGCTCTTTTAAATCTAAAATGCCAAGCAAATATCTGGAGGAAAATCAAAAGTCATTCTGGTCCTATGTTAGGGAAATACAGGGTAAACGTCCAACTGTACATTCTTTGAAGACGAAAAACGGAGAAATTATAACAGACTGCGGTGAAAAAAGCAACCATTTTAAACAAGTTTTTCCAGAGTGCCTACAATAAAGTCACAAACCCACCAAACGATCCTCCACACCCACCCGGGGAATGCATGAGCGACGTAACACCGACCAAGAATGGAATAGAACATCTACTACGTAGCATCAAACCAAACCATTCACCTGATCCGGAAGAAATACCTGCTAGAATATTAAAGGAATTAGCCGAAGACATTGCCTCGTTTTTAGAAATTGTTTTCTTAAAATGGATAGAAGATGGCTCAGTTCCTCGTGACTGGAAGCTAGCCCATATAACTCCCATTTATAAAGGCGGGGATAGGGATAAACCAACCAATTGCCGACCCATTTCATTGACATCGATGTCTTGTGAAATATTAGAACACATTATTGTCAGTAACATAATGAGTTTTCTTCTACCCAAGGCGTTATCATAACATTTATTATGGGCATAATATGTATTAATAACATAGGCGTTATTAATAACAGATTCATCATGGAGTGTTACCACATCACGTCATAGAGATTTCGCGTAGGATGAATCCTCATTAGCTAAAGGGGCGGAGCCAACTACCACCGGCCGTCAGCCATTCCTAAGACTCCGCTCCCTTAAACCCACCAGAGAAACCACGATAAATAATCCGGGAAAAATAAGTCATACTGCTTTAGGGACAGACCTTGTGAGTGTGTGTATGAGTGGATACAATTGGCTCGCGTGCCAAGAGGAGGACCGTCGCCGGGGGGCACGAACGCTCTTCAGCGGCCACACAAATTTATATATTAATTCTTGTGTGTGTATATATATATATTTTTCTATATGGATGATTTCTTCGAAATAACACACAAGTGTTCAATAAAATACTCAGCAACACACAATATGAGAACACATAATGGGAACACTCACACGTTATTTCTTTATAATTCCGTCGAAATTATCTAGAAATAACGTGTGAGTGTTCCTTTTATGTGTTCTCATGTTGTGTGTTGCTGTCTAAGTGTTTTTTTATTCAACATTTCTATGTTACTTTGAAGAAATAATATATATATATACATATATATATATATATACACACACACATATATAAATACACACACACACATATATATATATATATACGTGTATATACATATATATATATATATATATATATATATATTCACTTTCTTGGAAAAGCCACGAACGTGCACAATAAAATTCACTAAATAGTCATAGCAAACACAGAAACTAAAACACATAAAAGAGGGAGTCACTAGTTCTCGAATTTTCGGTGGTGCACCCCCTTTCTCAAGAGGAATTAGGAACAGAACTGAGGCAGAGGAGAGCCGAAAGCAGTGGTAGGAAGAAGGGGGAAAATGGGGGAAAAAAGATGGGAAAAGAGGGGAAAAGAAAGGAAAAGGGGGGAAAAAGGGGGGGAAGGCATTCGAGGTGAAGGGTTTGGAGGGATAGTGTATGGCGCGGGAATTTTAAAAAAAGGTGGGGATGATATGGAAGTTGTTGGGGGCGAAGGGGGATGAAATTATATGCATAAAGGGGGCAATTAATGTCTAATATTAATACCTGGGCGATTCCAGGAATCCAAAAGCCAGATGAAAGCTAGCTGTAATATTTTGAGTTTCAGTGGAGGGTCTGAGTGTGGGAGGGATGCTAAGACGGATACTTTAAAACATTGGTCAAAGGCAGTGTTGTGTTCGGAGGCATGTTTGGGGATTGGGAGCATACCAATAAGGGAGGAATTGTTGCATGAGGCTCGATGATTATTGATTCTAATATTCAGGGGTGTGGTACACTGTCCAATGTAAAAGGCAGGACAAAGTTGGCACTTGAGTAGGTAGACAACATTGCTGGAGGTACACGAGGAGTAGGGAATTGGTGGGAGAGAGTTAAAGAGCGGGTGGGAGAGGGATGGGATTCTGGTTAGGAAAATAGGACATGTTTTGCATCTAGGTTTATTGCAGGGTCTGGGAGTGATTTTGGAACGGGGCGAGGATTTAAGAAGTGGATTGGTAGATTTTAGAAGATCTGATAGATTGGCGGGGCGTTTGAAAGTGACAGAGGGGCATTTGGGGAAAAGGTTGGTGGTGGAATTGTGTTTTTTGAGGATAGGATAGAGGTCCTTTGGGATAGAACGCAGAGATTCAAGGCCAGGAAGAAACGTGGTGCAAATTGAAAGAGGGTGGTTTTTCGCGGTGGTGGAAGGTCTGGCAATGTAAGTATGTCTACGGATCCTCTTATTCAGGAGGGATTCAGGATAACCTCGTTTGAGGAGGGAATGGTGTAAATTTATGAGGAAATTGTCTAGGGAGTCAGGGTTATTGCAAATTCTGTGTCCCCTTATGGAAAGGGAATAAGAAATGGAACGTTTGGTGTGGTATGGGTGACAGCTGTTGAAATGTAAGTACTGTTGTTTATTTGTGGGTTTTATATGTACGGATGTGTGAAATTTATGGTCTATAAATGATATGTTTACATCTAGGAAGGTGATTTGGGAGGAGGAAACTGTAGATGTGAAGGAGATAGAGGACGAAGCATTAAGGTTGGAAATTAAAGTTTTTAGGAAATCAGGACCATGTGGCCAGAGAAGGAAAATATCGTCAATATATCTGAGCCACAATAGCGGTTTCAGGGGTTGTTGTGACAGGAATTTATTCCCCGCGAGACCAAGAAAGAGGTTTGCATAGGACGGGCTGAACCTGCTACCCATGGCACAACCCTTGATTTGTAGGTAGAATTTATCATTAAAGGAGAAGGAATTGCGGGTAAGAATGAACTCGGAAAGGCTGAGGAGAAAATCTGTGCTGGGGATGTGTGGCTCAGGGCGTTGGGAGAGGTAGTGTTGGAGGGCGGAGAGACCTTCTAAGTGGGGAATGGATGTGTACAGGGATGTGGCATCTATATTGGCCATAATGATCTCGGCATCTGGAGGGAGGGAGATAGAATTTAACCTATCCAGGAAATGGTAGGAATCTTTAGTGAATGATGGTAGGGCCTGGACAATCGGCTGGAGATAGTGGTCTACAAATGCCGAGATTCTTTCTGTTGGGGAGTGACGGGAGGATAAAATCGGGCGACCAGGATTACCCGGCTTGTGAATCTTCGGAAGGATATAGAAATGAGGAGTGTGTGGGGGGGGGAGGGGAGAGGAGGGCTAAGTCTGAAGGAGATAGACCCTCATTCGGCCCATTGGCACTAAGAAATTCAATTAGGTCCTCCTGAAGTGCGGGATTTGGATCTTCGGGGATTTGCTGGTAAGAAGAGGTGTCTGAGAGTTGTGCTTCAGCTTCCATAATGTAGTCTGATCTGTTTAAGACCACAACCGTTGACCCTTTATCTGCGGAAGTAATGATGATGTTAGGATTTTTCATTAAGTTATTTAGCTCTGAGGATTCGGTAGGGGACAGGTTTGATCGAGGATTTAGGGACTTGAGGAAAGACGGGTTGGCGATTCTGGACAAGAGAAGGTTTATAAAAATTTCATTTGGATGATTTGAAGGGATGGGACTGGGTTCTTGGGCTGAAGCCGGCTTGAATTTCTGTAAGGCGTTGTGAAGGGGTCTGGAAATTTGCTGGAGTGCCGGTTGCGACTCCCAAAAAGCCTTCCACCGGAGATTCCGGCAAAAACGCAGTACGTCAGCGAGAATTCTTACGTGGTTTACTCTGGGGGTGGGGGTGAAAGAGAGGCCCTTGTTTAAAAGAGATATTTGATTTTGGTTAAGGGGTTTGGACGAAAGATTAACCACGTGGCTAACGGAGTCCGTCTCATCGTCTGGCGGCATGGGGGCGGCGGGTATAGAGACTCTAGAATGCGTGTACTTCTCGGGGAAAACCCCGCGAGAGGTCGGCGGAGGGAGGTTATAGATGGTAGCCAGGTCTGGTTTGTAGAGGTGTAGGGGAGGGTGAGGCGGAGGAGGGGTGGCTAGGGAGAGAGGTAGGCGCAGACCCATTCGGAAATGAGATTTACAGAGAGAGGATAACTTTGTAAGTAATTTTTTACGCCGATATTGTAGCGAGCACGCGGACGCTCTCAGAGTCTCTTCTACTTTGTAAAGGAAATGTGGGGCGGCCAGGGAAATGATATAAACCAGGGAGTAAATTCAGTTATAGTATGTGGCAATGAGATGATTTTACTGATCTCGTATGAAATGACAGAGGAAAAATGAGTGTGGGAATGTTATTATGTTCAAGGAGGGACGAAACTGGGGAGGTAAACCTGAAATGGGGAATTTCGTACGTAAACCATTTGGGATTATGCCAAGTGTTATACACGACGAAAGAAACTCAGAATGACTGGTGTATTGGGCGAGTTTGAAAGAATATTTTCTGATATGGCGTAGCCATAAGGGGATTGGGTCAATGTTATTCATTTTGATGTATAGGAAGTAGGAAAGGATAGGGCCAAATGTGGTAGGGTAGGTAAGAGGAAGAGAAAACAAAAGATAATACAGTAGTGAAAGGAGGGATAGAACACAGAGAAAGGTGGCTGCGACTTGCAGCACAGGAACCGAAGACACAGCTCGTTGATAGAAGACGACGAAGAATGATTGCAGTACGCACAAATATATAGTCACTTACTTGGAAAAGCCACGAACGTGCACAACAAAATTCACTAAATAGTCATAGCAAACACAGAAACTAAAACATGCCTCCGAACACAACACTCCCTATGACCAATGTTTTAAAGTATCCGTCTTAGCATCCCTCCCACACTCAGACCCTCCACTGAAACTCAAAACATTACAGCTAGCTTTCATCTGGCTCTTGGATTCCTGGAATCGCCCAGGTATTAATATTAGACATTAATTGCCCCTTTATGCATATAATTTCATCCGCCTTCGCCCCCAACAATTTCCATATCTAGCCCACCTTTTTTTAAAATTCCCGCGCCATACACTACCCCCGCCAAACCCCTCACCGCGAATGCCTTTCCCCCCTTTTTTGCCCCATTTTCCTTTCTTTACCCCTCTTTTCCCCTATTTTTTCCCCCATTTTCCCCCTTCTCCTTCCTACCACTGCTTTCGGGCCCTCCTCTGCCTCAGTTCTGTTCCTAATTCCTCTTGAGAAAGGGGGTTGCACCACCGAAAATTCGAGAACTAGTGAGTCCCTCTTTTATGTGTTTTAGTTTTTGTGTTGGCTATGACTATTTAGTGAATTATATATTATATATATATATATATATATATATATATATATATATATATATATATATATATATATATATATATATATATATATAAGTTTACAGAAGACGGGTAAAATTGGTGCTCTATACAGCAAGGTTAAGTTATTGTCGGGAAGTAAGAAGGCAGCATCTGTGCTAACAGTTAAAGATAAATGGGGTAAGATAACAGTTGAACCAGGAAAAATCCAAGAGAGATGGAAAGAATATATAAAAACACTGTATGGTAAAGAACTTAGGCCGACAAGGTTAGACATACAAAAGGAACATGACGTAGAAGAAGATAGCTTAGGTCCAGGCATACTCGACGATGAAATAGAAAGGGCATTAAAGGAGATGAAAGCAAATAAGGCTGTGGGGGTGGACGATATTCCTGTAGAAATGTTGAAATGGTTAGGAAAAGGTGGGAAGAAGGCCATATATGGACTGATTCGTAGTATTAATCAGGAAGGAATCTGGCCAGAAGTTTTTGTGAGATAGGTGTTAGTTCCTATTCCAAAAAAGGCAAAGGCTTCGTCATGTGAGGATTAGAGAACAATAAGTTTGATATCCCACGCAGCTAAAGTTATTCTCAGGATCATCAACAAAACAATAGAGAGTAAGGCAAATGATTACTTAGGGGATGATCAGTTTGGGTTCAGGAAAGGAAGAGGTACGCGTGATGCCATTGCAGTAATGAGATCACTAGTCGAGAGAAATATAGAATACAATCAGGACGTTTTTGCCTGTTTTGTAGATTTCGAAAAAGCGTTTGATAGAGTGAATTGGGAAAAATTAATGCGTGTATTGCAGAAAATAGGAATGGATTGGAGGGACAGGAGACTGATCCGCAACCTGTACATGTCTCAGACTGCTCAGGTGCGAGTGGGGAACGGAGAGTCCGGATGGGCAGTGTTAGGAAGAGGTGTAAGGCAGGGTTGCCCATTGTCACCGGTACTGTTCAACGTATATGTAGAGGAAATGATTAAAGAGGCATGGGAAGAACTGGAGGTAGGAATGAAAGTCGGAGGGGAATTCTTAAAATCGGTTAGGTTTGCTGATGACCAAGCATTAGTTGCTCAGTCAGCCAAGGGGTTGCAAGCATTGTTGAGTGAATTGGAGGTTCAGTGCGAGAAATATGGGATGAGAATCAATATTAATAAAACAAAGGTTATGCGATTTTCTAGAAAGAAAAAGGATAAGCTAAATATTAAAATAGACGGGGAAAAATAGAGCAGGTAGAACAGTTTACATATCTCGGAACTGTTTTGGACCAATACGGTCAAAGTGGTAGGGACGTAAGGAGAAGAATTGCGCTAGGCAAGGAGGCTTTCTCAAGGAGGAGGGAGTTGATGACGGGGACGTTAAGTAGGGATGTTAAGACAAGACTCGTAAAAGCTCTGATATGGAGCGTAGCTATGTACGGCGCGGAGACGTGGTCGTTGAAGCATGAGGATAGACGTAGATTGGAGGCTTTTGAAATGTGGGTGTGGAGTAGAATGGAGAAGGTGTAATGGACCGAAAGGAAAAAAAATGAGGAAGTACTACAAATGGTGGGGGAGGAATGGGGTTTATTGAGAGAAATCCTATGGAGGCAGGAAAAATGGATGAAAGGCGTATTGAGCGGTAGTGGAATGTTGAAGAGGGTATTAGAGTGGAGGATTTTGGGCAAGCGAGGAAAGGCCAGGAACAGGATAGGGAATTTGGACGGGATGAAGGGAAGAAGGAGGTACACGGAGATGAAGAGGGACCTGATGTAGATTAGGTTGCTGGATTGGGTTTCGTTTGGAGTTACAAAATGTTTATTTTATAGTTGTGTCCATTCAAAAACCTACCTTAACCGGTAGATTACCTAATAATATATATATATATATATATATATATATATATATATATATATATATATATATATATATATATATAACACTATGTTGTGGTATCTGTGGATGAATTGTTAATTTTCTGTGTCGCTTGTTACTATTTCCGCATCCTCCTTATTCCATCTCCGCTCCCCTCTGGCCTCTTTTTCCCCCTCCACATACCCTTCCTTCACCCCTTCCCCACTAGCTGTTTTTCCCCTCTCCCTCGTCCCCTACTCTCTCTGCACCACGTACCCTTTTCCTCAGTCATATCTTATCTTCCGAAGAAGACGGAGTTCTAGTCCGTCGAAATTATCAAGATATAGTATTATTGTGAGTGTTCTTTTTATGTGTTCTCGTGCTGTGTGTTACTGTCTTAAGTTTTTTATTCAACACTTCCGTGTTACTTCGAAGAAATCATAAATATATATATATATATATATATAAATATTATATATTTTCCTTATCTCTATTTCTATGTGAATATGTATTTGTTCGCCGCATGGCGGGATTATATATATATATATACATATTATATATATATATATATATATATATATAATCCCGCCATTCGGCGAACAAATACTCATTCACATAGAAATAGAGATAAGGAAAATGGTAAAGGAACACACATAAAGGACGAACACAAGAGAGGTGGGGATGGCGGATGTGAGCAGATCACGAATGTAAAAATATTTTCCTCGACCGGGACTTGAACACCGGATCTCTGCAATTGCCGGGCGGAAGCTCTAACCACTTGAGCTGTCGAGAAAATATAATTTACACTGAAATCTGCAATCTTATAAAGCGCCAAAGTGCTCCGATTCATTGCCCAGGATATGGCGTTAGGGAGCCGTTACACCCACCAAAGGAGAAATAGACAAACACAAAAGGAGAATGGACAATAGTTTAGCAAGCATACAACATCATAAAGGATAGGAACGATGCGTTTCATGGTACGCATAGCCAGAAGAAGAGACGAGCCAAATTGGCCAAATACACATTCAAACACGATATATACACACACTCGTATATGTCCACACACAGTATGCACATACACTCTCTCGCCTCCTTTCCGTCAGCCTATTCGAGTCTCGTCCTGAGGAATTCCGTATATCCGTCCAATAAGTCTCTTCCGAGATTTTTTTACGTGGACGTTATATTTTTTATCTTTCCTCCGTTCGAGAATGAAGCAGGTTAACAATATGTCCCCTCCGCTGTCTCCTCCCGCACCCTCTTTGCCCCTCCCGCTGCGAATAAATATTAACCGGGTTGTTTGCGTTCGAGAGCATGTTTTCCTTTTTCATGGACGAGAGGGAATATGGTATTTCCTGTCAGAGATTTTTAATTCACGCCGGGGGGAATCCCCGAAAGAGGGATACGTACGCTGCGATATAATAGAACGGCGAGTGAACACGAGAGACACTCATATCCCGATGACCGCACACAAAGGAAAAATGATAGTAACGAAACATAAATCAAAAGATATTGTTACCAACCACTTCCGGTTGATCCATGTGGAAGAAAAATTGCACGTTATCGTTGCCCCATTGATGTTGAGTTCAATCTTTGGAAGCGGCGACTGGAACGCTCTTGACGGCGTTCAAACTTCGGCAGTAAGAGGAAAATGAGCCAGTCACCTTTGATGCCTTTGCAGGAGTTGCAGGTAAATTAGCCGTTATTTGTGAATTCTCGAGACGAACTTCCTGGATCAGGGAGTAAAGGACGAGGAAAAAGTCGAGGGAGGAATTCTCTCGCCTTACCGCGCCAATCCTTCGAGTCGTGGAGAAGCCTCTGGCAAAAGTGTCGACGCTCAGGGGATGAACTTTGAAGGATTTTGAGGCATTGTATCGATATATGAAATATATTTTTTTTCCTTAAACTTGTCCCGATTCTTTAATGCAAACCATCTACACCTCGGGATGTTACTTATCAGTAGAGAGACTTCGTAATTTGCTGGATGGTGTGGTTTAAATCTGTAATTCTTTTTAACGAGGGCACCCTCATTTAAGAATTATGTAAAATCATCAAAAACCAACGTGTTAACTAAACCTGCATGCGACGATTCAGAAGCTTATTGCAGTTGTTGCTATTTTTACGCGCAGATTGAACGAGAAACCTTTGTGGAAAGTCAAATGAGCTTCGAATGCCCTTCAGTACATTTTATTGGCATGCTTATTTGACGGCACTTAGGGTCCCATTGTGTTGTCCTTTTGCAGGAGGGAGGATTTCGATTTTGGGGATAGGAAATAGTCTGCTGGTGCCGAGTCGGGACTGGAAAGTGGTTGGGGAATCGTCGCGATGCCGTTGAAGAAGGTCTTCGCAAACAGACTCGCCACTCTGCTCTTTTGGTCGTCCGCCCAAAGACCTTCAGGAGGATGAGTTTTGCGCAAATCTTTCGCGTCGCCAAATTTTTAGTGATTCAATGTTGCGTGCACTGTCACTGTATTATCCATGCCAATATGAACTGCGATCATGCGCACGCTCAACCGACGACGGTCTGAATTTATCATTTCAGGTATATGTCAGGAAAAAATTGTTACCGAAACTTTGTCAACTTAATCAAAATGTGTATGGTAGATCTGCAGCGTGGCGAAATCACCTAGAATCAATCCGACAGTAAGAACACCTCTTTCTAATACACAATTCATGTAGATTGTAATCAAGGGTCATAAAACTTGCACTTTTTGCATTAATTCAGATCATATTTCACCCTATAAAATAATACGCTGAAACTCAATGAATTATTTCGGATGAATGCTAAAGCTAATATATGAATGGATTGCGTGGTAAATAGTTTTGACCCTCACGAACAGTTTCGCATATAAACATTTTCACTGTCTGTCTGTTTTTAGGGAGGCATATAAAAAAACAGAAAAACGATATTTGACGATTTATTATGCACGGAAATAAATTGAGTATTTTGCAGTATTTTTCCAGTACAGGATATATGCCTGCGAAAATTATTTTTTTTGCCATTTGTACATCGTGATTTCTTTCGATCTGAAAAATATACGTTGGACCTGGTGATATTCTTTTTAATACGACATTGAAAGATAACTTCTGGCCATGGAAAATTTTCATTTTAGTTAAATAATTTTATGAATATTTCTTTAGATAACATTACATCGTAAAAATTTCACGCCATCAATTTGTGGTTTAGGATAAGTTGGTGTGAATTTAAATTCTCGTTACTTTATGGCCATGATGTTAATAGAGTCGCGATTTTTCCCGTGAAAACAGAGCCAGGAAGAGTATATCGTGTGAGTGAAAAACTGATATTATTTCACGCAACTCGCCAGCAAAAAGAAATCTACATGGAGGATATACTATATTATGTCGTCTTATCTGAAATTTTAATGGAAGAGTTTCAATTCGCCTATCCTTCAAAACCTTTCGGCAAAACCAAAATATATTCTTTCGAACGAACCTTTTTTTTAGGAAAAGGGAAAAAGATGATAATGATTTAATGAAAGCTTCAATGGACTAAGAATCACTTCTCCGTTGTACACAATACATTGGCCAGGAAGTTTTGATGAAATGAAAATACAAAGAATTTGAAGAATAATACTATACAGCGTGAGTAAATAAGTTGTTAAGACTGATTTCTTCCTGAGTGGCGGAGAGCGGTCTCACCGCCTGCGCGAGGTGCTGCGGGTGTCGGTTAAGCGAGCCAAGCATCGGGCGGCTGGACGCCGGCGGGACGCTGGAGTGAGAGTCCGTTTCAAAATGCCGTCGAGAAATCGGAGCGTCCAAAATACAGCGCCTTTTGGAGCAGCGATGTTCGATCAAATTTTGTACCATACAGAAAAAGACCGGTACGGAAACGTTCAAAATAATTCAAGGGTCTACAAAGAAGAAGCCATCTCACGTGCCACGGTTTTAATGTGGCAAAAGAGATTCACAGATGGCCACGAAGGCGAAGTGGAGGACGATGAACGCTCTGGAAGACCTTCAACGAGCACAACTGACGAAAATCTGACCAAAGTGTGTCAAGTTTTAAATGGTGACCGACGTCTCAGCATCAGAAGCTGATTGCAGATGGAGTGAGTTTGAGGGATCGAGTCCGTCGTGTCCGCCCGGAGAAGAAAGACAACGGGGTGCTCCACCATGACAATGCGACCGTTTACACCAACTTCGGCGTCACTGAAGTTTTGACCCAGTTCAACGTGAAAGCACTGCCACAGCCACCCCATAGCCCTGAAATCGCCCCCACTGACTTCTTTTCGTTCCCCCGGATGAACAGAGACCTGAAAGGGAAGCTGTTTAACGAGGGTTTAACGAGCATTTCGGTTGAGAAGTTCCACGGAGCTTACCAACAGTGGAAATCTCGTTGGCAGCGGTGTGTGGATTCTCAGGGCACCTAATTTGAAGAAGTTTACTCCGGTGTACGAAAGTGTCTGATAAATTTTGTGTTCCTAGGCCAGCCATGAAACTTTATTCACGCACCCCGTATTCATAGAGTTATTTAAAATATTGCATTTTGCTCACTGTTGAGAATTTACGAGGAAGTGATTGCAAAATCAAATCACCATTTTTCATCAAAAGTCTGCAAACACTCATTTAAATGTGTGGAGTAAGAGTGTGGACAGCCGATTTGCATTTCTGCAATAGAAAAAGCGAAATACCAGTAGTTAGATAGTTTGCTGAACTCACCCGCTGTCCATCCCGCTGCCAATTCATGAGGGCACTTACCTGAAAATAGAGAAAACCGTATATAAATATCATATTAATTAATGCATGCAGGAGAGTCAAGAGAACCACCAGACCTTGCCAGCTTGCTTGACCAACCAGAACTTGCTTTGACTTCCAGTTTATTTTTAACGCAGCGGCAATTGTCATTTTATTCCTGACTTTAGTGAGAGCAAAATATAAACGAGAGGTCGCGGCAGGCCAGGAGAAGGCATGCCTGATTATCTGATGCCATCGGTTTATTGGAAAAGAGGTGTGAAGAAGAGAATTCATGGGAGATTGAAAAAGTGATAGAGTAAGTCTAATTATAGTCATTCAATTGAATGCGTTTATGATAGAATCCAAATCCAATTTCAAGCCCATTGTGGGAAAAAATGAATGATTAAAACTGTTATTCGAGGATTAGGCTGCATGCACTATAAAAATGAAAACTATCCGGATGTGAAGTGAAATAGAAAAAATTTATTGGGTAAAAATTGCCGAAGAAAATCGCTCATTCTATTGGCAGGGCCAAATATTGCGTCATCTGGAATCCAGTCTCAAGGAGATAACAGTATCGCCATTCAACAAAATGAGTTGTTTAAGGTGAATTTGTCGAAAAATTGTATTTATTTCATTTATGGAAAACTAGAAAATCAAGTTTACTCATCATCTTACCTGATTAATATGGATCTTGACGAGGAAAGCATCCATGAAATGTTCAAATCCTCATGTTGTACTGGCACTTGGGTTACGAAGCTGGAAGGGCACTTTTCCTCACGCTCCGAAGGATAGAAGACGCCTGCAAAACTACTGCTCATTCAATTAAAAATGCGAAATAAAAACGCATACATTGATTAACTTGCGCTGTTTTTAGTTTAAGCAACTATTATAGTAAGAAATTTAGTTTAATATCGATTTCTTATACTTGTGTTTTACACGATAGTTTCTCCTATACAATTTAATTCGTGATAGAATTTGCTAACACTACACATACGGCATAAGGAACCGACTTTTTACGTTCCCTGCTCTCCCCGATCTCTAAAGAAGAGAGGAGAGGCAGTGTGGGTGTGTGACACCACGCGACATCGTTGAGTAGGTGGAGTCCTAAACTCAGTGCAGAGTTTGTACATGTCTCCTCCGGTGGACTGTCCGGATCTGCCCCGCGGGGTGGAATAATTGGCTCCGATGGGCATATCGTCGTCGACCCCCCTCTCCCTCCAGCTTCAAAGCTCCCGTAATGACACCCCGCTTCACTGAAATACTTCCCAGAATCGTTAAATGGTTTACTGTCGATTCACGTGAGAAAAAGGTGACGAAGGAGCAGAGCGGGGCGGATCTATCGTAAATAGGATCGATCGATCCATCGTAATTTTCATCGCGTATTACTTGTGGGAATATTACTTTGGGTTAAGAAAAACTAGAGGGGCGCATTTTGTATGAGCAGTAATCAATGGGTTAGCTAACAATTGATGAACCCTTTGCACGGGATGGGAGAGGACTGGAGGTGTAGGAGTCGAATCGAGAGAGTGTCCGTCTCACACTGCATTGATGAATGGGCGAATGCAAAAACCAAGACTCAAGTAAATTAACGTTATCAAACCCAAAATGTTAGGTGCAACCTATAGTATTTCAAAAATAAAACAGTTTCTGGCGTAACTTGGTGGAAAATCTTCATACTGACTTTTAATAATCAAACCACTTTACTTTTCCACATATAATTTTTAATTTTTAAAACCAGCATATATTTATAGCTATGCTACAACGAAACTAGCTAGCTATGTAGCTATAGCTAGCTATGTAGCTATGCTACAACGAAACCTGGGTTGTAAAAATTAAAAAGTTTATGTGGAAAAGTAAAGTGGTTTGATTATTAAAAGTCACTATAGTATTTCATTAAGATAATTATTACTATTGGTATTCCAACGGTTGATTTTTGGATGGACACAGGCTACACAACAGATCTTTAGTATATTACCTTCCCTCTTCTAACAAAACATAATCGAGCAACATACTCTACATCAGGTCCCTCTTCATCTCTGTGTACTTCCATCCTCCTTTCATCCCGTCCAACATCCCTATCCTTATCCTGCCCTTTCCTCGTTTGCCTAACATTCTCCCATTTATTAGTCTTCAACATCTTACTGCCAATCAAAAAGCTCTTTACGTAAAACTGTGGTCACTGGTTTCCCAATATTACCATAGCTGAATAGCTATAAAAACAGTGACCAAACAATGCTATTCTTAAAATAATACCTTCAAAAGACAAAACTTACGGATCTTTTCACGAATTCTGGCTCTCTCTTTTTTCACTGAGTTTTCCTTACAAGTCGGAGCTCAAATGAATCATTTTCTTACCCGAAAGTATAAGTTAAGCTTCATTAATTCAAATACTCCTTCAAGATGAAATTTACTCAAAGTATCCGCATGTTATGGGGTAGATAAGTATTCCAAGTTGTATAGATCTTTTTAACGGCATTTATGACGGCAACAAAAAGGTTAAGAGCAGGGGTCAATGGAAATGACATCATAGCTCATTATAAAAATATACCTAAGTGTTGGTTGCTAGGTCCTTACTACAAACCACAGGCAAGCGATGACCAATCTGCATACTTTTGCAGTATGGTGAATTCTGAATTACTAAGCAAACGATGTATCGTGCCGAAGGGTGAAAAAACATCCACAAACTCGCCAAAAGTAATATTAATCACGGTTCCAAAGAAGAAAGGAATCCTGGCTAAAACGCTCGTCTCATGATACATGCATAGATCTCTATCCTTCTTACGCACGTTCTGTTTTTCTATGTTGATTACTTATTTGTGTCTCGCCACTTTTAACGTCAAACCATATACAATAAAAACCATAAACGCAGTATGGTTTAGTAGGTGATGTTAGAGCTCACCCCGACGGCGTGTGAATATTCACACATCAGGGTAGGGGGGCCAATTCCTCTCCCTGTACCGGTTATGGTTTCCCAGGAAGATCTGGTACCCGATAAATCAACTAGGTGGAGCTGCAGGTGCCCAGAGTGCCTCGTCCGGGAATCGAACCCGGGACCCTCTGGTCAGTAGTCCAACGCTCTACCCACTGGACCACCGCGACCCGCCCATCTACAATATATTTTGTCAAAATTAAAGAGACCAAAAAGTTGATAAATTATGTTTTCGTTATGATTACACATTTAGTTGTTTTGCTTTGACACAGGTAAAACATTATTTCTAAATCACTAAATGCTCATTACGTTAAATTTTAATTTTACTTGATTAGTTCTTTGTTATTTCAAAATGAGCTATTACAGCAATATTTTATTTTTAATTAAAAGAAGACATGAAAAGTGTCATGTGTTATTACGTGTTAAAATGGTGATATTCAATTGAAAGATGGCGCCGTCTCTTGCATTTTTCATTGTCAGAAAGGCAACAGATCAACTGCATCTACAAACCGTCCAAGTCGTCTTAGAGCCTAACCTTAAAGCAAAAGAAATCATTTAGCGGAGCGTCGGCGAGGAAGCACGACAAAGAAAAACTAGCAAAGACCGATGAGATCGATCATGGGAAACCAAGGAAACAAGTTGGTTAATTGAGTGGTAAATTAAAAATATTGACGCTGACACGCTGCATCATCCTTTGAAATAGTGAATAAAGAAGCCAAGGTATCGAGTGAGTTTCCTACTGCAGAACCCTCCACAGAGAGTGAGTGAGGGCCCTTGTGAGAGCGAGAATAAACCAGACGACGGCGAATAAGTCTACATTACTTAAATACCCCGCCAGCCGTCACAAGCGCGTGTGGCGGGGGATTTTAGGGCAGCACCAGTAATTAAGAAAAAAAAGCATGCAGAAGCCACAAATTTATACAAGCCACAAACCAAGCATGGAATACATTCATGCTAAAACCTTAAAACCCACACACATGCAAACAACGAACTACCAACTAACATACACATGCATCCATACACACACCTAAAATCTTTGCAATGTGTAATTGTATTCCGACTTGTAAATTAAATGTTTTTACTATTTCTAAAGTTACTTCGGTTTCTTAATATTATGATTTGTGATTGTTCTGCGAAATAATGAGTATTTGAATCTATTTGTATTGGAATTTATCTCCCTGAATGAATTAGCAGCCACAGTGGATGAAGTAAGTGTTTTGCGGCCTATGACAATTTGATGGCAAACACTCGAAAAGAAGGTTCTTCGGCTTACCCAATAATCTGATTTCAATAGTCGACTTTTTACTGGAGAAGACCCCTCTCCATCACAACATCGAATTTACGTAAATTAAATCGAACCGGGCGACACTTTGAAATATTGGTAGATAGTTGCACAAGAACTTTTAATAAAATTATTATTTAACTAGGACATTTTTTGTGAGCACTTATTTACTGTTCCAATTAAAGAGGAACGAAACGACATTTTCCTTCGCCATTTAGATGGGAATATGAACCAGGTGTTTGCATGTGTGTGTGATGTAAGGGTTTTTGCATGAATGCATACCATGTTTTGTTTGTAAACTGTATAAATTTGTGGCTTTTACATGCGGTGTTTTATTAATAACAAGTGAAACCCTAAAACCCCCCACCACTCCCTTGCGGCGGCTGGCGGGATATTAAGTAGATGTAAATGTATAGGTGCAATAAGTCGTGGATTACTTTAAATTTAAAGAATCCTCAGAGCCAAGCAATGCCTCACATGACATAAATGCAAAAATTACGATCCTTTTCAGAATTCAGTGTCTTCTGCCACCGGTGGTTTTCTCAATTCTTTTTTGCGATTTTTGGAGGAAAAATAAGATCAAATGTTTGGTAGAAAAATGAATTTGCTCATTGAAATTTTTTTTTAACTCTAGTAGATTATTTGAGCCAGCCTAAACGCAGGCATCGTATTCCATGATGTACGCAGCACTACATCAGAAGCATTATTTTCATTCCCTCATGCGCCAAGAGGGCATGTTATGACGATTAGGTGGGAATCAATATGCGTATATATATATATATATATACGAATGTATGAGGCAAGGCTTCCGCGGTCGTCATCCCACAATATCCTTGCGGGGGAGAAATAACAGCAGAAGGACAGAAGACGCAGAAGAAGACGGAAGTAGTCAGAATAGGAACATGGAACGTCAGGACAATGTTGAGAAAAGACAAAATTAGAGAATATTAAGCGAGAGATGGAAAGAGTTAATATAGATGTTTTAGGTCTCTGCGAGGTGAGATGGAAGGATAGCGGGGATTACCGGAGTGACAATTATAGA
Source organism: Hetaerina titia (assembly GCA_037158775.1). Taxonomy (NCBI): domain Eukaryota; kingdom Metazoa; phylum Arthropoda; class Insecta; order Odonata; family Calopterygidae; genus Hetaerina; species Hetaerina titia. The sequence goes on along the minus strand of CM073776.1, from coordinate 4,078,498 downwards.
GTGATTTTCAGCGGCAGGGACGAGAGCCAACGAGGAGTTGCCGTAATATGAAATAAAGGGGTAGGAAGAAGCGTAGTAAACATAGAGCAAGCAACTGATAAAATTTTCCACGTAGCGATTAAAGCAGAGCCAACGAACTTGGTCATTGTTCAGGTATACATGCCACCGAGCAAACAAAAGGAGGAAGAAGTCGATAGGATGTACGAGGAGTTAGAGGATATAATCGCGTGTTCCTGTAGGGAAACATTTGATAGTGATGGGGGATTGGAATGCGACGGTAGGCGAAGGAAGAGATGGGGGTGAGGTGGGGGACTATGCGTTAGGGACAAGGAATGAACGGGAGAAGAAAGCAAATGAATTCGGCCGGAGACAGGGGTTAGTCATCACCAACACATGGTTTAGACACCACAAAAACTGTAGGTATACATGGAAAATGCCAGGAAAGGAGTCAGAAAGGTATCAGTTAGATTATATTATAGTTAGGTACAGGTTTAGGAACAGTGTGAAAATTCGCACAGTTTCCCAGGAGCGGATGAGGACTCTGACCACAATTTAGGTGTTGTAAAATGTTACGTCCGTTTCAAGAAGGCAAGGGCGGCGGGTTAGGAAATGGAATTTAGAAGCATTAAAAGGATTAACGATGAAGTGGCATCAGCAGGCTGTAGAGAAAATGATGGATGACGGTAAAGAGCTGAGTACTATCGAAGAAAAATGGGAATGTATCAAGCAATGGATATCGGAAGCCGCAAAAGACACTATAGGAACCGTTAACGGGAAAAGAATAAGGAAACCATGGGTAACGGATGAGATGATTGCAAAGATGGAAGAGAGAAGAAGATGGAAAATCTAAACACAGAGTTAGGCAAAATGAAGTACAAAGAGTTAAACAATAAATTGAGAAGGGCCACAAATAAAGCAAAAGAAGAATGGTGGAAAACGCAATGCGAGGATATGGAAAATTTACAGAGGAAGGGTGACATTGGTGCTCTATACAGCAACGTCATGTTATTATCGGGGAGTAAGAAGGCAAGATCTGTGCTAACAGTTAAGATAAGTGGGGTAAGATAATAGTTAAACCAGGAAAAATCCAAGAGAAATGGAAAGAATATATAGAAACACTGTTTGGTAAATAACATAGGCCGACAAGGTTAGACATAGAAAAGGAACATGACGTAGAAGAAGATGGCTTGGGTCCAGGCATATTCGACGATAAAATAGAAAGGGCATTTAAGGAGAATAAAGCAAAAAAATCCGTGGGGATGGACAACATTCCTATGGAACTGTTGAAATGTTTAGGAAAATACGGGAAAAAGACCCAATATGGACTGATTCGTAGTATCTATGAAGAAGGAATCTGGCCGAAAGATTTTGTGAGATTGATGTTAGTTCCTATTCCAAAATAGGCAAAGGCTACATCATGTGAAGATTACAGAACAATAAGTTTGATATTGTTCTGTAATCCGTTTGTTATTATGATAAGGACGTTTTTCCTGTTTTGTAGATTTCGAGAAAGCGTTTGATAGAGTGAATTGGGAAAAATTAATGCGTGTATTGCAGAAAATAGGAATGGATTGGAGGGACAGGAGACTGATCCGCAACCTGTACATGTCTCAGACTGCTCAGGTGCGAGTGGGGAACGAAGAGTCCGGATTGGCAGTGTTAGGAAGAGGTGTAAGGCAGGGCTGCTCATTGTCACCGGTGCTGTTCAACGTATATGTGGAGGAAATGATTAAAGAGGCATGGGGAGAACTGGAAGTAGGAATGAAAGTCGGAGGGGAATTCGTAAAATCGGTTAGGTTTGCTGATGGCCAAGCATTAGCTGCTCCGTCAGCCAAGGTGATGCAAGCATTGCTGAGTGAATTGGAGGTTCAGTGCGATAAATATGGGATGAGAATCAATATTAATAAAACAAAGGTTATGCGATTTTCCAGAAAGAAATAGGCTAAGATAAATATTAAAATAGACGGGGAAAAAATAGAGCAGGTAGAACAGTTTACATATCTCGGAACTGTTTTGGACCAATACGGTCAAAGTGGTAGGGACATAAGGAGAAGAATTGCGCTAGGCAAGGAGGCTTTCTCAAGGAGGAAGGAGTTAATGACGGGGACGTTGAGTAGGGAGGTAAAGAAAAGACTCGTAAAAACTCTGATATGGAGCTTAACTATGTATGGCGCGGAAACGTGATCACTAAAGCAGGAGGATAGACGTGGATTGGAGGCTTTTGAAATGTGGGTGTGGAGAAGAATGGAGATGGTGAAATGGACCGAAAGGAAAACATATAAGGAAGTACTGGAGATGGTGGGTGAGGATAGGGGTTTGTTGAGAGAAATCTTATGGAGGCAGGAAAAATGGATGAAAGGCGTATTGAGCGGTAGTGGAATGTTGAAGAAGGTAATAGAGGGGAGAATGTTGGGCAAGCGAGGAAAGGGCAGGAACAGGATAGGGATGTTGGACGGGATGAAGGGAGGAAGGAAGTACACAGAGATGAAGAGGGACCTGATGTAGATTAGGTTGCTGGATTTGGTTTTGTTTTGGAGTTACAAAAATGTTTATTTGATAGTTGTGTCCATCCAAAAACCTACCTTAACCGGTAGATTACCTTTAAAAAATACGAATGTATCGTTACTTGTGAGGTCACCCGCCCGATGACCAATGAGTAAGCGTTTCGCAGTGAGGAAGTGGAAATTTGCTTAAAAATATAATTAGATTGCTTTTATTTTTTTTTGATGGTCGTTTTGTAGTTGTCCCATGGGCCATTCTTCATCGTATTTTTAAAATTATGAATTATAGTACGACATAAGCGCTAGTTCAACACTTCATTGCCACCAATTCATTAATTTAACGATTCCCAGAATCACACTGACAGCTTGTTAACTATCCATTGAAATGATTCCACTATTAGCAATAAATGAATGGCATGGTTCCAGGCGTCACTTTGGGGAAGCGATTAGAATCAGAAAATAGGTGAAGAGGGCTGATGATGACTTTGTAAGTTGAAACCGTGGTCGTGTTTAATAAAATATATGTGGAATAACTAAGTATTTTTTTCCGAAAGCTTAAAGTTTAGAAGTGAAAGTATATATTCAACTACACTCGATTGTTATCTTCACTCACTGATCGAACTTCTTCCGAGCCACGAAATGCGGGCCTGTCGAAATTATTACTTCTAAAATTGTTGAGTCTAAAATCCACGAAATAACTGAGCATATAAAACTCTAGCATCCACTTTCATTTTTCGCCAGAGCCATTAGACCAACTAATTATTTTAACCAATTATTAAGATTTTACAAAAGATTCCCATTCATAATTCACCGGCGTCATATGGCGGCTGCATTTCTACGTTGCTCGGGGTTTTTAATTTTCTCATTTAATTAAGCAAGAGACGATTCATTTCCACAAAAGTCCTTCTGGCCGTTCCGTCCCGCCATTAATATTTCCGTCTCACTTGAACGCGCACACGCTAATCGTCTCTTTCCATTAATATTTTCCCTCGTCTCTGGTTCAAGTCGTGTCGGAATGAAAACGTTCGGAGGCCCAAGGCTCGGAAGAGTTCGGCTTTTGCTATTTTTTGAGGAATTTATGGTTCAGAAGGATCAGGAGGTAAGAAGCTCAGATTTTCCCATCTGTCAAACATAATGACGTCTAGTAACATACCATGTACCAGGAAGACAAACTCCCAGAAGCTTCAAAAGAAATTTATCCTGAGGGAAAAAAAATCTGGAAGTAATATCTTGAAAAATAAAATTCCCCATCACGGAATATGCTTTATTGTACTAGTAAAACTTCGTGTATGGAGATTTGAAATAAAAATTTGCATAAGTTTGTATATGTACGAGTATGCACGCATGTGTGTGTGCATATATATATATATATATATATATATATATATATATATATATATATATATATATATATATATATACATACACTTTTTTGGAAAACCCACAAACGTGTAATGTAAATTCACTGATAGTCATAACAAACACAGAAACCAAAACACACAAAAGAGGGAAAACTCACTGGTTCTCGAATTTTCGGTGGTCCAACCACCTTTCTCAAGAGGAATTAAAAAGGAATTAAAGGAAGTTCTGTTCCTAATTCCTCTTGAGAAAGGTGGTTGGACCACCGAAAATTCGAGAACCAGTGAGTTTTCCCTCTTTTGTCTGTTTTGTTTTCTGTGTTATTATGACTATCAGTGAATTTATATATATATATATATATATATATATATATATATATATATATATATATAATTATTAGGTAAGCTACCGTTTAAGGTAGGTTTTTGGATGGACACAACTATCAAATAAACATTTTGTGACTCCAAACAAAACCCAATCCAGCAACCTAAACTACATCAGGTCCCTCTTCATCTCTGTATACTTTCTTCCTCCCATCATCCCGTCCAACATCCCTATCCTGCCCTTACCTCGCTTGCCCAACATTCCCCCCTCTATTACCTTCTTCAACATTCCACTACCGCTCAATACGCTTTTCATCCATTTTTCCTGCCTCCATAGGATATCTCTTAACAAACCCCTCTCCTCACCCACCATCTCTCATACTTCCTCATTGTTTTCCTTTCGGTCCATTTCAAATTCTCCATTCTTCTCCACACCTACATTTCAAAAGCCTCCAATCTACGTCTATCCTCCTGCTTCAGTGACCACGTTTCCGCGCCGTACATAGCTACGCTCCATATCAGAGTTTTTACGAGTCTTGTCTTAACATCCCTACTCAACGTCTCCGTCATTAACTCCCTCCTCCTTGAGAAAGCCTCCTTGCCTAGCGCAATTCTTCTCCTTACGTCCCTACCACTTTGACTGTGTCGCGGCGGACATAGGTGGGGAGGTCGGGTCGATAATGTATGAAGGCAGCCTTCTTACTTTAAATACATTTATTGTCTAGAGACATATATCGAGAACACAATTACAATCAAGCCATGGAGAACAATTTACAACTAATCCATGGCGAACAACTTACAACTAAACGTGGTGGGCGATCACGGTATAAGTCGGGAGCGAGCCGATCAGTACCCCGTGGTCCCGTGCTCGGTCGTGTTGGTCGCCGGCTGCTCGCACTGGGAACAAGTCCGACCCAACGCTCCTATCCGACGCAAGGCGCCGAACCCGGCTCCGTACTCGGTCGTGATGGTCACCGGCGGGTCACTGGGAGCACGTCCGAACCAACGACCCTTATGTCGCCAAGCACAAGACTCTCTATGACGCAAAGCACAAGACTCCCCGGACCCTTAGGCATGTGGCCAATATATACCGTCTTTTCCAGTAGGGGACGTTGTTAATCTTCCTCAAGGAATGACGTCTCCGCTAGCCACGCCTGGACCCTTGCCCTGCGGGGGTTACCGAGGGTCAGACACACGTGGCCCGCACTGGCAGGGTCACATCCGGTTCATGTCCTGTGCAGCATTTGGACACCTTCAGTGCAGGACGGATGGTCACTCGGGGAACTCTTTGTAACTAATCTTTGTAACTAATAGCTTGCAGCCGCGCGGAAATAAATGCTTGCAGCCGCGCGGCCATGTCCTTGCGACAACCGTATTGGTCCGAAACACTTCCGGGATATGTAAACTGCTCTATCTGGTCTATTTTTTCCCCGCCTATTCTAATATTTAGCTTAGCCCTTTTCTTTCTGGAAAATCGCATAACCTTTGTCGCATAACACACATATATATATATATATATATATATATATATATATATAAAGATATATATATAATATATATATATATGTATATATATATGTATATAATATATATATATATATATATATATATATATATATATATTATTCTCACACATAGAAATACATATATAAGGAAAGGGGATAGGAAAACACATAAAAGACAAACACAGGAAAGGTGGGGAAGGCGGATTTGAGCAGGTCACAAATGTAAAAATATTTCCTTATCCGGGATTTAAACCACGGGTCCTCCACTTGCCGGGCGGATGCTCTACCAACCAAGCTAATAAGGAATCCAGATTTACACAGAGATCTGCGATCTTATAAGTGCTCCAAGGTACCTCTTCATCTCGGTGTACTTCTTTCCTCCCTTCATCCCGTTCAACAACCTATCCTGTTCCTGTCCTTACCTCGCTTGCCCAACATTCTCCCCTCTATTGCGTTCTTTAACATTCCAGTAACGCTCAATACGCCTTACATTCATTTTTCCTGCCTCCATAGGATTTTTCTCAACAAACCCCTCTCCTCACCCACCTTCTCTAGTACTTTCTTAGTTGTTTTCCTTTCGGTCCATTTCACCTTCTCCATTCTTCTCCACACCCACATTTCAAAAGCCTCCAATCTACGTCTATCCTCCTGCTTCAGTGACCACGTTTCCGCGCCGTAGATAGCTACGCTCCGTATCAGAGTTTTTACGAGTCTTGTCTTAACATCCCTACTCAACGTCCCCGTCATCAACTCCCTCCTCCTTGAGAAAGCCTCCTTGCCTAGCGCAATTCTTCTCCTTACGCCCCTACCACTTGGACCGTATTGGTCCGAAATATAGTACTTCCGAGATATGTAAACTGTTCTACCTGCTCTAGTTTTTCCCCTCCTATTTTAATATTTAGCTTAGCGTTTTTCTTTCTGAAAAATCGCATAACCTTTGTTTTATTAATATCGATTCTCATCCCATATCTATCGCACTGAACCTCCAATTCACTCAGCAATGCTTGCAACCCCTTGGCTGACTGAGCAACTAATGCTTGGTCATCAGCAAACCAAACCAATTTTACGAATTCCCCTCCGACTTTCATTTCTACTTCCAGTTCTCCCCATGCCTCTTTAATCATTTCCTCCACATATACGTTGAACAGCACCGGTGACAATGAGCAGCCCTGCCTTACACCTCTTCCTAACACTGCCCATCCGGACTCTTCGTTCCCCACTCGCACCTGAGCAGTCTGAGACATCTACAGGTTACGGATCAGTCTCCTGTCCCTCCAATCCATTATCATTTTCTGCAATACATGCATTAATTTTTCCCAATTTAGTCTATCAAACGCTATTTCGAAATCTACGAAACAGGCAAAAACGTTGATTATATTCTATATTCCTCTCGACTAGTGATCTCATTACTGCAATGGCATCACGCGTACCTCTTCCTTTCCTAAACCCAAACTGATCATCCCCTAAGTAATCATTTGCCCTACTCTCTATTCTTTTGTTGATGATCGTGAGAATAACATTAGCTGCGTGGGATAGCAAACTTATTGTTCTGTAATGCTCACATGATGTAGCCTTTACCTTTTTCGCAATAGGAACTAACACTGATCTCACAAAGTCTTCCGGCCGGATTTCTTCCTCATAGATACTACGAATCAGTCCATATAGAGACTCCTTCCCACATTTTCCTAAACATTTCAATAGTTCCACAGGAATGTCGTCTTCCCCCACGGCCTTATTTGCTTTAATGTCCTTTGATGCGCTTTCTATTTCAATATATATTTTGATATAAATAAATAAATATATATATATGCAGGTCGCGGTGGTCTAGGGGGTAGAGCGTTGGAATACTGACCGGAGGGTCCCGGGTTCGATTCCCGGGCAAGGCACTTTGGGCACCTGCAGCTCCACCCAAGCTAGTTGTTTTTTCGGGTTCCAGATCTTCCTGGGAAACCATAACCGGCACAGGGAAAGGAACTGGCCCCCCTACCCTGATGTGTGAATATTCACACGCCGTCGGGCTTGGTACATGGGTGAGCTCTACCATCACCTACTAAACCGACCTTCGGGTTGATTACTGTGTTTATGGTTTATATATATATATATATATATATATATATATATATATATATATATATATATTTATATACATATATTTTATATATATTATATATATATATATATATATAATATATATTAACGAAAAGGTTATTATAAATGAAAAGCAATCATTATTTCATAGAATACCTTTTAATGTAGGCTTTTGATGAACACGGATCATTGTATTTCTTAGGTTCGTCTAAGCAAGGCAATCTGGCATACCACACTGTTCTAAACGTCCGTCAACCCCGTATACTTCCTTCATTCATTCTGTGTAACATCCTTATACTATTCCAACCCCTTCCTCGTTTGCCCAACCTTCTCCCCTCTATTACAGTCTTCAACATCCCATTGACAATTAAAATGCTCTTCAACCATTTTTCTTGGCTCCTTATGATTTCCCAACAATACCCTCTCCTCCACATTCAACGTATTTCCTCGTTTGTTCTCATTTCCATCGCTTTCACCTTTTCAATCCTTAGCCCCATTCTTCGTCTATTATCTTGATTAAACGCCATGTTTCCGAAAATCAAACTCCATATCAAAGTTTTAACGATCCAGTTCTTAACATCCTTACTCAACGTCCCTCTCTTCAACTCCCTCCTAGTGAACGCCTCCTTTCCTAACCCTATTCTTTTCCTTTTGTCCGTGCTACTTTGACGATTTTGGTCCAAAACATTTCTGAAATAAGGATATTGTTCCACGTTTTCTAGTTCTTTTCCTTAAATTTCAGCTTACAGATTAAACTTTCTTTATTTCGAAAACCTCTTTACTCTTGTTTTTTATATTCATTACTCTTCCATACCTACCATTTTTTTCTCGTACGCTCAGACTATAGTTCTATCTTGACTGAGGCATTTATGAGGCTTTTCAATTCAGTTTTTAATTTTTAATTATCTAATTAAGGAAAGAAAAATGAAATGTTGTAACCTAGTCCATCATTCGAGGAAAATGTCAAAAAACAAGAAAATCACTGAGAGATTGAGAATGACGTGTATTAAAAATTAAAGAGTGCATCCATTGGGAGCGTTGCGCCCGAACGAAGGGCGATACTTTGACTGCCTTGAGTCACGTGAGCACACGATGCTCCATCGTCGGGAAATTTCCCAACTCGTTGAAAACTTGAGCGTCGCGGTGGAGAGGATAGAGAGAGGTCGTTGTCACAGAGCCCCGGTTTTGGAGACGAGAATGCACAGTTGGCGCGGAGTCTATGACACCCCCTCCCCCTATCCCTCGAATTCTCCTTGATCCCCCTCCCCCCATCCCCCTCAATTCACGTCTAATTCCTTCCTCCCTCCTCCACATTTGTTCCCCCGTTGCTTCGCTAATCAACCCCTGTGGTACATCCTGTGCCCCGTCAGAGCGAGGGTGTTGGCTTCACCGTACGCTTGGAAGCGATCTGAAGTACGAAAATTGCGGCGCGAGCTAGAAATTAAGGACTTCTATAGTTCTTGCCTCTTTTCGCCCCTAGTACTTTGTCTTCTACAATTATTGAAAAACAGGAAGGCTGTTTCCTTCAACATCCGGTGAGCTGGTGGAAGAATCGAGATTGAAAAAATATCTTTTCATTTTCTCTAAAATATTAAATGCATATTCCATGATGCTCCTCAAGATTGTCGCCACGGACATCAAAACATATTTATTGTAGCCGAACATCAGCTTTCATACACATTGGAACCGAGCACTCCATTCATTCACAAAAGCTCTGGAGGCCATCTAATTATTCACATTGCTCCTCTCCAGTGCAACATCCATTACCACTTACACAAGCCACAACCTTTATTATTATCATTGCACCAAGCAGTTATCTGCTTTGCTAACGTACATTTCGATGGGTCTCGGCACTACAAACACTGTAATTGCAATTGTATACTCTTGAGCCCTCACAGCATGACATAACATGTGCTTAGACCTCACACTACACATTACAGTAATTTGTCTTTATGTTTGTCAATATTGTCTATCTCCCTAACTTCATCCGAATTCCCTATTATTTTCCTCCCTCTACCTCCCCTTCCCAGAATTCTGCTTTCTGTCAATGTCTTCAGCATCCTATTAGCTCTCACTATCTTACGTCCACTCGTCCTGCCTTCTTCGAATTTCTGCCAACATGCATCTCTATTCCCGTTCCACCTAGAAATTTGTGGCCGTTCTTCCTTTCCATCCATTTTATTTTTCTTATCCTTGCTCACCCCAAAGTCTCGAAAACCCGCAATCTACGCTTCTCTTTCGGCGCCATTCGCACATTTTATCAACTAATAAAAGTAAGCTCCGATCTACATCGTTCACCCTCTTACACAAAGTGCTCCTCATCGCCATTCGCTCCTCTTCATAAACGCTTCTTCACCGAATGCAAATTCTTTAAATACCCTCACTCCTTCTCCACCACCTTCTTCTTAAATACGCCTACTTCATTCTTCATCACAACTCTTCTACCGTTTTAATTGTGTATAATTGTTAATGTCCTATAGCTTCAATGCCTCTTTTAGCCCTGCTATTTCTCATAACCACATTCCATTTGTTTTCTTATGATTTATTCTCTCCCCATTCCAATTGAACCAATCTGCATCCACATAAATACCCCGTGATCCACCAAAAAGGTATGAGGCGGGGGTGGAAGTACCGTGTGGGATGGGTAAGGAGTAAGGGAAAAGAAGGGAGAGGAGGAGAAAATTCATTCACTATAAAACTATTTAAAAATATTCATATTTAAATTCTGGATGGAAACTCATTTTGAAACAAGTGGTAGTATCACCCAACAGAATAGTTATTCGTCATGCGAAAAAGAAGGTTCTCTCTTTCTACATATCCTACTTGGTATGCAGCCATGAGAAGAGCACTTGGCAGAGGATTTTAGGTCTCTATCCATCAGTATTATTGTTGATTAGGAACTAATGGCATTCGGGAATTGCGATTTGTCAAGAGTAACCTACATTTCTTGCTGTTTAGCCAACAATTATTAGCTGGCAGACGTAAGGGAGGAAACGTTTTAGAATTTCCATTTTAATGAAAAGTTTAAAAATTATCATCATCATCAGTGTTTCAATACTAAGTTTGGAATATTGCAGCCCTCCATTCGCCTCTATTTAATGTCAATCCCTGATACCTTTTCTGTTTTACGTCTTTCTTAATTTGTCCTATGTACATGTCTCTTTGTCTTTCTCGTGTGATCTTTCCTTCTATTTTTCCTTCTATTATATTCTGAAACAATCCATTGTGCCTCAATGCGTGTCCAATCCATCTATTTCTTCTTTGCCGTAGAGTTCTCCATATGGTTCTATCCTCTTCTGCTCTTCTGTATAATTCCTCGTTCCTCACTTTGTCTGTCCATTTAATATTTAGCATTCTCCTCCAGCACCATGTTTCTATTCTTCGCTGGTCCACTTTTCCAATGTTCCAAGTCTCGGAACCATAGAGTGCCATGCTCCGCACGAAAGTCTCGACGAATTGTTTCCTTGTTTCCAGCCTTAGGTTCTTTGAACATATTAATTGCCTCTTCTTCAAGAATGCGTTCTTAGCTTGGGCTATTTTTCGTTTGATGTCGGTCGAACTTCTTCCATCCCATGCCATGCTGCTACCGAGGTAGATGAAGGATTCCACTTGCTCTAGTTTCACCCCTCCAATGGTGATATCTGCATTCAGCTTCTCTCTCCCGCACAAAAGGATTTTAGTTTTCTTCTTGTTGATGTTCATATTATATTCCCCAGCACTTATATATATCCATAGCACTTAAAGAGTTGCTTGCAGGTCCTCTCGCGACTCCGCCACTACTGCGATGTCATCTGCAAACCGGAGCACGTTGATTTCTTCTCCATTTACCTCGACTCCTTTGACACCCAATTCTTGTGTTTCTTTTATTGCCTCTTCCAGGTATACGGTGAATATTGCTGGCGAGAGGTCACATCCTTGTCTTACTCCTTTGTTTATTTAATTATAATTTTGAAGTCTTATAATTTAAAATTATAAGACTTTGAAAATCAAAATACGAGATGATTTTTTGTTCCGTAACGTTGCTTGGTTGTAATGCGATCACCTTCTCTGAAGTACACGGATATAAAGTTAAGTTCCGGTAAGGCGAAGCAGAAGCTCGTGCGTTGAAATAATTTGGAATAAACTTGTTATTAACTCTTGATTATATAATAATTTTTCTACTTTCCATCAGCATCATTCATTTATGTGAGGCATAAAGGCCATTATAATTCAATAAAATATATTATCAAGACAATAAAAGTAATGGGATGAAAAAACTGTCCATTGCTCATTTTGGTTATCAGTTATAGAAGTTTTGGAATGGTTTTCATATTTCCGTACGAGAAAAAAATGAAGACCCAATTGATCGAGGGATACCAGAAATTACTACTGAGTTGGAATTGGAAATTCTATTCACTGCCATTCACTCCTCTCTTCTCAAAGCGTGCGGTGAGCCGTGAATGGAATTAGTCAACCAATTGATAATATTACATATAGTACTTCCCTGAATTCCGTCGTGGAAAGTAAATGACCGCGTGTAATTTTAAAATTCAGCCCCGGTGTATCCTTTGGTACAGCAGCGAGCGGCCCCACGGATCGATGGAGTGAGGGGCAATCCCTTCATTAAGAGGGACGCTCGGACGGTGGGCAAAGGCGAGAAAAGGAACCGACCCCCCCCCCCCCCCACCCTCTCTCTCTCTCTGCCCGGCGCGGCGGCGGACTCCCGACCCCTTCATCTATCGATGGAGCCAACACACCCCTCCGTCCATCCGGACGGATTCCCTCCCACACATCCATTAAACCACGCCCCTCCTCCTCGTCCTCCGATTCCTAATACGCACGCCCAACCCCAGGAGCACACGAGCCACCCGTATTTCATTCAACCACCCTCAAACGCAAATGCCCCTTCGTCACTCACCAGTACCCTTTGTTTGACTCTGCAGTTTGAAATGGATATTATTATTATTGTTGATAATAATACGAATGCGGCCTTCGTGGTTGTAAAATTCTAAGAGATGCTCGCGTACAGCGGGTTTCTGCCCGCTCTAATTGACGGTGGACGTGGTCATGTTACGTGAGGTGTCTTCTTTACGTCTGCGTTGATTGGCAAGAAACCATGAAAACTTCCTAAAAGGGGACAACGGATGAATTCAATCCTTTCCATGAAGACCGGTATCTGTTGACATTTTCAAAAAATGAAAATGTAACTTGAAAAAGTTCAATGAATCAACTCACCCACATTCAGGGAAAGAGTGGTGAGCAATAAATGCTTCAAGTTAACAAAGCAAAGAGGGCGTTGAAATGAAATTCTTCGCACGAAACCCCACTCATAATTTGCAAAATTTGTACATTTTTTAAGTACGAATGTATATTTCTTGCGAGTAAGCTTCATATCTTAACTTTTTTCCATTTTGTTCAAATAAATCAAGTGATTTTTTAATTGACTGAGAATATTTTGGAGAAAAAGTTGAAACTTTGGTCTCTAGATAACACATTACTGATCAAATGTGATCATGACATTGATGTAACCCGTGTAGCCCATACATCTAAAACGTACCCCAGTAACAGGCATGATGCACGCATCGGATTTTGAGATGCGAGGCACACTGACGCGATAAAATGAATAGAAATGAAACTAATGGTGGAGTTGAAAGGCGAATGAAGCGAAAACATGAACGCGCGCGGACTTGATGAGTGAATTACGAAACATGGTGCGTGCATGTCGATGAGTGAATTGCTGTATTCTAGGTTATAGGGCTCCAAATGAAGGGTTAGGCGAGGTTTAGAAGTGCAGGGGTGCATATTCCCCTGATCTACCAAACACCGAACCTGATCTGTACGATTAATGTTGCTAATAATCATGAAAAGGCCCCTGAGGGCCTGAAAAAGCAGGGACGGTTTGAGAAGGACTACAGATGCAGACAGAGGACGCGCGAGGGCTTGTTCTTCCCGGTCACACCCTTTGGCCCTCAATGGTTGGGCAACAGACCACGCCAGCTGAATGCACGGGCTTCCACTTCGACCCCCTCCCCCTTTGGTGCGTGGTGATTGATGGGGCCCCGGTGACCCCACAGTTCCGCGTGCATTTTCCATCCCCCAACCCTTACACATCTCCAACCCCCACCAGAAAATGCCATTCCACACCCTCCTCCTGCTTGGCGAACAGGAGTGATGGCATCAGCGGGGGGAGTGGGGGTCGCTGTCTTCAACCCTCGCTCGAGGGGAAGGGGGGGCGGGAAAATGGCCGAGGAAAGGAGGGACCCTAGGCCCACTCGGCTCGGATCGTCGCGGAGGCCCTGCCTGCTTGGAGGGCCCTTCGGCGCTGCCAAGTGAGTTAAGGGCGGGCACACATCCCACGAGAAGAGATGCTTTCGCCGTGCTTATTTCATTTGGTGGATGTTGGGGAGCATATAACGGGTGCCGAGGGTCCGTTACAAACCCTTTTCTCTCTCCCTGCCTGCTTGCTGGTTTTAAGCACCTTTGAATAATTCAATCATCGTGGTATCCTGACCAAGGGGAAATCCATGTTGTTATGAAAATGAGCTTGTCGAAAAAGATGGAAAGACACAAAAACGAAATATTTTAATATTTTTAAACAATATGTATCTCAAGAAAAAATGATTTAGGAAGATCCTTAACGGAAGACTAAAAAGTGAAACCCATTAATTGTGAAAATTTCCCATGCACATCACAATATTTGCAAACAGAAATACTTTTAGCACTAACTTTACAAAACAAAGCAATGCCATGTGATTGATAACTGCCAAAAGAATTCTAAAAATGGTCTATGAAACGCTTTACTTATGCATTTTTTAAAGTAAATTTAAATAAACTAACAGAAAAAAATTCTTATTGCAAAATTTAAATTCAGTCCCAAGGTCGTAACTAAATGCAAGTAACTTAATATTGCTGCAAGAATGTCACTGCGATGCACTCGTTGCTTTTGTTATGGAGCTAACTTAACTGTTCGAAACTGGAAATAATCCCTTAAATTAAAATATTACCATTTGAATGTTTTTCCAATTCTTTTTATCGATACCTACGAAATAACTCGACCTCGATCCTATGTGAGAAATTCAAAATTTCTAGCAAAAATAACGAAGGCTAAATTCTGAGTGACTTCAACAAAGATGTCAATGTCATGGAAAATTCCGGATAAATGGAAGATTTTGTTCATATAATTCCCCTTCGAAAAGGGTTTCCTTAAGGATACGGCCAATTTTGAGATTTTGGCGAGTGTTATAAGTACGCAATTTGTAGGTATTAAAAAATCTTCTATTATTTTCATAGATAGCAATAACATAACAAATACATTCAGCATAATAATAAGCCTCTTATCGGCTTCCATCTTCCCCTCATTTTCCACAATCTCCCTTTTATCACGGTGCAATCAACAGTTTGATACACATCTCAACATTTACTCCAATGCACTGCTTAGCTTTTATCGGAGATACCCTAGCAACTTTCTCACCCCTTCTCCACCATATTTAAAGTATCATCATTCGTCTCTCTCCCAGCTAAACTTATCAATATTATTATTATAGGTAATCTACCGGTTAAGGTAGGTTTTGAATAGGAACAAATACCAAAAAATTCTCCCCTAAGAAAGCGAGATATCCTACTCCATCACAGAGACCCTAATAATCTCCGTGTACCTCCCCATGTACCCGGTCCATTATCGCTATCTTGTTTCTGCCCTTTCCTCGTTTGTTAAAATTCTCTCCTAAACTACAGTCCTCAACATCCCACTGCCGCTCAATAGCCCTTTCATCCATTAATCCTGCCTCCATAGGATTTCTCCCAAAAAACACATCTCCGCCCCATCCCCAACTTTCACATTTGTTTTCCTTTCTGTCCACTTTACCTTCTCCATTCTTCTCCACATCCATATTTCAAAAGCCTGCAATCTACGTCTATCACCCTAAGTTACGTTCCATATCAAAGTTTTTACGAGTCTTTTCTTAACCTCCCTATTCAACGGACCCGTCATCACCTCCCTCCTCCTTGTGAAAGCTTCTTTCCAAGCGCAATTCTTCTCCTTACGTCCCTACTACTTTGACTGTGTTGGTCCAAAACATTTCCGAGATACGTAAACTCTTCTACCTGCCCTATTTTTCCCCTCCTATTTTTAATATTTAGCTTATCCAATTTCTTTCTGAAAAATCGCATAACCTTTGTTTTATTAATATTGATTCTCATCCCATATCTATCGCACTGAACCTCCAATTCACTCAGCAACGCTTGCAATTCTTTGGCCGACTGACAAACCAAAGCCTAGTCATGAGCAAACTTAACTGATTTTACGAACTCCCCTCCGACTTTCATTCCCACCTCCAGCTCTTCCCATGCCTCCTTAATCATTTCCACCAAACATACGTTGAAAAGCACCGGTGACAATGGGCAACCCTGCCTTACAACTCTTCCTAACACTGCCCATCCGGACTCTCCGTTCCCCACTCGCACCTGAGCAGTCTGAGGCATGTACGGGTTGCGGATCAGTCTCCTATCCCTCCAATCTATTCCTATTTTCTGCAATACACTCATTAGTTTTCTCAATTCACTTTATAAAACGTCTTTTCGAAATCTACGTCAATCAGAATGTATTTGCCTCTTCCAGGCAAATACGTCCTGATTGTATTCTATATTCCTCTCGATTAATGATCTCATTACTGCAATGGTATCACGCGCACCTCTCCCCTACCTAAACCCATACTGATCATTCCCTAAGTAATCATATTCCTTACTCTCTATCTTTTTGTTGATGGTCCTGTTAACAACTTTAGCTGCGTGGGATAACAAACTTATTGTTCTATGGTCCTCACATGATGTTGGCTTTACCTTATTCGGAATAGGAACTAAAACTGATCTTACAAAATCTTCCGGCCAGATTTCTTCCTCATAGATACTACGAATCGGTCCATATAAAGTTTTCCTTCCACACTTTCTTAAATCTTATAGTAGTTCCGCAGGAATGGTGTACCCCCTCACCCACCCTTGTCTGGTTTCTTCTCCCTTAATGCCCTTTCTATTTCATCGTCGAGTATGCCTGGACCTAAGCTATCTTCCTCTACGCCATGTTCCTTTTCTATGTCTTGTTGGCCTAAGTTCTTTACCATACAGCGTTTCTATATATTCTTTCCATCCCTCTTGGAACTTTTCTGTGTCAACTATTATCAAATCCGACTTTTCTCTAACTGTTAGCACAGATCTACCCTTCTTACTTCCCGATAGTGTCATAAACTTTTTGTATAGCGCACCAATTTCATCCTTCCCCTGCAAACTTTCCATATCCTCACACTGCTTCTTCCATCATGCTTCTTTAGGCTTATTTCCTGCTCGTCTCAATTTAGTTTAACTTCTTTTTACTTCCTTTTGCCTAAGCCTGTGTTTAAATTATTCCATTTTCTTTTCTAATCCATCTTTCTAATCATCTTATCTGTGATCCATGGTTTCCTCGTCCTTTTCATATACACCTACATAATACCCCGTACGCCGCCCTAAGGGTGACTTTTCACGAATCTTGTAGTTATATTCTGGATTTTATCTATCTCGTTTTGCTAATTTCTCCCAAAGAGCCCAAATTTTTGGGGCATATTCCAAATTTTGTCTAACTAGAACAAAATAACACATCTCTTTAACTTTCTCATTAGATTTCCCCACCACCCGTTTAATGAAGCCCAGTTTCTTTAAAGCGGATCCGCATATTGTCCTGATATGTGCTCCCCATGAAAGACGTGGTGTTAAAACTAACCCCAAATATTATACTTGTTTGGCCGTAGTTAGTACTGAACCCTCTATTTCGTAGTTTATGTCCTGTTCCCCACTTCTTTTGCTCCAACATTACAAAATTGCGCATTTGTCTGTATCAAGCATTAATCCGCATTTCTTGCACCAATCCGATATTGTGCATAAGTCTCTAGAGAGTAGCTCGCGATTTAGTTGGCTTCTTATTTCCCTGTATACCACCGTGTCATCAGCAATTAACCTGAGATTACTACTAACGTGTGCGCTTAAGTCATTAATGTATATTAAGAATAGAAGAGGCCCTATTACACTTCCCTGGGGGACGCCCGATGTTACATCTCTTTCCTTTGAGCACAACCCATCGATGACTACTATTTGTTTGCGATTTGACAAGAAGTCTCTAATCCAATTAATAATTTTCCCATTGATCCCATAGCATCTAAGCTTGGTTAACAATTTATTGTGTAGGACTTTATCGAAGGCTTTTTTGAAAGCTAGGAATACAGCGTCAACCTGTGTGCTGTTTTCCCTCGATCTAAGTATATGGTGAATGAAAAGACCTAATTGTGTTTGCAAGATCTTCTCTTCCTAAATCCGTGCTTATTGTGTCTTAGTATTTTCCTACTATCAGGAAACCTCATTATGTTACTGACAATAATGTGTTCTAATATTTAACAAGAGATCGATGTCAAAGAAATGGGTCGGTAACTGGTTGGTTTATCCCTATCCCCGCCTTTATAAATAGGAGTTAAATGGTCCAGCTCCCGAGGAACTGAGCCATCTTCTATCGATCTTAGGAAAACAATTTCTAAAAACGGGGCAATGTCTTCGACTAACGTCTTCAATGTTCTAGCAAGGATTTCTTCCGGACCAGGTGATGTGTTTGGTTTTATGCTACTTAGTATGGGTCGTGGTGGTCTAGTAGGTAGAGCGTTGGACTACTGACCGGAGGGTCCCGGGTTCGATTCCCGGGCAAGGCACTCTGGGCACCTGCAGCTTCACCCAAGCTAGTTGATTTTTCGGGTACCAGATCTTCCTGGGAAACCATAACCGGCACAGGGAAAGAAACTGGCCCCCCTACCCTGATGTGCGAATATTAACACGCCGTCGGGCTTGGTACATGGGTGAGCTCTACCATCACCTACTAAACCGACCTTCGGGTTGATTACCTTGTCTATGGTTTTATGCTACTTAGTAAATGTTCTATTCCATTCTTAGTCAGTGTTATGTCGCTCATATGCTCCCTGGGTGGGTGTGGAGGATCATTTGGTGCGTTTGTGTCTTTGTTATAGACTCTCTGGAAAAACTTGTTCAAAGTACTTGCCTTTTCAAGCTGCCTGTAATAATTAATAAAAAAGGAGTGTAGTACGTTGAGCATGATGCATTTTGTTGTACTACCACATTCTTTCAGTTTCCATTTGGAAGGCTTTCATATAAACAACATGTTCACTTTTTAAACTAATTTTTAAATTTAATTTCTTTGCCTTCTTAATACAGATCTGAGTTCTCCGTTGTACCATCAAGGATCCTCACTTTCGCATTTAAGTTTGGATGGAATGAACGCCTTCATTCTTCCTCGTGTAATATTTAAGAAATAACTTCAGGTGTTCTCTGTATCGGTTATCAGTGTTTTTGTCTCGTATTCTGGCAATTCGTTTTTCAAATATTCTCGTAGTCCGTTATATTTTACGCTTTTCTTTGTTACTTTTCACGAACTTAGTTTTTAACTCTACAAAAATTGCCATATGGTCACTAAATCCGTCCATTATTTCAATATTTGCCACGATTTCGGGCAGAGAAGTCGTGAAGATATCAGCTATGCTGTGGCCCCGTGTTTGTTATTTAACAATTTGTTCTAAAGAGTGTTTTGTTGAATATTGAGGAGTTCTAGGCATGAATGTCTGTTTTTGGCGAATGTTCCTACGCAGTGCATGCCCCAGTCCATTGACGGTGGATTTGTGTCACCAGCGATTATAATAATACTGCTGCTATGCTTGTTACTAAGAGAGGATATTTGTTCATGAAGCTTGTGTAGAATATCTGTATTGGAATCTGGGGGTCTGTAAACTGAGCACACGAATAGCTTCTGTCGCTGTAGTCCTTAATGTTGCACCAAACGCTTTTTATGTCGTTTTCATCGTATTCCTATCGTTGGCTATTGAGATGTGAATTTACAGCAATGAATACTTACCCACCCAATCTATTGGGCCTGTCCCTTCTGTATATTTGTAAAATCTCATTGTTTTCTATGTCTGCCGTGAACCAACTCGTTACATGTCGTTGTAAAACAAGTTTTTATTTTTTCTATTACTTTCGGGTTCTTAGAGTCATAGTCTGATCTGAAGTGGCAAAACGCGAAGGGTCCTGCATTTCTTTCCCCAATATATGGCCTATACTCTTTACTACCAACCATTCTAAACCCTAGAAATGTGTTCGAATAACCTACGCGCTACAAACTGCGATGCATCAGCAGTAAAATGGACCCCTGAGAGATTAAGTGGTACCCGACACGATGAGAGGACAGGCCTCAAATCAACAAAGTCCGCTCCGATTTCCCGACAGAATCCCAACAATCTCTCGTTTAAACCCTCTATTCGGCTTCAGACGAGCTTTCCGCGGTCAGTACGTGGCACAATACTACTAATACTTAATTTAATTGGGACCTTCAACTCCGCCTCGACCCGTTTCACCTCCGAGTGCATCTCCTAAAAGGAGCTCAGGATCTCTTCAGATCCACGTTCCGAAGCGTCGTTTGCCCCACACGAGCCACAATGCGTAGCTTAGAGCAACCCGTCCAAAGTTTAACAACAAGTTATTTTAGTAGATATTGTTTGGTTTAAAGATATTTTGTGACCTGTAAGTTAGGACTTCGGAGGGATGACAAGAATCCAACGTCTTCCTCCCTTCTTTTGCTTTATTTGTCACCCGTCTCAATGTATCATGTTGCTCTTTGAACTTCTTTTGTCTAACTCTGTGTTTACTTTCTTCCATTTCATTCTCTCATCTATCTTTCTAATCAAATCATCCAAATGATCCATGGTTTCTTGGCCATTGCCCATTTACGGCTCCTATAATTTCATTTGCGACTTCTAATATCCCTTTTTTTTAGATATATTCCAAATTTCCTCGATAGTACTCAGCTCCTTCCTCACTCATGATTTCTCTACAGCCTACTCATTCCAAGTCAATGCTGTCAATGTTTCTACATTCCATTTCCTAGCTCCCTTCCTTATCTATCAGAATCGGATGGTAGAGATCATCAACACTAAATTTTCGTACCGTCATATTCCAATCCCCCATCAGTGTCAAATGTTTCCCTGCAGGAACACACGCGATTATATCCTCTAACTCATCGTACATCCTATCGACTTCTTCCTCCTTGTGATTGCTCGGTGGCACGTATACCTGAACAATGACCAAGTTCGTCGGCTCTGCTTTAATCTCTACGAGTAAAATTCCATCCGGTGCTTACTCTATGCTGACTACGCTTCTTCCTATCTCTATATTTAATATTACGGCAGCCCCTCGTTGGCTCTCGTCCCCGCCGCTGTATATTATTCTATGATTATCACTCCAGTAATCCCCACTATCCCTGCATCTCACCTCGCATAGACCTAAAATATCTATACAGTATTACCTCTTTCCATCTCTCGCTTAATATTCTCTAATATGCCTATCCTCAACATTGTCCTGACATTCCATGTTCCTCTTCTACCTAATTTCGTCTTCCTCTTCTGCGTCTTCTGTCCTGCTTCTTTCGGTTTCCACTGCAAGGGTTTCGTGGGATGACGACCGTGAAGGCCTTGCCTCCCCTCTCTGCCGGGCACGACACACAATTCGTGGCCTAGAATATGAGTCCTCATTTGATCTTGGGAATCATAATTGAGGTGGTTTCCCATTACCTTCCTCAATAGTGTTTTTAACGTGACACCATCACTTAATGACCGCCCCACTGGGGTCAGACGCCTTTGCAGCCGCCTCATTGAGGAACAGACGCTGCGTGGACTACCTTTCGCCTGGCTCCTATGCTTTGACCAACAAATAAATACATAAAATAAATAAAACGATAAAAATAAGAACTAACATAGTTTCCAAAATTCATGAAATTGCCATCTTTTATTTAGAATCAGACAGGAGTACTTTTTGGCTGAAATTGGGAGAAATCCAGTTTATTCAGGGTGGATTTCGACCCTGCCGTTGCGCGCCATATTTGATGAAAGAATAATGTGATTTGTCGGAAAAGCTATTGCAACAAGAATATTAGACGGTACGTACGGTACAAGTTCGCCCCTGGTGCGAAATTAATTCACGTAAACAGTCACGTATAGTGTGTGTATGTGTTTATAAACCCAGGCATCCTACACCGAGTCCCTTTAACCCTGTGAAGGGTCCCACTTGGGTTTGAATGTATGCATGTTTGTAGTTGGTCACTGGCGAGGAAGTAACATTCCTGCAAACTACTGCAAAGGGTATTCTGGCTGAGAGGTTGTGGTTGGTCACTGCCGGGGAATTTCTTCTTCCACAAACCATCACGGCAATCTATATTTTCCTTTTCGGACGAATGCTGCTGATTTATTACGGCCATTGGAGATTTTCTGTAAGCCTATTATTTTACGAGTCGCAGAGCTCAAGTTTTCTCGATTTTTGTAGTAATGTGACAAATAACAAAGTAAGTTCTTGCGGACTTACTATGACTCTTACATGTGTTCATCAAACACCATAAAGTGAAAATGAGCCAACAATACTCGAGATAAAAACAACAAAGAAACAACATATACTTTTTTTCTATGAAAATGTTAATTGCCTTTGAAAATTTTTAACATCTTTTCTTAAAAATATTTACTATGTTTGGAAATGGCTGAAATGGTTCCGAACGCTGACTTTTTCTGAAGAAGATGGTTATATTGAGGTTTGTCAGATATTCTTAAACGGGTACTAGTCCTTTGTGGCCGGTGTTTTACTTTGCGTTGACGGCCAATCGTCTCTGTGTACGTCGGTTGTCCCACGGCCTTCCTTAGTTCTACCCAAGCTTTTTCTCCCTTTATTTAGTATGTGAAACACCTCGCAGAGTGGTCTTCTTTTTCTTTTCTATGATAAAGGCATCCAGCCCAGTACTTTAAAAACTTCATGTGCTCTCCATTCTCCTTCGTATTCATACGTATCCGACCGTAATTGCTTGCACTTTCTTTAGTTTTTCAATATGCCCTTCTACAGGTTACGGCCGCCCTATGTGTGCGCGCACAACCCACACTACATCTACATCTACATAATACCCCGCAAGCCGCCGCACTAACGGTGAATCCTCTAAAATTAGTCTCACGAGGGTCTTATCTGCTCACCAGGGTCTTATCTCAGCGATTGTACTGATCCGTTTTAGGTTCCTTATATCCAACCGCAGAACTTACATCTCATTTCCATTTGCAAATTTCTTGGATTTAAAAGCATTATTGTGGTAATAAATTGCAATAAAAGTTTTCGGTTGAATGTGGCTTCAGAAGGAAGGAAGACCTGAGGTTAGAGCGTCGACTTTGGGCCGGCGGAGAATGAACACTAACGCAGAAGTCGCCCAACGTCGAAATATTTCGCCTCATTGCAGACATATGTCGTGGGAGTCCTCGTGAATGGAAGCGGATTGGACGGCAAGGTTGTCCACTCAGACCCGGCGGTGCATTTTTGAATAATTGCCAATTGCGTTGCGGCACTTGGACCAATTGGCAACATTAGTCGCCGCAGTACGTCATTTAGCGAAAGTTAGGGCGTCCTTGGGCAGGACAGGAGTGAAACAGAAAGACGGCAGCTTTGGACTTGCTATTTGTCCTCATATCATAGAATTTAACCGTAGAATGAAAGTATATTTAAATGGAGTGGTGATTTCGAATCTCAATGTACGGCGTGAACCAGCGCAATGTGCCGCGTTAATTATTCCGGAGAAAGAAATGTGTTGAAATACCGTTTTGGTATGAATGCATCGTAGACAGAACATAAATAATCCTAGATTAAAATAATCTTAGGAAGTAATGTTTTGGACGCAGAACAGCATTTAAAATAGTAGAAACATTTATAGTTTGAAGCTGGTGCGACACTTGACAATTAGAATTAAATTCAAAAAAGTGCGTAATGATAAATATTTGAAATGAGAGCAATTCCCTGCCGAACGCCTACCGCATCGGGAACACAAAGAAATGGAATTCGTAGACTCAAATACCGAGGCGTTACCCTCACTCAAGATATCTCCTGGATGAAAGACATTTGGGGAAAATGTGGACAAGCTAACAAAAAAATATGATTTATTAGAAGACCACTGGATAAATGTGGTGACTAGGTCAAATAGAAATGTTATCTGTCGTTGGTTAGGCCTCATTTAGAATATGCTGCACGCATGTGGGATCCTCATGAAGTTGGATTAATTGCCGAACTGGTTTGCGTGCAATGTAGAGAAGCTAGATTTGTAAAATGTTGTTATGATAAACTTATAAGTATCCAAAATATTAGAGTAACTATACTGGGAATCACTCATGAAGCGAAGGTTAAATTACAGATTGAAGCTGTTGCATAAATTGGAAGGACATCTCTTTAGCAGTGATGCTGAAAATGTATTATTAGCCCCATCGTTCTACTGCAGAAAAGATAATGTCAATAAAATTGGAAAGATTAGGACGAGAATAGGTAGAGTTTAGATGTCATTTTTTCCACGAACAATAGGGGATCATAATAGCATTGTTCGATCGCGGTCGGGTCATGTTCGGGTAAAATTATTCTGGTGTGTATTCACCCCCTGCCACACACCCTGGCGGTGGCTTGCAGGGTATATGTAATAAATGACCAAATGATAAATACAAACAGTTTTTAGAATTTCAACACTTTACGTGATTAGCAAAAGTCCCGTCTCCGTCCAGTGTGAAATTTCTCCTTCTAATTGCTTGGCTAGTGGTGGGACGTGAGAATAATGGGTGTAGTATAACTATTATATTCAGCCGTGAAATTACCATATGGGTTGCCAGGCGACCTCCGTCCGAAGTCCTAGCAACGGGCTAGCCCAGCCTCGCATGAGTGGATCGCATTTCGCCGAGGGAGGGTCTACGAAATCCACGGCGGTCCCAATTCATGTCCTTCAGCATGACGCCGCCCATGCATACAGCAATAAACCTGGAGAGGACTCTCGAAAAGGAGGGGACCTCTTTCCTTATTTATCCTCTCTCCGTCCTTCACCAAACCTAAGAAGTACATATAAAAAAATTAAACCTTTCTCTTCAACGCCAACGAAAGTAAAATCCGAGGAATTAAGGGCTTCGCATTGGGTTCGTATATTTATGAATTATTGATTCGGACGTGAATGCGGCAGGAACTGCAAAGCCAGACCGACCTCCCCCGCCACCCGACCCCTCCTCACCCCCCACACGGCCAAATTCTCTTTTTCTTTTCATTTTTTCGGCATTTTAAAAGGAGAGGGAAATCGATTCAGTCTACGCAGGCGTTTCCAAACTGCGTTTAAGTCGTCGCCGGCTGGTCTGCGGGACTCCGCGTTCTCGGCTTGGCAAACCCATTGCCTGCTCCGGAGGAGAGGCCGTCATTCATCTGTCCCCTCCCCCCAGTCGCACGCACGTGCGTCAAGCCAAGTTGGAGAGACATCATCGTGTCAAAAATCGTGATGCCCACGAAAAGGGTTTTGTTTTTTGCGTTTGAAAAACGTTTGCTTAGTCCATCAGAAAATCAATCACCGCGTTATATCTTGGATGAGAATCAATAATATGAGAACAAAGGCAAAGAGGTTCTCAAGAAAAGAAAAGAAATAAATAATGAAGCTATTGGGCATGCATGTACTAGATTTGAATGCGGTTTTTTCCCCTTTCTTGGGTGGTGGCCTAACACCCCCCGCCACGCGCCCTTGCGGCGACTTGCTGGGTATATGTAGATGTAGATAGGTGTAATGGCTCAACTGGTAGTCAAGCATGCCATAGAAAACAAGAAATGAGCAAATGGGTAAAGACGTTTTTACAAGGGGTCGTGATAGGAAACTTGAGTGAATGTCTAAAGATAAGAATAGTGAGCTTTTCAATATATATGGTGCGCTCTCTTATGCGGTTCGAAGACTTGTCCGTTGTGTCAAGGGTATTAGCGTGGATTTGAGCCTTTTGAGATATGGGTGTGGAGCAGGATGTGAGGTTGCCAAAAAATGGCATCTTAAATCTGTCAGTCCTATGTCAAACAGACGTTCGAACTATTATAAACGGGAGAGGAGTAGGATGCTTTGGAAAATTCAGAGAAGGCTGAAGTACCTTGAAGGGTGAATCGTCTGGAAACCTGTGCCAATTGATAACGCTTGTGTAAATAAATAAATATATGCACACAAACACATAAGTCTCATTCAACCCGTAATTCTTAAAAATGAACAGAGTTCAGCAGGCATGTAATTAACAAAATTAAGGATTAGAACTTAATCGATGTTCCTTCTGCCGGTAGTGAATAAGTTTTTAGAAACATTGTTATTTAAAAAAAGAGGAAAGTACAATACAGTTATTCCTTTCATTGATTGATTAACTTCCTAAGTGAGAAACGGAAGTATTTTGCCATATTGCCGGCCCCGGTGGCCGAGGGTGACGACCTCAATCCAAGGGTCGCGGGTTCAATTCTCGCCAGGGTGGGATTTTTTCCACCCAGAGCTGGGGTGTTAGTGTTTTTGTGACTGTTTGTCGTCATTGTTGTCCGATGTAAAGGCCAAATAGTGCTGTTTTCGGACCAAGACGAATAAATAAATACTATTTCTCGTACTTACATTAGTTTAATAAGTTGCACGCTCAGTATCATCTATGAGAAATATTTTCTTCTGGAAAAAATCATAGATATCTTTTCCAGGAAATAAAAGGTCTCGGAAAGCTAGCGAAACTCTATGTTGGTCAAGAAAATGTGGTCAATATGTCTTACGTATCCAGTTCATATGAGAAATTTTGTCCCACATTACTATTTATGACTTCCTCTTCGAAAAACACGGAGATCAAGCGGCGCTTGCTTTGAAATTTTCTGTGACTAACGAAACATGTGGGCAAATGGCCGGTGAAAGGATTATGTGACAATGGTACTTTAGTTGCCCTCGGTAAGAGGTCGTGCGGAAATGAAATAACCAATGGCGGAACTTTGATGTTTTAATGATATGGCGTCCCAAATATGTCGTTTGTGCAGATGCACACACTTAAAGAGCCTGGCATATTATTGCGAATCATTTAAACAGATAATTAACCAATGTAAACAAATACTTTCACTAAAAGTATGGAGGAGTGAAAGTAAGAAGTAATTATCATTGTAAGAAAAACGCTGCCTTTAAAAAAAAACGCACTTATTCAGCAAGTGAACATGGCATCGATTATTAACAATAAAAAATTCCGTCAAATTCGTCAGAGCTCAAATCTGTCAGGAACTACTTGATCGAGCTGAAGAGGATAAAACATTCTTGTCCCGGATCACAACAGGTGATGATTCGTGGGTTCGTGGATGTGACATCCACACAAAAGTGCAATCTTCATAATGGATGGGTAAAAAAGGCCCTACGACGAGAATCAGAACATATAAGGTTTTGAAAAGAGCAGCAATGGAGAAAGATGGCTGCAACGACAAGGCTCCGCCTTTAAAGATGATATCAATCAACTGTGGTGATGAACATCTAAAACGTTTTATTGATCATGACATTGTTCATTTATCGTAAAATGTATCAATTAAAATTAAGTTCCTGCATGTTAGCGTAATTTCTTGGTTAAAAGTATGATAAGAGTTCTAGGAATCCTGTTATATGTTTTATTGGCGTCAATTTTTGTGTTTTTCCCATTCCATAACAGGCGGTATTCTGATTTACCATATGCATGACGTGCGTGCGTGAACGATCGTTGACTGCTTAGTTATAGGCCTTAGTTCATTTTATGATTGCAGTTGTGATTTCAACTATTGGGTGCATTGTCCGATTATACCGCTTATAATTTCTTGTACGAAACAGCCCGCTTCACCCCGCACATCAATATCATCATCATGAAGATCATTGATCAAAACGCTTCACCAATAGGAACCGTTTCAACTGCTCCATTTGAGGTGCACGCCCTCTCAGATTTTAATAGACTGAGGAAGTCTATTAAATAGCCTCGTTCTCACCTCTTTTGGCCAATTAACAGTCATCTTTTTATCAGTTTTTTGGACCGTAAGTATACGACGTATCCTCGTGTTTCATTTCGTCATGCATCTGCCATGTAAGCGAAATACGATTTTTCCGATGTCGTATATCATTTTCATCGTTTGACAGCAATAGCTTTTTTATACACTAAGAAACGTAAATATCGGGCCACGTAAGGACCTTAGTGCTATCTCGTCGGCATCCAGGAGAAAAACATAAGTGTCAGAAATTAATAATATACTCCTATGCTACATTTACCACCATATTAATGATCCACAAATTGGGAAATGAGGAAGGAGCAAGTGGAATGGGGCACAAATAATATAGGCAGTTCTATAAAGCAAAAATACAGAATAAGCATGGACACATCAACATATAGATAAACCAAGTAAAATGATATCGGAAAACACTGATTTTATTCTAATTGTATGAAGGAGTTCAACAAAATAATAATAAACAGAATAGGAGAAAGGAGTGGTTTAGTGCATAAAAGTGAAAGAAGACAGGGAAAATGGATGGATTGTGTTGAAGATTCTTACAGAGAAGAATATCAGAGGAAGGTAAAGAGAATAAGCACGTCGAACGAAGTGAAAGGAGGGAAAACTCATGGGGAGTTGGGGAGGCCTCATGAATAGTGGTGTATGGTGCGGAGGCATGGTGTGTCGTTTTTGGCGGGGTTAGAGGTCAAGCAACGCTCAGGTCCGTCAAAAATTGCATCTGCTGATGGATTGTTATCCATACTATTTTCTCACAAATCTTAACAGCCAAACAACTTAACACTAAGACTCAAATACATCAAATATTCCAGCTCTCATTCAAATACTTACATAACGTATGAATCGGTATGATCTCTCTTCATTGAACAACCCCCACATACATGGTTTGTATAATAAGCATCGAGAACAGTTTCAGAAAACTAGTTTTATATCAGATATTGCTCGTACAATGCCACAAAATTCTTCAAAGTAGATTTCTTCAGAGCGTCGACACACTTTTGCCAGAGCGGCTTTTCCACGACTCGAAGACTCTCGTAAGCGTAAGGTCCTTAACGGTACACGTGCAAGCTTCTTTGATGGCACTTAGGGACCATGGTGATGTCTTTTCAGGGAGGATTTCACTTTTATAGGGAATAGGAAATAGTCTGCTGGTCTGACCAAGTCGGGACTTTTAAGAGGTTTGGGAAATTGTCACGATGCCTTTGCAGAAGGCCTTCGCAAGTAGACACTCGACTCTGCTCTTTTGGTCCTCCGTCAAGAGTTTAGCGCAAATATTTCGCATGGCCCAATGTTCAGTGATAATGATATACACTGTTATCTCATCAATGCCAATATAATATCTGCGATCATGCGCACACTTAACCGATGGCGTTTAGTTCAGCACTTCATCTAATGCATGTCAGGAAAATACTGCAAACCTTGTATGCCTAAACATGATTAGCACCAAATGTCATGAAATTACAATTTCAAGAATGGGATAGTACGTATTTTTGTATGTTTGCATTCAATGGCATTTTGTAGGCACCAACGGCTGCCAGCACCACGTAGCGTGGCTGGATGGCAATTGTGTAGATGTAGGTTTCGTCGCGAAACGTTTTGCATCCCGACTGTGCCGATACGAATCATCGCCGGAGGAGTCCGTCCCCCACGCGCGTTTGCCTCCGGGGATCCCTCCTGCCGCACCCCACCCCCGGAGGAGAGCCTTCCTTCTCCCCCATTGTGCGTGCGTAATCCCCCACGGCGACACAAAGCCTCCCCTAAGCATCATCCCCCCTCCAAAATCGCATTCCACCCCCTCCTCGCCAGTAAAAACACCGCCCCATTCAATTCGCTGGAAATCCTCTCGCCACCCTGCGTCAACCCTCGCCCCCGTCCCTTCCCACCACCTCTCTCCCTCCCGCCCCCGCCCTGTTTCCATTCCCAGCGCTCGGCCGCCTCCGCCCTCCGCACACTTCGGGATAGTGGTGCCTGAGACATTCATTTAAAGAACTGCTGTTGTTCTCTCTCGAGTGCACGGAAGGGGTGTCGCCGAGGGAACCCTGGATCGGACAGGGAGTGAGTGGTTCCTGAGACCCTTTTCGGATTCCGGAGCACGAATTTTTCGTCGGTTCTTGATGGCAGATAATACATGTGAGGTGAGCCGGGATGTGGCTGTTGGAAGGGATTCTGCGTTCATCTACGATATTAATCTAAATGTCACAAATTCAGTTTATTATCAATTATATTTTCCAACGATGAGGACATGTTTTTGATGGACCCAACCACTGGAATGCAGTTATGCTTCTGCGACCCGTCTACATTTGCACTAAATGCCCCAATTGTCTTCGCTAAAAAAATTCTTCAACTCCGCATACCTTCTCCCTTCTTTTATTCCGCCCAGCGCACTCGGTGGCGGGCTTATATACGCATACATGTCTTCGTCTGTTAAGTTAGAGCTCCAACGGTTCGATTCCCTTCTTGAGTGGGTTTTCTTCTCGACCTATGTTTTGGAAGTGTACGATTTCTTTTGTCGTCCATGCGTGTGATATTATGCGGCTCAATATAAAACTGTGCCTTTCCCCGATTTCACCATTAAAATCAAAACATTACCTCGCTCATCAGCGTTATCACCTCTACATATCACATTCTTCAAGACCCCACTACCAATCAAAATGCCTACTTCTTCTGCCTTCTTTTGACATTCTCCGGAACATCCTTCCTTCACTATCCTTACCATGCCTAGGATTCCCTCATTATTTTTTCTTTCGTCCCTTTTTGTCCATTTTGTCCATTAATGTCCATGTCCTTATATGGGTAGTCTTTAATCACATGCCTGGACGAATAATGACGATATTCTGATGAAATACCACGCGCGAGATTGAAGATGAAGTGAAGAGGCAAACGGAGCAAACTTCAAACGCAAAAGTGGACGTGGTGCGGAGCGTCCCACAGGGGCGAGGAGGGAACGTGACATGAGAAACCGCCCGAACATTTTCAAACATGCAAACATTTTTTAACGCTGCGTTTATATTCCTGCAAATTAATCTCTCCTGAAGTATTTGGCCTATGGACACTCTTCTGCTATATTCAATTGCATCTCTTGATTTGATAAATGCGTGCACTCACTATATATTTCGTAAGTACATTAACTATAAATGCTGCAATTTAATCCAGCCTTCCCTATTGCGTGGCGTATCGCTGTATGATCGGAAAACTTAACTTTGACTGGCGGAAAGAGAAATTTGGTTCAGTAAATCCGAAGGAGGCAGAGAAATGAGCGGAAGAATTTTGTGATGTGACTGTATGTTGATGTATGACTGTATGACATGATAAAAGGGAAGATATTGAGTAAGCGGAAGAATTGGAAGAAAGAACCAAGAGGGCGGGTACGACGAACTGATGAAGGAAATTATTCAGGAAAAAGAAGGTAATGGTCTCAAAGTGGCCACCCTAAGCTATTATCATAGTTGGAATAGTTTTTAGTGGTTAGAACATTAAATCCTTGTCAGTCTACGTCAGAGGCACTCGAAGCGTGTCTTGCTGAGGATGACACCGAAGCGCATTCTGTGGAACCTTCGTTAATTATTCAGGTGGAGGCAGTCATCAGCCTTGATTGGAATGTATCCAACAGAGAAAATGGTTGAGTCATTGGAAGGGTAACCGATGTTTTTATGTACGATACCTTCCATGTATATTGATCGGCAGTGGGGTGTTGATAACTGTGTTGGAGGGGAGAAAATTAGGAAAACCAAGAAGCGGCGGGAATAGAATAGAGAGAGGTTTGACGGGATGGAGGGAGGAAGGAAGAATGCAGATAAAAAGGACTTATTGTAGAGAGGGATCTTGGGTTGTGTTTTGTTAGGAGAAACAATATTTTTAGAAAAAAATATGTATATAAATATATATATATATATATATTTCTATACATATATTATTTGGTAAACATTTGATAGTGATAGGGGATTGGAATGCGACAATAGGCGAAGGAAGAGAGGGTGCTGAGGTAGGGGTTTATGGGTTAGGCACGAGGAATGAACGCGGGGAGAAAGCAATTGAATTCTTCAGGACACAAAGGTTAATCATCATCAACACACGGTTTAGACACCACAAAAGGAGTAGGTATACATGGAAAATGCCAGGGGACTCAGAAAGGCATCAGTTAGATTATATTATGGTTAGGCACAGGTTTAGGAACAGTGTGATAAATTCGTACAGTTTCCCAGGAGCGGATGCGGACTCTGACCACAATTTAGTTGTTATGGAATGTAACGTCTGTTTCAAGAAGATAAGGCAAGGGCGGCGGGTTGGGAAATTGAATTTAGAAGCATTTAATGGATTAACGAGGAAGGAGTATCAGCAGGCTGTAGAGAAAATGATGGATGACGGTAAAGAGCTGAGTTCTATCGAAGAAAAATGGGAATCTATCAAGCACGGGATCGTATCAAGAAAGTAATATTGAAAGCCGCAAAAGACACTATACCATCGTTAACGGGAAAAGGATAAGGAAACCATGGGTAACGGATGAGATGATTTCAAAGATGGATGAGAGAAGAAGATGGAAAATGTAAACACAGAGTTAGGCAAAATGAAGTACAAAGAGTTAAACAATAAATTGAAAAGGGCCACAAATAAAGCAAAAGAAGAATGGTGGAAAACGCAATGCGAGGATATGGAAAATTTACAGAAGAAGGGTGAAATTGGTGCTCTATACAGCAAGGTTAAGTTATTATCGGGAAGTAAGAAGGCAAGATCTGTGCTAAGAGTAAATATAAGTGGGGCAAGATAATAGTTAAACCAGAAAAAATCCAAGAGAGATGGAAGGAATATTTAGTAACACTGTATGGTAAAGAACTTAGGCCGACAAGGTTAGACATACAAAAGGAGCATGACGTAGAAGAAGATAGCTTAGTAAATTAAACAGTTTCTGGCGTAACTTGGTGGTAAATCTTCATACTGACTTTTAATAGTCAAACCAGTTTATGTGGAAAAGTAAAGTGGTTTGATTATTAAAAGTCAGTAAAAAAAAGATAGCTTAGGTCCAGGCCT
The DNA here is from genome assembly GCA_037158775.1 of Hetaerina titia. NCBI lineage: Eukaryota > Metazoa > Arthropoda > Insecta > Odonata > Calopterygidae > Hetaerina > Hetaerina titia. The sequence goes on along the minus strand of CM073776.1, from coordinate 4,045,825 downwards.
ACTCGACGATAAAATAGAAAGGGCATTAAAGGAGATGAAAGCAAATAAGGCCGTGGGGGTGGACAATATTCCTGTAGAAATGTTGAAATGGTTAGGAAAAGGTGGGAAGAAGGCCATATATGGACTAATTCGTAGTATCTATGAGGAAGGAATGTGACCGGAAGATTTTGTGAGATCGGTGTTAGTTCCTATTCCAAAAAAGGCAAAAGCTACATCATGTGAGGATTACAGAACAATAAGTTTGATATCCCACGCAGCTAAAGTTATTCTCAGGACCATCAACAAAAGGATAAAGAGTAAGGCAAATGATTACTTAGGGGATGATCAGTGTGGGTTTAGGAAAGGAAGAGGTACGCGTGATGCCATTGCAGTAATGAGGGCACTAATCGAGAGAAATATGGGATACAATCAGGACGTTTTTGCCTGTTTTTAGAATGTTAAAATAGGCGGGGAAAAAATAGAGCAGGTACAACAGTTTACATATCTTGGGACCAATACGGGCAAAGTGGTAGGGACGTAAGGAGAAGAATTGCGCTAGGAAAGGAGGCTTTCTCAAGAAGGACGGTGTTGATGATGGGGACGTTGAGTAGGGATGTTAAGACAAGACTCTTAAAAACTCTTATATGGAGCATAGCTATGTAATGTAATGTATGGCGCGGAAACTGTGGTCCCTGAAGCAGCAGGGTAGACGTAAATTGGAGGCTTTTGAAAGGTGGGTGTGGAGAAGAATGGAGAAGGTGAAATGGACCGAAAGGAAAACATATAAGGAAGTACTGGAGATGGTGGGTGAGTGGAAGGGTCTATTGAGAGAAATCCTATGGAGGCAGGAAAAATGGATGAAAGGCGTCTTGAGCGGTAGTGGAATGTTAAAGAAGGTAATAGAGGGGGGAATGTTAGGCAAACGAGGAAGGAACAGGATAGGGATGTTGAACGGGATGATGGAAGGAAAGAAGTACACAGAGATGAAGAGGGACCTGATGCAGATTAGGTTGCTGGATTGGGTTTTGTTTGGAGTTACAAAATGTTTATTTGATAGTTTATTTGATATTTGTGTCCATCCAAAAACCTACATTAACCGGTAGATTACCTAATAATATATTATTTGGTGATTGTGCTCTTTGAAAATCTCTCTTTCACCTATAGGAGCCCATAGTGTACGAGGACTCGCGTTTTGAAATAATCAAAAGCAAGCTTGGACGCTCACAGTAAGTATATATGAACCATGAAATATATATTTTTTGTGCCGAAAACCTCAAATTGAAATTACTTTTCCACGACATCTCATTAAAACAGTTTATTTTTAAGTACAACTTATCATTTTTCACCGTTAAAAAATACGTATCGTTCCACGCCGTATCGAATAAAACATCGCGTCCGCGCCGGGCGAAGCCTTTATTGAATTTCCCTCGCTCGCTTCGAAGAGAGGAATCTGAAGACCCTTCCCTCTGCGCTCCTCACAATCCCACCCTCTCCGAGGCAGCAGTCCACATGCGGAGCATCCTAGGACCTATTAGTGTAAGGGGCTAAAGGGTGCGAGAGGAGGGAGCTTAGGACGGAGAGGAATGAATTGGACAGGGTTATCGAGGGATAGTAGCGGTTTCGGGAGCATCCGCTCGCGTATCCTTTTATTCTCTGCGCCGTCCCCTCGCCTGCTTTCCCCGTCCCCTGCTTCAACCCTCCCCCTCTGGAAAAACGGGTGATTGGCCGGCGAATGTTCGAAGCACTCGGAAGGTGGCAAGGTTGAGAACCTTGGGAGAGAGCGCCGATCAAAGACTAACATTTGGGACTCGTTCTTCCCTTGCACTACTCACAATGATAAAGAAATTAATCCTAGGAACCCCCCATGCATTATGAATTGAAAAAAAATAAAGTTCACCTGGAGCACTCATTATTGAATCGTGCAGACAGGGTAGTTAAAGTGTAAGCGAACGTTTGTTGATGCGATTTTGTAAATATATATTCATATCCTCGTACAGCTATAAGTGCACATTTATGCATGCATGATTGATTCTCTAACATCTTCCGCCTCACTCAATGACGGTGGTATGTCTGCGCTCTGTACATGATTTTTATGAAAATTATTGGGAAAAGTTGCTGAAAAAGGATTTATTTAGGATAGAGTTACAATGCCTCTCAAATTCTCTAAAGTAAATCCCTTGAGACCGTCTACGCACCTTTGTCAGTGGCTTTTCCACAACTCGAAGGCTCCCTGGAAGGCAGGTTCCGGAAGGTCCTTGAGGGTACGCATGAAAGCTTCTTTGACGGCACTTAGGGTCCCATGGAGGTATCCTTTGAGGGAGAATTTAACTGTTGGGGAAAGGAAATGGTCTGCTGGTGCCAAATCGAGACTGTTAGGGTGTTGGGGAATCATCGCAATGCCCTTGTAGAAGCTCTTTGCATGCAGACACATTCAACTCTGTTCTTTTGATCGTCCGTCCGTCAAAACCTTCGAGACGAGTTTAGCGCAGATCTTTCGTATCGACAAATTTTCAGTGATAATGGCGTGTGCACTGTCATTTTATCAATTCCAATATACGATATCTACGATATCTACGATATCTATGGCCATGCCCACACCTTACCGACATTCTGAATTCAGCACTTCACACATACGTCAGGAAAAAATTGTTACCGATACTTTTAGTGCAAACCTTGTATACATGCCAGGTAAGCTTATGTGGAAGAGTATTCAAGGCGAGTTACAAGGGTCAAAGCGAAATATCACCACTCAAAATTCTCACTCAAAATTCTCATTCGAATATTCTTCCGTTTTTCATGTGCTTAGGCTCATTTACAAGGTAAAATGGATTGCTGAAAGTAATAGCGTAAAGGCCAATGAGAAGGAAAACTATAAAAGATGAAAATATCGATGAATTGTTATAAGAAAACGGTGAATGACACCTGCTCCAAATGACGGAGATAGAGAATGCTGACAGTCATAATGACAGGTTATAGAAGCGTAACCAGTCTGAAAGGATTGACAGTGGAAGATTCACGCAAAAACACGCAACTTAGGATCGAGTGTAAATTTTGCTGTGGCCAAAATTACAGAAACGGTTCTTTTCCGCCCAACGAATGTGAACCAAAACTTGATTTACTGGCTTGATTGAAGATGGACAGAGTTGGGGTTTACTTCCCATGAATGTAAGTTATGAACACCCGACAAATTTAACTTAGCGCTAATTTCCAGTGAGACCTTCTGATGCCACACCACCGCTTAAAAATACCTGACGACGAGCACACTTCGTTGAAGCTGGGTTGCGAAAGGAAGAGGTTTTAGTGGAACCAATGTGCGGTGCAATTGGTCATTCCGTTCTCTCCACTATCCCTCCCGAATGAGGCTTTGCTCCTTCGAACTCCCGAACGGCCCATGCGAATGAAGGGCTACTCTCTCACGGCTTTTCATCACGTCTTCCAGGGGAGCCCGAAACATACATAGTTATCTCGGCATAATATTAACGAAGGTCGGGGAAGGAGGCGTGAAGTGAAGGGGGAATTGACGGTGTTCATTTCACTCGGTGCCCACCCTGCCCTTCGGATCCCTCTTTCTCGCTCCCTCGCCTCGCCCAATCAATATTCATTTTTTTCTAGAAGGCCAGCCAAGTGAATGGGGCCGGGAGGTGGGGTGGGGGTGAGGCTGCAGGCAGGGGGCGCGGGTAAGGGTCGGACCAACCGAAAAAAAGAAGAAGTGCCTTTTTTTTGGAGGAACCGATACGGCACGCCCCCCTCCCCCTTCGCCCTCCACTTTTTATTGTCTCTGCTTGATTTTTTGTTTCAAATACCCTTTCCAATATTCTTGGCGTCGAGAATCCCCATTGTCATAATCATCGCCTCAGTCTCATTACCGTTCGTCAACCAATATTACTTGCCCATACGACGCCGAAATTTAGGAAAAGATATGCGTATAATTAATTGCAAAGGACTTTCTTCCGCATTACTTTACTCCCAGTGCACTGTTACGACTAAGTTAATAATTTTATAAAGACTACCTAATGTTCAGGGTAGGTGTTTGTTGGGCACAGGCAATAAGCAGCTGGGGACGACATGGCACTGCTACGCTTGCGAGCATCGCTTGACGCGGCACCGAATTTTTGAGCCAAGTCATTCAGGGCAACTTAACCTTTTTTCGAATTCGCATGGAATTTTCTTCCTCACTTCATTTCGTCCAGTGTGCCTTTCCTCCCACGCCACGCCTTATTGCCTACATTTTCCTCCCCCCGCCACGCCTTATTGCCTACATTTTCCCCTCTACATCATATTCTTCCACGTCACATTGCCCCTCAGAATTTCCTGAATACACTTTCCCAGCCAACAAATTTCCACTGCGATCTTCTCTCTTCTTCTACTAAGTAAAGCAATTATTTTTTCTGGATTCCTTTCCGTCCATTTTGTTTTCTTCAGATCCGCATCTCGAAATCCTCCATTCACGCCGTAAACTCATGCTTTGAACAATATTTTTCAGAGAAGAAAAACTATGCTCTATTTTCTAAACTAAGTTTAATTTTCACTGATCGTCTTCCCATAAGGTGTCTGTCGTGAACTCCTTATTCTTACACCTGACGCAATGCTCCTTGTCTCGTGTGAAAAATACTTCTTTGATGAGTGAACAGTTCTACCTGCTATGACCACCTACTCAAGTGATTGGTTGACTTCTTATTTGTCCTGAGCCTCGTTTTCTCTCTCTTATATCTTTATGATTTTTAATGCTGAGGTCATGGAGGATTAAAACACAACGACCATCACTCTTTCTCGGTCGGCGTTCCACTTCCTCACCAGATGCCGCCTTGCCCTGCTCTTCCTTCCTTTTCTGATTTTTGTTTACAATCCAGCTGCAACTTATCGTTTGTTGCACACTCTTCCTTCCTTAGTCCTGTAGTCACATGTCTCATGAGGACGCGCAAGAGTTTCAGTGAGAAGGGTTTTGGTACAGTTTTCAGCACTGTGTTGAATTCTCCACTGGGCCAGCGCGAATTTCTAGATATAAGGAGAGTCTATTGAAAGTCGGTTCCGAGGAATTCCGAACATTCGAGCTCAATTACATTTTCCAAAGGATGTAGTCCCATCATTTCTTATAAGAATGTCACAGCGCATGGTCGCCCCTCAAATTCAAGGATATCTTCAGTGGGTGGGTCGCTTGCAAAATAGTAAAAATATAGAGATATCTAATGGTTTTAGGCGATAGATTTGGTAGTAATATATCGACCTCAACAAGCGACCAGTTCTCTCGACCTCATCTTTCTCTCACCCTACGCGCGTATTTTCAATGAAGTCGGAAAGGAAATGGAATTTTTACTTAGCGTCTTCCGGACGCAAGAGAGGATTTAATCATTACACATTTTTCCCGAAATTATAGTATTCATGAAAGCAATGGATTTTAAAGAATTAGAAAAGGAGAACCACTAGGCACCCGGTGAGGGAGTTAAAAAAATTTCTTTGGCATTAAAGAGCATTTGGATTGCTCTGTGAACGTTAGCGACCCTTATCGCCGTAGCTAAACCGTCGGGAAAATAGGTGTGAAAGACGAGAGGGAAGCCAAGTCAAGAAGGCGGATGGATGGGAAAGGTCCTTTTCTCCGTCTATAGCGTAACGGTGGACATTTTGCGAAGTAAAATAAGCCCATATTGACTGTGACAGCTCAAAATGAGAGAGTTTTACTGTCAAAGGCTCATGGGAGAAACAATTTATCAATTCTGAAATTTTGTGTACACTTGATTAGGAAAGGGCAATCAAAATGAATTTAATATATTGCAAGACTCTGATAGAATTTTACTCGAAGAGATTAAAGCAGAGCCGAAGAACTTGATCATTGTTCAGGTATACATGCCACCGAGCAAGCACAAGGAGGAAGAAGTCGATAGGATGTACGATGAGTTAGAGGATATCATCGCGAGTGTTCCTGCAGGGAAACATTTGATAGTGTGTGACGTGGCAGTCAAATGCCCGTCCATTCTGATCCATTTCGTATTTGGCGGTCACGCCGACGGAAGGCCAGCGTGCGTAGATTGAGTGGTTGAACAATGCACGGAGTGAGGCGTACGTTGCCATGGGTATAGAATGATTTTGTGAATTGTGACGTGTGGTCGGGGGCGAGGGGGAGAGAGGGGAGACGCCGATCGCGTGGGGGGATCGAGGGAGGATTCCGTCGCGGACTGGAACTCGAGGCGGGAGTGTTAGCGAGGAACCCATGATCGCGAGGCATGTGAAGTGCAAGCGACGCCGAGAGGCTAGCGTCGGCGGTGAAATTTGGTGCGATGGTGGTGTGGGCCAGCGGGCCGCGTGAGCGAAGGAGCGCGGAGGAAGAGTGTGGATTCGCCGTGCACGGGCCGAGCGAGTGGCGCGGGTCAGCGGACCAGGAGCGGCTGCCGGCCCCAAGGCAGCAGTCACTCGAGGACCTCCTCCGAGAAGGAGAACTCACGCTGCTATCCAGGCAATGTCCGCGGGAGGCTGAGGCGACCCACGAATTCGTGCATCAGGAGCCGTGACCAGTGCGGGACTTCCCGGCGGTAAGCGTCGTAGCTTACCTGGCGCCCTTAATCAAGCCGAGTGAAGTTCCAAGTTGTGCGCCGGTGTTGGGGCATACTCCACAGGGAGTATCAAACCGCGTGTCACAAGTGATGGGGGATTGGAATGCGCCGGTAGGCGAAGAAAGAGATGGGGGTGAGGAAGAGGACTATGGGTTAGGCACGAGGAATGAACGCGGGGAGAGAGCGATTGAATTCTGCAGGAGACAGGGGTTAGTCATAACCAACACATAGTTTAGACAACACAAAAGGCGTAGGTATACATGGAAAATACCAGGTGACTCAGAAAGGTATCAGTTAGATTATATTATGGTAAGGCACAGGTTTAGGAAAAGTGTGATAAATTCGCAGTTTCCCAGGAGCCCACAATTTAGTTGTTATGAAATGTAACGTTCGTTTCAAGAAGATATGGCAAGGGCGGCGGGTTAGGAAATGGAATTTAGAAGCATTAAATGGATTAACCAGGAAGGAGTATCAGCAGGCTGTAGAGAAAATAATGGATGACGGTAAAGAACTGAGTACTATCGAAGAAAAATGGGAATGTATCAAGCACGGGATCGTATCAAGAAAGTAATATTGGAAGCCGCTAAAGACACTATAGGAATCGTTAACGGGAAAAGGATAAGGAAACCAGAGATAACGGATGAGATGATTGCAAAGATGGATGAGAGAAAAAGATAGAAAAATGTAAACACAGAGTTAGGCAAAATGAAGTACAAAGAGTTAAACAATAAATTGAAAAGGGCCACAAATAAAGCAAAAGAAGAATGGTGGAAAACGCAATGCGAGGATATGGAAAATTTACAGAAGAAGGGTGAAATTGGTGTTCTATTAAGCAAGGTTAAGTTATTATCGGGAAGTAAGAAGGCAAGATCTGTGCTAAGAGTAAATATAAGTGGGGCAAGATAATAGTTAAACCAGAAAAAATCCAAGAGAGATGGAAGGAATATTTAGTAACACTGTATGGTAAAGAACTTAGGCCGACAAGGTTAGACATACAAAAGGAACATAACGTAGAAGAAGATAGCTTAGGTCCAGGCATACTCGAAGATGAAATAGAAAGGGCATCAAAGGAGATGAAAGCAAATAAGGCCGTGGGGGTGGACAACATTCCTGTAGAACTGTTAAAACGATTAGGAAAATGTGGGAAGAAGGCCCTTTATTGACTGATTCGTAGTATCTATGAAGAAGGAATCTGGTCGTAGATTTTGTGAGATCGGTGTTAGTTCCTATTCTAAAAATGGCAAAAATACGTCATGTCAGGTTTACAGAACAATAAGTTTGATATCCCACGCAGCTAAAGTTATTCTCAGGATCATCAACAAAACGATAGAGATTAAGGCAAACGATTACTTAGGGGATGATGAGTTTGGGTTTAGGAGAGGAAGAGGTACGCGTAATGCCATTGCAGTAATGAGATCACTAATCGAGAGGAATATAGAATACAATCAGGACGTTTTTGCCTGTTTTGTAGATTTCGAAAAAGCGTTTGATAGAGTGAATTGGGAAAAATTAGTACGTGTATTGCAGAAAATAGGAATGGATTGGAGGGACAGGAGATTGATCCGCAACCTGTACATGTCTCAGACTGGGATGGGATGAGGGGAGGAAAGAAGTACACTGAGATGAAGAGGGACCTGATGTAGTTTAGGTTGCTGGATTGGGTTTTGTTTGGAGTTACAAAATATTTATTGGATAGTTGTATCCATCCAAAAACCTACCTTAACCGGTAGATTACCTAATAATAATAACCACATAATATTTAACTTTATACCTGATATTTATTGACCATACAATGTTTGTATTATTATGACTTGCCACCTGGACTTTTAATGAAGGACGAATCAGAGGCCACATAAAAATGAGCATTGAAATATGTTTCAATGATCAGTTTTATTTTCCTTGCATTGTTATTATGTAAATCACGTTACAATTAGGCATTTGTCCTGGTGTCAACGGACCAGTCTGTTCACTGGTCACTTTTACAATGCACATGAATATTCGTACATACACAGAAAGAACAGATAGAGAACCCTTGAAACAAATATATATATATATATATATATGTATATATATATTTATATTGTGTATATATATATATATTTATTTATTTATATGTGTATATATATATATTTATAATTTATCTATTGTGCCGTCCAAAAGTTATATTGATAATTATGTATGTGTATATATATATATACATATATATATATATATATATATATATATATATATATATATATTTATTCTATATTTCCGTTGAAGTAACACGGAAATGTTGATTAAAAAAATTTTGGACAACAACAAACAATAAAAACACATAAAAAGAACACTCAAAAGTTATTTCTTAATAATTTCAACGTAATTTAGCTCCGTCTTCCTCAGAAAAAAGTAGACTACTACTATGTAATATATATATTATTATTAGGTAATCCACCGGTTAAGGTAGGTTTTTGGATGGACACAACTATCAAATAAACATTTTGTAACTCCCCACCTAGCAAACTAATCTATATCAGGTCCCTCTTCATCACGGTGTACTTCTTTCCTCCCTTCATCCCGTCCAACATCCCTAGCGGTAGGAAGGAGAAGGGGGAAAATGCTGCTTTCGGGCTCTCCTCTGCCTCAGTTCTGTTTCTAATTCCTCTTGAGAAAGGTGGTTGCACCATCGAAAATTCGAAAACTAGTGAGTCCCTCTTTTGTGTGTTTTAGTTTCTGTGTTTGCTGTGACTATTTAGTGAGTTTCATTTATATATATATATATATATATATATATATATATATATATATATATATATATAACATAGTAGTACCATTATTTTTTCCAAACTATTTTACTGATCCTGGTTTACTGACCGCGAACGCGGTGTCAACGTCTTAGCATCATTATCAAGAATTAAACATAACCTTGGATTATTTCTTACTCTTCAAAATTACACTAAGACGCTGAGACATCGGAAGAGTTTTACAATGTGACTCCACGAAGGGTTTTTAGAATTCAAATATGCGTTCTCCCCTGAGTTTAGAACCAAAATATTTCATAAAAAACCCAACCCTATTTTCTCCATATATTCACGTGACACAAACATGAAGTATCAATTAACTCAATGAATTTTAATACGTGCACACGTACTTCGTCTTCTGTACACCCCAAAGAGTATGCATTCCCAAATTCAAAACCCAACTTTCTCTCTCAAAACAGAAATAGAAAGATTCAGTGCATTTCGTTCAATTCCTTCGCGACCATGAATGAAGTGCGAGCAGAGTGGCTTCTTTTTGAAAATTAATATTCCTAGCTTTTGCATCACCGCTCAGCTTCTTAACCTCGAAAACGCGCGCCTCGATGTATTTATTGAAGCAAATACAAAACGCAACGGTTCTTTTAGTGAAATGTAAGTCACCCTTCCCTCGCCAATGAGTGCTTCGAAGGAAGAGACCTACATTCCTAAACTACTTAAATTGCGATGCGATCTTTTTAGACTTTCAAAAGGCATTTGATAAGGTTCCGCATGGTAAACTCATCCATAAATTAAAGGGCGCAGGTATACACAAGGGGGCAATAAATTGGGTTGAAGACTTCCTTTCAGACCGGGAACAGAGGGTAGTCCTTGACGGCGCTAGTTCTACCAGCGTACGAGTAACCTCGGGGGTTCCTCAAGGAAGTGTTATCGGACCGTTACAATTCTTGATTTTTGTTAACGATCTGAACCGCGAAGTGAAAAGTAAGATAAGGATGTTCGCGGATGACACAGTGATTTATCGGGAGATATCTGGGGATGAGGATCGTTTAATTCTAGCACGTGATTTAAAATTGAGGAGGGAAATTGAGAAGGTCCAACGCCGGGCAGCTCGTTTCTTAGAAAACTGTTACGATAAAACGAAAAGCGTCACTGAAATGCTTATGGAGTTGGGATTGGAATCATTGGAAGAAAGACGACTCAATGCTAGGGTAAACTTACTAAATAAATTCGGATCCGCATGTTTCAGCACCGAGGTCTCGAAAATTATTCGCTCTCCAACATATATAGGTCGCTTGGATCATGTGTACAAAATTCCGGAAATAGATGCCAGGACTAGCAGACTCAAGGACTCCTTCTTCCCACGGACAATACGGGATAAAAACTCTAGGGTCACACTCGGAGATAACAAAAATGCCACTTGCCACCCTCCGCGTCTAGGTAACAATTAGTTGAACTCAATTGCATGCACTTTCACTAGCCTCCTGTGTGTTGTGTCAGAACCCTTCCCGCATGCCCGAGCGTCTTTACGAACTTCATGCTCCACCCTTCCATCCCGTGTCCCTCTCCGCGGGTGTGCCCTCCTCCCACCTGCAGCGTTGGGCCAGATTCCTCACCTTGGGTGGGAGAGAGTTTTGTGTGGAACGTTCTTGTGGTGGTGGTGTTTCGCTTGGCTACTTGCTATAAACTAGCTGGCACGTTCGTGATAAATTTCTTGCTGCATCCTGGGGTAAAATTATTTGTTGTAGGTAAGCGTATGTACTTGCATGCTTTTGGAGTGAAGATAGGTAGATGCGTGGTTGCATGCGCGTCGAATGATGGGGTGTTGCAATGAATGTGTGCACTGCTGTGGATGGGGGTTTGCATGTGTGTGTTGTTTTGAATGCGGTGTTTCTTTTTTCCTTTTTTTGGGTGGTGGCCTAACACTCTCCGCCACACGCCCTTGCGGTGGCTTGCGGGGTATTATGTAGATGTAGATGTACCCCTCCCCACTCCTCTCCGAGAAACTAGCCCGGGAATGGTCAAAACAACACCTCAACGAACCTGAGGACCCCCACCCCTCTCAGGCCCCTCCGCCCCTCCCCGCTCCCACTTGGTCCTGAGGGTATATATTCTGCCACTGTCTGTGTAGCAAACTTGTACCTGATGATGCCGCAAGTCGGAGAAACGCGTTCTACCATCTAATAAAATCTGTGGAAAAGTACAAATATTTCTTTACTTTTTTGGCATGGAAACTCATCGTTGTTCAGTCTTTGACCACCAAAAACTGGCGTTGCATGGTAGAACAGAATGATATCAATAACAATACTGATATCATGAGATATAATCAAAAACATTCCCATTCTTCTAGCATGCGGATTAATTTAATTTAGTGATCTTTTCATGGTCGGTTGATCGAGTCCGAGAGTCCAATTTGTGACGGACCCTCCCTCTCCAGGCGTCCCCGTCGACCTACGGAGAAGAAAGATGGTTTCGATCGCCACCTCCTTCTCCCAATCACGTGACCACGTGGAAAGGGGTGGGGATAAGGGAACGCTAAAGTTGCACAAAAAAGGAGATATCGGCTAACAATTGATCCATTAAATTAATCAATCGGCCCGGGATGAGCGGGAAGGGGAGAGGCAATCGTGGACTGTCCTCCATCAATCACTCCCCTTGCCGGAGGGGGGAGTTGGGTTCGGCCGATTCAGGGTGCAGGGTTTTTAAGAGGGGGAAGTGGGACGAAGAATGGAGAGAGGGAGATTCCTTAAGTCAGCACAGGGCCCCCAGAGATCGTTGAGCACCGTTCGCGCGCTAAATAGAACTATTCGTCTTTTCGTGGAGTTTTCGAAGGAAAGTGGTTCGTATAGGAAACCGCCGTAAGTCCTATTATCAGGGGAAATCCTTTTATAACGCTTTTAACTTAAAATTCCGTAAATCGCTTTACTGGTTGAGCTTAAATAAGGTTCAGGGATTATAACGGAAAATCATCGCATCTGCCAGCTAAAAAGAAACGGATCGGTAAATCGTCCGAGGAAAAATTAATGAGTTACTTATTATTACACGGGTACTAAATATTTTTACTTTCAATGCGTCGGCAGAATAACAAAAATAAATTGCAATTGGCGCAAAATATATAATCACTTTCCAAGCTAGCGAGTGAAACTGATTAGCGATCCACAGCAGAGTGAACAAAGACCTCCCACTCCTTGGATCATCCAAAGGCTGTGGATCTCTAGTCAATGGTTCAAAGGCTGAGTATGCTCTCTTGTCATTCACACAATAGGGGGTCGAGTTGATTTAGATACGACCGAGCACTCCGATTACGTGTAAAAAGCCGATAACAAATATCAATTACTTATAATTTTTTGATCTTCTCTTATTATTTTCTGAATGCAACGTTGATTTTGGAGATGACGAGACAATGCAAGCCTTTTCCATAGCCCCTTCAAATACCAGAATGGGCAACAAAGAAGAGAAGGCCATTAAAAGCAAAATACTTCAAAATAAGACCTATCAAAGAAGAAATATTGGTTCGAATTGACTGTAGAAGGTATTGAAGTGTAACATATAATAATTCGCAAATTAACCCAGTTTAATATATATATATATACATATAGTGAAGTCTATCTTCTTTTGTTATTGTGTTTATGCTTTTTTATGTAAACAGTAAAGGAAATTTGTGGATAATTTTTTCTATATAATTTGTATATATATATATATATATATATATATATATATATATATATATATATATATATATATATATATATATATGTATATATATATATCATTATATTCTTGGGAATCATAATTGAGGTGGTTTCCCGTTGCCTTCCTCAATAGTGTTTTTAACGTGACACCATCACTTAATGGCCGCCCCACTGGGGTCAAACGCCATTGTAGCCGCCTCACTGAGGAACAGACGCTGCGTGGACTAACTTTCGTCTGGCTCCTAACCTTCTACCTATCTGGCATGGGTGACCCTTCCAGGAGTAATTAATATTACTCCCGCCAGAACAGCTCTAGGGGTCATCGGAACACACAAGCCCTTCCACCGCGACAAGGCTGTAGTCCATGGGAGGGAGAAGGGCCACAAATAAAGCAAAAGAAGAATGGTGGAAAACGCAATACGAGGATATGGAAAGTTTACAGAAGAAGGGTGAAATTGGTGCTCTATACAGCAAGGTTAAGTTATTATCGGGAAGTAAGAAGGCAAGATCTGTGCTAACAGTTAAAGATAAATGGGGTAAGATAACAGTTGAACCAGGAAAAATCCAAGAGAGATGGAAGGAATATATAGAAACACTGTATGGTAAAGAACTTAGGCCGAGAAGGTTAGGCATACAAAAGGAACATGACGTAGAAGAAGATAGCTTAGGTCCAGGCATACTCGACGATGAAATAGAAAGGGCATTAAAGGAGATGAAAGCAAATAAGGCTGTGGGGGTGGACAATATTCCTGTAGAAATGTTGAAATAGTTAGGGAAAGATGAGAAGAAGGCCATATATGGACTGATTCGTAGTATCTATGAGGAAGCAATCTGGCCGGAAGATTTTGTGAGATCGGTGTTAGTTCCTATTCCAAAAAAGGCAAAGGCTTCGTCATGTGAGGATTACAGAACAATAAGTTTGATATCCCACGCAGCTAAAGTTATTCTCAGGATCATCAACAAAAGGATAGAGAGTAAGGCAAATGATTACTTAGAGGATGATCAGTTTGGGTTCAAGAAAGGAAGAGGTACGCGTGATGCCATTGCAGTAATGAGATCACTAGTCGAGAGGAATATAGAATACAATCAGGACGTTTTTGCCTGTTTTGTAGATTTCGAAAAAGCGTTTGATAGAGTGAATTGGGAAAAATTAATGCGTGTATTGCAGAAAATAGGAATGGATTGGAGGGACAGGAGACTGATCCGCAACCTGTACATGTCTCAGACTGCTCAGGTGCGAGTGGGGAACGGAGAGTCCGGATGGGCCGTGTTAGGAAGAGGTGTAAGGCAGGGTTGCCCATTGTCACCGGTACTGTTCAACGTATATGTAGAGGAAATGATTAAAGAGGCATGGGAAGAACTGGAGGTAGGAATGAAAGTCGGAGGGGAATTCGTAAAATCGGTTAGGTTTGCCGATGACCAAGCATTAGTTGCTCAGTCAGCCAAGGGGTTGCAAGCATTATTGAGTGAATTGGAGGTTCAGTGCGATAAATATTGGATGAGAATAAATATTAATAAAAGAAAGGTTATGCGATTTTCCAGAAAGAAAAAGGCTAAGCTAAATATTAAAATAGGCGGGGAAAAAATAGAGCAGGTAGAACAGTTTCATATCTCGGAAGTGTTTTGGGCCATTACAGTCAAAGTGATAGGGACGTAAGGAGAAGATTTACACTAGGCAAGGAGGCTTTCTCCAGGAGGAGAGAGTTGATGGCGGGGACGTTGAGTAGGGAGGTTAAGACAAGACTCGTAAAAACTCTGATATGGAGCGTAGCTACGTGCGGCGCGGAAACGGTCACTGAAGCAGGAGGATAGACGTAGATTGGAGGCTTTTGAAATGTGGGTTTGGAGAAGAATGGAGAAGGTGAAATGGACCGAAAGGAAAACAACTGAGAAAGTACTAGAGAAGGTGGGTGAGGAGAGGGGTTTGTTGAGAGAAATCCTATGGCTGCAGGAAAAATGAATGTAAGGCGTATTGAGCGGTAGTGGAATGTTAAAGAAGGCAATAGGGGGGAGAATGTTGGGCAAGCAAGGTAAGGACAGGAACAGGATAGGGTTGTTGGACGGGATGAAGGGAGGAAATAGTACGCAGAGATGAAGAGGAACCTGATTTAGAGTACGTTGCTGGATTGGTTTTTTTGGAGTTACAAGATATGTATTTGATAAATGTGTCCATCAAAAACCGGCAAGGGCGTGTGGCGGTGGCTGTAAAGTCTCCTTCTTCCCACGGACAATACGGGATAACAACTGTAGGGTCACACTCGGAGATAACAAAAATGCCACTTGCCACCCTCGGCGTCTAGGTAACAAGTAGTTAAACTCATTTGCATGCACTTTCACTAACCTCCTGTGTGTTGTGTCAAAACCCTTCCCGCATGCCATTAAGTAATGTATTGCTGTTTATAGTATTGTTTTCTCTTCTTTTGCTACCCTAAATTTCCACTTCCATCCCTTGTCCCTCTCCGTGGGTGTGCCCTCCTCCCACCTGCAGCGTTGGGCCAAATTCCTCGTCTTGAGTAGGAGAGATTTTTATGCGGAACGTTCTTGTGGTGGTGGTAATTCGCCTGGCTACTTGCTAGAAACTAGCTTGCACGTTTGTGATTAATATCTTGCTGCATCCTAGGGTAAAATTATTTGTTGTAGTTAAGCGTATGTACTTGCATGCTTGTGGAGTGAAGGGAGGTAGATGTGTGTTTGCATGCGCGTCGAATGATGGGATGTTACGATGAATGTGTGCACTGCTGTGGATTGGGGTTTGCATGTGTGTGTTGGTTTTGAATGCGGTATTTCTTTTTTACTTTTTGGGTGGTGACCTAACACCCCCCGCCACACGCCCTTGCGGCGGCTTGCGGGGTATTATGTAGATGTAGATGTAGATGAAGTCACCACACAAAAGAGGGGAAAAAAACTGCATTCCTAACCAATACATTCATGCAAACCCATACCCACAGTGGTGCATGCATTCTTGCATAAATCCTATCATTTTGCACGCATGCAAATACTAATCTACCTCCTTTCATTTTACACGTATCCAATTGTATATGCTATCATCTAACAAATAATTGCACTTTAGGATACAGTAAAAAACTCATCCCAATTCGTGCAAGTTAGAATTTGGGGAGTGGCAAGGCGAAATTCCACCACCACAAGAACATGCAACATAAAATACTCTCCTACCCAATGGGGAAGGTAAAGAATTTGACCAAACGCTGCAGGTAGAAGGAGGGTTCCCCCGCTGAGAGGGACAAGGGATGGAAGGGAAAACTTAGAGAAACAAAAGCAGAGCAAAAAAGAGTGTAAAGAGCAGTACATTACTTAATGGCATTCCAATGTGTTCATGCGGGAAGTGTTGGGAGAATAATACAAAAGAGTAGAACAGTAGAACTAATTATTCCCTAGACACTGAGGGTGACAAGTGGCATTTTTGCTCTCTATCTACGTGTGTACAGAAATACAGAAGTGTACAGAAATATTTCTTTACAGTTGTTACCCCGTATTGTCCGCGGGAGGAAGGGGTCCTTGAGTCTGCTAGTTCTGGCATCTATTTCCCGAATTTTGTACACATGATCCCAGCGACCAATGTATGTTGGAGTGCGAATAATGTTGGAGACCTCGGTGCTGAAACATGCGGATCCGAATTTATTTGGAAGTTTAACCTAGCATTGAGTCGTCTTTCTTCTAATGATTCCCATTCCATCTCCATAAGAATTTCAGTGACGTTTTTCGTTTTATCGAAACAGTTTTCCACGAAACGAGCTGCCCGGAGTTGGACCTTCTCAATTTCCCGAATGAGATCTTTTTCACACGGATCCCATACGCTACATGCATATTCTAAATGGGGCCTTACAAGAGCGTGATAACGTTTCCTGACCTTGGAGTCACTTCTGCCGACAATGTGTCCAATAAATTCTAATTTTTTATATGCTTTCCCGCAGGCTTTGCGTATATGGGTCCCCCAAGTTAAGTCTTAAGTGAATGTAACACCTAGGTATTTCACCGTATCAACTACTTCAAGGTCAACTCCAGCTAATTTGTAAAAGAATTCCGTGGATCTTTTAAAGAAATTTACCACCGAATATTTATTAAGATTTAGTGGCAATCCCAATTTTGAACCCCATTCAGTGTTGCAATTTAAATCATGTCCCAAAATTAAACGATCATTATCCCCAGATATCTCCCCATAAATCACTGTGTCATCCGCGAACATCGTTATCATACTTTTTTCCTTGAGTTACCCGAGGTCACTTGTACGCTGCCTGTATGTTACCTTACCTTATAATAATTATATTGATATATTTTATATATATAATATAAAGTATATATGTACATATATTGTGGGTTGCGCTAGTCCAAAAGGTATGGCAGAGCGTAGGACTACTGACCGGAGGGCTCGGATTCAATTCGGAGGTGGGATGTTTGGAACTATTTCCACATCCTCCCTCTCATTCCTATCCCATCTCCGCTCCCCTATGCCCTTCTCCCTCTCCCACTTCACAATCCCTTCTTTCACCCCTACCCCACCACCTGTCCTCCTCTTATCTCGTCCCCTTCTCTCTCTGTCCCACATACCTTTCGCCAGTCAGTCCTAACTAATCTTCCGAGGAAGACGGGAGCACGATTCCCGTCGAAATTATCAAGAAATAACGTGTGAGTGTTCCTTTTGTGTGTTCTCATATTGTGTTTTGCTGTCTAAGTTTATTATTAAGTAATCTACCGGTTTTAGGTAGGTTTCGGATGGACAAAACTATCAAATAAACATTTTGTAACTCCAAACAAAACCCAATACAGCAACCTAATCTACATCAGGTCCCTCTTCATCTCTGTGTACTTCTTTCCTCCCTTCATCACGTCCAACATCCCTGTCATTTTGCTGTCTAAGTTTATTTATTAAGTAATCTACCGGTTAAGGTAGGCTTTTGGATGGATACAACTACCAAATAAATGTTTTGTGACTCTTAACAAAACACATTCTACAACCTACTCTATATCAGATTCCTCCTAATCTTTGTATAATTCCTTCCTCACTTCATCCCATCCAATATCTCTATCCTCTTCCTGCCCTTTCCTCGTTGGCCAAAAAGTCTCCCGTCTATATCAGCCCTCTACTACCGATACAATACGCCCTCCATCCATTTTTCCTGCCTCCTTAGGATTTCTCTCAATAAACCTCTATCCTCGCTCACCATACCTAGTACTTACTCATTTGTTTTCTCTCTGTCTATTTCACCTTCTCCATCCTTCTCCACACCCACATTTCAAACGCCTCCAATCTACGTCTATTCTCTTGCTTCAATGACCACGTTTCCGTGCCGTACAGTGCTCATATCAGAGTTTTTACAAGTCTTTTCTTAATATCCTTAATCATCCTGCCTATCATCAACTCCTTCCGACTTGTGAAAGCGTCTTTGCCTAGCCCAATTCATGTCGTTACGTCCCTACTACTTTGACCGTGGTGGTGGAAAACACTTCCAAGATACGTAAAACTGTTCTGCCTGCTATAGCGTATGCCCTCCTATTTTAATGTTTAGTTTAGCCTTGCCAACGAAACATGAAATTATGTATGTCTTTGAAGTGGAACGCTTTCCGGCGACACACGAACACATAAATAACAGATGTATAATATTTAAAATATAGAGACACATAAGAAAAGAAACATTATGTATGTTACGTTTCGACGGTACGACCGTGGTCATCAGAATGGAGTTCTCGGGGAAGACCGGAGAGGACATATGCGGGGGAATGGTGAGGGGAGGAGAGGTAAGGGACCAATAGGAAACGAACAAGGGTGGGGGAGAAGAAATGTAGGCAGCTATTGGATGCATTCAGTGGGCTTGTTTCATCCCGGGGGATTAAATGACTGGAGAACCCAGATATGCGCCATCTCGTGGGTTCTCACCTCTTTACTAGCACAGTTTGTAAGGGTTTCAATCACCGATTCAGAGAAGCAGTCATCGAATGAAGCAGTGTATGGGAAGCAGTGTGAGTAGGGATGGAGTAAGGTGGGCAATTGAGCAAGGTGGGAGATTTGGTGGAAAGCAGTGGTTATTCATGCGGAGAGAAAGGGTGGTCGTTCATTCACCCGCGTAGAAGGTAGGGAAGAAGTTACTGGGAAGGCAATATATAATGCTTTTTGAGGTCTAGGTGATGGGTTGGGAGTTGGTTGTATGGGAGGTGGAGGGTTCTAGAAGATGGCAGTATTTGCAGCGTGGGCGGTTGCTTGGTGCTGACAGAGGCAAGGAAAACACAGGGGTGCTCGTAGATTCATCATATAGATGATGTGGAAGTCCTCACAAGAGCAATATAACATTTGGACGGCACAATAGAACACAGAATAAAACAGATAACACGTAAAAGAACACTCACATTTGAGTTTTGTTTAGTTGTTGGTTGAGTTTGATTGTTTGAGCTTTCTGCCTTCTCCGAGGCCTTCTTTATGTGTTATTCTATTGTGACGTCCAAATGGTATGTATACAAACACGCGGATACAAAATATTCAGCGCACAGAAACATAAATAAAGGTCATTCACAGTATGTATTGACGTTTCGACGGTTCGACCGTCGTCATCAGAACCAATCAAGACGTCAAAACATACTGTGAGTGTCCTTTATTTATGTTTTTGTGTGCTAAATATTTTGTATCCGTGTGTTTGTGTGTTTGCGCGTCGCCGGAGAGCGTCAATTTCATATATATATATATATATATATATATATATATATATATATATATATATATATATATATATATTCAAACTTGAAAATCCCGCCATACGGCGCACAAATATTCATTCAAACATAGAAATAGGTATAAGGAAAGGGGATAGGAAAACACATAAAAGGCGAACACAGGACATGTGGGGAAGGCGGTTTTTGAGCAGATCACGAAAGTAAAACTATTTCCTTATCCGGGTCCGTGTTTCAAATCCCGGATAAGGAAATATTTTTACTTTCGTGATCTGCTCAAAAACCGCCTTCCCCACATGTCCTGTGTTCGCCTTTTGTGTGTTTTCCTATCCCCTTTCCTTATACCTATTTCTATGTTTGAATGAATATATATATACATATATGGAATATAAATTTAATAATGGAATCAACACTAGTCGACACAAACACAGAAACGCATAAAAGAGGAACTCACTGGGTCTCGAATTTTCGGTGGTACATTCACCTTTCTCAAGAGGAGGGAGGTACAGAACATAAATATATATATATATATATATATATATATATATATATATATATATATAAAGAATCCATGGATTCAAAAGATAGGATTTGGTTGGTCATTAACGGCTGTGACTTCCTCTTTCTTTGCTCGCCATTATTTTTTCTCAACTTCAGCCTGCCTTAAATGACATCCACTCTCTTCCTTCCCCACTTACTCTCCGTTCTCCCTTTTGCCACCGCAGTGCCTTTCCAATTTTTTCCATCCACTTACTTATTCCGATTTCCCCCACTAGCTTCCTCTCTCCGGCCATCCTACTTAAGCCATTGGAGTTTGCCCTCCCCTTCGTCTCGACCTATTTTCTCCATTCTCCACCACACATCCCTCTCAAAAGTCTCCAATCGGCGCTCATCCTCTTCTCTTAAAGACCCGGTCTCACCACATCCATTAAGCAGCACTAGACGACAGAGTTTTCACTATTTTTTCCACATTTTTACTCAGTGCACTCTCCGTCTATTCTTTTCTTCTGAAAAATGTCTTTCGTCCATTGCTGACGCAATTTTTCTCCCAATGTCTCCGTTTCTGTGCCCCTTTTCCTCTAAATTACGGCCCAAGTATAAAAAAGCTCCACCCGATCAATAGTTTATTCCCTCCTACAGGGTTCGTCCGGAAAATAAGTGTACTGAGCTCAGAAAAAAATGTATTACACTTTTACATATCTTAAGCTAATATTCCTCAAAATAGGACCCTTGTGAGTCGATACACTTGTTCCAGCGGCGTTCCCATTCCTGGAACGCTCCCACGAAGGCATCATCGAGAACCTCTCGAAGACACGTCGTCACGGCCTCTTTGACGGCGTCCAAAGTCCCGTATCGCGTTCCTTTCAAACTCCTCTTTATCTTCGGGAACAGAAACGTTCTCTAAAAAATGTGGATCATTTTTGCAGTGATCCGCAAGTTGTGTCGCGATTTCCAACCGATTGAGTCTTTGATCATCACTGAGCACTTTCGGCACCAACTTTGCACAAATTTTTCGCATCTGTAATTGGTCCCTAATAATCTCGTGCACTATTGTTTTTGGCACATTACACTGCTCTTCTATCATCCAAACACTAAGACGACGATCTTGTGCCACCGAAAGATCATGTTTCTGGACATGGCTGACTCCCCGTAAGCCTGGTTAATCATACCTACAGTTTTTGTAGACGATTTCCCAAGCTTTACCGCAAATTTGATGGAATAACGCTGCTCCAAAAACTTCGGTATCGCGTTCCGTGACGTGGGTCGAGCGTGGAGGTTCGCGTTAACAGAGCTCCTCACTATACCACGGCTCAGAGCCGACTGCTTTTTTCAGCGTCACTTGCCAACATACCCCCCTCCAATCGCAGCCCGTCAGAGCGGTGCTGGGCGCGCCTGGAGCGGCGGGAAAAAATCGGTACAACTATTTTCCGGACGAACCATGTACTTACAATTTAACTGAGCGTCTCTAAGTCTCGAGAATATCATTACTTTTTACTCGTGAAAGGGTACAGGCGCATTACGCACTTCTTTCCTTCCACAGCTGCTAATGAGTCACCGGTCAGTGATGACGGCGACCCCTCTTTGACCCTAAGATTTCAAAATAAGTGTATTAGGGTTAAAGGGGTGTCGCTGATGGTGTTTCCTGTAGTCCTCCTGCAGGACTACAGGAAACTCCGTCCAGAGCGGCGAACAATCCTCATACTATTTTATTCAAAGCCTTCACTTTTATGTAAAGTTTAATGTCCGATAGGAACAGTGTCTTTCCACTCATTTAAGCTATGACAGCATACTGCTCCTCCAAATGGTCGCAAGTCTGCATATGGCGATTCCACATGGAATGCCGTGTTTTTGGACTTTGTTTTGTTTACGTATGTAGCTGAAAAAATATTGTGAAAAGTCATTTGAAATGCTATGGCGATCGATTATTCCTTGTTTTACAGTATGGCGCAGAACGCCCTTTGCAGTCGTAGCATCCAATACAAAGGACCACCCCTGCGATACCCACCAATGGGAGGGGGGCAAGCCAACCCATGATAAGTACAAAACTATCCAGCACACGCACTAAATCAATTTTATCGAGCATGCGCACTGGTATTCTAATTTGTTGCCGTGGAACTCCTCTGTTCAGGCAGTGGCGGGAGGGAGGGGTTCCTTCCCCCCCCCCCGGGGGATGTTTGTACGGGGACCTTCGTTGCCACGGGAGATGCAGCGCCAACGGACGACCGCGCCCTCGTTAACTAACAGATGTTATGCCCGAGTCGCTGCATTGTTGTCATTGGAGATTGGCACCGAAAAGTTTACTTCAAGAGTAACGTACTTGGGAACTTGCGTGCACTCCAGCGATTGTCACAGAAATGGTCATTGGTGAATTATTTTGTTTCCCAATGATGTCGCCCTTGAAAAGTCTCAAGAAGTTGCAAGGAAGTTAAACCTTCATGCTGTAGGGATAAGCTAAGTTAGATGGAGAAATTCGCGAGATTAGGAAGTATTTTTCGAGAGTATAGTGATAGTAGTCAGCATATTAGGAGAAGTAGTCAACATATTAGAAGAATTGCGCTTGTGAAAGAGGATTTAGTAAAGATAAGGAAATTTTGTTGAATGTACGCTAAATAAAATTGTAAAGAAAAGATTAACTAAAACATATATATGAAGTCAGTGAATACGAAAACTGACCTTTAATGCATGCCATTGATACAGGATCTTTAACATTCTGGCATGGAGAAGACTGGAGAAACATTTCAGTTTCAGGTTTAAATTTATGGAATTCCTTCATGATGAGGGTAAAAAAGAAACTTATACTTCCACAATAAATATTTATTTTTTCATGACCATGGTTTCGATGCTGCGCATCATCATCAGGTAACATACATCAAACACTTTTCAACTTATATGGTCTGGTTCCAAGAGGAGAGTAAGTTAGGGGGAGTGATGGAGAGGGGATGGCTATGTATTGGAAGGTTTCCGGCGCAAATGTGTGGGAGTTTATGTACATTAAATGAAGAACACAATGTAACACTCCACCGTTCTTAGAAATAGCCGGGAAAAAACAAAAAACACATTGTGTTCTACATTCAATTAGGGGGGTGTTTGTCTACAATGGTTTGACCTTCATTGAGGGACGGCCGATGATCATTACTGCCTTGGTGGGGGTGGGGTTGGTGCGCCACGCCATATGGTAGTAATCCCCTTTTCTTCTCCTTCGGATTTGCAATCCTTTTGAGGCAGCGTTGGTGCTTAGTGAGGTAATTGCTTAGGGTTTTACTAGGATTTGTAGGCTTGGAATATTTAGATTTGTTTTATATTTGTAAATACTTCTTTATGCAATTAATTATTGTTATTATTATTTTTTAATATTTATATTTTATTTTATAAACTGTTTTTTCATATTTTATATAGTGTTGTATTATTTTATTTATTATATATATTTTTAATTAATGCTGGTTGGTAATTAATAATGGTTTTTATTATTTTTAAAAATTGTGATAACGTAAGGAAGTGTCAGGATTTATGATTCGGGTGGTGTGTTGAGGGTTGGGATTAAGGTTAAGTTATGCGATGCTCAAGTTGGGTCAGATGCTTGTAGGTTAGGAAGTTCAGGAGAGCCCGGACTTTGGTTTTTTCTTAAATTGTTGTTCAAAGTTGGTTCACGTTTATGTAGAGGGAAATCGCGATTAGGTTGATTAAGGGTCGGATGATGGAAGATATTTTCGGGGTATTCCTTTCTTCTTTTCTTTTTAGGGATGCAGGATAAGGATTTAATTTTTTGATAAGAGTATGAGTATTTGCAGGTTGGTAGGCATGAGAGCCATAGTTTCAGGATAAGAGGATTTTTTGCATATTCGAGCGACCTCCTGTAGTTATTCAGTGCTATGGATACGGCTTCTTTGATGGTGGTAAGGTTCAGTTCTCTGAAAATATTCCTGTTAGCGATGAACCTCCTTCTAACCTGCGCGCCATCACTTTCTGCCAAATTTGAATTCTGTTTCGTTCAAAGGCGGGGTCAGTAGCCCAAAACGGAGACGCATAAAGAATTTGCGGGAGCAGTATAATATTAAGAATATCCATTTTGTTATTAAGTGAGGTGTTGGAGGATTGGGTTAGGAGAAGTTGAAGAGCAAAGGTGGAAGATCTGACTTTTAAAATTTTATGTTTTACGTGGGGAGTAAAGGTTAATTTGGAGTCCATGACTACGCCTAAGAATGTATGGGTGGATTTCTGTGGTAGGATTTTCTGGTTGAGGGTAAGGTGACTTTGAAAGGATCCCGGGTAAAACAGACTTGTGCATTTGACAGGGTTAACTGACAATCTCCACTCTGCAAGCCAGGCTTCAATTAAATCAAGGTGGTCTTGCAGAGATTCATCAGTTTTGTAGGGCCACCAGCTCTGGGCTGCAATGGCTGTGTCGTCAGCGTAAAGAAAAAGATGGGTTATAGGGTGATTGGGAATGTCGTCGATATATATCTTAAACAGTAAGGGGCTTAATGGGTTGGTGCGGAAATATAACGGAGTCTTTTAGGAATTTTAGGAGGAGAGAACAGGAGAGGTATATTGTTTCATTGACCACCTCAAATCTGGTTGACTGAAGGGATTGGCGAATTTCCAACTCCTCCAAAGCATTCTACCTGCATTTCTGTGTGAATAATGTCCGATGTAAAGTAACTGGTATGATTTTTATCCAATTTTTCCATTTTTGCAAATTGGGATCTGTTGTCTTTCTTTGTGAAGCATGAACGGTGTTCTTTAATCCTAATATCGAACATCCTCCCTGTCTGTCCAAAGTAGATGGTGTTGCAATCCGTGCAATTGAGTTTATAAACCCCGCTTTGTTGCATTCTATCAATTTTGTCTTTGGGTTAACCTATTAAGTTTTTTGAAGTGTGTGTGTTTTAAAACACTGTCTTGATATTGTTCTTGGAGAGTATTTGTTGTTTCCTGAGTGAAATGTGTCCAAGAAATGGAATTCTTTGCCATCGGTGCTCGTCAAGTTTAGATGTGTGGTATATAGATTTCTGGGCTATCTGTGTTTGTTTTCCGTGGTACATGTTGTCAATCATTATTTCTGTGTACCCATTGTTGACTGCAATTTGTTTTATAATACAGAGTTCCCCTTGATTGTTGTGTGTTGACATTGGGATATTGCATACCAGGTGTAACATGGCATGAAAGGCTGCACATTATTTTGAATGGTGATACTTGGATGTGGATTAGTGGATAATTTGGTCGGAATAACACTTTTTTCTGAATCTGGAAAGGTTGAACCTTTGATTTTCACAGTCAAATCCAGGAAATTCAAGGCACCGTATGATTCCAACTCACTTTTGAATTGTATACATACATCTAAAGAATTCAACAGAGTCAGAAAATTGTCCAATTGTCTTTTGGATCCAGTCCAAACACACACATGATCTTGTCAACATATTGGAACTAAGATAACACATTTTTTGTAGGGGATGGTTTAAAGCAAATAATTGTGTTTCCCAATTGTCCATATAAATGACCGCTAGGATGGGAGAGAGGAGTTAGCCCATGGCCAGGCCTTCTAATTGTCTATAACGTTGACCGTTGAACACAAATCTATTTGGATTCACAGATAATGCTAATACATCCCTAAGAAACCTTCCAATACATACCCAACCGCTCCCCAAGCCCACTAATGGGTTACTGCACCTGCACACAACATACCTCCTCTCCCTTCCTTCCCTCTTGGAGCCAGACTGTATAAGCTGAAAAATGCTTGATGTATGTTACCTGATGATGATGCGCGGCATCGAAACCATGGTCGTGAAATATTAAATCTTTATTGTGGAAGTGTAAAGTTTCTTTTTTACCCTCATCAAGACTTGAGAAAACAAGTTGGACGTTGAAGAATGCTAACGGCGATTTTTTAAATGTAGTCGGGGAAGCTTCTTCTGAGAATGGATATGAAACAAATATTTTTCTCCATTGCACCAATAGAATTCATTATTATCGGAAAATGTCGATATTATACAAATATCGATTTTTACATCCGTAAGTTGTTTTCTAATGGTATTTATGTAAACCTTTCGAAAAGAGTTACTAGCCGTACAATCTTGACTGATGGATAACTTACGCAGAAAGAATGCATTAAATCAGTCGCATGGAACAATCATTTCACCCTATTGGAATAATTTATAGGTGCACTCTGGGTATTATTGCAAAAAAATCGGTGTATGTACACACTGTTGTACCGTTCCTACTACTGTTTTTTTGTTTACTCCGATTTCTCCCAGACCGTGAGTATTAAACTTCAAAGACTACAGAACTCTGGTCTACGTTTGTTTGTATCCAAATAAACATTTGTGCTTCAGCAAGTCGAATGCATAAAGAACTAGGCTCGGTTCAAATAAAGATTCAACCGTGCGGATTCATTTCCCTCCCCACGAGCAAAATGTTTGCATCATAAAATATAATTTTTAAATTTAATATTCCCTTAATAATGTATTTTCTTCCATGGGAACATATTTCCGCGATAAATGGCTCTGCTTATATTACTATAATAAACTTCATAACAGCCAAAGAGCTCAATCCATAGCTCTCGTATTGGTGTGCATACAGGATGTACATTTCTGTACATGGTATGGCTAAAAAGTATCGGCACATTTTTTTCCTAACGTGGCTGTATGTTGCATCTCACAGGCTCGGTGTTGGAGGGGTCTGACCTTCAACACGCGCCAAGCACCAATCGTCTGCTAGTATTCGTTCAGGCTTTATCGTGTTTTAGTGGCCCACTGTCGTTCGACTCAGTGCAAACGCAAAATGTAAGGAACGATTGAAAAACAGTACATCATCATTAATTAAAATTGGCAATTTTCCACAAAATAATGTTTTTTTATATACGACCGGATTCTATGTAACTACATCATCAATGATGGAACCGGTGGTATTAATAAAAAATTTTATTTTGTTGAAAATTGCCAATTTTAATTAATCATGACATTCCATTATATCACGCCTGAAACGTCTCTTTTCATTGGTACATCATCAGATTTCGTGTTGGACTGGGAGAATGGGGTACGGATACGAGGGGTATGATTTGCCTCAAAGTGTTCAAGGATGAAATCATGTCACAAACCGCTGTTTTTAAGTGGCACCAGATCTCCAAAGATGGCCGAGAGAGTGTGGAGGACGAACCCCGCGCTGGACGGCCGTCGACGTCAAGAACCGACGACAACGTCCAACGTGTAAGTGAAGTGCTGTATTCAGACCGTGAATTAAGTGTGCGGATGAACGTAGACATCGTATTGGCATTGATAAGACAGTGACAGTGCACACAAAATTATCACTGAAAATTTTGCGATGAATCTGAACTTATCCCGAAGGTGTTTGGACGGACGACCAAAAGAGCA
The DNA here is from genome assembly GCA_037158775.1 of Hetaerina titia. Lineage (NCBI taxonomy): Eukaryota > Metazoa > Arthropoda > Insecta > Odonata > Calopterygidae > Hetaerina > Hetaerina titia. Next base: position 4,018,328 of record CM073776.1, on the reverse strand, counting down.
GAGTCGAGTGTCTGCTTGAAGAGACATTCTATAACACTTTGCGACGACTTTTTGGACAGTCACGACTTGGCACCAGCATACTATTCTGATCCCAAGAGTGATCTCCACCATCCGTCAAAGGACACCACCATGGAACTCTGAAATAAATCTATTTTCCGAAACTATTCCCGATCCCTTTTACACTTCCCTTCCCTTGTATTTTTCGAAAAGGAAACACGGGTGATACCAGACATCCCATGATTTCTAATTGCCCATTCCAAATGGCATATGTCTCCCTAGCTTGTGCACTTTGCTCCAAAAAACTCTTTTTTGATGAATAACCTTAGTAAAAAACATGAAGTATGATCCGTCGCAGAAGGATTTCTATGGCTCCTAATCTGTCCTTCGCTAATGAAGTCAATCGGGCCGTTGACTAAGCAGCCTCGCGCTTCATACACCTACGTGGAGAGGACATCTCTGGTTCCGGATTGGAGGAGATGAAGGCCAGAAGCGGGACAACGGAGGTAGCAACGAATGTCGGTCCTTTGCAGGGCCAGGTGGTGAAGGAGACTGCAGGCGGCGTCAAGCGAGAGAAGGCATCTGGAAGGAGCCAGAAGCCAGAAGAAGCCGCGGTTACGCAGAAGCCGAGTCTTCAAGGAGACGATGGGGCGGAGCGTGCACTGAGCGCAGAGGAGGAGGAAGGCGATGATGGATTTACCTCGGTTTTCTCCAAGAGGAAGGAAAGGAAACCGCCTCCGACGAATGACGCAACTGTGCCGGAAGCCACACCTCCACCGTCATCTAAGACGCTGCGACCACCACCTATCGTCGTCTATGGGGTCACCGACGTCCAGGGACTGATTGACCAGCTGACGGTTGACGTAGGAGAGGATTTCGGCTTGGAAGTTTGAAGAGCTTCTATCCGGATCATCACTTCCAACAGAGAGGGGCATGAAGAGGCACTTTCCTTGCTGCAAAGCAAGAAAATCTAACACCCCTCGCAGCCCATTGACAGGGTGCCAGGGATGAAGCTGTTCATCAAGGGTATCTCTCGATGGATAGCAGTCGAGAAGGTATCCGAGGGACTCAGATCCCTCCGATACGAAATACGCAGCGTACGTCGCGTTACGGTCACGGAGGACGAAAAAACGGTCCCCATAGATCGTCACGTAGCGAATGTGGTAAAGACTCCATCGGCCATGGTCCACGGGGACATCCACCAGCTCTGTCACTGCCACGTCACCGTGGAGCTTGGCCGTGGAGACAGAGGCCCTCTCCAGTGCAGCAACTGCATGCGGTTTGGACACATCGACGTAGCTTGCTGATGTGCGAAACGCTGTATGCGCTGTGCTGGAGCACACGCAGTGGAGGAATGCTCCCGAGAAAGGAGAGATGAGGCCATATGCGCGAACTGCGGAGGACCTCATGCTTTCGTCTCTCGCCGATGTCCTGCCTTTCAGGAAGCGGAGCGGCGACAACACGCCAAAGCACGGAAGCCAGCACTAGGAAAGTAGGCGCCCATGAGACCGGCAGCGGAACCGGGGCGAAAACCATCCCGACAAGTCGATCACGCGACAACCTACAGAGCAATTCTGAAGGGCCCTTCTCAGGACCAAGTTCAGGCTGTCTCCGAAGAGGAGGGGAAAATGGAGGTGGAGAACACAGATCCACCCAAAGATGCTGAGGCGGTCCGAGAACTGTCACCAGCGCCAGCCGCAGGAGTGGCCAATACGGGGAAATTGTCACCCTCCGACAGCCTCCCTCCTAAGGAAGCGACTCTTCCTTTTCTTCTGAAGGGAAAAAGAAGAAAAAGAGACAGAAGAAAAAATCCCCGATCACCACAGGGGAAGAAGGAAAAGCCATTTCGATGCCAACCCAGAGAGCGCTTGGGAACATCCTCCGAAACAGCAGAGGTTGAAGGCGAAAAACCAAGGCAGCAACAGGATAAACGGAGAGAGGGGACATCGACTAAAACGTCTCCAGATTCTGCAGAGCCCTCGCAGACACCAGACAGCTAGGACCAGGAACTATGGCAGACCATTGCCGTTATTGCACGTATCTTGAAGAAACTGGTCACCTCGACGCAGGGCAAACTTCTCTTCTCACTCCTGAAGAAGCTAGTGCGCAGCAGGATCGGAAATTCAACCAACCATGGCTGAACGACTCGTCCTGCTTGCGCAAAGGAACGCCAATGGAATTATTCGCCGACGCGAGGAATTACGGGAGAACCGGGAAACCGGGAATCTCCTCTCTCACTTTGAAATTACCTGGCTGTACCTCCTACAGGGCGGACAGGGACCACAAGCGACAATTACTTAGAACATCAGGAGGTGCGGCCATACTCGTCCACAGGTCAATCGAGGACCGAGCATGCAGGGAGATCTCTCACCCGTATGCAGTGGCTGTTTCGGTGGACATACGGACTAGAGGAGGGTGGCTCCGAGTCTCATCCCTGTATTTCCCACCCGGGAAACCTTGGGATCCGGATCTCATCCAGTGCCTTGCGGGGTACAGCGGACCATCGGTAATCTTGGGGGACCTGAATGCCAAGCATCCTACTTGGAATTCACGGTTCTCCCATCCGAGGGGAGAATCCCTGCGTCAGCTAGCGGATGCAGAAGACCTGACCATCTTAGGACCGGGGATACCCACGCACGAACGAGGGGACGTTTTAGACATTGCGATTGCTCGCAATGTAAGGACGTCCCTGAGTTTGTACACGTGTGTGGAGCTGTCGTCGGACCACAATCCGATCATCCTGGCAGTAGGGAGCTGAATCCCAGTGTTATCTTCCACCCGACGATTGGATCTGTCGTCGGCCGACTGGAACAGTTTCCACAGCGTCATCCCTGAGGAGCTGCCAAGAGAGCCACAGGAGCCAACTTTGCCGGAGATGGCCGATCAAATGGTCAGCCTCCTCACCTCCGTAGTAGACGGCGCAATGAAAGCCTCGATACCGCTAAAGGAACAACGGAACTCGTACCTTCAGGTTCCACTTCCAGCGGCGGTTAGAGGCCTCATTGCGCGGCGAAATAACGTGCGGCGCCAATGGCAGAAATATCGCACAGCGGACTTGAGAGAGCAGCTCTCAGAGCTCAACTTTTTTGGTACAGGATGCCCCCCGGGAAGTTTGATCGGACCACTGGGAGGCGCACCTGCGGGAGGAGCTTCTTTCCGAAGACGGCAACGAGGACGTATCGTCGGTGTGGAAGATATGCCGGAGGCTGTGGAATCCCCAAAGGCTGGACCCGATTATTACTGACGGAGGCAGGGAGGCACGATCTCCCATGGAGAAGGCGGAACTGCTCGTTGAACACCTTGCCTGCAGCTTTTCACCCAATCCTGGGAATTCTGCTTCTGCCGAATTGAAAAAGAAATCGAGATGTCGGAAAGAGCAGGAGACGCTGATCTGGAAGACGCCTCGGAAATTCCAAGATTCGACGAGAAAGACTTCCTAGCGGCAATACGTCGCCTCCGCACGAGGGAGGCCCCCGGAAGCGATAACATTCCAAATTTTGTCATCCGAGAGCTTCCTAAGGCGGCGGTGAGGTACCTGACAACACTCCTAAATGGCTGTGTCAGGATTTCCTACTTCCCGACCACTTGGAGAAGAGCGAGAATCGTCTGTCTGCCGAAGTCGCAGAAATTGGAGGTGGGTCCCGGAGAATTTCGACCTATCTCCTTGCTCGAAGGGTTCGGTAAGATATTCGAGCGACTGCTGCAACAGCCGCTGGCTGACTTCTTCCGGGAGAATGACATCGTCCCGGAGGAGTAGTTTGGTTTCCGAGTGCAGCATTCCACAGTCCATCAGCTAACACGAACGGCGGATTTCATCACAGACAACTTCAACAGGAATATGGCGGTAGATGGGGCCTTATTCGACGTCAGTAAGCCGTTCGATCGTGTCTGGCATCCGGCTTTCCTGTTGAAGATGAGACGACTCCATTTACCACCTTGGATTGTACGGATGGTTCCCTCCTACTTGAGAGACAGGACATTCACTGTGCAGTGGCTCGGGGCGGATTCTGGGGTGCGTCGGATCTCCGCTGGTATGCCTCAGGGATCTGTCATCGGGCCACTGCTTTACAAAATCTACTCCCACAACATTCCAACTCGTCGTGGGAACCTCGAGATCCTGTCTCTCTATGCCGACGATGCGGCCCTCCAGTGCTGTTCCTGGCGGAAGTTGACTGCGGTGCGAAGACTGCAGAGCGCTGAGGCGGATCTCTTAGAATGGTACCGTCGATGGCGCTTTGCTGTTAACGCACAGAAGACGAAGGCGATCATCTTCCATCCGGGAAACGGTCGGCCGCCAGGAGTGAACCTAACTGTGAATGGAGTCGCCGTGCCGTGGAGTACCGTGGGAATCCGAAGTTACCAAACTCGGGAGTGCTGATGGACCGGAAACTCCTTTGGAACGCCCAAGCGCTTCGTGTACGTACAAAGGCATTCGAGGCGTTTAGTCTGCTCCGGCCAATTATCCGCCCTCCGGTCCTGAGTATGGACACGAAGCGTGCGTGCTGCCTGTCATCACGTACGCTGCTCCGGTATGGTCAGGAGTGTCGCGAACGAGCCTCGCTCAAATTCAAGTGGTGCAGAATTCTGCTCTTCGTAGCATCTTGGGACGCAGCAGTTATGCCAGCGTCTCTGAGATGCACGAGGACGGGAAGCTGGGACCCCTGGACGTCCTTCTGCCTAGAATCTCTGGAGAATTCTTCAGAAAAGCGGCAGAAGTGGAAGTAAACCTCATCCGCCGAATTGGCGACAGAAGGGTCCGGCCATGGGACCGCTACAAGCGCCCCATAGCATCCCAAGACGTGCAAGACACCCTTCCGGCAAAGAAGAAGCCAAGGCTGCTCTGAGCGGGAAAAAATCGAACGCCTGACAACGCAGAAGAACTCTTCCCGCCTTAGTAGCCTTGGAGGCTGGAAAGGTGCAGTGTAAGGGCTACGCAAGAGCCCTTTCATGGAGCAGTCAATCTTCGTCCCCATGCGAGGGGTTGAGTCCCCGCGCTACCCTCCACACCTCCGCCCCACCGCACCCGCCTCTCGGGGCGAAAGTCCACCGAGGCATTGGCCCAGTCCCAATCGCCATCGCATGTAAATCACGCCGCGAGAGACAGGGACGCGGGTGTGGAGTGGGGGGAGGGGTGAGGGAGTCGTTCCCTGGCGTGGGCATGGTCTTCTAGGCGTCAAAATCCAAACAGGAGTCCCTCTGTACCACCGACGTGCACACGCAACAGCTCCGCCTCTTCCTCCTAGACGCGCATCGCAAATAGGACTAGATCGGGGATCAATGCGAAGCCATTGCCGCCAAAGGCGCTCAATTACCAGCATCGCCATCATGCATAGAATACTGTAGTTCAAGCTTTACTACTTGTACAATATTATAACGGGCTGCAAAGATAGAAACGTCCGAAGAAATGAATAGAATCACCAAATATTGAAATGTTTGAAAAATAACTAGATGGAAAAAGAAATGATACGGATATAGTAGGCACTTCCAATGAGAGAGAATTAAATTCATAAAAATATGTAAAAGGAACTTGGACAGAATGGACGAGCTAAAATACCGAAATATTTAACAAAAGAAAATTTTGCTCAAAACGTTATATGTATGATTAACGTGCGTAAATGTGTAAATTAAATAATTCCGAAGTAAGAGCCGAATGTAAGGAGATAAATCGACCGACCGGGAGAGAAATATAAATAATAACAAGACATTAACAATAGGCACAGTCTATGCTTGAAATAAAAAAGATATTATTATTCCTGCAGGGAAAGATTTGATAGTGATGGGAGATTGGAATGCAATGTAGGCGAAGGAAGAGATGTTGATGAGATGTGGACTAGGGTTTGGGAAGAAGGAAGACGATATGGAAACACCTCGAAACAATACAAAACATCTCCATCCGGCGCTTGTTAATGGTTAGCCGCCTCACGCGGATGGCCGAGGTGCGTGCCGCTCATCGTCTTCCGTCCGCCGCGGACTTCATCCGCTCTCAGGTCGCGAACTTTCGTTCGCGACTCGGCAAAACTGGAAATGCTCTGCTATCCGACATCTGGGATTACGATATCAACTATAAGCATACATATACACTGCCTAAGGACGTAACTCGCCTATGAGTCTTTCCTATGTCTGTTACCATAAAGTTTTATTCATTCTCCTCTTAGTGCTAGTTTGTATTCCACCTTAGTCCACCTGTACGGAAAATATTCCAAATTCACACATATTCTTTCAAATTGTATGCCATGTAATAGCTTTTCTCCGCCAAGTTTAACCTAGTTTCTAAATGAGCCGTTACCTGTCGGCTTCAACCACTATTGTAAACCTCTGTTATAGCATAGCTTACTTTAAATCATAAGTTTCTCGTCTCTCACAAACAACACGCACACGAATGAGATGTTTTTTTTGGAATGTCATGGCTTTATCTTGTTTGTTAAATGACCGGTTAGGGTGGGTTTTCGCTCACCGGGACGGTGTATGTGTGCCCTTATGGGCCGACAATGAACGCTTGGGATGACTGCGGGAAGAAAGCAATAGAGTTCTGCAGGAGACGGGTTAGTCATCACCAACACATGCTTTAGAAATCACAAATCGCATAGGTATACATTAAAAATATGCCAGGTGACTCAGAAAGGTATCAGTTAAATTGTATTCTGGTTAGGCACAGGTGTAGGAACAGTGTTATTATTTCGCAACTTTCAGTCGCTCGCAGATCCGTTTGTTCCATAACTCCGTAGTAAATTCAAGATATGATGTTCGTAGTACCTGAAAAGGTTTGCTTTTAATAAGCTCCATCTCTTCCGAGACTACTGTAAACTTTTTAGCTATATCCATTGCGTGGTCTCAATTATATAGTTATTGAAGCAACAAACCTTTGTTTGTTTGTGAAAATATAGAATTTCCTTCCGGGCGGTGCTTTAACAGTTCATTTTAAAAGGCTTAACACCGAAAGAGATCAAAGTTGTGCTGAATCAAGTTCACCTGTCCCTGTGTTTGCGATTGTTTACAATTGGTTAAATGATTTTAAACCTGGCCGAACATCTACAAATGATGAACATCATATATCCATTAGATTTGACTTCCTCCGAAATGATTAACCTAATTCACGACATGGTTTCGATTGATCGACTGACTGAGCGAAATAACTGGGACCACAGGCATAGGTATCACAAGGCACAGTGTTTTTAATTTTTCATGATAAAGTTGGTGTGAAAAAATCTCGGCAAAATGGGTGCCGCCGCGTCTATTCTCAATGGTGGATAAACGTAACATATTTTCCTCTCTCCTTCTATTTTCCCTCTTGCCTTCGCCCCTTCCCTCCATGTTGCCACTTTGACCCTCTGGACGTGCTCGGAGCGTGTTCCTCGGCGCGCTCCCACATTCAAACGCAAAGTCAGGCCATCGGTTTGATCAGTGTTTAACCGAACTTCTTTCAGTCTGTGCTAATGAATGAATCAAGCATCTCGCTACGATTTATTACGCATTGTGTGGACCTCAAAGAATATGCTTGCAAAATTTATATGGTCCGGACCTTGATTATTTCTAAGCAGAATAAATTCCTCGATGAATTCTTCATTTTTTGGTTTTCATATTTATCTGGTATACATGATAATGAGAAAGCGTGATGATACAATTAAAAGTAGGAAAAGTGACGAGCAAAAAAATTAACCAAAAATATCAAAGTATTAATTACACTTTGCCTGAATTTACGGAGTCTATTGATAATAACACAGGCCTACAATAAAAAATTATTTTTGGTGCCAGGAATTTTTGTGTTGATTTTAACAATATTTGTAGAGCTGAATCCAAACATGAAATCCATTTTTATTTAACAGCTCTAGATTTTTAGATATGGCACATCTTACGATTAGTTGTTTTAATATTTGATACATTCCGGAAAATAATTTTTAAAGTTAAATAAATCTATAAGTATACATGGGAATATATGGTAAAAGAAAATAGGAAATATATTACAGACTTTGTGAAACGTGCATACTTGGGATATTTTGGTGTTAAGCTTGGTGACCAAGATAAAACATGGGCACCGTATTTTGTGTGTAAAACATGTGCTGATCATCTGCGGCAATGGACAATAGGACAAAGGAAAAGTCTAAAATTTGGTGTGCCAATGGTGTGGAGAGAACCTGTGAACCATATTGACGACTGTTATTTTTGCATAGTAAATGTTTCAGGAAATAATCGAAAAAATCGCCACAAGTGGACATATCCAGATTTGTCTTCAGCTAGACGCCCGGTACCCCATTCAGAAGAAATACCGATCCTAATATCTCAGACGTTACCAGATATTCTAAGGAAGAATTTGAGTTATTTGAATACATTTCTCATGCTATTGACGATAGTGGCAGTGACTACGATGGGGTATCAACAATTCCTCAACTATTTAATCAAGATGAACTAAGCGGTCTTGCTAGAGAACTGAACTTATCGAAGGAAGCATCCGAACTACTAGCATCAAGACTGCATGAAAAGAATTTACTGCAACCCGGTACAAAATAAGTTTTTATCGCACAAGGGAAAAGGATATGCTACCCTTCTTTACTCAAGAAGACAATCTTACATTTTGTTTAGACGTTAAGGGTCTTTTGGAAAAAATGGGACTACTATCACAATATGATGCTAGTGATTGGCGTTTGTTTATTGATAGCTCGAAGCGTAGTTTAAAATGTGTACTTCTTCACAATGGTAACAGGTTTGGCGCAATACCAATCGCTCATTCAACTAAAAGGAAAGAAGAGTACTATACAATAGGATTGGTCTTACAGAAGATAAAATACCAGGCTGGGTGATTTGTGTAGATTTAAAAATGGTGAACTTTCTTCTTGGGCAGCAAAGTGGCTACACAAAATATCATCTTCTTGTGCCTCTGGGATAGCAGGGACAGACAAAACCACTGGATTAAGAAGGAGTGGCCTAAGAGAGAAAACTTGGTTGTTGGGAAAGAAAACATCATTGCTGAATCTTTAGTTGAAAGAGAGAAATCATCTTACCGCCTCTACATATTAAACTAGGCCGAATGAAGCAATTGGTAAAGGCTCTTGACAAGGATGGACCATGCTTCGGCTTCTTAAGACTAAAGATGCCCCAAATAAGTATTGAAAAACTTAAAGCTGGTATTTTTGAGGGGCCACAAATCAGGCAACTTACAAAGGATCCTGCTTTTGTCGAGTCAATTAATGAGATTGAAAAAATTAGTTGGAAGTCATTTGTTGAGGTCATAAAAAATTTTCTAGGAAATCACAAAAGTGAAAATTATATTGAGCTGGTAAACATTATGCTCAGTAACTTCAAATCACTTGGATGTAATATGAGCACAAAATTTCACTACCTACACAGCCACTTAGACAATTTTCTTGGAAATGTAGGAGACACAAGTGAAGAACAAGGTGAAAGATTTCACCAGGATATAAAAACAATGGAAGCTCGCTACCAAGGAAGATGGGATAACCATATGATGGCAGATTACTGCTGGTGCTTAAAACGAGACTGTTTGAACAAAGTGCACTCAAGAAAATCGCGCAAAAGAAGCTTCCGATGTGTTGAGTGATGTTTTTATGTATTTTTTTCTTTTCAATTTGTTTTACTACAGTAAAAAATTTTAGTATTTGTGTTCAATTGTATTGTAAAATTCTGTTGAGTTTGTGGGTGATTTAACAGCCCTAGAAATAAATCAAGTCTTTATATTTAGTGGGTTTTATTATTAATATAATATTCCCATATAATCATGTAGAAGATTTTTTTACGTAAGTAACAACATATCTATATCTTGAAAACTATAGCTGATAGGAAAAAACTAGTGTCATAATTGGATTCAGCACCCCAATTGTTCTTTAAATCAGCATTAAAAGCTCCGACACCAAAACCACTGTTGGCCTGTGTTATTAATATAATATTCCCATATCATCATGTAGAAGATTTTTTTACGTAAGTAACAACATATCTATATCTTGAAAACTATAGCTGATATGAAAAAATTAGTGTCATAATTGGATTCAGCACCCCAATTGTTCTTTAAATTAACATTAAAAGCTCCGGCACCAAAACCACTGTTGGCCTGTGTAATCCCTCCCATGGACTACTACCTTGTCGTGGTGGAAGGGCTTGTGTGTTCCGATGACCCCTAGAGTCGTGCTGGCGGGAGTATTAACACAGGCCAACAGTGGTTTTGGTGCAGAGGCTTTAAATGTTGATTTAAAGATCAATTGGGGTGCTGAATCCAATTATGACACTAGTTTTTTTCCTATCAGCTATAGTTTTCAAGATATAGATATGTTGTTACTTACGTAAAAAAATCTTCTACACGATGACATGGGAATATTATATTAATAACACAGGCCAACAGTGGTTTTGGTGCCGGAGCTTTTAATGTTGATTTAAAGAACAATTGGAGTGCTGAATCCAATTATGACACTAGTTTTTTCCTATCAGCTATAGTTTTCAAGATATAGATATGTTGTTACTTACGTAAAAAAATCTTCTACATGATGATATGGGAATATTATATTAATAACACAGGCCAACAGTGGTTTTGGTGCCGGAGCTTTTAATGCTGATTTAAAGAACAATTGGGGTGCTGAATCCAATTATGACACTAGTTTTTTCCTATCAGCTATAGTTTTCAAGATATAGATATGTTGTTACTTACGTAGGTATTTTTAAATCTACACAAATCACCCAGCGATGTTCCTGGTATTTTATCTTATGTAAGACCAATCCTATTGTATAGTACTCTTCTTTCCTTTTAGTTGAATGAGCGATTGGTATTGCGCCAAACCTGTTACCATTGTGAAGAAGTACACATTTTAAACTACGCTTCGAGCTATCAATAAACAAACGCCAATCACTAGCATCATATTGTGATAGTAGTCCCATTTTTTCCAAAAGACCCTTAACGTCTAAACAAAATGTAAGATTGTCTTCTTGAGTAAAGAAGGGTAGCATATCCTTTTCCCTTGTGCGATAAAAACTTATTTTTGTACCGGGTTGCAGTAAATTCTTTTCATGCAGTCTTGATGCTAGTAGTTCGGATGCTTCCTTCGATAAGTTCAGTTCTCTAGCAAGACCGCTTAGTTCATCTTGATTAAATAGTTGAGGAATTGTTGATACCCCATCGTAGTCACTGCCACTATCGTCAATAGCATGAGAAATGTATTCAAATAACTCAAATTCTTCCTTAGAATATCTGGTAACGTCTGAGATATTAGGATCGGTATTTCTTCTGAATGGGGTACCGGGCGTCTAGCTGAAGACAAATCTGGATATGTCCACTTGTGGCGATTTTTTCGATTATTTCCCGAAACATTTACTATGCAAAAATAACAGTCGTCAATATGGTTCACAGGTTCTCTCCACACCATTGGCACACCAAATTTAGAGTTTTCCTTTGTCCTGTTGTCCATTGCCGCAGATGATCAGCACATGTTTTACACACAAAATGTGGTGCCCATGTTTTATCTTGGTCACCAAGCTTAACATCAAAATATCCCAAGTATGCGCGTTTCACAAAGTCTGTAATATATTTCCTATTTTCTTTTACCATCTATTCCCATGTTTACTTATAGATTTATTTAACTTTGAAAATTATTTTCCGGAATATATCAAATATTAAAATAACTAATCGTAAGATGTGCCATATCTAAAAATCTAGAGCTGTTAAATAAAAATGGATTTCATGTTTGGATTCAGCTCTACAAATATAGTTAAAATCAACACAAAGACTCCCGGCACCAGAAAAAAAAATTTTTTTGTAGGCCTGCGTAATAATTGCTCCTGGTAGGGTCACCCGTGACAGATATGTCGAAGGTTAGGAGCCAGACGAAAGGTAGTCCACGCAGCGTCTGTTCCTCAGTGAGGCGGCTGTAAACGCGTCTGACTCCAGTGCGGCGGCCATTAAATGATGGTGTCACGTTAAAAACACTATTGAGGAAGGCAACGGGAAACCACCTCAATTATGATTCCCAAGAATGTAATGATGGGCACTATAGAGAAAATGAGTCTTGGCAACTGCGGGACTCGGCCCAAGGGGTCGTGTGTCGTGCCCGGCAGCGGGGGAGGCAAGGCTTCCGCGGTCATCAATCCACGAAATCCTTGCGGGGGAGAAATAACAGCAGAAGGACAGAAGACGCAGAAGAAGACGAAAGTAGTTAGAATAGGAACATGGAACGTCAGGACAATGTTGAGGACAGGCAAATTAGAGAATATAAAGCGAGAGATGGAAAGAGGTAATATAGATGTTTTAGATCTCTGCGAGGTGAGATGGAAGGATAGCGGGGATTACTGGAGTGACAATTATAGAGTGATATACAGCGGCGGGGACGAGAGCCAACGAGGGGTTTTTTATAATATTAAATAAAGGGGTAGGAAGAAGCGTAGTCAACATAGAGCAAGCGACAGATAGAATTTTACTCGTAGAGATTAAAGGAGAGCCGACGAACTTGGTCATTGTTCAGGTATTCATGCCACCGAGCAACCACAAGGAGGAAAACGTCGATAGGATGTACGATAAGATAGAGGATATAATCGCGTGTATTCCTACAGGGAAACATTTGATAGTGATAAGTGATTGGAATGCGACGGTAGGCGAAGGAAGAGATGGGGGTGAGGTGGGGGACTATGGGTAAGGCACGAGGAATGAACACGGGGAGAAAGCGATTGAATTCTGGAGGAGACAGGGGTTAGCCATCACCAACACATGGTTTAGACACCACAAAAGGCGTAGGTATATATGGAAAATACCAGAGGACTCAGAAAGGTATCATTTAGATTATATTATGGTTAGGCACAGGTTTAGGAACAGTGTGATAAATTCGCACAATTTCCCAGGAGCGGATGCGGACTCTGACCACAATTTAGTTGATATTAAATATATTGGATAATATAAGATAGACGTAAATTAGAGGCTTTTGAAATGTGGGTGTGGAAAGGAATGGAGAAGGTGAAATGGACCTAAAGGAAAACAAATGAGGAAGTACTAGAGATGGTGGGTGAGGAGAGGGGTGTGTTGAGAGAAATCCTATGAATGCAGAAAAAATGGTTGAAAGGTGTATTGAGCGGTAGTGGAATGTTGAAGAAGGTAATAGAGGGGAAAATGTTGGGAAAACGAGGAGAGGGCAGGAACAGGATAGGAATGTTGTACGGGATGAAGGGAGGAAAGAATTACACGGAGATGAAGAGGGACCTGATGTAGAGTACGTTGCTGGATTGGGTTTTGTTTGGAGTTACAAAATGTTTATTTGATAGTTGTGTCCATCCAAAAGCCTACCTTAACTGGTAGATTACCTAATAAATAATAAAATTGATAATAATATTTTTGATTTGATACTTAAATAAGCATGCTGTATTTCTACTTCGGTGATTACAGGTTCAACCCAACATTGAGCATCGCTTCTTACCGTCGCGTACACTCAAAAAGACTTTAGCTACCTTTCTGGAAATATGATGGCTCGGAGTGTGCTGGATTTATTTTGTTTCTTCTAGCACCGATGAAGTTGAAACTAACGTATTGATATGAATTCAAATCAAAGAAGCAGCGTGTTTGTTGCTATTCACTAAGAAAACGAATAATCCAAGAAGAACCTGTGACATTCGAAACTTCAAAATTACCTTGAAATGCGTCGTTTACTGACGTATTCACCCAAAAAGCTTTATATTACCTTTCTGAAAATAAGAATGTTCAGCAGTTGTACCATATTGTTCTTTTTTTCATTTCCCCCTATGTAGTGGAAATTCACCTTTTTCATTCGAATCCCATTGAAAACAATTGGGGAGCGTGTTGCTGAGAAAAACTTCAAAACCGTGCGAAATTCGAAAACCTATCCGAGCAATGTCATTTTTAAAAATGTTCTGGGCGAACTCATATTGGAATTTTTTTAAGGAAGATTTTTCTCAGCAAAGAAGAGCGGTTTTTTATAGCCTATTTAATTTTTAGGTTCGCATTGACCGCATCTTTTTTAATAAGTAAACGTGCTCAAATTTCATACTCCCATATTCAGTGTTTATGCCATCACATGTGCCAAATATAAATGTCGATGAAACATCTTCTAGATGACAACATTTTCGTGGCTTTATAGGAAGAGCCCGAGAATGACGATACTCGGATGTGGAGATCGAAATTCCTTTGTCTATAAGATCCGAAATTTCTATTCCCTCCTGATTATTTCTCCAGATATCTCTCAAGGGCATAATAAGTGCAATTCTTAATCCTGTTACCTAAATGCCCTTCCCCGAATATCTTCATCATCGCCTCTCTCTGAACACCGGAGACCAGACGGGCGATAGAAACACTCTCTGGTGGGCCTTTCCGAAACTGAACAGCCGCAGGTTTCATATACTTCGTTAGAAAAAATAAATTAAAATGCGAACAAGATTTAAAACAAAATGAGAGGGGCCAAAATTTGTGAAAGTCGGCATAACGCGATGGAAATCCAGTCGGGATCTTAATTATAATTGTGGACAGGAAAATGAAGGGAGTGAGGAAACTTTCGCGGGATTTGGAAATTAACATTCTTGGAATTGGCTTTCTCTGTATCTTTGTCTCCTTGTTTCCTTGCGAAGTTTCGCCAAGAAGCACAAAGTCTTGCGGTATTCTTCCCTCCTCCCCCAAAAGTGAAGGGGACGTAAGACCCCGGAGTGGGAAAAGGAGGCCCGTGTGGGGCGAGCGGAAAGTGGAGTGTTGCATTCATTTGCTCCAGAGCGGAAGAGATTCAGCTTCCTCGTGCTTGGTTCTCGGCAGAAATAACGGTGGTGTTCATTAAAGTACTTATTAAAGACTAATAAACATTTATGAGTCACTTTGACGCATGGATAACAATCGCATTGCATACCTTCTACAGCCTACCAGCGTAGAAAAACAACAGGCACATTCTATTATCAAACAGTGGAATTCCTAAAGATGGAATTAACGTATTGTCACAAGGTTTTTCTATGAACTGGCTATCGAAAAACTTTACAAATGCGAGCCCGAAACAATAAGTTTAATGGGGTATAAAAGCTTTATGTACGATTAAATTAAATTTATTATTTGAAATGAAATATTGAAATTGCTGAGTGTTGAAGGGCGCCGGTCTACTCTGAAATTCAGTCAATGAAACTGGGCGTGAACTTCCAGTACCTCTTTAGATTTATCATTCCTATTCTTATACCGATGTACTAGTCGGCCCCCCGAATGGTTACTTGCTGAAAAGATTACCTTTCCTCTGAAGGGTCGAAGCACAAGTTAATCTTTATAATTAAAAAGGATAGTGACGAGAAAAGCGTCCGCATAATATACATTTAGTTTAATTTTATTTATTCCAAGGTTATAATACAATCGATAAGAACCCTTGTTTAAGTAAGTAAGTGTAAGTAAGTAGAAAGATCAAAGAGCCCTAACTCATAGTTCCAATATAATGAAATTAAAAGCTATATTCCTGCTGTTGTGTTTTAGACTAAGGAACAGGTTTATAAAATAAGCTTATCGAATATTTCAAACGCGTTTTGATACGCGAAGTAAAACAAGATAAAATTCCTAAATGGCACTTACTTTCATCAAATGAAAAGATTTTCGTCTTAAGTGCCTCTTTTCATAACTTTATGGCAAGTTTTAATTGGGTAAAACGTCCATACGATAACATTGAAATTTAAATCCTCATATGAAAACGAGTCATTGGAATGCTCACCGATTCCCTTCCCATAATTCGTCTCTTAAAACCTTACTGAAAATTCACGTACTCCCAGTTATGTTCCGTTGAACCGCGGTCCTTCTCCGTCGCTCCCTCTTCACTCGCACGTGTTTGCTATGTGTTCGTCCCTCTCCACCAGTTTTGCTTTCAGAAAGATTCCGAGCGAAACCCTCCTGCACCCGAGTCTCCACACAACCAGCTGCTGAATGACACCCACGCACGAAGTCTCTAGTTTTCCAACGCTACCCTGCCCCACGATCACCTACCCTTCTCCTTTCCCCCTTTCATCCCTTACACCTAACATGAAAGTAGTCCCCCTGCTCTACGAATGTGTCAATGTCCCGATTGATCGCTTTGAGGAGGGTTTAAGTGACCTTCTCATGGATCGATTGTTCATCGGACGATACTCGCATTCGGGAGGTTCAATCAGTCGTATTTTATGTATACCTACCGTTACGGTCATGAGCTATGCGCGGGACAAATATTCCTCATAACTCAATCAATTCTGGAGTTATTTTTCCTTAATCTGCTCACTTTGGTCTCGTCAGCCATCGCTGTGTTGGCGTTCAACTCGAATGATTCGTTCCCTTACAAAAACGTATTTCTGTGTTTTTTAGGGTATTCTAAACCAGGCTGTCCTGCGACGCTTTCTGTTCTTTTAATTAGTTTTTTCCCGAAACGAGAACAGCTTTCATCAAACCATATTTAATTCAAAATTAAGTAGAGTATTTATGCAAATGATCCAATACACTTGAAGTGCACTCAAAGTGAGATTTAACAGCGTGAAATAGCATCTCTTTGTGAACATTTTCCTTTCACCGCGTTTAGTGAGCGTTCCTTCGATGCTACTCAGCAGATTTTCGGTTAATCGGTGACACTACATTGCTAAATGTGATGAAAACTACTCGTACGTACACGCCAGGTCAAATTTATCAGAGAAAAAATTTTTCGAAAGATGAATGGATGAATTTGAAAAATGAATTCGAAATATTTTTCCGCAATTGTGAATGACAATGTGGTGTGGAGTCAGTGTTTTTTTTATGGCTCGCGGGATTGTTTGGTTGCAGGTAATGTGATGCAGTGTTGTGCACCAGGGACGGGGAAGCGAATATATAAGGATGCATTGCTACTGAAAACTTAAAAAGCATATGTGTATAATTTCCAAAAAACAAAGAGCTCGAATATTCCAAAAAATTTTCCTGGTATGAGGAAGAAACGGTTCTCAACAGTCACCGATTAAGGATTTAATTAACGAGATCCCACCTTTGCCAAAGGTACCAAACTGAACTCATTCAATATAAGATTAGTAGTTATTTGTAAATTTATTACTAAAATAACTAAATGCGAATAATTAATATAAACAATTCCATATTTTATATCTAAGAAATAGCGCCATAATATTCATTTAGCCGGGTTCATGCGAGCATTCAGGTTGTTGCAGAGTTATCTCATCGCTTAGCACAGAAACTTAGGTCAGCTATGCTATTTTCAAATGAATAATTAATCTACTCATCTACTTCTAGTTAGTATTTCTCAATATTTACAGTATGCTTTCCGGTTTGAAGCGTAATTTCGCATTGAGTCTTTATTTATATTTTAAAATATCCCAAAATTAGGCATAGATTTCATGGTCTGAGGTGCAAATTTTAGAGGAAGTAGTGAATTGGATTAGGCATATATTAATCATAAAAAATTCAGGAAGGGAGATAAGCCTCCGTTCTAAATGTGTTTTCTTGTCTTTCTGGTAAACAAAATAAATATAGAATGAACGTAGATAAGGTCGTGAATCAATGAAAAAGAGATAGCCAGGACCGTAAACTTGATTGGCACTATGTGGTAAGGGGGAAATTAAACAAGGTTACAAGTAACATCTAGTTACAAGTAAGGGGAGAAAGAGGGGAACACACACTAGGTCACTTGGGTGTGTTTGAGAAACAATGACCCACGTATACCTCAATGACACACAAAAGCCAAAATAAATAATAAAAATAATAAAAAATAAAGCAAACTTCCAACCACTCGATCACTAGGGTGTGTTAAGAAATAGCAGTCACTTCCGTGAATCACATTCACACACACACACTCAGGGTTTACACGGATCCCTCCTATATCAGTGACCCGTCAATCACACAAATAAATGAAAAATTATAAAAGGGTGTAGTGAAACAGAAACGACTTACGTAAATACAGAGTCACTCAAGCACTCGGGTGTGTTAGATCTTTGTGAATTTTACACACTCGCTCAGTCAGGTTTACAAGGATCCCTCCTATGCCATTGACCCGTCAATCACATAGATGAATACAAAAATATAACACGGATGTACACACGCTCTCGCTCATTCACTCAATCACTCAGGTGTGTTCGAAAACAAGGACCTTTGCGATTCACAAGTACTCACACGTTCAGGGTTTACCAGGATTCCTCCTACGGGAGGGACCCGCCAATCAAACATAAATATAGGACTTACGTAAACACGCAATCACTCGGGTGGGTCAACCCTATGTGAATCGCACACACTCACTCGTTCATCGTTTGCAAGAATTCCTCCTGTTTGTCATGGACCCATCAATCACACAAACACAAACAAAAATGTGGAAATAAGAATCGGGGGTAGGTAATTATTTTTCGTTTTGTTATTTTTGTGTGATTGCCGGGTCCCTGGCTTAGGAGGAATCCTTGCAAACCCTAAAAAAGTGAGTTTGTCTGATTCACATGGGGTTGATACACCCGAGTGGTTGAGTGATTCCGTGTTTACTTAAGTCCTATAATGAGTTGGAAATTAAGTGCGACAGATATGGGATGAGAATCAATATTACGAGGCGTATTCTTAATGTAAGTACCGTTTGCTTATATTTAAATATTGGTGCTTCAGAACACAGTTTTGCTCCTGCAGCGTCATCTACTGATTCATTGAGAAGTTATAGCAGAATTTGTTTTGTTTCATAAGGTTGTTTGCTTGTCCGTACATGCAAACAACTATGTCCGCGACAATCGTTGATCCCGCCAGCTGTGAAGTGCGTTCTGTCATACGATTCTTGTATGCAAAAGGATTGTCGGCTGCTGAAATTCATCGGGAATTATGCCTAGTTTATGTGGAACTACAGTTATGAGTGAAGGAAAGGTTAGACAATGGTGCTGTGATTTTAAAAATGGACGAACAAATGTCCATGACGAAGAGCGAAGTGGTAGGCCCAGTATCTTGACCGATGGAATTGTTTCGCAAGTGGAACAAAAACTGCGATGTGATCGTCGATTGACAATTAATGGCCTGGCTGAACAATTTCCTCAACTTGGACGCACTACTGCCTACAATATTGTTACGGAAAACCTCGGATACCACACATTGCGTGCAAGGTGGGTACCAAAAATGCTCACCGACCACCACAAAGAGCAAAGAATGTCCAGTGGACCAGAGCTTTTGGGTCGTTGGGAACTCTTTAAACCACCCACCGTACAGTCCTGACCTTACACCCAGTGACTACTTTCTCTTCTTGCACTTGAAACAGTGGTTCGGTGGACAACGTTTCGAAACCGAAGAGGAACTCAAGAATGGCGTTGCCGATTGGTTCAACCCTCAGGCGGCGAGTTTCTATGCAGAGGGGTTAAAGAAGCTGGTGTAGCGGTACGAAAAATCCTTAGAAGTGAACGGCGATTATGTAGATAAGTGAAGTAGGTTTTTAGCTAACTAAAAGTGCCAATAAAATGTGTTTCCTATGAGTATATTTTTTCCTGTGACCAAACGGGCCTTACTTTATGAACACGCCTCGTAATAAAGAAAAGGTTTTGCGATTTTCCAGAAAGGAAAAGACTAAGCTAAACATTAAAATAAAATGGCAAAACCTAGAGCTGGTGGAACAGTTTATGTATCTCTGAAGTTTTTTGGACCAAAATGGTCAAAGTAATTTAATAAGACGGAGAATTGCGTAAGAGAAGTCTTCACGAGAAGGGTATTAGTGACGGGGACATTGAGTGGTGGTGTTAAGAAAAGACTTATTAAAACTTTGATATGGATCGTAGTTATGTGCGGCGCAGAAACATGGTCAAGGAAGTAGGACGATGGGCGTAGATTGGAGGCTTTATTCTGATTCCTTCTTATTCTTAAGAATTATCTAAATCTCTTCCCGTGAACTTTCTAGTCCAAAATTGTTATTGTTTTGGAATAAAGTGGTGCTTATTTTTCCATCGTAGCCAAGTCGCTCGCTGCCCGATCGGCTATTTTATGTAAAGAAGAACATATGAAGATGCCCCCGCACAGATCTGATTTCCAGGCCTCCCACCGCCAGACACGGAGACACTTCCATTGAGTTTCTGAATGAAAGAGGCAGGTGAGTTGCAAAGATAAAAAGTTGGGAAATGAAAACAAACATGGGGAGGGGAGGACAACGGGCAAGAAGGGATTGCCTTAATAAACGCCTTTAAACGTCATGCACGGATTATTTAGTTTTGCCCCCCCATCTGTTGCCCCTAACGACCCTCTCCCACTCTCCTGTTGCCTCCGGCGCTTCATCCCCTTCAATTATTTCCCTAACGCCACCCTTCATCGCCATCACCTCTCGCTCCCTCTTCACTTCCGTCCCCCTTGGCCGCACCCTTCTCCTGCACGTACCTAATCCCTAGCAACAGGAGGGTGCAAGGGGCAAGTAAGGGAAGAAACAAGGCCTCTTATTTTATCCCCCCCTCGCTCCGTCTTTTTCTACCTTCTCATCGAAATACTGAGTATTTTCCTGCGACGAGCTAGGTTGTTATTTTTATATGTGGCAGGGCTGAGTGCCTAGGGTTAGAAAGTTGAGCACCAGCACCTTAATGCCCATAGCTAGAATACGTATTCGTAGGTACCGGTACCTAGGTATCAGTATGTAGGGCTATAATCCTAAGTCAATTTAAGTAACTCGCCAAGAAGGCTACGTATTGCTAGGTAACTAGGCATAAAGAGTAACCTTTGCTAAAATATATACCTTTTCAGCAATAAAAAGTGCGTATAAGTTCTAACTACTACTAGTCTCCAGAATTTTCCCACAAATCACGCACGCCAGAAAGGTGAATGTTCTCGTAAAGATCGATAAAATTGGGTGCATCTTGCAATCATTTCCACAACGTCGACTTCAGGATTCCATGGCCGTCGAGAGCGCTACCATAGAGGTCGTTTTTGCCCACGGGAAAAACCGGCCCGTCAGTGGCTTCATAGTAGGTTTGTCTCGTCCTGCTACGGCGTTCGGCCTTCTTCTTTGGACTGTCCAACGCCAGCGAACGCACATTCCAGTATGTGCAATTTCATGGCACCATAATAACACCACGCCGCGTGTCCCGCACACAGTCGACCAAGAATTTAGACGTGCCATCTAGCTTGTGCTCACAAATAGTGAGACTGCATTTCTTAAATGCATCTTGGTCATGTCTTCTAATCAACTCCCAGTCCCGCGAAAAAATTGTGAGGCTTCGGAATTTGAACGCACCTCAGCGGCTGCGCATGGAACCGTGAGGGGGGTCGTTGGGTGCGGAGGATGGGTCGCGAGTTACTAAGAGATAGCTGAAAGTAAAATCTGCCGACAATATTCAATTATTTGCACTTTTAAGATGGCTCAAATACATTGAAACGTAGGAATAACGCTGGCCCCTGGGGCGAGAGTAATCATAATCGGTAAATCGGTACCACTATTCAAACCAAGAAACCTAAGCACCAATACCCATGAACTCGTAGTATCTTGAACAATTAACCTTGGTACTCCTACCCATGGCAAGGATACTAGATCTTTCTCGGTATCTAGGTATCGGCACTAATCCCTGCATATATAGTAAGATACATGAATGCAAGTAAATATTTTTATGTAATCACCCCTTTTCAATCTATTTTCATTCATTCTTTCAACAATGTAATTAGCCTGTCTATCATTTACGAAAGATTCGTGAAACCTTAAAATGCCTCATTACTCACGATCTTCTTCACTTTCTCCACTTACGTGAATTTAGATCATCGTCGGGTTTTTTCTCAACACCATGCACATGTGCATTCTTCCAGAAACTGGATGTGATAGGCAAGGAATTAAGACAAGGAATTTTTTTAACACCGGTCATTTTCAACACTTGTACTATGTGGACGAAATGGTAAGGGACACTGACTTGAAAGCAGGCGAGGAACTCTTTGAATCAGTTACACAAGCAGATAATCAAGTATTACTTAGCCATTCAGCCAAAGGGTTCCATCGAAAAACATTACTTTGAGCATTTCAGAATCAGTGTTATATGTATAGGATGAGAATTTATCATAATAAAACGATGGTAATGAAATTCTCAAGAAACAGGAACACTAAGATAAAAATTAAGTTTATGGGGCAAAAACTGGAACATTTTTCAAGAAACTGTAACAGTAGCTTTAATGGAGTCACCCGCTATGTGTGCATTATAATGCAACAATTTCAGAGAGTAGAAATCATTCGCCTCGGCCGGATATCGAGGGATCCGGGTTCAAATCCCGGTCAAGGCGAATGATTTTTACTCTCTGAAATTGTTGCATTAAAACTAGAACAGGTCAAACAGTTCACCTATTTGGAAAGTTTTTGGATGAAGGTGGATGGAGTGATGAGGACATTACAAGGAGGAGGTGAAAGGTTAGTAAGCATTTACAAAGATGCAGGAGTTGGTGACTAGTAAAAGACTAGTAAAAACTTTTATATGGAGCCTAGTTTTTAATGATTGGAAAACCTGGCAGTTGAGGTAGGAAAATGAGCATGTGTGCACTTTTCAGGCGTGGAAAAGAATGGGAAAAATAAAATAGACTGAAAGAAACACAAACGATAAGGTTATCGGCATGGAACGGGAAAAATAACTGCTGTTGGCAAAAATTCAGAGAAGGCATGACAAGTGGAGCCAAAGAATATTGAAAGCTATTGCGTCGTTGATGAGGGTAATGCGATATGGGAGAATGCTGGGAAAGTGAGGCAGAGGAAGGAAAGGATTGACAACATTGATTGCATTAAGAAATAATTGGGTAGAGAGACTGCAGAGTAAAAGAATTAGTTACACTGATACGTCATATGGGATTTTTAAGGATATTTATGCCATGGTAGTCAGGGTTTACGAGCACAAGAGTGGATTAAACAATTTTTAAGTGATCGTGTCCAAACAGTCGTCCTGGACGGTGTATCATCCGATACTGTCAAGGTCACGTCGGGGGTACCACAAGGAAGTGTCATAGGCCCCCTTCTTTTCCTTATTTACATAAATGACCTCAGTACCGTAGTTAATAGCAAGCTCCGTCTTTTCGCCGATGATGCAGTAATTTATGGGGACATCCGAAGTCATGAAGACAGAGTCGTGTTAGCCAACGACCTAGATGCAATTCAAAATTGGTGCGATACATGGCAATTGGAATTGAATTTAAAAAAATGCGTAGTAATACATTTTTGGGAAAAGAGTAACTCCCTCCCTTATAGTTACAAAGTGAAACAAACCAAAATCGCGAGGGTAGATTCCTTTAAATACTTGGGTGTAACAATTACTCACGATCTGTCCTGGGGAAAACACATACGAGAAATATGCGGTCGTGCTAATAAAAAATTGGGATTTGTGAAAAGAGTGCTAGGTAAATGCGACGAAAAGGTGAAAGAACGATGTTTCCTTGCCTTGGTCAGGCCCCACCTAGAGTATGCTGCCAGTATATGGGATCCTCACAACATAAATTTGGTTTCGGAATTAGATCGAGTTCAGCGGAGGGGGGCTAGATTTGTCAAACATTGTTATGACCAACTCAGCAGCGTATCCACTTTGTTAGACAGTTTAGGTTGGGATTCTCTTACACAGCGGCGTTTCCAATATAGATTAAACTTATTAAAAACATTTAAAGATGGGCCCTTTTCCGATGACATCAAGGATATAATACGAACCCCAACGTATTACGGTCGAAGGGATCACGAATATAAGACTAGAGAAATAGACTGCAAGACTGACAGGTTTAAAATGTCATTTTTTCCAAGAACGATAAGGGAACAGAATGCTCGTAGTCGAAATTCCCCAGGACTTAGTTCATTACAATAAGTATTAACGTACAGGTTAGGGACTTCGCGAGGATGTGTATACATGTGTGTATGTATGTATGTATATGTATGTGTGTATATATACATATATATATGCATATATATTTTTTTTTCCTACAGGTTCCCCCCACCTTTCCTCACCTAACTCCCAACCCCCTCAACCCTTACCCTTCCCTCATGGTGCTACACCCCCTGCCACACACCTTTTTGGTGGCTCGCAGGGTACTTATGTAGATGTAGATGAGTGTGTAATCTAAGGAGCTATTAAAAATCTCGTCTGAAAGAGGGGCTTTCTGCGTGGTGGACCTGGGTTTGATGTTAAGAAATTCAGAATGTCTTCTATTTTCTACTTCTCTTTGCTGAATCCCGATAAAAAGCAAATGCGCAAATGAATTTCGGAGCAATGTTTGGACCGATTCAAGAGGGAACCGACCGATTTTTTGCGGCCATTCGTCACCATGGGGCCGCCAATGTACGCCAGAAGCGAAACAGCAGTCGAAGCAGTGGCTGTAAGCCGGTGGTTCAGTGCCGAAGAATGCGAAGTCGATCGTATCTGCCGGGAAGGTCATGGCCAGTGCTATTTGGGATTGCCAGTGTCATTGGTTACCTTGAAAAAGGCAGAACAAATACAGGCGAATATCACTCTAACCTTCATGACCTGTTGAATGCCAAAATTCGTGAGAAGAGACCTCGCTTGAAGAAGAAAATATTCATCTTTCCCGAGAAATACCTGCTGTCACCTGCTCACAAAGATGCGTTGGCGATGGGAAAAATACGGGTTTTGGGGAAAGATTTCTATTCCATATTCCCCTAATTTAGCACCCTCAGACTTCAATCTGTTCCCAAACTTGAAGAAATTTAATAAAGTTTTCTCGGGTCTTCCACCGGAGTGCCATCAGATCCCCTACCTACAATTTAGCGTAACATCTCACTGGAATCCTGGCGCCACATGTAGGCTGCTGCGAGCATCACATCAGGAACTCGGTAGAATTCGTTAAACTCCTGGGGGAGATTCGTGTAGAAGGAAGGGGATGATTCTGATTAGTTTTGACCTGGTATCCCTTTTCACACTGGCCCCCTTGGCTGACACCTTACGTCTCCTGGACCCCAAGTTTGACGCCGCCACGGCGACGTTATTTTGCCAAACTCTAACATCCACCCACTTTCAATACGACGGTCAATACTTCAAGCAAGCGGATGGAGTGGCCATGGGATCTCCACTCTCCCCTGCCACAGCAAATTTCTTCATGGAAAGGCGCTCAAATCAGCCCCGCCCGAAGCATTTCTTTCGGTATGCTGACGACACTTACGTGATTTGACCAAATGGAAAGGACGTGCTAAACCACTTCCTACTGCACGTGAATTGCCAAAACTCGAACTTCTCCTTCACGATGGAATTGTAGATTGACGGCAAACTTCCTTCCCTCGGCATCGTAATTCAGCGGAAAAGTAAAGTCACACTCGGTCATGTGGTGTATCGCAGGCCGACGCACACGGACTTTACCTTAACAAAAGAGCCACCGTCACACTGTCCGGCAGTGATCAGCGTTTAACGCTCCCAAACAAGCAACCTTCCGCCAAAATGGATGTAGTGGATGCGATATTTCATTGGCCCTTAAAAGGTTCTTCAACCCGCGGGTTCGTACGACGCAGAAGAAGCCAATAGCTAGGGCTTCATTGCCATATGTATCCTCGTTATCCAAGAAAATATCCAGAATATTAGCGAGGCAAAAAGTCGAGGCCGTCCACAAACTACCAGGAAAATCAGATTTCCTCGTCAAAGCCAAGACTTAATTGACATATGGACCCCATGCATTTACCCGGCCCAGAATGCATTCTGAGACTTATACATTGGAGACGGAGCGGACCCTTGAAATCACAGGAAAGGAACACAAAAGACGTCTACGGCTGGGGCATATGGAAAACTCAGCCATCGCTGAACGCAAAATCGGTATGGTCCACGCCATTAAATTTGATAGATGGAAGCCACTTGCCCGCTCCGTTGGTTACTGGGATCGAATTATTAAAGAATCTATTGAAATACGACTTGAAAGACGTAATTGCAACAGATTTTCCGGCCATTTCGTCAGCAATGTATGGAAACCGGTGCTGAAGAAGGTTGAAGAAGGAAGGAAATTAACGCGGCGCCATGGCGACCAATCGGGAGGCTCCAACATTTCTCCCCCAAAATCTCTCCTTCCAACAACGGAGTTTCTGATATATTCTTGTTATTTTACTTCAGAGTTTATACCTCATTTAACTGTGCATGTAAATGACGGAAATAAGAATCTTCAAAACGAGAACACCAGAGTTAGCTTTATCAACCCTGAGGAAGATGCTCGAATCGAGCATCGAAACGTCAGCCAACATGGAACCCCTGACCTGGTGGAAAACCCGAGAAAACTTCATTAAGCAGATACGCCAGGGAAGCACAGATCTTACTTTGGAGAAATTTGTTTCAGGGAAGCGCTTCGCGTCCAACAAAGATATGGAGAGGGTCGTAAATGGATATTTCCACAGCTTTCCTGACTCTCACTTCCGGGAAGGTATTCAGATTTTGGAGAAACGCTGGACCAAGTGTGTTAAAGACAAGGGAGGTTATTTGGAAACATCAATTTAATCAGTCTTTCATTATCAGGTTTTTTTCCTAACTTTGCAATTTATCCTCATGTGTGGCACAAAACTTCGTCCGATTGAAGATTTCGATGGCTTCATCTACATCTACATAATAATCCGCAAGCCACCGCAAGGGCGCGTGGCGGGGGTTTTTAGGTCACCACCCAAAAAAGGGAAAAAAGAAAAACCTCAATCAAAACCAACACAAACATGCAAACCCAATTCCACAGTGATGCACACATTATTAGGAACATCCCACCATCCTACACGCATGCAAATATCTACCCCCTTCATCCGACACGCATGCAATTATGTACATACGCTACAATCCAGCAAACACTGGCACCTTATGATGCAGTAAGAACTTAATCCAATCCAATAATGTGCAAGATAGATTTTGGCAAGTAGCAAGCCGAAACAAACTTCATCATCTTATCTTATCCTTCCAAAGATTGGTTAGTCTCCCCTCTCATACCCTCTTATCTGACAATCTCTTAAATCTAGTCAATCATTCCTCGTATCGACATCTTCTATCATATGCTATTCTTAGTTTATCTTTGACCATTCTTTTTTCCTTCTTTTAACAGATTCTGTGATCCATAGTGCCTCAAGATTCTTGCATGCACTTTCACTAACCTCCTGTGTGTTGTGTCAAAACCCTTCCCGCATGACCGCATTGGAATGCCATTAAGTAATGTATTGCTGTTTACAGTATTGTTTTCTCTGCTCTTGGTACCCTAAATTTCCCCTTCCATCCCTTGTCCCTCTCGGTGGGTGTGCCCTCCTCCCACCTGCAGCGTTGGGCCTGATTCCTCACCTTGGGTGGGAGAGAGTTTTGTGCGGAACGTTCTTGTGGTGGTGGTATTTCGCCTGGCTACTTGCTAGAAACTAGCTTGCACGTTCGTGATAAATTTCTTGCTGCATCCTAGGGTAAAATTATTTGTTGTAGTTAAGCGTATTTTCTTGCATGCTTGTGGAGGTAGATGGGGAGGTAGATGTGTGTTTGCATGCACGACGAATGATGGGATGTTACGATGAATATGTGCACTGCTGTGGATTGGGGTTTGCACGTTGGTGTGTGGTTTTGAATGCGGTATTTCTTTTTTCCTTTTTTGGGTGGTGACCTAACACCCCCCGCCACACGCCCTTACGGCGGCTTGCGGGGTATTATGTAGATGTAGATAGATGTAGATGAAGTTGTGTCAGAACCCTTCCCGCATGCCCGAGCGTCTTTACGAACTTCATGCTCCACCCTTCCATCCCTTGTCCCTCTCCGCGGGTGTGCCCTCCTCCCACCTGCAGCGTTGGGCCAGATTCCTCACCTTGGGTGGGAGAGAGTTTTGTGTGGAACGCTCTTGTGGTGGTGGTGTTTCGCCTGGCTACTTGCTATAAACTAGCTGGCACGTTCGTGATAGGTTTCTTGCTGCATCCTAGGGTGGAATTCTTTGTTGTAGGTAAGCGTATGTACTTGCATGCTTTTGGAGTGAGGATAGGTAGATGTGTGGTTGCATACGCGTCGAATGATGGGGTGTTGCAATGAATGTGTGCACTGTTGTGGATTGGGGTTTGCATGTGTGTGTTGGTTTTGAATGCGGTGTTTCTTTTTTTCCTTTTTCTTTTTTCCTTTTTTTGGGTGGTGGCCTAACACCCCCCGCCACACGCCCTTGCGGCGGCTTGCGGGGTATTATGTAGATGTAGATGTATTTTGTGGCGTGCGCCGAGGGAAAATTTCTTAAATAGTATTGTCATCACCATCAGAATTTAAAACCTAGGATTTATTTACTGCTGCCCTCCATTCTATTCTATTTTATGATTTTACATCTACATCTACATCTACATAATACCCCGCAAGCCGCTGCAAGGGCGTGTGGCGGGGGGTGTTAGGTCACCACCCAAATAAGGAAAAAAGAAATACCGCATTACTGTAAACAGCAATACATTACTTAATGGCATGCGGGAAGGGTTTTGACACAACACACAGGAGGTTAGTGAAAGTGCATGCAATTGAGTTTAACTAATTGTTACCTAGACGCCGAGGGTGGCAAGTGGCATTTTTGGTATCTCCGAGTGTGACCCTAGAGTTGTTATCCCGTATTGTCCGTGGGAAGAAGGAGTCCTTGAGTTTGCTAGTCCTGGCATCTATTTCCCGAATTTTGTACACATGATCCAAGCGACCAATGTATGTTGGAGCGCGAATAATTTTCGAGACCTCGGTGCTGAAACATACGGATCTGAATTTATTTAGTAAGTTTAACCTAGCATTGAGTCGTCTTTCTTCCAATGATTCCTATCCCAACTCCATAAGCATTTCAGTGACGCTTTTCGTTTTACCGTAACAGTTTTCCACGAAACGAGCCCCCGTTGGACCTTCTCAATTTCCCGAATGAGGCCTTTTTCACAGGGATCCCATACGCTACATGCATATTCTAAATGGGGCCTAACAAGAGCGTGATAAAATCGTTCCTTGACCTTGGAGTCACTTCTGCCGACAATGCGTCTAATAAATCCTAATTTTTTATATGCTTGCCCACATATTTTACGTATATGGGTCCCCCAAGTTAAGTCTTTAGTGAATGTAACACCTAGGTATTTCACCGTATCAACTACTTCAAGGTCAACTCCATCTAATTTGTAAACGAAGCCCGTGGATCTTTTGAAGAAATTTACCACCGAACATTTATTAAGATTTAAAGGCAATCCCCATTTTGAACACCATTCATTAATGCTATTTAAATCACGTGCTAGAGTTAAACGATCCTCATCCCCAGATATCTCCCGATAAATCACTGTGTCATCCGCGAACATCCTTATCTTACTTTTCACTTCGCGGTTCAGATCGTTAACAAAAATCAAGAATTGTAACGGTCCGATAACACTTCCTTGAGGAACCCCCGAGGTTACTCGTACGCTGGTAGAACTAGCGCCGTCAAGGACTACCCTCTGTTCCCGGTCTGAAAGGAAGTCTTCAACCCAATTTATTGCCCCCTTGTGTATACCTGCGCCCTTTAATTTATGGATGAGTTTACTATGCCGAACCTTATCAAATGCCTTTTGAAAGTCTAAAAAGATCGCGTCCACTTGCCTACCACTTTCACTCGATAAAAGTAAGTCATGTGTGAACAATCGTAATTGGAACTTTGGCATTGGTATATTTATCGATGTATGACATTAATTATACTTTGACTCCGAGCTAATCTACGTACGAGTATGGTGAATAGCTGGAAATAAGATTTCCTAAAAATATAGTAGTTTCGTCGTACTTGGTAAAAACTGTTCCTTGCTGAATTGAGCGAATGATGTAAGATCAATTATATATATATATATATATATATATATATATATATATATATATATATAACACTTTTGTCACTTTTTTTGAAAATCAGACCAACGTACACATAATGTGAACGGAACGCGATGCCGAAGTTTTTGGAGCAGCGTTATTCCATCAATTTTGCGGTAAAGCTTGGGAAATCGTCTACCAAAACTGTCGGTATGATTAACCAGGCTTACGGGGAGTCAGCCATGTCCAGAAACATGATCTTTCGGTGGCACAAGATGTTCGTGGAGGGCAGAGAAGAGATCGACGACGAACCACGGCCTGGACGCCCATCAACGACACGCACCGACGAAAATGTGCGAAAAGTTCGCGATGTACTGAACTCTGGTCGTCGTCTTAGTGTTCGGATGATAGAAGAGCAGTGTAATGTGCCAAAAACAATAGTGCACGAGATTATTAGGGACCAATTACAGATGCGAAAAATTTGTGCAGAGTTGGTGCCGAAAGTGCTCAGTGATGATCAAAGATTCAATCGTTTGGAAATCGCGACACAACTTGCGGATCACTGCAAAAATGATCCACATTTTTTAGAGAACGTTTCTGTTCCCGAAGATAAAGAGGAGTTTGAAAGGAACGCGATACGGGACTTTGGACGCCGTCAAAGAGACCGTGACGACGTGTCTTCGAGAGGTTCCCGATGATGCCTTCGCGGGATCGTTCCAGGAATGGGAACGCCGCTGGAACAAGTGTATCGACTCACAAGGGTCCTATTTTGAGGAACATTAGCTTAAGATATGTAAAAGTGTAATACATTTTTTTCCTGAGCTCAGTACACTTATTTTCCGGACGAACCCTGTATTTGTTCTCCACCTCTTTCGTTTCCGCGACGCTTTCCTCTCTCTACCTGGGGATGTGATTTAATATACGCAGTCCAACTCTCTTACCGAGCAAATCTCCATTCTCATGCTTTTCTCCAAACTTTATTTTTTAAAGTGAGTTCAGGATGCAAGCACCTATTCGTCGCCGTTTCTGTAATAATAACTACGATGATGATGGCAATGGGGATGAAATAGCCCTCCTCCTCTGTTCCACTACCCCACTGTCTCCATCCATCTGCACCCCACTCCCCTATTATTTTTCCATTCCCCGCGGAAGTCCACCCCCTTCCCCTTTAAGCTCTCTTCCGTGTCGCTCAGGGGGGAAGGAGGGTGTGGGTTTGGCGAGAGGGAGGGAGGAGAGCGTCCCTCGTCTCTCTTTTATGGCACCTCTCGCTCTCCTTATGCCAGCCTCCCTCGCTGTTCTCTGGGGCCGACAAATAAAAGCGCACCCTCGCAAGAGTGTCTCCTCTCTCCCGCCTTCACCCCCCACCCCCATCGCCCCCACTCTTCCACGTCTCCCCTCTCGCACTCACGTCCTCGAGGGCCTCTTTTTCTAATGATCCGCTGTTCTCTCAGTTGAGGAGGAATTCTCGGAAAGAAAAGACCATAAATTGCTGCGGTAAGAAAATATGTGAAGTTGAGACGCGGTACGGACCGATGCCCGCGGCAGCGCGATGGAAGTGGAAGGTCGAAAAGGTTACTTATTCGGAAAAAGGAAGAGAGACAGACGTAAAACTAATTTGTCGGTTTTACATTAGTGTTTTGCTTTTGAAAGGTGCCGCTGAGTTTTGGATGGATGCACGCCGCTGCTAACTGCTACTCTTCTAAAGCCCAACTAACGCAACCCCATACTCCCTGCCTCGCCTCGCTTGCACACATTTCTCTCCTCTATCCCTGTCTTCCGCCAATGTCAGCTACTTGCCCTGCCTCCTTTGGGTTTCTCCCAAAAACTTCATCTGCCATGCCTAACATTCCGTTTGTTTCCTTTGCCATCCATTTCACTTCCCAATTCTATTCCCTCCATGCCCACCACTCAACCTCTCCTCGATCACCCTCTTCAGTATCCCACTGCCACTTTCTATCTTCCGTATTTATTTTTCCATCTTCTCCGATTTTCCCCGCCTCTTCCTCACCCCATTTCTACCACTTCTTCGTTTGAAACATTCTATTTTACTCTTCCCATTCCTCTCCATATTCACACCTCAACAGCATCCTTTCAGCGCTCATTTCCATGCCTCAACGACCAAATACTTGAGCAACTATGGTACGCTTCATAGGCTTCACTGATATTTAGTTATTAGTATTCACTGACAATTAGTTAAACTCAATTGCATGCCCTTTCACTAACCTCTTGTGTGTTGTGTCAAAACCCTTCCCGCATGCCATTAAGTAATGTATTGCTGTTTACAGTATTGTTTTCTCTGCTCTTGGTACCCTAAATTTCCCCTTCCATCCCTTGTCCCTCTCCGTGGGTGTGCCCTCCTCCCACCTGTAGCGTTGGGCCAGATTCCTCACCTTGGGTGGGAGAGAGTTTTGTGCGGAACGTTCTTGTGGTGGTGGTATTTCACCTGGCTACTTGCTAGAAACTAGCTTGCACGTTCGTGATAAATTTCTTGCTGCATCCTGGGGTAAAATTATTTGTTGTAATTAAGCGTATGTACTTGCATGCTTGTGGAGGTAGATGGGGAGGTAGATGTGTGTTTGCATGCACGTCGAATGATGGGATGTTACGTTGAATGTGTGCACTGCGGTGGATAGGGGTTTGCATGTGTGTGTTGGTTTTGAATGCGGTATTTCTTTTTCCTTTTTTGGGTGGTGACCTAACACCCGCCGCCACACGCCTTTGCGGCGGCTTGCGGGGTATTATGTAGATGTAGATATTTTGTTATTATTACACTCTTACTCAAGACACGTGTTTCCATCTT
The DNA here is from genome assembly GCA_037158775.1 of Hetaerina titia. NCBI lineage: Eukaryota > Metazoa > Arthropoda > Insecta > Odonata > Calopterygidae > Hetaerina > Hetaerina titia. The sequence goes on along the minus strand of CM073776.1, from coordinate 3,985,936 downwards.
CTCAATAGCTTATTTGCTTTACGCAACATTTTACCAATGTTCCTTTTACTCCGACTTTGTCAAAAAGATTTCGTTAATGAGCGAACTTTTCTCTCTGCTCTAGTTTTATGCTTTCCAATTTTGACGTTTAACTTAGCCTTACTATAATGCAACCATTTGAGAGAGTAAAAATCATTCGCCTTGACCGGGATTCGAACCCGGATCCCTCGATATCCGGCCGAGTACTTTAACCACTTAAGCTACCGAGACATCCTCTTACACTCTGAAATTGTGGGGGCTTTAGAGGAGAAAGATGTTAAGACGAAATACCGTACATACAATGTCACAGGCATTCGTAGTCGTGCGCGACGCGCCACAGTCCACGATGTTAATAAAGCCAATTTCAAACACAAATGGAGACAACGGCAGGAAACAAGATCCATGGAAGCTAGGATGCAAAAAAAGTTATTGAAGTTGTATTGAATGTTTATATTCGTACATAAAGGGCTAGCGATAAAATTGAGATGAGGAATGAACCGTTTGAGGGCGCTCGTTGAGGTATTTCATCCTACTTTCCCTGCTTCAAGCCCAAAGTCTCAATTTGCCCTAGAGTGAAGTGGTGTGGTGTGTTAGATTAGCGTCCAATGAGCCCCATTTCAAGTTCGTTAGTGACTTTCCCTTCAGTTGCCACTTGCGACTCTCCTTATGACTCGAGGGAAGATTGGCTCTCGGTAAAGGCCTGAGAGAGAGAGAGAGAGAGAAGACGTTGACTGACAAACCGTACTCAAAGGGCACCTTTTCAGAAGGGTTCTCTAAATTTAGAGACCAGTGTCATCGGAGAGTTCATCTACATCTAAATCTACATAATACCCCGCAAGCTGCCGCAAGGGCGTGTGGAGGGGGGTGTTAGATCACCAGCCAAAAAAGGAAAAAAGAAATACCGCATTCAAAACCAACACACACATGCAAACCCCAATCCACCGCAGTGCACACATTCATTGTAACATCCCATCATTCCACGCGCATGCTAACACACATCTACCTCCCTTCACTCCACAAGAATGTAAGTACATACGCTTAACTACAACAAATAATTTTACCCCAGGATGCAGCAAGAAATTTATCACGGACGTGCAAGCTAGTTTACGGAAAGTAGCCAGGCGAAACACCACCACCACAAGAACGTTCCACACAAAAATCTCTCCCACCCGAGGTGAGGAATCTGGCCCAACGCTGCAGGCAGGAAAAGGGTTCCACCACGGAGAGGGACAAGGGATGGAAGGGGAAATTTAGGGTACGAAAAGCAGAGAAAACAATACTGTAAACAGCAATACATTACTTAATGGCATTCCAATGCGGTCATGCGGGAAGGGTTTTGACACAACACACAGGAGGTTAGTGAAAGTGCATGCAATTGAGTATAACTAATTGTTACCTAGACGCCGAGGGTGGCAAGTGGCATTTTTGTTATCTCCGAGTGTGACCCTACAGTTGTTATCCTGTATTGTCCATGGGAAGGAGTCCTTGAGTCTGCTAGTCCTGGCATCTATTTCCCGAATTTTGTACACATGATCCAAGCCACCAATGTATGTTGGAGCGCGAATAATTTTCGAGACCTCGGTGCTGAAACATGCGGATCTGAATTTATTTAGTAAGTTTAACCTAGCATTGAGTCGTCTTTCTTCCAATAATTCCCATCCCAACTCCACAAGCATTTCAGTGACGCATTTCGTTTTATCGTAACAGTTTTCCACGAGACGAGCTGCCCGTCGTTGGACCTTCTCAATTTTCCGAATGAGGCGTTTTTCACACGGATCCCATACGCTACATGCATATTCTAAATGGGGCCTAACAAGAGCGTGATAACAACGTTCCTTGACCTTGGAGGTACTTCTGCCGACAATGCGTCTAATAAATCCTTATTTTGTATATGTTTGCCCGCATGTTTAACGTATATGGGTCCCCCAAGTTGTCTTTAGTGAATGTAGAGTTCATCGACATACTACCCCGCAAGCCGCCGCAAGGGCGTGTGGCGGGAGTTCGCGATGTGTATCCTTGGTAGGTTTTAATTATGCTTTCGAATAGGAAACAAGTGATATGTTTCAGTTTGGAACATTCTGTTATCTGAAATACCATGTTATAATTGATGTAGTTCCAAATCCCTCTACATCTACATCTACATAATACCCCGCAAGCCGCTGCAAGGGCGTGTGGTGGGGGGTGTTAGGTCACCACTCAAAAAAGGAAAAAAATTACCGCATTTAAAAACCAACACACACATGCAAACCCCAATCCACAGCAGTGCGAAACCTATGCTCTAGGAAACCTATGCTTCATTTTCATTCGCGCTTTCCATATTTTACGTAGACAGCAGGATCACCTCGACGTATTAACTGACACCGTGAAAACAGAGCTCTGGGATGGAATAGCCTTTTGGGAAGGGAAATCGAATCGCAAAGGGTACCTTAAGAATTCCATTTATAAAATAGTTTTTTGTGCAATTCCAATTCATTGTGCCGTCGGTATGGCTATTATAATTTATTCATCCTCCGACTGCAACTTTTTCAATTTTTATGAATTTTTATATCGTCTCCAATGACACCATTGTTTGTTCTTCTTTCGCCGGTAGTTTTCAGATCCGAACGCCATGTTATGGCTTGGGTGGGTGATGCAATGTTCTCCGACGGCCATGTCTTACCATTTCCCCTGATATAGTGTCCCTTTGAACGACATATCATGAAGCGCTTCGCATATCCTGGACAACCTTCCGCACCACTGCGTTCCTTCTAATATACGATGCATATATTATATATTAGAGAGAGAAAACAATGCAACCTTTCCCAATTATTCGCTCAGCATGGTGAAACGATGAAATAAATCAACGAACAGAAGCCGAAATATGTTTTCTAATAAATTTTCTTGATATGATTTATTCTCGGAAGTTTCTTGATAATAATAGGTGCATTAAAATTCTAAGACCGCCCAGTTTTTTTACTCGGGACTGGGAGTAGATATAAAGACGCAGTTGCGCTTAAAGAACGGAGATAATCTTTGTGAACACCAGACGTCGATGGTTGTAACGAACAGTGTGTAGGGTTCGCATGGCCTCCGTGGGAGTGAAAGGCGTTTTCAATACTTAAAATGGCATCGTGTAGTGATGTGTAAGAAGAACGTGTAATCATTTGTTTTCTCCTGACGGCGTTGTTCAACACACCCACTGAAATTCACCGTCAATTGAATGAGAGACATGCGGTGATGGCGCCACGGATGTTCATGCAAATTGCGCCTTCGTGCTTGCGTGACATTTCAAAGAAGAGCGAAGTGACGGCGAACCACGGACAAGACGGTTTTTCCAGCAGGCTAAGACGACCACTCCAGGAAGCCTTCTCGGCGTAGACTCGTGAAAAATGTGTCGCACGGTCTGCTGTGAGATTTTGTGGGCAAGTCTAAAAGTCTAAGTCTCGCTTGTTCTCTTCGTATTTCAAGGGGTCCCAGCCTAAATCCCCTAAGAGACCTGTCACACTTGTGTTCTTGTGATATATATATTTTTCACGAATCTGGAGGATTTTCTCCGGACTTTATCTAGTTCTATTTGCCAGATTTTCTCCCAAGGATCCGAAATACTTGCGGCATATTCCAAATGTGGTCTAACTAGAGCAAAATAACATCTTTCTTTAACTTTCTCATTAGGTTTCCCCACCACCCGTTTAATGAAGCCCAGTTTCTTTAAAGCGGATCCGCATATTGACCTGATATGTGCCCCCATGAAAGACGTGGTGTTAGAACTACCCCCAAATATTTTACTTGCTGGGACGTAGATAGAACTGAACCCTCTATTTCGTAGTTTATGTCCTGTTCACCACTGCCTTTGCTCAAAATTTTCAAAACTGCACAATTGTCAGTGTTAAGCATTAATCCCCATTTCTTGTACCAATCCGAGATTGCGTCTAAGTCTCTAGAGAGTAGCTCGCGATCTAGTTGGCTCCTTATTTCCCTGTATACCACCGTGTCATCCGCAAATAACCTGAGATTACTACTAACGTGTGCGCATAAGTCATTAATGTATATTAAGAATAGAAGAGTCACTACACTTCATAGATGAATAGATAGAAGAATAGAAGAGTCACTACAGTCTATTACACTTCTCTGGGGGACACCTGAAGTTACATCTCTTTCCTTTGAGCACAACCCATCGATGACTACTATTTGTTTGCGATTTGACAAGAAGTCTCCAGTTCAATTAATAATTTTCTCATTGATTCCATAGCATCTAAGTTTGTGTAACTATTTTATCACCCTAGCTGGTATGTTTTCGGGACCCGGGGAATTGTTAGGTTTAATGTCTTTGAGCAATATGACAATTCCTTGCCCGTCCGCTGTTATTTTTGCCATGGGTTCAGTATATATTGTTTCATGGAGATACGTGGTAGCTACATCGTTCGTGAAGACGCTTTTGAAGAATTTGTTTAGAATGTTCGCTTTACCCATATTTACCCCGTATTTACAAAAATAACAGTGGACGAGCAAGGAATTGCCAAATTGCTCCAAGACACCAAACCAAACAAATCCCCGGGTCCCGAAAATATACCAGCTCGGGTGCTAAAACACTTAGCTCCTAACATCGCCCCGTATCTCGAATTTATATTTAACAAATCACTCACTGAGTGCAAAGTCCCTAAGAATTGGAAAACCGCGCAAATAACGCCTATTTTTAAAAGTGGTGACAGGGAGGACCCCAGCAATTACAGACCCATTTCTCTCACTTCAATAAGTTGCAAAATTTTAGAGCACATAATTGTCAGTTCCATAATGAGACATCTTGATAACATTAACTTTTTAAGTGACAATCAACACGGATTCAGAAAAACCCGCTCATGCGAGACCCAATTAGGATTGTTCACACATGACTTACTTTTATCGGGTGAAAGTGGTAGGCAAGTGGATGCGATCTTTTTAGACTTTCAAAAGGCATTTGATAAGGTTCCGCATGGTAAACTCATCCATAAATTAAAGGGCGCAGGTATACACAAGGGGGCAATAAATTGGGTTGAAGACTTCCTTTCAGACCGGGAACAGAGGGTAGTCCTTGACGGCGCTAGTTCTACCAGCGTAAGAGTCACCTCGGGGGTTCCTCAGGGAAGTGTTATCGGACCGTTACTATTCTTGATTTTTGTTAACGATCTGAACCGCGAAGTGAAAAGTAAGATAAGGATGTTCGCGGATGACACAGTGATTTATCGGGAGATATCTGGGGATGAGGATCGTTTAATTCTAGCACGTGATTTAAATAGCATTAATGAATGGTGTTCAAAATGGGGATTGCCTCTAAATCTTAATAAATGTTCGGTGGTAAATTTCTTTAAAAGATCCACGGGATTAGTTTACAAATTAGCTGGAGTTGACCTTGAAGTAGTTGATTCGGTGAAATACCTAGGTGTTACATTCACTAAAGACTTAACTTGGGGGACCCATATACGTAAAGTCTGCGGGCAAGCATATAAAAAATTAGGATTTATTAGACGCATTGTCGGTAGAAGTGACTCCAAGGTCAAGGAACGTTGTTATCACGCTCTTGTAAGGCCCCATTTAGAATATGCATGTAGCGTATGGGATCCGTGTGAAAAAGGCCTCATTCGGGAAATTGAGAAAGTCCAACGCCGGGCAGCTCGTTTCGTGAAAAACTGTTACGATAAAACGAAAAGCGTCACTGAAATGCTTATGGAGTTGATATGGGAATCATTGGAAGAAAGACGACTCAATGCTAGGTTAAACTTACTAAATAAATTCGGATCCGCATGTTTCAGCACCGAGGTCTCGAAAATTATTCGCTCTCCAACATATATAGGTCGCTTGGATCATGTGTACAAAATTCGGGAAATAGATGCCAGGACTAGCAGACTCAAGGACTCCTTCTTCCCACGGACAATACGGGATAACAACTCTAGGGTTACACTCGGAGATAACAAAAATGCCACTTGCCACCCTCCGCGTCTAGGTAACAATTAGTTGAACTCAATTGCATGCACTTTCACTAGCCTCCTGTGTGTTGTGTCAGAACCCTTCCCGCATGCCCGAGCGTCTTTACGAACTTCATGCTCCACCCTTGCATCCCTTGTCCCTCTCCGCGGGTGTGCCCTCCTCCCACCTGCAGCGTTGGGCCGGATTCCTCACCTTGGGTGGGAGAGAGTTTTGTGTGGAACGCTCTTGTGGTGGTGGTGTTTCGCCTGGCTACTTGCTGTAAACTGGCTGGCGCGTTCGTGATGGGTTTCTTGCTGCATCCTGGGGTGGAATTATTTGTTGTAGGTAAGCGTATGTACTTGCATGCTTTTGGAGTGAGGATAGGTAGATGTGTGGTTGCATGCGCGTCGAATGATGGGGTGTTGCAATGAATGTGTGCACTGTTGTGGATTGGGGTTTGCATGTGTGTGTTGGTTTTGAATGCGGTGTTTCTTTTTTCCTTTTTCTTTTTTCCTTTTTCTTTTTTCCTTTTTTTGGGTGGTGGCCTAACACCCCCCGCCACACGCCCTTGCGGCGGCTTGCGGGGTATTATGTAGATGTAGATGTACCCTCACTGTGAGTATGAATGTTATTGTTACAATCCCTTAAGCAAGCCACGGTTTGTTGACCCCCATTTACATCTACATCATCTACATAATACCCCGCAAGCCGCCGCAAGGGCGTGTGGCGGGGGGCTTGGTGGGGGTTATATGTTAGGGCTTACTTCCCTAACATATGACCAGAAGGCTTTGGGGTCAGTGCCCAAATACTCGCAGAGTACTTTAGGTTTAAAGTGTTGTAAAGCGCTACGTAATTGGGTTTTGGTTTCAATTTTAGAGGATCTATACTTGTCCAAAAGCTGTTTATTGTCCAAAGGTGATGGGTGCAGGCCTGCTTTCTTTAACCTAGAGTGTAACGTTCTCTGCTTTCGAGCCTTTTCGAGTTCGTTCTCTGCTTTATACATGTCTTCAAAGGCTTAACGCTAATCCTTCTTAACATAATTATTTTTATCAAAACTTTGTTTTTAGCGTTTTCAAAAAAGTAGATAATATTTATTTTAAATACTCATGTAGATCTTATGTATAGTTTTTGAATTACGAATCGTCAATATTATGGCATGGAGATTGTTGGAATTCAAATAAATCATTTCCGGTCTTCATTGAATCACAGACAATATGTAACCGTTGTATCGTTTTTCGGAAAATACAATTTTAAATATTTCTTTTTCAAATTATTGTTTGTATCTTTTACACCATAAAATAATTTAAAATTTTTCTTGGGCACTTCATATGTTCAGATATTCTTTATATTTCGTCAAATTAGCAATAAATACTCCATTAACAGTTTCTGCGATCACCAGGAAGACAGACCTGACGTATTATTCTCCATGATATTGCCAAAAAAACGAATTGGTTGACATTTATATGAATATAAATAAAATAGAATATATATATACATATATATATATATATATACGTAGTCTGCACAATAAATACGCGAACTGGTGTAACCTGGCGGCCATGACACGGGCTATAGCCCCGCCAACTAGCGGTGCTATTTGCCAAAACCCAATGCGCCGCCTGTGCTTGGCGAATCGTCGAGCTGTGCGTATGGTGCCAGTTATGTTAGTTTCTGTTGTATTTGTTTTTACTGTTTTTTCGAAAATGGAAATGGACGAAATCACGGAGCAACGAATCAACATATCAAGTTTTTGATGAAGTTAGAGGCGAAAAATTCAATCACCATCATTGATCATCCCTTTCATTTGCCAGATTTCGCCCCCGTTGACTTTTTTCTATTCTAAAAATGCAAAAATGTGATGAGGGGGCATCACTGGGAAGATGTGGACACAATAGAGTAAGAAACGACGAGAAAACTAAAGAGCCTAACTTTCGAGGACTTCCAAGGGTGCTTTAAACAGTGGGATGGAAGATAGAATGAGTGCATAGCAAACCAATGGAGAGTACTCTGAAGGGGGCAAAATTGACGTAGACTAAATTTTCCAAAATAAAGTTTCTATTACCTCAGTTCGCGTATGTATTGGACAGACCTAGTATGTGAAAATTATTTGAAGATTATTTGAAGCTATTACGATTTAAAATATACTCACGAATTCAAATATTTAATCCAAATGCATTTATGTCGCCCCAGCACATGTTCCTTCAAATTACAAAAGACAATATTTCGCAATGCCTTCTCATTAGCCTGACGCCATCGCTAGATTCTCTAAACTTTTAACACGTGCGTATTTTACAATTGAATTTAAGTGTTCAAGGCATGCGTCAATGTGCAACATTTTTTCAAAATGCATATTTGCGCTTAGAAGCGAAGTAAAAGCCTTTTCAAGATATGAAATTTTACGCGCTCTAATGCAACAGGACGTTCTAGGCAACGGGGCGCTCCAAGGTAATGGGGCGCTATAAAAAAAAGGTGAATAGTCACTGGAGGTTTTTCCACTTACGGTTAATTTTTCTGAAATGAAAAACTTATTGTTTTCCACAAATGAGATAACTACAACTATTTTCTTCTTGTATTTAAAAAGAAATATCACCTTCAACTCGTAGATATGCTGTCTATGCGTACAGCCTCGCTTTTGGCTGGTGATGGCATCCATTCGTCCCTTGATGAAGTTACGTTTTAAAGCCACCAGAGAATAGAATGTAACATCCAAATAGTTTTTTTCACAGTAAATCTTCCCCATTGAGGGAATTTAATGCCTGCCCGCCTGATTTATGAATTACCGCTGCAGAAACGCACCAGGTGTGCGAGTACGAAATGTGGATTTAAAAAAAAATAAATATTTGGAATAATGATAAAAAGAGCTTTATTCAAAGAATACTCCATTGCTAGAGAGACATTTTCCCATCTTTTGGGCAGATATTAAACCCGCCGCGTCCATAACAATCTTTACCTTTTCTGCGGCGAACCATTATGGAGCCATTTCTTCACATCTTGTTGGCGGTTTCCAGTGTTCCTTTTCATCTACATCTACATCTACATCTACATAATACCCCGCAAGCCGCCGCAAGGGCGTGTGGCGGGGGGTGTTAGGCCACCACCCAAAAAAAGGAAAAAAGAAAAAGGAAAAAAAGAAACACCGCATTCAAAACCAACACACACATGCAAACCCCAATCCACAACAGTGCACACATTCATTGCAACACCCCATCATTCGACGCGCATGCAACCATACATCTACCTATCCTCACTCCAAAAGCATGCAAGTACATACGCTTACCTACAACAAATAATTCCACCCTAGGATGCAGCAAGAAACCTATCACGAACGTGCCAGCTAGTTTATAGCAAGTAGCCAGGCGAAACACCACCACCACAAGAGCGTTCCACACAAAACTCTCTCCCACCCAAGGTGAGGAATCTGGCCCAACGCTGCAGGTGGGAGGAGGGCACACCCGCGGAGAGGGACAAGGGATGGAAGGGTGGAGCATGAAGTTCGTAAAGACGCTCGGGCATGCGGGAAGGGTTCTGACACAACACACAGGAGGCTAGTGAAAGTGCATGCAATTGAGTTCAACTAATTGTTACCTAGACGCGGAGGGTGGCAAGTGGCATTTTTGTTATCTCCGAGTGTAACCCTAGAGTTGTTATCCCGTATTGTCCGTGGGAAGAAGTAGTCCTTGAGTCTGCTAGTCCTGGCATCTATTTCCCGAATTTTGTACACATGATCCAAGCGACCTATATATGTTGGAGAGCGAATAATTTTCGAGACCTCGGTGCTGAAACATGCGGATCCGAATTTATTTAGTAAGTTTAACCTAGCATTGAGTCGTCTTTCTTCCAATGATTCCCATATCAACTCCATAAGCATTTCAGTGACGCTTTTCGTTTTATCGTAACAGTTTTCCACGAAACGAGCTGCCCGGCGTTGGACCTTCTCAATTTCCCGAATGAGGCCTTTTTCACACGGATCCCATACGCTACATGCATATTCTAAATGGGGCCTTACAAGAGCGTGATAACAACGTTCCTTGACCTTGGAGTCACTTCTACCGACAATGCGTCTAATAAATCCTAATTTTTTATATGCTTGCCCGCAGACTTTACGTATATGGGTCCCCCAAGTTAAGTCTTTAGTGAATGTAACACCTAGGTATTTCACCGAATCAACTACTTCAAGGTCAACTCCAGCTAATTTGTAAACTAATCCCGTGGATCTTTTAAAGAAATTTACCACCGAACATTTATTAAGATTTAGAGGCAATCCCCATTTTGAACACCATTCATTAATGCTATTTAAATCACGTGCTAGAATTAAACGATCCTCATCCCCAGATATCTCCCGATAAATCACTGTGTCATCCGCGAACATCCTTATCTTACTTTTCACTTCGCGGTTCAGATCGTTAACAAAAATCAAGAATAGTAACGGTCCGATAACACTTCCCTGAGGAACCCCCGAGGTGACTCTTACGCTGGTAGAACTAGCGCCGTCAAGGACTACCCTCTGTTCCCGGTCTGAAAGGAAGTCTTCAACCCAATTTATTGCCCCCTTGTGTATACCTGCGCCCTTTAATTTATGGATGAGTTTACCATGCGGAACCTTATCAAATGCCTTTTGAAAGTCTAAAAAGATCGCATCCACTTGCCTACCACTTTCACCCGATAAAAGTAAGTCATGTGTGAACAATCCTAATTGGGTCTCGCATGAGCGGGTTTTTCTGAATCCGTGTTGATTGTCACTTAAAAAGTTAATGTTATCAAGATGTCTCATTATGGAACTGACAATTATGTGCTCTAAAATTTTGCAACTTATTGAAGTGAGAGAAATGGGTCTGTAATTGCTGGGGTCCTCCCTGTCACCACTTTTAAAAATAGGCGTTATTTGCGCGGTTTTCCAATTCTTAGGGACTTTGCACTCAGTGAGTGATTTGTTAAATATAAATTCGAGATACGGGGCGATGTTAGGAGCTAAGTGTTTTAGCACCCGAGCTGGTATATTTTCGGGACCCGGGGATTTGTTTGGTTTGATGTCTTTGAGCAATTTGGCAATTCCTTGCTCGTCCACTGTTATTTTTGTCATGGGTTCAGTATATATTGTTTCTTGGAGATACGCGGTGGCTACATCGTTCGTGAAGACGCTCTGGAAGAATTCGTTTAGAATGTTGGCTTTAGCCTCACTGTCAGTATGAATGATATTGTTGCAGTCCCTTAAGCAAGCCACGGTTTGTTGACCCCCATTTATTTCCCTAACATATGACCAGAAAGCTTTGGGGTCAGTGTTCAAATACTCGCAGAGTACTTTACGTTTAAAATCTTGCAAAGCGCTACGTAATTGTGTTTTAGTTTCAATTTTAGAGGATCTATACTTGTCCAAAAGCTGTTTATTGTCCAAGGGTGATGAGTTCAGACCTGCTTTCTTTACCCTAGAGTGTAACATTCTTTGCTTTCGAAGGGCTTTTTTAACGCCTTTGTTGTACCACCTTGGGTCGCGATTTGCTTTAACGTATTTTACAGGGATGAAATCTGTTATTCCTTTTTGCATAATTTGGACAAACTTTGTCCAAGTTTCTTCCACGGTGGCAAGACTTAAGCGCGTTTTGAAATCTTCTAGTGAAGAGTTTAAATGGCTGGCAAAAGTTTCAAAATCTGCTTTGTGATAATTATAAATTTTTCTTTTTGGCTTGACATTCTTTTTTATTTCTATGTTCAAGCTGATAATAACAGATTTATGGTCACTTATACCCTCGTCGGTTGATACACTATTAATGCGTTCCGGTGTGTTCGTAAGAAATAAGTCCAATATGTTCTTTCCACGGGTGGGAGTGCGTACTGCTTGATGAAGCGAGTTTCTTTGAACCAATTTTAGTAAGGAATTGCAAGATTCGCGATCACGGGTCCGAGATTTAACGCTATTGCTATCCCAGTCGATACCAGGGAGGTTGAAGTCACCACCAATTATATTGATGCATTTATTGTTTTTGCGTGTAAATCTATTTATTTGTTCATTGAGGGTATTAAGTGTTTGAAAATCTGAGTCTGGGGAATTTTCTGCAACGCTGAATTTACCACTTTTTAAATACCTAAACCATCGTTCAAACTTATCTATCTTGAGCTGGAGTATCTCCATCATAAGCTTCTGTAAGTAATCCCCATGATGATTCATCAGCAGTTTTCTTCAAATGAACACAAAAAATTAATCCTGTCCGCGAATAATCTTTGTTTGCTATAATATGTCGTCATATTGAACACGGAAACCCACAATACTAAGCGAACACTTTATCAATTCATCACTCGTGCACGTCCGACACTTGTTCATGACAAAATGGCACGGGTGTAAAATCTTTATGCCACAAGCTGCATCATTGGTGCACCATCTGTCGCCTGAAATCCGCATTTCATCCTTGTACATCTGGTGAATTCGAACGCCCCATTGAGTGCGCCGATGTTATCGGACGCAGGGGTGTTTGGTATGGTGACATTATCTCAGGCTTGCCTCATTATCACTAAGTGGCTGGTGAGTACTTCCACTGATCCCTTTTGTCCTTGTATCCTACGCTAAGTTTTAAGTACGAGATGACCATTGGTCAAATCTGGGTATTCGCACTGACTGGGTGTCAAAATGTTCCACTTTCAAAGCATTACTTTAGAAGGACAACGTATCACTTTTCTGCCAGAAATTCGAGTGTTTCTCATTTATAAGAATAACGCTTCGGTTTGAAAATTCCCAATGGCCCGAAAATTCACAGTTGCCATCTTTATCAGGAAAATAATGTGTCTATATAGGTTATAGCAATTTTCAATGTGTGGTCCCTGTGGTTTTGGACTTAATCGATCAGATCTCCTCAGCTCTAAAATTTTATCTTCTCAAAATGTCTTGGAATCAGCAGCGTACTTCTGCACTTCAGTAACGCGCAGCAAAACATTGTCAAACGATGGATTTGTTTAAAACGTTTGCAGCTTTTCAAACAATCAGTGAATTTTTTCCCAAATAATCATATTATTGAGTCTATTGAACACTAAAAAAATTCATTTTAAAAAGTTAATAACATCAATTTTTTTCAATTTCTTCCTCCAACAAAGAATATATCTGCAACGAATACTAATTTTAATCTACGGTTATACATTACTTCATTTCGTTTGATTTAATCGATAATTTTCTTCATAGGGGACGCGGTGGAATAGACGTAGGTGGATAATCGGGGTAAACTTGCACTCAGGAGCGTCAAGATGAGGCCATATAGCTCCTGGGAAATGCAGTTGAAATTTGTCGTCGTAAATCTTACAGTCATGCGCAGATTTCGTCGCAGCGGAGTGAAGTGCTCTCGCGTTTTTCGTAAATAATGGCCTTTTGCCACGAGCGGGCGCCACTTCCGGCGCGCCTGGGAATGGATATGCGGAGGATAGATGGGAGCGGTGTGGTGCGGTGGGCGATGAAGTCGCCCTACACTTGGAGTGGTAGGCTAAACTTGCCAGAAAAGTTAATCGCTGGCAGCGACTGGGGGGGTGGGGGTCTACCTGAGTAAAACGATGTACCCTCCGAAGTTTAACAGAACGGAAGTCCTTAAAGGGGAATAGCTATATTTCATGTTTGCCCAATTACTTAGGCTTATTTTTAGAATTAGTAAATCACCGAGAGAAGAGCGATAAAACATTTTTGGGTCAAAGGAAATTAAATAAAGATATTTAGTCATGAAAACGTTCGAATTTTGTGGCGAGTTGACTTACCGTCGTGTTATTCCTTCCTTACCAGCCCTTCCTTCACGCATACCGAGAGCGCAACTAATTTTGTTCAAAAATAATATTACCTGTACTATGTGTCAAGGAATAATATATTGTATAATTTTCACAATACACAGGTCATCGATATTAATACACAGCTATTCGATGGGAAATAAAAAAACTTCCTCCTTTCAAAAGAGCAACCGACCCCTTTAATAGCCATCTCTCATTCAAATAAATTCTAACATAATTGAAAATGTAGTCTTAAAAATAGAAGTGAAAGAATGAAACGTTTCAAACATTATTAAATGAAAATTTTATCAAAAATACCTCGAATTTGAAACATTTTCATATGCGTTGGCGAGCACTCTTTACTTTAAACCCTAAATAGGCCCTAAAAATATATTCTCAACATAACATTCAGAATGACATATCTATCTAGGACACTAAGATAACATAAGCGATAATATAAGTCGGATTTTACAAAGGCTAAATCAACAGATTACCACTAATAATGCCTGTCTGATGAATAAAATACATTTGTCGAAGCACATATACCCTTCTTCTGGCAAATGGTCTAATTAACAAATGCCCTTCAGGTACTCGACTAGTAACAAAATAAGATGCAATTACACAAAACTTTCAATGAACACCACGATGAAAGTATTTGGATAACGCACCCTTACAGTACCCTTCCATACACTTATATATATATATATATATATATATATATATATATATATATATATATATATATATATATATATTATTAGGTAATCTACCGGTTAAGGTAGGTTTTTGGATGGACACAACTATCAAATAAACATTTTGTGACTCCCCACCTAGCAAACTAATCTATATCAGGTCCCTCTTCATCTCGGTGTACTTCTTTCCACCCTTCATCCCGTCCAACATCCCTATCCTGTTCCTACCCTTACCTCGCTTGCCCAACATTCTCCCCTCTATTACCCTCTTCAACATTCACTACCGCTCAATACGCCTTTCATCCATTTTTCCTGCCTCCATAGGATTTCTCTCAACAAACCCCTCTCCTCCCCCACCATTTCTAGTACTTCCTCATTTGTTTTCCTTTCGGTCCATTTCACCATCTCCATTCTTCTCCACACCCACATTTCAACAGCCTCCAATCTACGTCTATCCTCCTGCTTCAGCGACCACGTTTCCGCGCCGTACATAGCTACGCTCCATATCAGAGTTTTTACGAGTCTTGTCTTAACATCCCTACTCAACGTCCCCGTCATCAACTCCCTCCTCCTTGAGAAAGCCTCCTTGCCTAGCGCAATTCTTCTCCTTACGTCCCTACCACTTTGACCGTGATGGTCCAAAACACTTCCGAGATATGTAAACTGTTCTACCTGCTCTATTTTTTCCCCGCCTATTTTAATATTTAGCTTAGCCTTTTTCTTTCTGGAAAATCGCATAACCTTTGTTTTACTAATATTGATTCTCATCCCATATTTATCGCACTGAACCTCCAATTCACTCAACAATGCTTGCAACCCCTTGGCTGACTGAGAAACTAATGCTTGGTCATCAGCAAACCTAACCGATTTTACGAATTCCCCTCCGACTTTCATTCCTACCTCCAGTTCTTCCCATGCCTCTTTAATCATTTCCTCTACATATACGTTGAACAGAACCGGTGACAATGGGCAACCCTGCCTTACACCTCTTCCTAACACGGCCCATCCGGACTCTCCGTTCCCCACTCGCACCTGAGCAGTCTGAGACATGTACAGGTTGCGGATCAGTCTCCTGTCCCTCCAATCCATTCCTATTTTCTGCAATACACGCATTAATTTTTCCCAATTCACTCTATCAAATGTTTTTCGAAATCTACAAAACAGGCAAAAACGTCCTGATTGTATTCTATATTCCTCTCGACTAGTGGTCTCATTACTGCAATGGCATCACGCGTACCTCTTCCTTTCCTGAACCCAAACTGATCATCCCCTAAGTAATCATTTGCCTTACTCTCTATCCTTTTGTTGATGATCTTGAGAATAACTTTAGCTGCTTGGGATATCAAACTTATTGTTCTGTATTCTCACATGATGTATTCCTTAACTTTTTTGGAATAGGAACTAACACCGATCTCACAAAATCTTCCGGCCAGATTCCTTCCTCATAGATACTACGAATCAGTCCATATATGGCCTTCTTCCCACCTTTCCCTGACCATTTCAACATTTCTACAGGAATATTGTCCACCCCCACTGCCTTATTTGCTTTCATCTCCTTTAATGCCCTTTCTATTTCATCGTCGAGTATGCCTGGACCTAAGCTATCTTCTTCTACGTCCTGTTCCTTTTATATGTCTAACCTTGTCGGCCTAAGTTCTTTACCATACAGTGTTTCTATATATTCCTTCCATCTATCTCTCTTGGATTTTTCCTGGTTCAACTATTATCTTAGCCCATTTATCTTTAACTGCTAGCACAGATCTTGCCTTCTTACTTCCCGATAATAACTTAACCTTGTTGTATAGAGCACCAATTTCACCCTTCTTCTGTAAACTTTCCATATCCTCGCATTGCGTTTTCCACCATTCTTCTTTTGCTTTATTTGTGGCCCTTCTCAATTTATTGTTTAACTCTTTGTACTTCATTTTGCCTAACTCTGTGTTTACACTTTTCCATCTTCTTCTCTCATCCATCTTTGCAAGGAACACTCCCGATGATATCCTCTAACTCATCATATATCCTATCGACTTCTCCCTCCTTGTGGTTGCTCGGTGGCATGTATACCTGAATAATGACCAAGTTCGTCGGCTCTGCTTTAATCTCTACGAGTAACATTCTATCTGTCGCTTGCTCTATGTTGACTACGCTTCTTCCTACCCCTTTATTTAAAATTACGGCAGCCCCTCGTTGGCTCTCGTCCCCGCCGCTGTATATTACTCTATAATTGTCACTCCAGTAATCCCCGCTATCCTTCCATCATATATATATATATATATATATATATATATATATATATATATATATATATATATGCGGGTCGTGGTGGCCTAGTGGGTAGAGCGTTGGACTACTGACCGGAGGGTCCCGGGTTCGATTCCCAGGCAAGGCACTTTGGGCACCTGCAGCTCCACACAAGCTGGTTGATTTTTCGGGTACCAGATCTTCTGGAAAACCATAACCTGCACAGGGAAAGGAACTGGCCCCCCTACCCTGATGTGTGAATATTCACACGCCGTCGGGCTTGGTACATGGGTGAGCTCTACCATCACCTACTAAACCGACCTTCGGGTTGAATGCTGTGTTTATGGTTTACTATATATATATAAAGCCCGAAAGCAGTGGATGAAAGGACAAGGGGAAAAGGGGGGAAAAGGTATTAGAGGTGAGGGGTTTGGAGGGGTAGTGTTAGGCGCGGGAATTTTAAAAAGGTGGAGATGATGTGGAAGTTGTTGGGCGGTGGATGGGGTACTCATGTAATTTCATCCCCATCCGCCCCCAACAACTTCCATATCACCCCCACCTTTTTTTAAAATTCCCGCGCCTAACACTACCCCTCCAAACCCCTCACCTCTAATACCTTTTCCACCTTTTTCCCCTTTTCCCCCCTTTTTCTCCCCCTTCTCCTTCCATCCACTGCTTCCGGGCCCTCCTCTGCCGCAGTTCTGTTCCTAATTCTTCTCTAGAAAGGTGGTTGCACCAACGAAAATTTGAGAACCAGTGAGTCCCTCATTTGTGTTTCAGTTTCTGTGTTTGTGTCGACTTGTTAGTCCATTTACATAAAATTTATATATATATATATATATATATATATATATATATATACATACGCTAAAACCTGCCAAATGGTGAACAAGCATTCCATCACATTGATAAAACGAAAAGGGAACACATAAAAAATAAAAACACAGGAAATGTGGGGAAGGCGGAATCGGGGACTTCATAAGTGCAAAAATATTTGCTTGACCGCTGCAAGAACCACGGATTTTTCCATCTTGTTCCATTCCGCCTTCCCCGCATCTCTTATATTTGTCTTTTATATGTGTTCCTATCGCATTTCCTTATATCTATTTCCAGATGAATAAATATTTGTTCGCAATATGGCGGGTTTTTGTGTTTGTATGTGCATTGGGCCAATGTGGCTCGTCTCCTTCTGGTATTGTGTATATATATATATATATATATATATATATATATATACATAAATATATATATTCATATATATATATATATATATATATATTATAATATATTTTTATATATATCGTCGAATAAGCAGGCATCGCTCTGGACATGGCAACACTTGACAATCGGAATTCAAGACGTGTATTTCCACTGACAAACCAGGGGCCGATTTCTTTCTTGGAAGCGAAACTTTCCTCCCTCTGCCTTTTAAGTTTGGAAAACGATCATCCTCTCTCTCTTGACCGCAATTTACTGAAGGAGGCTGGAGAGCGGAGGGAGGGAGAGGCTCCTCTCCGGAGGAAATGGGAATCCTTTCCTTCCGCCTCTCAGCAAGCCGAGTGCTCCTCCTCGATCGCACTTCATTCCCAACTGATGACATCGAATTCGATTTCGGGATATCTGAGAACTCAAAAAAATATGCTATGGTTATGCCCAATGTAGTATGTGGACATACATGAGGTTTGTTAGTTTTTCAAGTCCCTGCAAGCCACTGCTAAGGTGTGTGGCAGGGGATGATTTCACAGAAGGCATTCCACATTAATTTCCTTTTGTTTATTTGTTTGTTGACAGTTGAACGGAGTGTCATATAATTCATATAACTTAAATATATATTCGATAAACTGTGTCAGATTAGAAACATTTTGGAATTTTGTTGTTTTTAATTGAATAAAACACAAACTAAAACTCCAAAATGTCTCCATTTTTATTATTAATCGCCATAGTTGCTAGGGTGTGTTTTGATTTCATATGACATAATGATAATTTCATGGTCATAATGATTTATTTCTATGGCGTCGGCGCGATGGATACATCGCAGCAGGAGAAGCCGTGCCAAGGTGAATGACTCCGCACGAGGCAAAAACGCGAGGAGGAAGATGAGACTGCTGGGGCGGGTGATTCTTAGGATGCGTTCCGCCTTACGTTAGTCAATCTCACCCCCCCCCCTCTTCCTTCCTATGTTCCAAAGACGTGAAACCTATCCTCCCGCAGCTGTCTTCCTGACTCGATCTTTGGGGTTGGGGGGGGGTTCCTTTTTTCTATCTCGCCCGTGCACGCGATGTGGTGGCTGATGCATGTGGTTGTCCCCCGGGGGTCGCCACCCTCGAGGCCGCCAACCGCCAGTCATGCCCGGCACCCCTCGTTGCGCTGGACTGGCACTGCCGGGGGAATCCCTATCATCCGCTCTCGCCAAGTAAAGCCCCCCCCCCTTTGGGCTAAAAAATGCATTGCGGAAGGTCCACGGTGGGCCGTTACCCTCGTGGAAACCATCCCGGGAGGAGTATCTTGATATCACGCGGGAGTTTTAAACGGTTCGCCGTCTCGGGGGAACTCGTAAAATATCTGCCCTCTAGGATTTTTTGGTTTTAATAAGAAAATAATCTGCGAGTGTTTGTGTGTTGAGCGGTAACGGAGTCATGTAAGTTGCATCGCAATCGCCATAAATAATCATCAAATTTTCAAAAATTTTGGTGATAAAATCGTGGAAAACAGGTCCTGGAAAGGTGGAAATATATTGCTAAATATTTCACTCTCTTAAGACTATTATCTCCACCCACGTCGTTCCTAGTTTTCCATTCTTAGTGAGTTTGTTAAGATTGATAATTTTTTCGTTATAATAAAAAATGCCCTTTTCAATGCTCGTTGTTCCTGCACCTCACATCCTGCATCACATATCAATTCTACGTCAAATATGCAATCAACATATATCACAAGCTTTATAATATATCCCCTTCACGTGAAAGTTGTATTTTTTTTAGGTAATGTACGGGTTAAGGTAGGTTGTTGTATGGACACAACTATCAAATACACATTTTGTAACTCCAAACAAAACCCAATCCAAAAACCTACTATACATCAGGTCCCTCTTCATCTTTGTGTACTCCCTTCTTCCCTTCATCCCGTCCAGCATCCCTATCCTATTCCGGCCCTTTCCTCGTTTGCCCAAAATTGTCCAATCGATAACCTTCTTCAACATTTCACTACCACTGAACACGCTTTTCATCCATTTTTCCTATCTCCATAGGATTTCTCTCAACAAGCCCCTCTCCTGACCCACCATCTCCAGTACTTCCACATTTGTCTTCCTTTCGGTCCAATTCACCCTCTCCATTCTTCTCCACACCCACATTTCAAAAGCCTCCAATCTACGTCTATCCTCCTGCTTCAGTGACCACGTTTCTGCACCGTACATAGCTACGCTCCATATCAGAGTTTTTACGAGTCTTGTCTTATCATCCCTACTCAATGTCCCCGTCATCAACTCCCTCCTCCTTAAGAAAGTGTCCTTGCCTAGCGCAATTCTTCTCCTCATGTCCCTATTACTTTGACCGTATTGGTCCAAAATACTTCCGAGATATGTAAACTGTTTTACTTGCTCTATTTTTTCCCCTCCTACTTTAATGTTTAGCTTAGCTTTTTTCTTTCTGGAAAATCGCATAACCTTTGTTTTATTCATTTTGATTCCCATCCCATTTCTATCACACTGAACCTCCAATTCAATCAGCAATACCTGCAACCCCTTGGGTGACTGAGCAACTAATGCTTGGTCATCTACATCTACATCTACATAATACCCCGCAAGCCGCCGCAAGGGTGTGTGGCGGGGGGTGTTAGGTCACCACCCAAAAAAGGAAAAAGGAAATACCGCATTACTGCAAACAGCAATACATTACTTAATGGCATGCGGGAAGGGTTTTGACACAACACACAGGAGGTTAGTGAAAGTGCATGCAATTGAGTTTAACTAATTGTTACCTAGACGCCGAGGGTGGCAAGTGGCATTTTTATTATCTTCGAGTGTGACCCTACAGTTGTTATCCCGTATTGTCCGTGGGAAGAAAGAGTCCTTGAGTCTGCTAGTCCTGGCATCTATTTCCCGAATTTTGTACACATGATCCAAGCGACCAATGTATGTTGGAGCGCGAATAATTTTCGAGACCTCGGTGCTGAAACATGCGGATCTGAATTTATTTAGTAAGTTTAACCTAGCATTGAGTCGTCTTTCTTCCAATGATTCCTATCCCTACTCCATAAGCATTTCAGTGACGCTTTTCGTTTTACCGTAACAGTTTTCCACGAAACGAGCTGCCCGGCGTTGGACCTTCTCAATTTCCCGAATGAGGCCTTTTTCACAGGGATCCCATACGCTACATGCATATTCTAAATGGGGCCTAACAAGAGCGTGATAAAATCGTTCCTTGACCTTGGAGTCACTTCTGCCGACAATGCGTCTAATAAATCCTAATTTTTTATATGCTTGCCCGCAGACTTTACGTATATGGGTCCCCCAAGTTAAGTCTTTAGTGAATGTAACACCTAGGTATTTCACCGTATCAACTACTTAAAGGTCAACTCCAGCTAATTTGTAGACTAATCCCGTGGATCTTTTGAAGAAATTTACCACCGAACATTTATTAAGATTTAAAGGCAATCCCCATTTTGAACACCATTCATTAATGCTATTTAAATCACGTGCTAGAGTTAAACGATCCTCATCCCCAGATATCTCCCGATAAATCACTGTGTCATCCGCGAACATCCTTATCTTACTTTTCACTTCGCGGTTCAGATCGTTAACAAAAATCAAGAATGGTAACGGTCCGATAACACTTCCCTGAGGAACCCCCGAGGTTACTCGTACGCTGGTAGAACTAGCGCCGTCAAGGTCATATTCTATCCGTTGCTTTACCTATGTTGACTACGCTTCTTCGTACTCCTTTATTTAATATTATGCCAACCCCTCGTTGGCTTTCGTCCCCGCCGCTGTATATTATTCTGTAATTATCACTCCAGTTATCCCGGGTATCCTTCCATCTCACCTCGTATAGACCTAAAACATCTAAATACCTCTTCCCATCTCTCGTTTAATATTCCCAAATTTCCTGGCCTCAGCATTGTCCTGATGTTCGATGTTCTTATTCTAGCCACTTTCGTCTCTTTCTGCATCTTCTTCTGTACTGCTGTTATTTCTCTCCCGCAAGAATTTCGTGGGATGACGACCGCGGAAGCCTTGCCTCCCCCGCTGCCGGGCGCGACACACGGACTCTCGGAGCGAGTACCGCAGTTGCCAGGCCTCATATTCTCTTTAGTGCATATAATTATATTCTTGGGATTGATAATTGAGGTGGTTTCCCGTTGCCTTTCTCAATAGTGTTTTTAACGTGACACCATCACTTAATGGCCGCCCCACTGGGGTCATACGCCTTTGCAGCCGCCTCACTGAGGATCAGACGCTGCGTGGACTACCTGTCGTCTGGCTCCTAACCTTCGACCTATCTGGCATCGGTGACCCTACCATGAGCAATTATTATTACTCCCGCCAGCACAGCTCTAGGGATCATCGGAACACACAAGCCCTTCCACCACGACAAGGTTGTAGTCCATGGGAGGGGAAAGTTGTATTACTGACGTTTTAATCTCTCTCTTCCTTTGCCATTCATTTTACTTTATTTTGATTCGGTTGCACTCGCCAAAAATGGATAATTACATCACACGCACTGTCCGATACACTTGCAGCAAATCCCAAGAGTCCCTATTCTAAGTATTAATTCAGAAATTCCATCAGGGACGTAGGAGTCTGCCTGCACGAATTCAAAGAGCGGAATGGCAAAGTCATCGCGTCGAATCCATAAACTCTCCCTCAAATACCTAGCTATCGCGTAAACAATACGTTCACACAATATCGAGCGACTCGTGTCGATATCGCATCCGGTTCAACTCCTTCCCCTCTCTGGTGGCGGTTCTCGTGTCGTCGGTCTTTGTCAGTTCTTTCGCCTTCTCCTCGCACAATGGAAAACACTTCAAAAAGAGTGAAGAAAACTAAATCAGGGGCAAAAGGAAGAAATCTCCCGAAGACTCAATAAACCCTCCCGGCGTGCCCGGAGTGCTTTCGGTCCCTCGCGTGTGGGTGTCCGGTGTCTGGCGGGAGGGTCACGTGACTGGCCCATCGCGATCTCACGCGATGTCCTTGGCGGGGGCGGCCAGTCCGGGGGGTGGGAAAAAGAAAGAGCCGGCGGGAGTAAGAAGGGAGAGACTGAGACGTTGGTTCCGCGGTGAACGGACGGAGGTGCGGCGATGCTTGGTCATCGGGTGTTAAGTGTTTCATTTCAGGTATAGTAATAGCGGACACAGTAGTAGAGGGAGGAATAGTATAATGTATGATCAAGGAAGAGGTAGGTAAGGAATAATTATTTTGAATGAAGTTACATCTATATCTACTCAATACTTCGCCATCCGCCGCAAGGGTGTGTGGCGGGGGGTGTTAGGGCCCCACCCGTAATTTAGAAAAAGAAACCGCATGCAGAAGCCACAAATGTATAGCCCACTAACCAAATTTGGTATATAGTACATTCATGTAAGAACCCTTTCGCCCCAACCATTTTACACACATGCAAACCCACAAACTACCAACAAACACACACATGCACAATCTTTGAATTTTTAATTTTGTTCCGACGTGTAACTTAAATGTTTTTAATACTTCTAAATGGACTTTGGTTTCTTACTTTCATGATTTCTGATTTTTCTGGAGAAGAATGAGTATTTGAATCTATCTGTATTGCAATATATCTCCCTTATTTTATCTTTGTGGTCTGATCTACCTAAGTAGTGTGGGGCCATTATAATAATTCCTTTAGTGTCATCGTTAAGCTCTTTGGTTCTGAATCTCTCTAAAAGTTTAGTCTCTCTTGTTCTCTTCGTAATTCAAGGGGCTCCCAGCCTTAATCCCGTAGGGGACCTGTTACACTAGTGTTCTTGTCATATATATTTTTAACGAATCTGACGGATTTTCTCTGGACTTTATCTAGTTCTTTTTACCAGAATTTCTCCCAAGGATCCCAACAACTACAACCCCCATCCACCAAAAAACTGGAACTCGCTGGAATGGCAATAAAAGGAGCTACTGGGACCCTATACATCTGGTCAGCCTACTTCCCACCTTCAACTTCTAAGTCACTCTCATGAATTATCAGCACTCTCATCCCTACTGCACCAAAAGCTTATAATAGGTGGCGAATTAAATGTCAAGCATCCTGCCTGGGGTTGCAAAACCACCACTACACGAGGGCGTGCCCTTCGTAAGCTTCTATTCACCAAAAAGCTTGCTATTCACTCACCACCTTTCCCCACCCACTTTCATCATGTAGTTCTCTCATCCGCAAATTTATCATTTCAAATCATTAACCTCGACAACTCTGCCTCCGACCACTGCCCCATATTTTACTGCGCTCCTACCCTTACCTACCTACAACAAGAACCCATAAGAAGAATTAACTGGAAACATTTTAAAGAAAACTGCTTGGCCGTCAATATCGTTGCTTCTATCACTAATACTCCAGACAACATAGAAAAAGCGTCTCAAGATTTCACAAGTACCCTAATCAACGTCATCCATCGTTCCTGCTACCCTCCTTCTCCGGTCTCCATCGCAGGCCCCACGCTACCTCCGGATGTTCTGCGCCTAATTGCGCTCAGAAACGAGGCCAGAACCCTATGGCAACGCACTCATCTCCGCCAAGATAATAACCGCTTCTGTGCACTCCGAAACCTGGTAACATCCCAAACTAGAACACATAGAGAAAAAACTTGGCATGACAAAAAAAGCTCACTCTCACATGAGGACAACTCGGTATGGATTCTAGGCCGCAGCCAACGCAGGAGAAAGCTCGCCAAATCCATAGTAGTGCATACTTTCATTGAAACATCCTATCATTTTACACGCATGCAAATACACATCTACCTCCCTTCCCTCCACAAGCATGCAAAAAATACATATGCTTAATTATAACAAATTATTGTATCTTAGGATGCAGCAAGAAATTTATCCAAGAACGTGCAATGTAGATTTTAGTAAGTAGCAAGGCGAAATACCACCACCACAAGAACGTGCAACATAAAACGCTCTCCTACCCAAGGTGAGGAATCTGGCCCAACGCTGCAGGTAGGAGGAGGGCTCCCCCACGGAGAGGGACGAGGAATGGAAGGGGAAATTTAGGGTACCAAAATCAGAGCATTGATTACTGTAAAGAACACTAGATTACTTCATGGCATTCCAATGCGGTCATGTGGGAAGGGTTTTGACACAATACACAGGAGATTAGTGAAAGTGTATGCAATTGAGTATAACTAATTGTTCCCTAGACGCCGAGGGTGACAAGGGGCATTTTTGTTATCTACGAGAAATCTAGCTTGCACGTTCTTGGATAAATTTCTTGCTGCATCCTAAGGTACAATTATTTGTTATAATGAAGCATATGTACTTGCATGCTTGTGGAGTGAAGGGATGTAGATGTGTGTTTGCATGCGTGTAAAATAATAGTATGTTTCTATGAATGTATGCACAACTGTGGATTTGGGTTTGCCTGTGTGTGTTAGTTTTGAATGCGGTTTTTCTTTTTTCTTTTTTTTTTGGTGGTGATCTGACACCCCCCGCCACACGCCCTTGCGGCGGCTTGCGGGGTATTATGTAGAAGTAGATTCTATTGTACTCTTTGTCGAAAATAGAAATTGACTAAATCAGCGGAGCAACGAATCATCATCAAGTTTTTGGTCAAGTGCGGTAAAGTTATCAAGAGGGTTGGCCTTAGAAACATATACTATCAACCAGCAAACAATTGCACTTTAGAATGTAGTAAAAATTTATTTCAATATTTTACCCAATAAGGTTCTTTAAAATGTACATTAATAATTACTAACACGTAAGTAAATTTAAAGTTGTGGCTTCTGCATGCGGTTTTTTTCTAAATTACGGGTAGTGCCCTAACACCCCTTGCCACACGCCCTTGCGACGGCTTGCGGGGTATTGAGTAGCTGTAGCCATGAGAAATTACTGAAATGTTGACAACTGTTTGCGGTCATAATGTTCTGTAGAAAACATACATTTTCTAGTGGATTAAGCGTTTTAAAAATGGCCACGGATAATGCAAAGCCGGGACGACCTTCAACCACCTGTGTTGACGATAATATTGATCGTGTGAGGTCCCTGATCCTTTCCGATCGTCGAAAAACTCCGCATAATACCTGAATTACCTGATAAACTGAATTTAGGAAAATCAGTAATGCACACAATTTTAACCGAAAATTCGGGGTTAAAAAAGGTGTGAAAAATTGTGCCCAAGCTGTATTGATTGTTCGCCAGTTTCTGGCAAAAATTCAATCAGCATCCTTGATCACCCTCCTTATTTGCCAGATCTCGCCCCCTGCGACTTTTTCCTATACCCGAAATGCAAAAATGTGATGAGGGGACATCACTGGGAAGGTTTAGACACAATAAAGCAAGAAACAACGAGACAACTAAAACACCTACCTACCGAGGACTTCCAAGGATGCTTTAAAAAGTGCAAAAGAAGATAGAATAAGTGCATAGCAATTTTGGAGGGGACAAGATCGATGTAGACTATGTTTTTCAAAATAAAGTTTTTTTTGCCTCAGTTCGCGTATTTATTGGGCAGAGCTCGTACACGTATCTCTACGGTTTACCACCCTGACGTAAGAATAGCCGGAGACTTCGTGGATGAGAGCTCTTGCGTTAGTTTGCGGTCGCATCAATTGGAACGATGTCGACTACCGGATAATGGTATCGATGCGTTAGGCGGCGTCCCCCCCCTGGGTACCGGCGGGGGGAACGAGACCCTCCCATCCGGCCCCCAACCTCTCTTACATGTGCACCCAGTACCGAGTGGTGCGCCAACGCTCCTTTGCCTCACACCCTGGTGCGCACCAGGCGAAGGAGGGTTAATTGGTTCACTCCCACCGCTGGGGACCTCGCACTTGCAGTGAATGTATTCCAAATAAACTCCCATGACCATAACCGTTCTTCATACAGTCTCGTAATGAGGCCGAGAGTTGGTTTGGCGGGCGAGGGGGGAGCACATGCACGCAGCCCAACGGCGTGTAGAATTCACACATTAACTGCGTATTGAGGAGGGGTCAGTTCCTTTCCCTGCGACGCCTCTGGTCTCTAGCCATCCATAACAACCAAATTAATAAAAATTACGA
Source organism: Hetaerina titia (assembly GCA_037158775.1). Taxonomy (NCBI): domain Eukaryota; kingdom Metazoa; phylum Arthropoda; class Insecta; order Odonata; family Calopterygidae; genus Hetaerina; species Hetaerina titia. The sequence goes on along the minus strand of CM073776.1, from coordinate 3,959,117 downwards.
AGACAATCACTAAACTGGTAACGTATGTGTGGTAAGAATTCTCATTAATAACGACTCTAAAATTATTTTTATTCCTAAATCTCTGCCAACATTTCTCGCTTTACCCGTGTCACAAAAACTGCTTCGTGAATGTCTTTGGGTTGCAGTCACGCTCGCACCTAACGGTGAACCTATTCGCTGCTCGCGAAACGGCAGCAGCCAAAGTTAATTTTTTAGCGAAGCAAACAGGTCGAGTGTTCCAATAGGGACCAATTATACATAGTAGATTGTTGGGCAAGAAAACGCTGTCCACCTAATTGAGCAATTGTCTCGTGGGTCCGCCGTGCAGTGTGTGCGTATTCTAACATTCCCCCTTCATCCGTACGAAGTAATGCGTAGATATAGGGACTTTGACCCCTTCCTGACTTGGTGTCCAAACCGACCTTCGGAACTTTTCCTCAAACTTTGCGTCGGAAGGCCTTTCTAAGCATTCATTCACTCTCCCCTTCCGTTCCGCTCCAATCCTCTTGATTCGGTGTCCCTCCGTCTCGTTCCCATCCTTCTCCTTCTTCCAATCCGCTGCAACTCATGCACCTTCCTTCGCATGACAATCTCTCGTCTCCTCTTGGATGCATCTCTACCATTTCAATACTTACGTCTCAATTCAACCCCGTCGTTTTTTCCATTGTGCTCTATTCAGCATCCCAATCTAGCTTGGGCACACACTCCAGCCACTTTCTCCGCCCTCTTTGGGTTTCACTCAGGAACTTCATCACTTCATTGTTGGTCTTCTCTCTGTCCAAATTACTTTCACCATTTTTCTCCAAAACCTTAAACGCCTTCATCTTCACCCATCCTCTTGTCTCAACAGCAAGTTTTCATATCCACACAGCGCTACGCTCTATATTTGACGTGTTAGCTGATACTTTTGTCACATTAAAATATGGACAGAAAAACAAAAATTCCGAACAAAAATCCTATCTAAGGTATAAAGAAACTCCTGTTCTGCCACGATTCTTCAGTCAAGTGTATACGATAGCGTCGGCTTCTTGGAGGTACCTCTTAGAAACATAAGCAGCGCATTTCGCGGAAGACGCAGCGGAGGAAATTGTAAATATATTTTTAGATAGATATTGTAGTACTCTGTAAGCCTCCGCTAGGGTGTGTGGTAGGGGGCGAATACTCACCAGACTAATTTTGATCCGAATATGACCCTACCACGGTCGGGCAATGTTTTTCTGATCATCTTTATCGTTCGTGGAAAAAAGACTAAACCCCATCGGTTCTACTCTTGATCTTTCCAATTTTATTGACATTATCTTTTCTGCAGTAGAACGACGGGGATAATATTACATTTTCGACATCTCTGCTAAAGAGAAGTTTTTTCCAAATCATTCATGATATTTATTCTGTTGTTCAATCTTCGTTCCACGATAAATTCCCAGCCTAGCTGGTCTAATATTTTTAAGTTTATCACAGCAACGTTTTACAAATGTAGCTCCTCTACGCTTCACGCGATGCAATTCGGCAATTAATCCAACTTTATGAGGATCCCATATGCTTGAAGGATATTCTAAATGAAGCCTAACCAGCGAAAGATAAAATTTTTTCTTTGATCTTTCCATCAAAATTACCAAGTACTCTTCTAATAAATCAAAATTATTTGTTAGCGTGTCCACTTATTCCCCGTATGTGTTTCACCCAGGACCCAGTGGTCGTGAGTGAGGGTAACGCCTAGGTATTTAATTGAGTCTACACATTCTATCACGGTGTTCCCTATGCAGTAGGTGATCGGGAGAGAATTGCTCTTTTTCCAAATATTCATCACTTCGCACTTTTTGAACTTTAACTTTAATTGACAAGTATCACACCAGCGTTGAATGTAGTTGTCAGTAGTAGTGCCGTATGCCGCCGTCCCCAGACAGTCTTGCCCTCAAACACCCATCCACCCCTTTGCGTAAACGCAGGCAGCGGAAGACAGAATAGCAGTGAACAATCTGAAGGAAACACCGATGCAAATTTATGTACATGAGTGTGTATACTATACTCGTATATACCCCACCTCCCACCGCAGTTACCATGTTATAGACCCGACGGTCGGTTTGCTAGTTCGACATCGACATAAATGCCACCCGATCCACCAAACAAGTGTGTGGCGGGAAGTGCAAGCCTTCGGTATTGTATGTATGTGCATACAACATCACACAAATGTTTTTATTTGTGCGTGTGTATGAAGACTCAGTTCCCCGTTCCTTGCGCCGGACCATTGATCGTGCGCCCTATCTCACGTCCCCTTCCCGACCACCACCTCCCTCCCCTTTGCCCATTTGCTCCCTGCTCCCCCACACTCTCCTCTGCCAACGAACATTTTTAAGAGTGAGTGCTCCCTCGAAGGACGCGGATACCAACATTGTTCACCTCCCACCCCCGCTTCGGAACGATGAATTCCCCCCAAGCACACCCAGCAAGCGCGCTCCCATGGCCTAAGGACCCCTCTTATACTATTTCTTCCCGGCCACCCTTTTGCCCCCACTGTCCTATGGGAAGAAAGGAAGGCGGGGGCGGCAGAGCTGAAGGTCGGGACGTGAATGTCCCTCCCTTCATCCTCTCCTCCACTTCAGCCGCTTTATCAATGCCCTCTCTCGCCGTCATTTGCCACTACTTTATAGCTCTAGCCAATGGGGATTCTACAGGCGACGGTTGTCAGTTGATGATGCATGACTTAGTGTAGTCTCGGAGCTTATATGTAGTCTACAGCCACTTAGGTTTAATATTTTGTAGACTTATCGCGTAACTTTGAAATCTCTGATCAGACACTTTATTGGAAGGTAAGAACTGGGGAATGGAAAAATTTTTGGCAAAGGGGAACCAGAAGTTTCGAAGGCTTACTGTTCTCTGGTTCGTTTTCCAACAGGCCAGGTTTCCGATCCATAGCATGCCAGACAAAATGTAAATAATTAAAATTATATTTCTGGTGATGATGATAAAAGGATTTCACGTATTTTAAAGAACTGGAGGAGTGAAAATCATGACGACTTAGCAAGTTATAATTCCTAGATTTTTGTTTAATGGCAGTTTATCAATTAAAAATATTAAAATACAAGTTTTAATTTTTAAATTTATCGTGCTTCAATTTTTTTCCTTTTTAATTTATGGTCTTCCTTTACAATCTAAACACTAACCCGGGGAAGGCATCGTATTGACTCCTGACCACAAGAAAAACAAGATCCATGTTTGACCCTTAATCTTCGTTGTCCACAAAACACCTCCGTGACCACTTCTCCTTTAAGGAACATCCAACCTTCTCCCCGTCCAATACATCCACACCTCTTCACAAAACAGGCTCATTTTCCCTAAGCCCCTGTCCGCCCTCCCTCCTTGACAAGCTCCTTCCAAGGGAGTTCAACGGATCTATTTTTAGCAAATACATCTAATTAAGAAGTGATTAGTCAAATTGTGACGTGAGTACAACATGAAGTGCTAAATAAATCAGCTAAAGAGATATGTAAAAAAATTATATGTTCAAATAGCTGAAGCATCGTGAGGGTGTGCTTTCGGGATGTTACATGTTGGCCCCCAGAAATTATTCGAATCCTTTTATACCCCTATCCTCTTCCTTCAATGCCCATTTTCCGCACCACACAAAAGCTATTTCCATTTCAAACTTTTAACGAGTCTTTTCTTGACACCCTTACTCAACGTCCTCCAGGTGAAAGACTTTTTCTTAGCGCAATCCCTCTCCTTATGTCCCTACTACTTATTGGTCCACCTCCGAGATACGTAAACTGTTCTACCTGCTCTATTTTCCCCCTCCTATTTTGATGTTTAGCTAAGCCTTTTTCTTTCTGGAAAATCGCATAACCTCTGTTTTATTAATATTGATTCTCATCCCACATCTATCCCACTGAACCTCCAATTCACTCAACAATGCTTGCAACCCCTTGGCTGACTGATCAACTAATGCTTGGTCATCAGCAAACCTAACCGATTTTACCGATTCCCCTCCGACTTTCATTCCTACCTCCAGTTCTTCCCATGACTCTTTAATCATTTCCTCTACATATACGTGGAACAGTACCGGTGACAATGGGCAACCCTGCTTTACACCTCTTCCTAACACTGCCCATCCGGACTCTCCGTTCCCCACTCGCACCTGAGCAGTCTGAGACATGTACAGGTTGCGGATCAGTCTCCTGTCCCTCCAATCCATTCCTATTTTCTGCAATACACGCATTAATTTTTCCCAATTCACTCAATCAAACGCTTTTGCGAAATCTACAAAACAGGAAAAAACGTCCTGATTGTATTATATATATATATATATATATATATATATATACTTATTAACCATAAACACAGTATTCAACACATTTAAGCATTTAAACGACGAAAAAGAAAACAAATATAGTATAAATTGAATACATGTTAAAGGGAACTTACATTAAAATAAAAATATACTATATATATTAAGTTACTTTCTTGAAAATACCACGATCGTGCACAATAATGTAAATGGACTCACTAGTCGACACAAACACAGAAACTGAAACACATAAAATAGGGACTCACTGGTTCTCGAATTTTCGGTGATGCAACCACCTTTCTGAGGAGGAATTAGGAAGAGAATTCTGTTGCTCATTCGTCCTGTCCGCCCGGCAAGTGGAAGGTCCGGTGTTCAAATCCCGGTTAAGGAAATATTTTTACTTTCGTGATCTGCTAAAAACCGCCTTCCCCACATGTCCTGTGTTGGCCTTTTATGTGTTTTCCTATCCCCTTTCCTTATACCTATTTCTATGTTTGAATGAATAAAGGTGTATATATGTATAAATAATGAATAAAATATGTATATATAATGTAAGTTTTAATCCAGCAGCCTGCTCTACATCAGGTATCTATTCATCTCTGTGTAATTCCTTCCTCCCTTCATCCCCTCCAACATCCCAATCCTATTCCTGCGCTTTCCTCGCTTGCCCAACATCCTCCCCTCTATTACTTTCTTCAACATTCCACTACCGCTCAATACGCCTTTCATCCATTTTTCCTGCCTCCATTTGATTTCTCTCAACAAACCCCTCTCCTCACCCACCACCTCCAGTACTTCCTCATTTGTTTTCCCTTCGGTACATTTCACCTTCTCCATTCTCCTCCACATCCACATTTCAAGAGCCTCCAATCTACGTCTATCCTCCTGCTTCGTCGACCACGTTTCATAGCTACGCTACATATAAGAGTTTCTACAAGTCTTTCCTTTACCTCTCTACTCAAAGTCCCCGTCATCAACTCCCTCCTTGAGAAAACCTCCTTACCTAGCGCAATTCTTCTCCTTACGTCCCTACTACTTTGACCGTGTTGTTCCAAAACACTTCCGAGATACGTGAACTGTTCTACCTGCTCTATTTTTTCCCCACCTCTGAATTTTTAGCTTAGCTTTTTTCTTTTTGGAAAATCGCATAACCTTTGTTTTATTCATTTTGATTCCCATCCCATTTCTATCACACTGAACCTCCAATTCACTCAGCAATACCTGCAACCCCTTGGCTGACTGTCAACTAATGCATCAGCAAACCTAACCGATTTTATGAATTCCTCTCCGACTTTCATTCCTACCTCCAGCTCTTCCCATGCCTCTTTAAGCATTTCACATATACGTTGAACAGTACCGGTGACAACGGGCAACCCTGCCTTACACCTCTTCCTAACATCTACATAATACTCCGCAAGCCGCCGCAAGGGTGTGTGGCGGCGGGTGTTAGGTCACCAGCTTAAAAGGAAAAAGAAATACCGCATTCAAAACCAACACACACATGCAAACCGCAATCCACAGAAGTGCACACATTCAACGTAACATCCCATCATTCGACGTGCATGCAAACACACATCTACCCCCCCATCTACCTCCACAAGCATGCAAGTACATACGCTTAACTACAACAAATAATTTTACCCTAGGATGCAGCAAGAAATTTATCACGAACGTGCAAGCTAGTTTATAGCAAGTAGCCAGGCAAAACACCACCACCACAAGAACGTTCCACACAAAACTCTCTCCCCCAAGGTGAGAAATCTGCCCCAACGTTGCAGGCAGGAAAAGGGTTCCACCACGGAGAGGGACAAGGGATGGAAGGGGAAATTTAGGGTACCAAGAGCAGAGAAAACAATACTGTTAACAGCAATACATTACTTAATAACATGCGGGAAGGGTTTTGACACAACACACTGGATGTTAGTGAAAGAGCATGCAATTGAGTTTATCTAATTGTTACCTAGACGCCGAGGGTGGCAAGTGGCATTTTTGTTATCTCCGAGTGTGACCCTACAGTTGTTATCCCGTATTCTCCGTGGGAAGAAGGAGTCCTTGAGTCTGCTAGTCCTGGCATCTATTTCCCGAATTTTGTACCAAGCGACCTATGTATGTTGGAGCGCGAATAATTTTCGAGACCTCGGTGCTGAAACATGCGGATCCGAATTTATTTAGTAAGTTTAACCTAGCATTGAGTCGTCTTTCTTCCAATGATTCCCATCCCAACTCCATAAGCATTTCAGTGACGCTTTTCGTTTTATCGTAACAGTTTTCCACGAAACGAGCTGCCCGGCGTTGGACTTTCTCAATTTCCCGAATGAGGCCTTTTTAACACGGATCCCATATGCTACATGCATATTCTAAATGGGGCCTTACAAGAGCGTCATAACAACGTTCCTTGACCTTGGAGTCACTTCTGCCGACAATGCGTCTAATAAATCCTAATTTTTTATATGCTTGCCCGCAGACTTTACGTATATGGGTCCCCCAAGTTAAGTCTTTAGTGAATGTTAACACTAACCATCCAGTCGAACACAGCCCATCAGGACTCTCCGTTCCCCTCTCGCACCTGAGCAGTCTGAGACATGTACAGGTTGCGGATCAGTCTCCTGTCCCTCCAATCCATTCCTATTTTCTGCAATACACGCATTAGTTTTTCCCAATTCACTCTATCAAACGCTTTTTAGAAATTCACGAAACAGGCAAATACGTCCTGATTGTATTCTATATTCCTCTCGATTAGTGATCTCATTACCGCAATGGCATCACGCGTACCTCTTCTCTTCCTAAACCCCAACTGATCATCCACAAAGTATTCACTTGCCTTACACTCCATCCTTTTGTTGATGATCCAGAGAATAACATTAGCTGCGTGGGTTATCAACCTTATTATTCTGTACTCTTCACATGACGTAGCCTAGCCCTTTTTAGGAATAGGAACTAACACCGATCTCACAAAATCTTCCGGCCAGATTCCTTCCTCATAGATACTACGAATCAATCCATAAAGAGTCTCCTTCGCACATTTTCCTAAACGTTTCAAAAGTTCCACAGAAACATTGTCTACTCCCACCGCCTTTTTCGCTTTCTTCTCTTTTAATGCCCTTTCTATTTCATCGTCGAGTATGCCTTGACCTAAGCTTTCTTCCTCTGCGTCATTTTCCTTTTCGATGTCTTACCTTGTTGGCCTGAGTTATCTGCCATATAGTATTTCTATTCATTACTTCCATCTCTCTTCGATCTTTTCTGTGCCAACTATTATCTGACCCCACTTATCTTTAACTGTTAGCACAAAGCTTACCTTTTTACTTCCCGATAATAACTTAACCTTGCTGTATAAAGCACCAATTTTACCTTTCTTCTGTAAATTTTCCATATCCTCGCATTGCGTTTCCCACCATTTAACTTTTGCTTTATTTGTGGCCTCCTCAATTTATTGTTCAAATCTTCTTTACTTCATTTTGCCTAACTCAGTGTTTTCATCCTTCCATCTTCTTCTCTCCTCCATCTTTGCAATCATCTCATCCCTTACCCATGTTTTCATTATCCTTTTCCCATCAATGGTTCCTATAGTGTCTTCTGCGGCTTTCGATATTAATTTCTTGATACATTCCCATTTTTCTTCGATAGTTCTCAGTTCTTTACCTCCATCCATCACTTTCTCTACAGCCTGCTGATACTCCTTCCTCGTTAATCCATTTAATGCTTCTTCATTCCATTTCCTAACCCGCCGCTCTTGCCTTATCTTCTTGAAACGAACATTACATTTTCGTAATATCCCATATACGTAAAGTCTGCGGGCAAGCATATAAAAAATTAGGATTTATTAGACGCATTGTCGGTAGAAGTAGATGTAGATGTAGAAGTGACTCCAAGGTCAAGGAACGTTGTTATCACGCTCTTGTAAGGCCCCATTTAGAATATGCATGTAGCGTATGGGATCCGTGTGAAAAAGGCCTCATTCGGGAAATTGAGAAGGTCCAACGCCGGGCAGCTCGTTTCGTGGAAAACTGTTACGATAAAACGAAAAGCGTCACTGAAATGCTTATGGAGTTGATATGGGAATCATTGGAAGAAAGACGACTCAATGCTAGGTTAAACTTACTAAATAAATTCGGATCCGCATGTTTCAGCGCCGAGGTCTCGAAAATTATTCGCTCTCCAACATATATAGGTCGCTTGGATCATGTGTACAAAATTCGGGAAATAGATGCCAGGACTAGCAGACTCAAGGACTCCTTCTTCCCACGGACAATACGGGATAACAACTCTAGGGTTACACTCGGAGATAACAAAAATGCCACTTGCCACCCTCCGCGTCTAGGTAACAATTAGTTGAACTCAATTGCATGCACTTTCACTAGCCTCCTGTGTGTTGTGTCAGAACCCTTCCCGCATGCCCGAGCGTCTTTACGAACTTCATGCTCCACCCTTCCATCCCTTGTCCCTCTCCGCGGGTGTGCCCTCCTCCCACCTGCAGCGTTGGGCCAGATTCCTCACCTTGGGTGGGAGAGAGTTTTGTGTGGAACGCTCTTGTGGTGGTGGTGTTTCGCCTGGCTACTTGCTATAAACTAGCTGGCACGTTCGTGATAGGTTTCTTGCTGCATCCTAGGGTGGAATTATTTGTTGTAGGTAAGCGTATGTACTTGCATGCTTTTGGAGTGAGGATAGGTAGATGTGTGGTTGCATGCGCGTCGAATGATGGGGTGTTGCAATGAATGTGTGCACTGTTGTGGATTCGGGTTTGCATGTGTGTGTTGGTTTTGAATGCGGTGTTTCTTTTTTCCTTTTTCTTTTTTCCTTTTTTTGGGTGGTGGCCTAACACCCCCCGCCACACGCCCTTGCGATTATGTATGTAGATGTAGATACATTTCATAACTACTAAATTGTGGTCATAGTCCGCATCCGCCCCTGGGAAACTGTACGAATTTATCACATTGTTCCTAAACCTGTGCCTAACCATAATATAATCTGACTGATACCTTTCTGAGCCACCTTGCATTTTTCATTTATACCTACGCCTCTGCGGTGTCTAAACAAAGTGTTGGTGATGACTAACTCCTCTCTCCTTCAAAATGCAAGTGCTTTCTCCCCGCGCTCATTCCACGGACCTAACCTCTAGTTCCCCACCTCATCACCATCTATTCCTTGGCCTACCTTTGCATTCCAATCCCCCATGATTATCAAATGTTTTCCTGCAGGAATACACGCGATTATATCCTCTATCTCATTGTACATCCTAATGACGTTTTCCTCCTTGTGGTTGCTCTGAGGCATGTATACCTGAACAATGGCTAAGTTCGTCGAATCTGCTTTAATCTCTTCGAGAAATATTCTATCCGTTGCTTGCTCTATGTTGACTACCCTTCTTCCTACCCCTTTATTTAACATTACGGTAACCCCTCGTTGGTCCTCGTTCCCTCGCTGTGTATTGCTCTATATAACTATCACTCCAGTAATCCTCGTTATGCTTACATCTCAACTCGCATAGACCTAAAATATCTAAATTTCCTCTTTCCATCTCTGGCTTAATATTCTCTAATTTGCCTGTCCTCAACATTGCCCTGACGTTCCATTTTCCTAATCTAACTACTGTCGTCTTCTTCTGCGTCTTTTTCTGCGTCTTCTGTCCTGCTGCTGTTATTTCTCCCCTGTAAGAGTTTCGTGGGATGACGACAGCGGAAGCCCTACCTCCTCCGCTGGGCCGAGTCCCGCAGTTGCCAGGACCCAATTTCTGTCTTGCGTCCATCATTTTTCATGGGAATAATAATTGAGTTGGTGTCCCGTTGCCTTCGTCAATAGCGTTTTTAACGTGACACCATCACTTAATGGCCGCCCCTCTGGTGTAAGACGCCTACATATATTTATCTTATATATATTCCAACATCTCATCATCACAGATCACTTTCCTTGATGTTAATATTTCCATAACTAACAACAAATTTCTAACCTCCGCACATACTAAACCTACTTACAAACAACAATACCATCATTTTTACTGCTGCCACCCCTACCACGCCAAACGCTCCCTCCCTTACTCCCTCTCTATCCGCGGGCACCGCATTTGCAACCATCCCGAATCCCTCAACAAATACCTCAACAACCTTCACCACTCCCTCCTCCAACGGGGATACCCAGATTCTCTCCTTCACAAAAAAATCCTAAAACAATCCTACACCCCCAATCCTCCCTCAACCTCAGACTCCCACCCTCTCTCAATATGCATCACCTACATCCCTGGCATCCAGTCCCTTAAATTCATCCTAAAAGACCTGTAACCCATCCTTAAAAATGACGTATCGTCCAACCTTCTTCCCAAATGCCCTTCTGTTACCTTCAAACGGCCCGCCAATCTATCAGATCTCCTCAAATCCACCAAGCCTCTTTTCAAATCCCCTCCCACCCCCAGAATCACGCCCACTCCGTGCTTGCGAGCAAGATGCAAAACTTGTCCTATTTTCACCACTCCACCCCTCTCTATCCCACCTTTTAACTCTCTCCCGCCCTTCCCCCACACCTCATGCTCATCCCAGAATGTAATCTATCTCCTGACTTCCAAACTCCGCCCGGCATTTTATATAGGCCAGTGCTGTACACCCCTGAACCTCAGGGTGAACAATCATCGCGCCTCATGTAATCCCTCTTCCCCGTCCGCGGGCCTTGCCATCCCAAAACATGTGTGTGTGTGTTGCTGTCTAAGTGATATATATATATATATATATATATATATATATATATATATAACTTTTGGACGGCACAATATAACACAGAATAAAACAGATAACACGTAAAAGGACACTTACACTGTAGATGATTTAAGCTTTCGGCCTACTCCGAGGCCTTCTTCAGGTCAGACTGAGAGGTCTTGAGGGAAGAGTGCCTAGGGAGGGGAGGGGGGCGGAAGGTTTAAGGACTGCTGGGAAAGAAATTAAAGATGGCGGTTAGGGGTGGGAATTTTAAAGGAACGGAAATATAGGATGTATGCGGATTAGTGAGTGCTCACCTCTATGTTGGTGGCTGAATCGGGTAGGGATTCTAGAACTGTTAGGGAAAAGCATTCGTCGAATGATAGGTTGTGTGAACTTACGTGTAAAGGGATAGGAAGGGAAGAGAGTGAAGCAGAATTACGGGAGTAGCGGTGATTGTTCATTCGGATGGATAAAGGGGTAATGCAGTCGCCTATGTAGAATGAAGTGCATTGTTTGCACGACAAAAGATAGATAATATTTTTCGAGAGGCAATTAGCGTGGGAACGGTGTGAAGGGACAATGAGGGGATGTAGGGAGAAGGGAGCAGATCTGATCAGCAGACATGTTTTACGTCGGGGGCGATTGCAGTTAGGGGAAATATGTGGAAATTTGTTAGGGCGGGGTGCCAAAGGGTTGGTGGATCTCAGAAGGTTTCTGAGATTGGCTGGTTGTCTGTAAGCGACAGAGGGGCATTGGGGCAGTAGGGATGTGGTCGCGTCATTGTCATGTAAAATAGGATAAAGTTCTTTGAGAATGGTTTTCAGTCTCTAGGATCCGGGGAAATAGGTTGTGCAAAGGTTGAGTACGATAGGAGTAGTAAAAAGGAGGGCAAGGAGAGTACGATAGGTTGTAGGTGGTGGTCAAGGATGCGGAGATACTTTCGGTGGGAGAGTTGAAACTAGAAACAACAGGGCGACAGGGGATGTTGGGTTTGTGTATTTTTGGGAGGAGATAAAACTGTGGTGTTCTGAGGTTTGGGGGTGAGAGTAGGGATATGTCTTGGGAGGTGAGGCCTTCTTCTGGTGCAAATTGGAGGAGAAGAGGCCGAATTTCTTTTTGGAAGGTTGGAGTAGGGTTGTCGGTGAGAGTGGTATAGGTGGATGTGTCGTTGAGGTGACTGAGGGCTTTGGAAATATAGTCTTGGGTGTTTAAAATTACGACTGAGGAGCCTTTATCGGCGGTGGTGACCACGATATTGGGATTGGCCTATAGGGTTTTAAGGGCATGACGTTCGTTTGTGGAAAGGTTATTTCTTTGCTTTAGAGATTGTGTGAAGGATTTATTAGAGACTTTTTGGAGAAGGAGACGTATGAATATTTCCACGGGATGATTACTGGGAAGGGGTTTTGGCTCATGAGTTGAGGCCGGGCGGAATTTGATGAGTGCGGGATTGGTTTTAATTTGAATAGAAGGGTTACTTTGCGATTTCCAAAATGCGCGCCAACGAAGGTTTCGGCAGAAATTGAGTGTGTTGGTGAGCAGGTTAATTTGGTTGATTTTTGGTGTGGGAGAGAAGGATAGGCCTTTACTTAGTACGGAAATTTCGTTCTCAGACAGGCTGGTGTTGGAAAGGTTCACAAAGTCATGAGAATTGTAGGAGGGGGGGAAAGTGTTGGAACCCTTCGGTGGTGGTTGGCGCCTGGGGAAAACCGGAGGACCTTTGAGAGGAGGTTGTAAATGCTTTGGAGGTCGGATTTGTATTGAAAGAGTGGGAGTGGTTTGGGAGGAGGTGGCGGGAAAGAGTAAGAGTGCGGAAGTTTGAGACCCACTTGGAAGAAAGAAATGCATAGATTTGACAACTTTGTAAGGAGACGTTGCCGTTTCTGTTGGAGGGAACGTAGGGCAGATGAAGCTATGGCGTTGAGTTTTGGAATTAGGTGAGGAGCAGTCATGGAAATTATTTTGAAGAGAGAAAATAGGTTTGATATGTGTTGTTCACGAATTTGTTGGTACTGGATAAGGATAAGGTGGGCATATTCTAAAGATTTTTGGTAATTGAATGCATTAGGTCGCGGGTGGATTTCAGGAGGGGCAGCAGATAAAGGTAGGGAAATGACTAGACCGTTGGGAACGATTCCTAAGGACAAGCATGAGGTGAGAAACTCGGTGTGGCTGGTGTATTTGGCGAGTTTATATGCGTGACGGCGAAAATTTCGGAACCAAGATGAAATAGGAGAAGAGTGGTTCATATTAGGGTGATTGGAAAGGATCTGGGAAAAGAAATTGGAAATAAAGGAAGACAGTGGTGAAGGAAAGGATAGCACAGTCACGATGGAGCAGGATCCCTACCTAGTCATTTCCCTACCTTTATCTGCTGCCCCTCCTGAAATTTACCCGCAATTCTACAGCAAAGAACTAGATAGATTTGACAATGGATCAGAATGAAACATAAAAGAAGGGATAAGAAGAATGGAGGGAGGCAGTAAAATAATCTTTGAAATGAAATACTGATAATAAGGATGAAAATTAAAATGAAGTATTACTAATACACCCGCCAAAATTTTAAAAATCTAAAAAATATTTATCAATTTAGTTTGATTTTCAACATAAATTTTGTGGGAAGTGATGGGTGATTTTTATTCGCCTACGAAAAAGCATTCCGTACTCCGAGAGGCTTTCCGCCAACGGGCGGATGATTGCTCATGTAGATGGCGTGCATACCTGCGCCCCGCCGGGAATATGCGGAGGATATTAATTATGCGCTCAGTTGTTCCTCATTTGTAACAATATGAACCGCGCTCCGCTTCTATTACTCTTCCAAAATCCTTATTTCCTACATCTCTGTCACAAAAATTATCACGCTCCATCAACGAATGAAAACCGCCAACGAGAGATAGGGCGTGCATCCCCGAGTGAGACGCGGAGGAGCGCGGCCGTCGAAGAAGGGGGAGTGCCTTCTCTCTATCCTACCATTCCTCCTTCCCTTTCCTCTTCTGACTTAAACGCAGGGCGGTGGCGGGATTACCGGGGGTTGGCCTGACTCACGAAAATCGAATGGCCCGAGGCTAACGTTAAGAACGTTTAGCGTTGGAAAAACACAGAACACGCAAGTTTACCGATGACCTGGAAGGAATCCCCAACACTATATGACCCTCGTTGTAGGACGCATCAGCACTGAAATTAAATAAGTGAAATAGATTATGTCACTAGCCAAGTACTCGTTCTTTCCTGGCTATATACACGATCATAATAGAATCAAACGTAACCACAACCTGTTCTTTTTTGATAAAAACACAAAATGTACAGTTTTAAATAGAAATACCCATTATTAATTTATGAGTGATACATACAGACATATACCCGTTTGTATGTTTGGACGCGTTCAAGTATGTATGCGTATGTATAGCTGCATAAAAATGTATGTATATATATATATATATATATATATATAATTATATATACACACCAATATCTGTTTCACCAATATCTGTTTGATGATACAGTCCTCAACTTTTCTCTCAACTTATCCAGTAGAGCACCCTTACATAATTTCTCCATCACCGGTGGATTTAATCCTCATTCTTTCATAACTCATTCATTCCTCACTTACTTTCTCCTATTTAACCACCCACAATCCGGAAATAAACAAATGAGGAAGTACTGGAGATGGTGGGTCAGGAGAGGGGTTTGTTGAGAGAAATCCTATGAAGGCAGGAAAAATGGATGAAAGGCGTATTGAGCGGTAGTGGAACGTTGAAGAAGTTAATAGAGGGGAGAATGTTAGGCAAACAAGGAAAAGGCAGGAACAGGATAGGGATGTTGGACGGGATGAAGGGAGGAAGGAAGTACACAGAGATGAAGAGGGGCCTGATGTAGATTAGGTTGCCGGATTGGATTTTGCTTGGAGTTACAAAATAATTATTTGTTAGTTGTGTCCATCCAAAAAACCTACCTTAACCGGTAGATTACCTAATAATATATATATATATATATATATATATATATATATATATATATATATATATATATATATATATATATTGGGTTGCGGTAGTTCAGGATTTAGAGCGTTCGACTCGTGACTGGAGGTCCCGGGTTCGATTCCCGGGCAAGGCACCCTGGGCACCTGCAGTTCCTCCCATCTCCACTATGTGATTTATCCCTAGCCTTATGTGTGAATGTTCACACGCCGTCGGGCTTGGTACATGGGTGAACTCTACCGTCACCCACTAAACCGACCTTCGGGTTGATTACTGTGTTTAATTATTACATACTATATATAATATTGAATTAAAAATATATATTATGTATTTAATAAACATAAAAAATATAATATTAAGTATATATTATTTGTATTTAAGTTTATACATAACCATAAACACAGTAATCAACCCGAAGGTCGGTTTAGTAGGTGATGGTAGAGCTCACCCATGTACCAAGCCCGACGGTGTGTGAATATTCACACATCAGGGTAGGGGGGCCAGTTCCTTTCCCTGTGCCGGTTATGGTTTCCCAGGAAGATCTGGTACCCGAAAAATCAACAAGCTTAGGTGGAGCTGCAGGTGCCCAAAGTGCCTTGCCCGGGAATCGAACCCGGGACCCTCCGGTCAACAGTCCAACGCTCTATCCGCTAGACCACCGCGACCCATAAATTCACTAATAGTCATAACAAACACAGAAACCAAAACAGACAAAAGAGAGACTCACTGGTTCTCGAATTTTCGGTGGTCCAACCACATTTCTCAAGAGGAATTAGGAACAGAACTGAGGCAGAGGAGGGCCCGAAAGTAGTGGTAGGAAGGAGAAGGGGAAAATGGGGGAAAAGAGGGGAAAAGAGGGGAAAAGGGGGGAAAAAAGGGGGGGAAGGCAATCGAGGTGAGGAGTTTGGAGGGGTAGCGTATGGCGCGAGAATTTTAAAAAAGGTGGGGATAATATGGAAGTTGTTGGGGGCGGAGGGGGATGAAATTATATGCATAAAGGGGGCAATTAATGTCTAATATTAATACCTGGGCGATTCCAGGAATCCAAGAGCCAGATGAAAGCTAGCTCTAATGTTTTGAGTTTCAGTGGAGGGTCTGAGTGTGGGAGGGATGCTAAGACGGATACTTTAAAACATTGGTCAAAGGCAGTGTTGTGTTCGGAAGCATGTTTGGGGATTGGGAGCATACCAATAAGGGAGGAATTGTTGCATGAGGCTCGATGATTATTGATTCTAATATTGAGGGGTGTGGTACACTGTCCAATGTAAAAGGCAGGGCAAAGTTGGCACTTGAGTAGGTAGACAACATTACTGGAGGTACACGAGGAGTAGGGAATTGGTGGGAGAGAGTTAAAGAGCGGGTGGGAGAGGGATGGGATTCTGGTTAGGAAAATAGGACATGTTTTGCATCTAGGTTTATTGCAGGGTCTGGGAGTGATTTTGGAACGGGGCGAGGATTTAAGAAGTGGATTGGTAGATTTTAGAAGATCTGATAGATTGGCGGGGCGTTTGAAAGTGACAGAGGGGCATTTGGGGAAAAGGTTGGTGGTGGAATTGTGGTTTTTGAGGAAAGGGTAGAGGTCCTTTAGGATAGAACGCAGAGATTCTAGGCCAGGGAGAAACGTGGTACAAATTGAAAGAGGGTGGTTTTTCGCGGTGGTGGAAGGTCTGGGAGTGTAAGTATGTCTACGGATCCTCTTATTCAGGAGGGATTCAGGATAACCTCGTTTGAGGAGGGAATGGTGTAAATTTATGAGGAAATTGTTTAGGGAGTCAGGGTCATTGCAAATTCTGTGTCCCCTTATGGAAAGGGAATAAGGAATGGAACATTTGGTGTGGTATGGGTGACAGCTGTTGAAATGTAAGTACTGTTGTTTATTTGTGGGTTTTATATGTACGGATGTGTGAAATTTATGGTCTATAAATGATATGTTTACATCTAGGAAGGTGATTTGGGAGGAGGAAACTGTAGACGTGAATGAGATAGAGGACGAAGCATTAAGGTTGGAAATGAAAGTTTTCAGGGAATCAGGACCATGTGGCCAGAGAAGGAAAATATCGTCAATATATCTGAGCCACAATAGCGGTTTCAGGGATTTCATTTATATATATATATATATATATATATATATATATATATATATATATATATATATATATATATATATATATATATATATATATGATTTCTTCGAAGTAACACGGAAGTGTTGAATAAAAAAACTTAGTAACACACAGCACGAGAACACATAAAAAGAACACTCACAATAATATCTTGATAATTTCGACGGACTCGAGCTCCGTCTTCTTCGGAAGATAAGATATCTTATCTTCCGAAGAAGACGGAGCTCGAGTCCGTCGAAATTATCAAGATATTATTGTGAGTGTTCTTTTTATGTGTTCTCGTGATGTGTGTTACTGTCTAAGTTTTATATATATATATATATATATATATATATGTATATCATAATTTTAATACAGCACGACCATGGTTTCGATGCTGTGTATCATCATCAGGTCACCGGATGATGATGCACAGCATCAATCGTCGGTCGTGTTGTATTAAAAGTGTGTGGAATTGCACATTTATTTGTTCTCTTTCTTTTGCCCTCACCATGAAGGAACTCCACAAAGTTAAGCCTTAAACTGTGAGCTTGCGAGACATCTTTAAGTCGGCAAAACCGCCTGCGAGCACCCTTGTCTCTTCTCCGCCCCTGTCCGCACCATGCAACCGCCCACGCTGCAAATGCTGCCATTTTCTAAGGCTCTCCATTTGAATTACTAATTATTCCCAACCCAAAGTCACCTGCACCTCTAAAAACATTATATATCGCCTCCCCTGTATCTTCTGCCCTGTCTTCTACATGAGTGAATTCACCATCACCCTTTCTATGAATGAGTAACCACCGCTATTCCATCAAATCTCCCATCTTCCTTAATTATCCCATCCCTACTCACGCTGCTTCCCACAACCAATCTTTCGATGACTACTTCTCTGTTTCGGTGATTAAAACGCTTCCCTAATCTGCAAGCAGCATAGAGGACCCGCGAGATGGCGCATAACTGGGTGTTTCATTCATTTAAACCTCCCGGAATGAATAAAGCCCACTGAATTCTTCCAATAGCCGCCTACATACGAGGGTTGCTCTTTATATTTTCAGCCTAGTAATGAAAATTCAGTAATTTATTGTTGAAAATGGCTTTATTGTTTTCGAAGTATTTTTCATGATAATCAATACACTTTTTCATGCGCTCGAACCAATTTTCGTAACACTTTTTCCACTCTGATTGAGGTACCTCCAAAACATGGTTTTTTAATGCATCTACGGCGCCGAAAAACGTTAGCCACGCAATTTTTTCTTGAAAAACGGGAATAGAAATAAGTCATTTGGTGCTAAATCAGGGCTTTACGGGGGATGACCCATCAAGTCGACGTTTTGGCCAGTCAAATAGATAGTTTTTCAGCCAATCAATGGGAGTTTGCATTGTTGTAATGAAGAATGATCCTTCGTTGCCGCCTCTTCGCTCGTATTTCACCAAGCACTCCTGGCAAACAAATATTTGTGTACCATTCAGAATTCACGGGTCTGCCTTGCTGTAACGGTACGGTCACCACACGTCAAGTTTTTCCGAAGAAACAGGCCATCAGTTGCATCGATGTGCTTCGTGCACGAATCACTTTTGTCGGATTTGGCTCGTCTTGGAAGACCCATACAGTGGATTGCTGTTTTGTGTCGAGCTCATACGCATAGATCCAAGGTTCGTCACCTAATTAGATGTTATACAAAGCTTTTGATTTGTTGAGCATTTATTTACACCAATACAGGGTTGCATTAAAGACTTTTATTCACCCCCTTCCACCCACCGTGGCGGTGACTTGCAGGGTATATATAAATAAAAAATAAGGCAACCCTATGATTGATGACCCGAGATAATACGCGAAGGATTCCTGATCAAAATAGTTTCCAGGGGACTGACGTAAAGTAACAGGATGGTCCAGATAAACAATGGCCTTATTCAAAATCTCGAACTTTTGATCATACGCATAGGCAACGCAAACCCTTGTCCCTCTCCGTGGGGGAACCCTTTTCCTGCCTGCAGCGTTGAGCCAGATTCCTCACCTTGGGTTGGAGAGAGTTTTGTGTGGAACGTTCTTGTGGTGGTGGTGTTTCGCCTGGCTACTTGCTATAAACTAGCTTGCACGTTCGTGATAAATTTCTTGCTGCATCCTAGGGTAAAATTATTTGTTGTAGTTAAGCGTATGTACTTGCATGCTTGTGGAGGTAGATGGGGAGGTAGATGTGTATTTGCATGCACGTCGAATGATGGGATGTTTCTATGAATGTGTGCACTGCTGTGGATTGGGGTTTGCATGTGTGTGTTGGTTTTGAATGCGATATTTCTTTTTCCTTTTTTGGCTGGTGACCTAACACCCCCCGCCACACGCCCTTGCGGCGGCTTGCGGGGTATTATGTAGATGTAGATGAAGTGTGCACACCCTGTGAACACACCGCGGACTATTTCAGTCTGTCTGGAACTTACTTGGCCGATTGAAAGAAAGAGAAAATTGGCGAGAGAAGCTGGAGGTGCGGTCAATTGGCGAGTGGTGCGCTACTAGTGGCCACCTCTTTTTTTATTTCGACCCGACTTGGATGGTGCTGTTATTTAGAACTTCGTTTTAATTTTCTATTTCACGTTAGAAGTTTGTTTTGCGGAATGCAAGGAGAAATGATAATTTTAGTTCTTTTTTATTAAGAATACCCGATTCTTAATTGCTCTTTTTACTCAAAAATGGTACAAAATAATCAAAACAAACGAAGTAATGCAATGCTTACTACAGTTTTCTATCGCGGACCGCAAACTCGGAAAATATTTCTTGCTTGGCCCACAGATAGGTAAAGTTTGCACATCATCACTCAGTAGGAATGAACTGTGAAACCATAATTTGAGCACTTTCTGATGATCTCAATTCGACCGATTCCATTAAATTAAAACACATTTCGTGAGTGACCTCCTGTCGTGCATGCAAACGTATTAAATGCCTAATTCTATCAATCTGTTCGAAAATTGTTTTTCGAAAAAATACCCATGTTCCCTAGAATACGCTTTAAGTCTTACCTTCGCCAACGAATTTTCATTTGTACCGCATATTAATATTATATTCCGAATCCATAGATTTTGTGTCCGGAAGATGGACCCTACGTTGCCAACCCGCATCTGCAGCGCCGATTTTGTTTCCCGCACCCTCGACACTTCGCAGTTTTGTGACATCGACTGAATGAGGTCAGTTTTCTTTTTCCTTGATCGCACTCCTCGGACTCGCCCTTGGTGCAGCGCCTTTCCGACCGACGGGGACACGCGCGGGAATAAGTATTTCCGACGTTTTATCAGGCCTGCGATGCATTTACAAGTTTTCAACTCTTCGTTATTAAAATACACTCTTGGAAATTTATTTTTTTGAAAGTCACAAAGGTTGCAGTCTTAAAGATTTCATATCATTTGCCTTGAATCCGTTATCTTCAGTGATTTAGAATGTCGCATGTCATAAAACCCGAACCCCCGCTGTTCCCCATTTATATCCTTGACCTTCTGGATTACATAAAAAATGATATAACTATAATAGCATATAAATATTAGCACGCGCAGCGCTATAAAATAATAGTTTAGCTAAGACGAGTGCATCACCATTGGTTACAAAAATATCTTCAAAAAGCTTCAAAGTATTGTCATGGTAAGCGTATACATGACAGCAATCCAGGCCTAAACATTGGTGTATCTTCTGATAGGAATACGTATTGGTTCCGCCGGCGGTTAAAGGTTTGGATTTTTTTTCAATCAATGATTTAGTTTTCTCTAAAATTTATTTTCCCTAATAATAGACCATTTAAAACCAGAATCGACATTTTTGTTCTCGTGCTTTCGAGTATCGGTGGATCACTTTTAATGTTTTCGTATTTAAGTTGTCACTGTTTAGAAAAGCATCGGTGAAAATAATGGCGCACTCGCTTTTCAATCAACCTACATACGCAGTAAAATCCAAAATTTTATATATTCTGTTGTTTCAGGCTTCACTTCGTGGAAGTATTTAATATCCATACCGAAAAGAAATACTTGTAATTTGTCCACAGATTTTATTAAATGGTACAACGCGTTTCACCGACTTGCGGCATCATCAGGTACCAGATGTAAGTCGGTGAAAGGCGTTGTACCATTTAATAAAATCTGTGGAAAAAGTACAAGTATTTCTTTTTCGTATGGATTTCCAAAATTTTAGTTTGAAATTATTTTTTCTGACATTTACCCCAGATTTGTTAAGGTAGCATTAGACGTATGATTTATTTTGGCAAATACAGCCTCCCTCGCTTGTTCGTTGAATAGAATAAGATTATTAAAAACGGTGAATTGTAATTGAGAGACTGTAGAAACACGGTGAGTAGTCAAGCTCTGATATACGTTAGCGGTGCTGTCGCCTGTTATCAAAGCATTCAACCATTGGGTTGTTTCTCTCCTCGGTGGATAGGAATGCCGAAATACTAAAATATTGGGTGGATATTCATTTCAATTCTTCAGTCTGACGCCGAAAACAAGATCATGAGTAGGTAAACTTTGATAGGATACCCGAACTGATCTCGAGAATGGAAAGAATAGCATCGCTGATTAAAATCTTTCTAGACAAAAGCATTCGCCTTTGATGCCGGAGTAATCACTCCGTGAAAGTAATCTGCTGCACATTTCCTATTAATTGGAGACAGCCTTCTGGTTTATGATCGTTAGTTAAGTAGTAGCTCTTCATCTTGGAAAATACACATTCTAACTGATAAAAATTCATTGACGTCATAACAGATATACATGGGATTAGAGAAGTGCGCTCTCGGTAACATTTCGTGAAAATGAAAATGCACTCACCCGTTGAGGGGCTAATGAAGAAATGCTCCGCAGGGCCTTTGACGGCGTGAGAAAGCATTTAATCGCTTCATTTGTTAAATAAAGGAGGTGAAGTGGCAACGTAATAGTCAAGAGACGGCACTGCATAGTCATCGCACATAAAAGCCGATATTTGAACTGTCAGAGAAAAATCGAGTTTTTATTTGTGCAAAAAGCATTGATATTTTGTTTGCCTTATGCTGATAGTTGCTCCTCCGTATCTGTTTTTGGCTAAAGAGCTAAATTAATAGGATAAAGTAACAAGGAGTATTTAAAACCGCTACGTCCTCGGATATCAGTGCATAGCATATGGCGATAGCTTCAAAAAGCACCTTCAGATATTTTCCAAATGCGGATCACATCTGTGAATATCCAAACAGTGGAAGGAGAGATCATTTGACGGATAGTGAAAGTACGGAAACCTTTGCGGTTTTCAAAAGTTTGCAGAATGCCTTGAATGAAATGAATGCGACTAAGAATACTATGCATGGGTGGTTCACTCTGGATTGAATCTAAACTTAAAATTAAACGTGCCGGAGTGAGGTGGGATTGCTTACTCCCAATGGAAATCCACACTTCAAGTGTTGTTTTGGCGCGAGGCACCACAAACTAGCCACCGCAACGTTTCTCTGCCTCCCTCCATGGAAATTTCCTTGTACCACAATTATAAATATAATACACACGGAAAACACTACGCATATTATACTATTTACCGTTTTATATATACGAATTTTCAGTGGAAAAACTACAGCGTTAGGGTCACTAAATATTGGAGATCATCATTAATACCTGCAGTTTATATTCCTAATACTGCTTGCTGCATGCACGTGTGCGTAATCGCTGCAACAAGCATGCGCGAGAGTTGTTACTTCGTATACAAGGCATCGGAAACAATTTTTGTATTCATTTATGGTTTTGCAACGCTAGAAACGCAGACGTGGAATAACTGCAATGCACTTGCCTTTGGTGTGAGTTTGCGAGCGGAAGCCGGAAAAGGAAATCGCCGTTTTGAAGTGCATTGAAGGGAGGGGCCTCGTCTCGTATAGTATTATTTCCCTTGTTTGCCGCATTATTCATTGTGTTCCCCGCACTTCCTACGGCTCACGCGGCCCTTGTGTCCGCCTCTCCCTCCAGGGGGTCTCCGGCTTGTAATGCCAGGTGTGATTTCATTTAAAAGGATGTGTTTCAGGGTTATCGATTACATGGCACGGGGGAGATTTAATTTCGGAGTCCTCGCCCCTCTTCGCGGGGACTGAACATCGACTGCGAATATCTCTGCGCTGGAAGGTGCTGGGCGCCCTCTCTGCCCCCGTCCACCCCGCCTCTCCCCCCGGAGCGAGAGATCCACCCCAACTCCCGTCTCCTTTCACCCTGCTCCCCCCAGCGGTCTGAATTATCGACCCCACTTCCTCCCTCACGCCCCGGGTTCCCTTCGCCCCCGAGGCGGAGAACCCTTTTCCTTCCCGCCCGCCGATATCGCCACCACCAATGGGGGGGGTGCGTTTCGCGCTGCAATTCAACCCCTTCCCTCTCGTCTCCCCCCCCTCTGCCGTTTCCACTCTCCTCCGAACAAAGTCGATTGTCTCCACCCCCTCGACCCCCTGGAACGCACGCCTTCCCCCTCAACCTCCCGCAACCCCCACCTCCCGCCCTCCACGCTCCGTCGCCCCCAGACACGCACGCATCCCCCGCAGACGCTTCGGACTGAGCGGCCCCTCGCATACATTTCGCCCGCCTCGTTGGTCGATCCGCGGTCCCTGTGAAAATAACCAACACGAAAAGGATGGCTTGCCGCCATGTTATAATTACCCGCGGAATCATTATGGCGGTCGAAGAGGAATGCCTCCGAGGAGAGCATGTCAATCTGCTACAGAAAGTCTATCTATTAATAAGGCTAAATGCCAGTAGACAATAGAATATCGTCGAGAGAAACCATGCAAAAGAGTGATTGCAATCAAGTTTCGGCGTCACCATCACCGCCGAAAGTGACAACAGGCAACGTGACAGCGTGATAGGGATTGAGAGCCTAGAGAAAGTCTGTAGATTAGAAAATGTCTCCTATTTCGAGAAAACTGTTAAATTACAATATAAATGGAGAAAAATTGCCCTTGACTTGTCAATTATCGCCGAAGTTACCAAAGCGCGAGTTATCCGCGAAGATTTAGCGGAATGTAGATATAGTGTCTACTGAGAAGTAAAATTATATTAATAACACAGGCCTACAAAAATAATTTTTTTTGGTGCCGGGAATCTTTGTGATGATTTTAACTATACATGTAGAGCTGAATCCAAATATGAAATCCGTTTTTATTTAACAGTTCTACTTTTTTAGATATGGGACATCTTACGATTAGTTGTTTTAATATTTGATATATTCCGGAAAAAAATTTTCAAAGTTAAATAAATCTATAAGTATACTACTTTATAACCACTCTGCGGTGTTCCTTTTATTTTCAATAAACTGTCAAAGTGTTTTATGCATATTTCAATGTTGTAGGCCAATGAGATTAAAGAACAAAAATACGGTACGGTACCGGTACCGGTAGAAAAATAAGTTTTTATCGCACAAGGGAAAAGGATATGCTACCCTTCTTTACTCAAGAAGACAATCTTACATTTTGTTTAGACGTTAAGGGTCTTTTGGAAAAAATGGGACTACTATCACTATATGATGCTAGTGATTGGCGTTTGTTTATTGATAGCTCCAAGCGTAGTTTAAAATGTGTACTTCTTCACAATAGTAACAGGTTTGGCGAAATACCAATCGCTCATTCAACTAAAATGAAAGAAGAATACGATACAATAGCATTGGTCTTACAGAAGATAAAATACCAGGAACATCGCTGGGTGATTTGTATAGATTTAAAAATGGTGAACTTTCTTCTTGGGCAGCAAAGTGGCTACACAAAATTTCCTTGTTTCTTGTGCTTCTGGGATAACAAGGACAGACAAAACCACTGGATTAAGAAGGAGTGGCCTAAGAGAGAAAACTTGGTTGTTGGGAAAGAAAACATCATTGCTGAATCTTTAGTTGAAAGAGAAAAAATCATCTTACCGCCTCTAGGGCTGATGAAGCAATTTGTAAAGGATCTTGACAAGGATGGACCGTGCTTTGGCTACTTAAGACTAAAAATGCCCCATATAAGTATTGAAAAACTTAAAGCTGGTATTTTTGAGGGGCCACAAATCAGACAACTTACAAAGGATCCTGCTTTTGTCGAGTCAATGAATGAGATTGAAAAAATTAGTTGGATGTCATTTGTTGAGGTCATAAAAAATTTTCTAGGAAATCACAAAAGTGAAAATTATATTGGGCTAGTAAACCTTGTGCTCAGTAACTTCAAATCACTTGGATGCAATATGAGCACAAAAGTTCACTACCTACACAGCCACTTAGACAATTTTCTTGGAAATTTAGGAGACACAAGTGAAGAACAAGGTGAAAGATTTCACCGGGATATAAAAACAGTGGAACCTCGCTACCAAGGAAGATGGGATAACCATATGATGGCAGATTACTGCTGGTGCTTAAAACGAGACTGTTTGAACAAAGTGCACTCAAGAAAATCGCGCAAAAGAAGCTCCCCATGTGTTGAGTGATGTTTTTATGTATTTTTTTCTTTTCAATTTGTTTTATTACAGTAAAAAATTTTAGTATTTGTGTTCAATTGTATTGTTAAATTCTGTTAAGTTTGTGGGTGATTTAAAAGCCCTAGAAATAAATCAAGTCTTTATATTTATATAAGGGGGCAATAAATTGGGTTGAAGACTTCCTTTAAGACCGGGAACAGAGGGTAGTCCTTGACGGCGCTAGTTCTACCAGCGTAAGAGTCACCTCGGGGGTTCCTCAGGGAAGTGTTATCGGACCGTTTATATTCTTGATTTTTGTTAACGATCTAAAACGCAAAGTGAAAAGTAAGATAAGGATGTTCGCGGATGACACAGTGATTTATCGGGAGATATCTGGGGATGAGGATCGTTTAACTCTAGCACGTGATTTAAATAGCATTAATGAATGGTGTTCAAAATGGGGATTGCCTTTAAATCTTAATAAATGTTCGTTGGTAAATTTCTGTAAAGATCCACGGGATTCGTTTACAAATGAGCTGGAGTTGA
The DNA here is from genome assembly GCA_037158775.1 of Hetaerina titia. Taxonomy (NCBI): domain Eukaryota; kingdom Metazoa; phylum Arthropoda; class Insecta; order Odonata; family Calopterygidae; genus Hetaerina; species Hetaerina titia. The sequence goes on along the minus strand of CM073776.1, from coordinate 3,933,130 downwards.
CCTTTAAGTAGTTGATACAGTGAAATAATTTAGGTGTTACATTCACTGAAGACTTAACTTGGGGAACCCATATACGTAAAGTCTGCGGGCAAGCAAATAAAAAATTAGAATTTTTTAGACGCATTGTCGGCAGAAGTGACTCCAAGGTCAAGGAACGTTGTTATCAAGCTCCTGTAAGGCCCCATTTAGAATATGCATGTAGCGTATGGGGTCCGTGTGAAAAATGCCTCATTCGGGAAATTGAGAAGGTCCAACGCCGGGCAGCTTGTTTCGTGGAAAACTGTTACGGTAAAACGAAAAGCGTCCCTGAAATGCTTATGGAGTTGGGATGGGAATCATTGGAAGAAAGACGACTCAATACTAGGTTAAACTTACTAAATAAATTCAGATCCTCATGTTTCAGCACCGAGGTCTCGAAAATTATTCGCGCTCCAACATACATAGGTCGCTTGGATCATGGGTACAAAATTCGGGAAATAGATGCCAGGACTAGCAGACTCAAGGACTACTTCTTCCCACGGACAATACGGGATAACAACTGTAGGGTCACACTCGGAGATAACAAAAATGCCACTTGCCACCCTCGGCGTCTAGGTAACAATTAGTTAAACTCAATTGCATGCACTTTCACTAACATCCTGTGTGTTGTGTCAAAACCCTTCTCGCATGCCATTAAGTAATGTATTGCTGTTTGCAGTAATGCGGTATTTCTTTTTTCCTTTTTTGGGTGGTGACCTAACACCCCCCGCCACACGCCCTTGCGGCGGCTTGCGGGGTATTATGTAGACGTAGATGTAGATGATTCAGAAAAACCCGCTCATGCGAGAACCAATTAGGATTGTTCACACATGACTTACTTTTATCGGGTGAAAGTGGTAGGCAAGTGGATGCGATCTTTTTAGACTTTCAAAAGGCATTTGATAAGGTTCCGCATGGTAAATTCATCCATAAATTAAAGGGCGCAGGTATACACAAGGGGGCAATAAATTGGGTTGAAGACTTCCTTTAAGACCGGGAACAGAGGGTAGTCCTTGACGGCGCTAGTTCTACCAGCATAAGAGTCACCTCGGGAGTTCCTCAGGGAAGTGTTATCGGACCGTTTATATTCTTGATTTTGTTAACGATCTAAACCGCAAAGTGAAAAGTAAGATAAGGATGTTCGCGGATGACACAGTGATTTATCGGGAGATATCTGGGGATGAGGATCGTTTAACTCTAGCACGTGATTTAAATAGCATTAATGAATGGTGTTCAAAATGGGGATTGCCTTTAAATCTTAATAAATGTTCGGTGGTAAATTTCTGTAAAAGATCCACGGGATTCGTTTACAAATTAGCTGGAGTTGACCTTGAAGTAGTTGATACAGTGAAATACCTAGGTGTTACATTCACTAAAGCCTTAACTTGGGGGACCCATATACGTAAAGTCTGCGGGCAAGCATATAAAAAATTAGGATTTATTAGACGCATTGTCGGCAGAAGTGACTCCAAGGTCAAGGAACGTTGTTATCACGCTCTTGTAAGGCCCCATTTAGAATATGCATGTAGCGTATGGGATCCGTGTGAAAAATGCCTCATTCGGGAAATTGAGAAGGTCCAACGCCGGGCAGCTCGTTTCGTGGAAAACTGTTACGGTAAAACGAAAAGCGTCACTGAAATGCTTATGGAGTTGGGATGGGAATCATTGGAAGAAAGACGACTCAATGCTAGGTTAAACTTACTAAATAAATTCGGATCCGCATGTTTCAGCACCGAGGTCTCGAAAATTATTCGCTCTCCAACATATATAGGTCGCTTGGATCATGTGTACAAAATTCGGGAAATAGATACCAGGACTAGCAGACTCAAGAACTCCTTCCCACGGACAATACGGGATAACAACTCTAGGGTCACACTCGGAGATAACAAAAATGCCACTTGCCACCCTCCGCGTCTAGGTAACAATTAGTTGAACTCAATTGCATGCACTTTCACTAGCCTCCTGTGTGTTGTGTCAGAACCCTTCCCGCATGCCCGAGCGTCTTTACGAACTTCATGCTCCACCCTTCCATCCCTTGTCCCTCTCCGCGGGTGTGCCCTCCTCCCACCTGCAGCGTTGGGCCAGATTCCTCACCTTGGGTGGGAGAGAGTTTTGTGTGGAACGCTCTTGTGGTGGTGGTGTTTCGCCTGGCTACTTGCTATAAACTAGCTGGCACGTTCGTGATAGGTATCTTGCTGCATCCTAGGGTGGAATTATTTGTTGTAGGTAAGCGTATGTACTTGCATGCTTTTGGAGTGAGGATAGGTAGATGTGTGGTTGCATGCGCGTCGATAGATGGGGTGTTGCAATGAATGTGTGTACTGCTGTGGATTGGGGTTTGCATGTGTGTGTTGGTTTTGAATGCGGTGTTTCTTTTTTCCTTTTTCTTTTTTCCTTTTTTTGGGTGGTGGCCTAACACCCCCCGCCACACGCCCTTGCGGCTGCTTGCGGGGTATTATGTAGATGTAGATGTTGATGCTGTGGATTGGGGTTTGCATGTGTCTTTTGGTTTTGATTGCGGTATTTCTTTTTTCCTTTTTTGGGTGGTCACCTAACACCCCCCGCCACACGCCCTTGCGGCGGCTTGCGGGGTATTATGTAGATGTAGATGTATATAGTGGGTGTTATTATTAATATAATATTCCCATATCATCATGTAGAAGATTTTTTTACGTAAGTAACAACATATCTACATCTTAAAAACTATAGCTGATAGGAAAAAACTAGTGTCATAATTGGATTCAGCACTCCAATTGATCTTTAAATCAACATTAAAAGCTCCGGCACCAAAACCACTGTTGGGCTGTGTAATCGAAATTAAAAATGGGAAAGATATTACCAGAAAAAATAGACCAAAGCATGATTGCGTTCGACTTGCCACATGGTGTACGACCACTGTAATGATTCAAGGGTGGAAGAGAAGGTCCAACGGAGACAAGTCACAACTTACTCGTATTGTTAAAATAATGGTCGGCAGAATATCATTAAACATAAACAAAGGAATGATTGTGCCACACTGACCATATTAACACATTGGATCATGTGTACAAAATTCGGGAAGTAGATGCCAGGACTAGCAGACTCAAGGACTCCTTCTTCCCACGGAGAATACGGGACAACAACTGTAGGGTCACACTCGGAGATAACAAGAATGCCACTGGCCACCCTCGGTGACTAGGTAACAAATGAGTTATACTCAATTGCATGCACTTTCACTAACTTCCTGTGTGTTGTGTCAAAACCCTTCCCGCATGACCGCATTGGAATGCCATTAAGTAATGTAGTGCTGTTTACAGTATGGTTTGCTCCGCTTTTGGTACCCTAAATTTCCCCTTCCATCCCTTGTCCCTCTCCGTGGGGGTGCCCTCCTTCTACCTGCAGTGTTGGGCCAGATTCCTCACCTTGGGTAGGAGGGAGTTTTACGTAGCACCTTCTTGTGGTGGTGGTATTTCGCCTAGCTACTTACTAAAATCTAGCTTGCACGTTCCTGATTAATTTCTTGCTGTACCCTGGGGTACAATTATTTGTTGTAGTTAACCGTATGTAATTGCATGCTTGTGGAGTGAAGGTAGGTGGATGTGTGTTTGCATGCGTGTGGAATGATGGGATGTTTCTATGAATGTGTGCACTGCTGTAGATTGGGGTTTGCATGTGTGTGTTGAATGCGATATTTCTTTTTTCCTTTTTTGGGTGGTGACCTAACACCCCCTGCCACATGCCCTTGCGGTGGCTTGCGGGGTATTATGTAGATGTAGATGAAGATTTCACTTTTGGGAAGAGGAAATAGTCTGCTGGTCTGGCCAACTCGGGACTGAAATGGGGTTGGGGAATCGCCGCGATGTCGTTTTTTGTCAGGTGGTCGATAATCCTTGGAGCAGGCTTTTGGGGCGAGTTTAGTGCAGATCTTTCGCTTTGCCAAATTTTTAGTGACACTGGTGTGCAATGTCGTATTATCAATGCCAATATACGATATCTGTGACCATACCCACACTTAACCGACGGTCTAAATTCAGCCTTTTACGCACGCATTGCACGTTGTCGGTTCTTGACCTAGACGGCCGTCCAGCGCGGGCTCGTCCTCCATTCTCTCTCGGCCATCTTTGAAGAGTGTGTGCCATTTAAAAACTGCATTTTGTGGCATGCTTTCATCTTCATAATCATCCTTAACATTTGGCGTCTCCGTGCCCGATTTCCCCAGTCCAACACAAAATATGACGTACCGCTATTCAATCGTTCGCTGCTTTTGGGCCTGCACCGAGTCAATTGACAGGGGTCCGCTAAAAACATTATCTAGCCTAAACCAACACTCCCAGGCGATTGGCGCGTGTTGAAGGTCAGATCCTCCCAGCACCGAGCGTGCGTGGAAAGAGCGCACTGCGACTTACGGTCACGTCAGGAAAATGTTGTTCACGACACTTTTTATACAAACCTTGTATATTGTAATCCTCCGTTCTAATCAATTTTCTTCCTGCCATGTCTAGACGGAAATCAAAAAATTCATGCGTAAATATGCCAAACAATTCAGTGTTCTTCACTCAAGAACTTCACCCAAAAAGGGGTAAGAGCCGAACTCAATATTAGCGTTGAGAATTTCACTCACATCAAGAGAGCGCTCTGCATTAATCATATTTCCAACATTTGATAGGGCTTCTGTGGATATGGGCATACAAGAATTTAGAGAAGAGAGAGCTGTATTTTCCGCTTAAATAAATTCATCGAATTAAGAGAAGGAGGTGTAGGTATAATATATCTATGCACTTCTTCACCAGAGGTGTCAAACCTTTTGGGTTCTATGGGGAACACTGGCGGAGGAACAACTCAAAAGTAACTCAATTTGAAGTATAAACACTAACAAACCATAACTGATGCGAAAAAGGCGAAAATTTTCGGGATAACCGCTGCAACAGTGATAAATTGATTTGTTTTTAATATGTAGTTTGTTTGATCGTAATATATAGTACGTTTCATATAATTTATGAAGAAACTATTCATATGCATAAATGATAAAACTTCAACGCTCTTTTAAAATATTTTTATAATAACATTAAAGGAAAAAGTACGACACGAAAGGTCGGCGATATTTGACTCTGTATTTGATATACACTCATCATGTGCACATCTCGTTCGATGGCAAGAGATGCAAATCTCGTTCAGCTTCCAGGTGCACATCAAATATTTTGTTTTAATTATACTTTAGGTGAGCTTCATTCTTAAAAGTACTTTTCATTTTTTATCTAAATTAAAACTTTACACACTAATGCGTGTCACACTAAAAATACAAGCTTATAAATATCTTTTGCATTACGTGCAGCTTAGGCTCACGATAGGTTAAATAATGATGCATGGAAACTCATTACCAACGAATAGCGTAAATTATCTACATCTACATCTACAAAATACCCCGCAAGCCGCCGCAAGGGCGTGTGGCGGGGGGTGGTAGGCCACCACCCAAAAAAAGGAAAAAAGAAACACCGCATTCAAAACCAACACACACATGCAAACCCCAATCCACAACAGTGCACACATTCATTGCAACACCCCATCATTCGACGCGCATGCAACCACACATCTACCTATCCTCACTCCAAAAGCATGCAAGTACATACGCTTACCTACAACAAATAATTCCACCCTAGGATGCAGCAAGAAACCTATCACGAACGTGCCAGCTAGTTTATAGCAAGTAGCCAGGCGAAACACCACCACCACAAGAGCGTTCCACACAAAACTCTCTCCCACCCAAGGTGAGGAATCTGGCCCAACGCTGCAGGTGGGAGGAGGGCACACCCGCGGAGAGGGACAAGGGATGGAAGGGTGGAGCATGAAGTTCGTAAAGACGCTCGGGCATGCGGGAAGGGTTCTGACACAACACACAGGAAGCTAGTGAAAGTGCATGCAATTGAGTTCAACTAATTGTTACCTAGACGCGGAGGGTGGCAAGGGGCATTTTTGTTATCTCCGAGTGTAACCCTAGAGTTGTTATCCCGTATTGTCCGTGGGAAGAAGGAGTCCTTGAGTCTGCTAGTTCTGGCATCTATTTCCCGAATTTTGTACACATGATCGAAGCTACCTATATATGTTGGAGAGCGAATAATTTTCGAGACCTCGGTGCTGAAACATGCGGATCCGAATTTATTTAGTAAGTTTAACCTAGCATTGAGTCGTCTTTCTTCCAATGATTCCCATCCCAACACCATAAGCATTTCAGTGACGCTTTTCGTTTTATCGTAACAGTTTTCCACGAAACGAGCTGCCCGGCGTTGGACCTTCTCAATTTCCCGAATGAGGCCTTTTTCACACGGATCCCATACGCTACATGCATATTCTAAATGGGGCCTTACAAGAGCGTGATAACAACGTTCCTTGACCTTGGAGTCACTTCTGCCGACAATGCGTCTAATAAATCCTAATTTTTTATATGCTTGCCCGCAGACTTTACGTATATGGGTCCCCCAAGTTAAGTCTTTAGTGAATGTAACACCTAGGTATTTCACCGAATCAACTACTTCAAGGTCAACTCCAGCTAATTTGTAAACTAATCCCGTGGATCTTTTAAAGAAATTTACCACCGAACATTTATTAAGATTTAAAGGCAATCCCCATTTTGAACACCATTCATTAATGCTATTTAAATCACGTGCTAGAATTAAACGATCCTCATCCCCAGATATCTCCCGATAAATCACTGTGTCATCCGCGAACATCCTTATCTTACTTTTGACTTTGCGGTTCAGATCGTTAACAAAAATCAAAAATAGTAACGGTCCGATAACACTTCCCTGAGGAACCCCCGAGGTGACTCTTACGCTGGTAGAACTAGCGCCGTCAAGGACTACCCTCTGTTCCCGGTCTGAAAGGAAGTCTTCAACCCAATTATGAGATCATATAAAATATTTCTCACAGAAAATTTCATGGTGCGTCATTTCAAAATTTGTCTTATAAATAAATTCTGTCCCATGTTGTATTTTATATTTACAGATTTTCTAAATTCTTGACTATAGAGATGTTCACATGATATGTACGTTCTTGTGGGCAAAATATTTTGGCGAGCGCATTTAACAGTCTTTTCACAAATATTTGATGCTGAAGAATTTATTATAATCTATATGATACATATAGATTACAAACATATATATATACACAAACACTAAGACAACAAACACCACACACATAGAAACATAAAAGAAGGACACTTACATTGGACGGCACGGCCGTCGTCATCAGATTCTGATGACGACGGCCGTGCCGTCGAAACGTAAATATCCATTGTAAGTGTCCTTCTTTTATGTTTCTATGTGTGTGGTGTTTGTTGTCTTAGTGTTTGTGTGTATGTGCGTCGCCGGAGAGCGTCTTTTCCAAGAGTATATATATATATATATATATATATATATATATATATATATATATATATACTCAAGGAACTCCAATGATTTCCTATGGATTGTCTCAGTTCTATCCACAATACATTGAATTAAGACCCCAAATTACAATACCAATTCTTATACTAGTCTCAATTAATACGAAATAAGGTGATCTTCTGCACGCAAATGACGTATGTGCTTAGTAGTTACCAATTTCATTAAAGTTTGACTAAGTTTTAACGCATAATTTATTTATATGAGAGTGCTATTTTAAGTTGTTGTTTATTGTGTCCAATTATTTAAGTCCATTAAAATATTTCACTTTTTTACATTAGAGACCACAAATATTTGATTCTGGACAATGGCAATCGTGACAATGAATACTAAAGTCAGTGTAACAGTTAAGTGTGTTCAAAAGTTTTCAGTGCCTAAAACGGGGTCGCGTAAAAGAGCTGATTCTAATCTTCCTTTTCCTGCTCTTATGCTTGGTTTGACATCCAGAGATATTCGTCACCAATTGCGCGATACTCATGGTAATGGCGTGTCCTGGATGTGCGAATACTAGAATGTGCGTTCATAGGTAAGTGACGATTTTTCTTGCTGCATCATTGGGTAAAATTATTTGTTGTAGTTAAGCGTATGTACTTGCATGCTTGTAGAGTGAAGGGAGATAGATGTGTGTTTGCGTGCGCGTCGAATGATGGGATGTTACGATGAATGTGTGCACTGCTGTGGATTGGGGTTTGCATGTGTGTGTTGGTTTTCAATGCGGTATTTCTTTTTTCCTTTTTTGGGTGGTGACCTAACACCCCCCGCCACACGCCCTTGCGGCGGCTTGCGGGGTATTATGTATATGTAAATGTAGATGATTCAAAAAACCCGCTCATGAGAGACCCAATTAGGATTGTTGAAACATGACTTATTTTATCGGGTGAAAGTGGTAGGCAAGTGGATGCGATCTTTTTAGACTTTCAAAAGGCATTTGATAAGGTTCCGCATGGTAAACTCATCCATAAATTAAAGGGCGCAGGTATACACAAGGGGGCAATAAATTGGGTTGAAGACTTCCTTTCAGACCGGGAACAGAGGGTAGTCCTTGACGGCGCTAGTTCTACCAGCGTAAGAGTCACCTCGGGGGTTCCTTAGGGAAGTGTTATCGGACCGTTACTATTCTTGATTTTTGTTAACGATCTGAACCGCGATGTGAAAAGTAAGATAAGGATGTTCGCGGATGACACAGTGATTTATCCGGAGATATCTGGGGATGAGGATCGTTTAACTCTAGCACGTGATTTAAATAGCATTAATGAATGGTGTTCAAAATGGGGATTACCTTTAAATCTTAATAAATGTTCAGTGGTAAATTTCTTTAAAAGATCCACGGGATTCGTTTACAAATTATCTGGAGTTGACCTTGAAGTAGTTGATACGGTGAAATACCTAGGTGTTACATTCACTAAAGACTTAACATGAGGGATCCATATACGTAAAGTCTGCGGGCAAGCATATAAAAAATTAGGATTTATTAGACGCATTGTCGGCAGAAGTGACTCCAAGGTCAAGGAACGCTATTATCACGCTCTTGTAAGGGCCCATTTAGAATATGCATGTAGCGTATGGGATCCGTGTGAAAAAGACCTCATTCGGGAAATTGAGAAGGTCCAACGACGGGCAGCTCGTTTCGTGGAAAACTGTTACGATAAAACGAATAGCGTCAATGAAATGCTTATGGAGTTGGGATGGGAATCATTGGAAGAAAGACGACTCAATGCTAGGTTAAACTTACTAAATAAATTCAGATCCGCATGTTTCAGCACCGAGGTCTCGAAAATTATTCGCGCTCCAACAAACATTGGTCGCTTGGATCATGTGTACAAAATTCGGCAAATAGATGCCAGGACTAGCAGACTCAAGGACTCCTTCCCACGGACAATATGGGATAACAACTGTAGGGTGTTACACTCTAGGGTAAAGAAAGCAGGTCTGAACTCATCACCCTTGCGCAATAAACAGCTTTTGGACAAGTATAGATCCTCTAAAATTGAAACTAAAACACAATTACGTAGCGCTTTGCAAGACTTTAAGCGTAAAGTACTCTGCGAGTATTTGAACACTGACCCCAAAGCTTTCTGGTCATATGTTAGGGAAGTAAATTAGGGTCAACAAACCGTGGCTTGCTTAAGGGACTGCAACAATATCATTCATACTGACAGTGAGGGTAAAGCCAACATTCTAAACCAATTCTTCCAGAACGTCTTCACGAACGATGTAGCCACCACGTATCCCCAAGAAACAATATATACTGAACCCATGGCAAAAATAACAGCGGACGAGCAAGGAATTGCCAAATTGCTCAAAGACATTAAACCAAAAAAATCCCCGGGTCCCGAAAACATACCAGCTAGGGTGCTAAAACACTTAGCTCCTAACATCGCCCCGTATTTCGAATTTATATTTAACAAATCACTGACTGAGTGCAAAGTCCCTAAGAATTGGAAAACCGCGCAAATAACGCCTATTTTTAAAAGTGGTGACAGGGAGGACCCCAGGAATTACAGACCCATTTCTCTCTCTTCTATATGGTGCAAAATCTTAGAGCACATAATTGTCAGTTCCATGATGAGACATCTTGATAACATTAACTTTTTAAGTCACAATCAACACGGATTCAGAAAAACCCACTCATGCGAGACCCAATTAGGATTCTTCACACATGACTTAATTTTATCGGGTGAAAGTGGTAGGCAAGTGGATGCGATCTTTTTAGACTTTCAAAAGGCATTTGATAAGGTTCCGCATGGTAAACTCATCCATAAATTAAAGGGTGCAGGTATACACAAGGGGGCAAAACATTGGGTTGAAGACTTCCTTTTAGACCGGGAACAGAGGGTAGTCCTTGACGGCGCTAGTTCTACCAGCGTACGAGTAACCTCGGGGGTTCCTCAGGGAAGTGTTATCGGACCGTTACTATTCTTGATTTTTGTTAACGATCTGAACCGCGAAGTGAAAAGTAAGATAAGGATGTTCGCGGATGACACAGTGATTTATCCGGAGATATCTGGGGATGAGGATCGTTTAACTCTAGCACGTGATTTAAATAGCATTAATGAATGGTGTTCAAAATGGGAATTGCCTTTAAATCTTAATAAATATTCGGTGGTAAATTTCTTTAAAAGATCCACGGGATTCGGTTACAAATTAGCTGGAGTTGACCTTTAAGTAGTTGACACGGTGAAATACCGTAGAAATACCGTGAGAAAGACGACTCAATGCTAGGTTAAACTTACTAATTAAATTCAGATCCGCATGTTTCAGCACCGAGGTCTCGAAAATTATTCGCGCTCCAATATACATTGGTCGCTTGGATCATGTGTACAAAATTCGGGAAATAGATGCCAGGACTAGCTGACTCAAGGACTCCTTCTTCCCACGGACAATACGGGATAACAACTCTAGGGTCACACTCGAAGATAAAAAAAATGCCACTTGCCACCCTCGGCGTCTAGGTAACAATAAGTTAAACTCAATTGCATGCACTTTCACTAACCTCCTGTGTGTTGTGTCAAAACTCTTCCCGCATGCCATTAAGTAATGTATTGCTGTTTACAGTATTGTTTTCTCTTCTTTTGTTACCCTAAATTTCCACTTCCATCCCTTGTCCCTCTCCGTGGGTGTGCCCTCCTCCCCCCTCAGCGTTGGGCCAAATTCCTCGTCTTGAGTAGGAGAGATTTTTATGCGGAACGTTCTTGTGGTGGTTGATAATTCGCCTGGCTACTTGCTAGAAACTAGCTTGCACGTTCGTGATTAATTTCTTGCTGCATCCTGGGGTAAAATTATTTGTTGTATGTAAGCGTATGTACTTGCATGCTTGTGGAGTGAAGGGAGGTAGATGTGTGTTTGCATGCGCGTCGAATGATGGGATGTTACGATGAATGTGTGCACTGCTGTGGATTGGCGTTTGCATGTGTGTGTTGGTTTTGAATGCGGTATTTCTTTTTTCCTTTTTTGGGTTGTGACCTAACACCCCCGCCACACGCCCTTGCGGCGGCTTGCGGGGTATTATGTAGATGTAGATGTAGACGATTCGGAGAAGGCCGAGCGTCACACGTGACAAGACGAACCCAAGGAGCCTCGGGGCCACAGACTGGCTACGAGTCGGTTTTTCCAGTGGGCGCAAGGGCCATTTTACGAAAGCGTTCCCTCCGACCATGGAATCATGAATACGACGCAGTGAAAAACGTGTATGTTTACAGGAAGGTTGACTTTAGGGCATAACAGAAGTTTCAACTTTCTGGTTTCAGTAGTTTCTCTGAAAAACAGAAGATCTGAGAACGTATTTCATGTATGAAAAAGGTGAAATGATTATGTGATTTAGTTCCCTCATTTTTACTTCGGAATTCTTTAAGAAAGCAGCTACAATGAAATTTGGGAATTTTTACAATCGTCGATCGGTATTCGCTTTACTTTTTGAGAGATTTTAAGCAATTTAAACTTACGACTTTGAGGTTTGTTAATAGTTTTCTGTATAAAAGTATAGCAAGGTAATCAAAAACCCAATGATGCAATAAAATATAGGATTTAAGATGTAATATTTTTAGCGGATATCTCGTATTTCGCTTTTATATTCCTCTCCTACTCTTAACGGATGATATTCAAATGACGTTCAATTAGTAGGCGGTTTACTGGCATTATCCTCTTTAATTGTGGCATTGGAATGAAACCATTTTACATTTACACAGAATTATTGAAATCCAACGCTTGCGGTTTCAACTTCGTCGTGCCTTTATCGAGGCATTATTCAAAACCTTGATACTGAAATATTAACGTTGAAATAGTAGTTTATATTTAATAAAAACCTTGGAAAATGCAAAAATAGGAACCCATCCCATTTTTATTGTCTCAAAAAATAGGCCAAAAATTTTCGATTAAAATTGCCATTATCATTTGCAAATAGCAAACCTAACCAGAATGGATTCCTGAGAATTTAGCTTTGCTTTCGGGGCACATTCTACATATATCTACATCTACATATATACCCTGCAAGCCACCAAAAGGTGTGTGGCAGGGGGACATTCATTTATGGCTTCCCCATTTTGTTTTATGATTCAATCAGTGGAGATGACATTTTAGTCCTCCACAAAAGACTTTGCCTGTCTTATTAGATCGATTCCCTTCTCTCCCAAAAGCTTCTTCCTTTTACTTCCTCCCCTGAGAGCTCCATTAGTCACTCTTTGATCTTCACGTTCCTGTCACTCCGATGAGGGAGACTGAGCTGCAGGGTTTATTATTTCGCCAACAAATTAGAAAATTAGTTCTCGTGTAACTTTACCTTGGGAATAAAAATGTAAACAATGATTTAATTACATTATGGAAGGTAATTATGGAAAATTGAAAATTACTCGGTTTATTCAGAATTTATATTTATTCCTCCTGATGTAACCTTACGTGTCAAGCAACGCGCTACGGTATGTACATTTCAACCGTAACATTTTAAAAGAAAGCAACCAAGGCTGTTTGTAGCGTCACTTCATGATGTCAGAATGGTGTTATTAAGGTTTTACGAGGAAGGTCTCCTCTCCCGCAACGTCTCAATTACACCATTCAACCATCGACCAGGCTCAAAATTGATTCGTCCAAACATTTTATCGGCATATAATTATTTTACTTTTATACCAACTAGTATATAAAATAGATAATCAAAATAGCCGTAGTAGTTTCACGTTCTTCAAGCATTTGCCAGCACCGATAGGGAAGCATTAAGTCTGCGGAGGGGAAGAATGCTGTATTGCAGTGAAGGGTGTCTACGCAGTGGTCTCGTTGTTGGGATGGAATTGGAAATGCACGCGTAGCTGACGATTTGCCCATCCAAAAACTATTTTAACCGATAGATTGCCATTAATGGTAGTAATAGCTAGGATGTTACATAGCAGTGGAAGCGAGCGATTCCCCTACGATTGCTCCTCCTCGCTGAATATCCTAAATCAGCCGTCGCGAGAAGGGAGAAAGACCCCGTGCGTCGAGCCTCCATCACTGAAATAAACTCTTTGTTCACCCAGTTCAGCCTCTTGTCGAGGATTTAAGCACGCGAGGTCACTCAACATTGAGTTTGACATACTTTACTGATCTTCCCCTGGCGAATGGCAAAAAATATATTCTTGAATAACCATTTAAAAAGTTTTAAACATAATAGAATAGGTCATTATTATTATTAAAATTATTATTATATTATAACGTTGACAAGATGGCTGAAATAACACACTATACGGTTCTCATTGAGTCACAGACCGTACGTGGTTGCAATATAGTGCAATTATTTGTTAGACTATAGCATATGTACTTGCATGCTTGTGGAGTGAAGGGAGGTAGATGTGTATTTGCATGCGCGTAAAGTGATGGGATGATTCTATGAATGTGTGCACCACTGTGTTTTTGGGTTTACATGTATGTGTTGGTTTGGAATGCGGTTTTTCCTTTTTCCCTTTTTTGGGTGGTAGCCTGGCACCCTCCGCCACACGCCCTTGCGGCGGCTTGTGGGGTATTACGTAGATGATTAAAAGAGCGCTTTCTAATGAAAACTGATCCAATTTCAAACAAAACGTCAAATGCAACTGTGAGATTTTTTCCGGCGCTTTATACTTCAATACAACAAATATATTCTCATAAAGACTTCCATGTTTCCGACATTTTAATTTTCGTCAAAAAAATGAATGTCTATTGTATTCACAATAAATGCAGCCATATAAACACGTTAAACATAGATTCTGTTGGATATTGCCAATTAGATCAATCAGATGACTTTGATAATATAAAAAGGACGTCACTAAGCCTAACTTCACTCATTGTTGCTAACATTCTTTATATCCCATGCATGCATGCTGCAGTGTTTCGGGGCGAGTGATCCCCGCAGAGGTGACCCCTTCGCGCCAGCGGCAGGATGCGAGCGATTGTCTTGTTACGACGCTCACCAGCAATAATTCACCGCGCGCCCACTTTGGTCGCGAAGTTGCGTTTGGCGAGGCCCCAGGAGGGCCGGGCCAGAAATAGCAAATAGATCAACACATCCACGAGCACTTTTTTATTTTTCCGGAAGTGGGCGACCTCTGCTTTATCACACGTGAGCGTTACCCTGCCTACTATCGCTATGGAGCTCCCATCAAATTGGCACGACAGGCTGAATCTCCTGATACGAACGTGCAAGGAATATTTCCGGGAAATAAAAACCATAAACACCGTAATCAACCCGAAGGTCGGTTTAGTAGGTGATGTAGAGCTCACCAATGTACTAAGCCCGACGGCGTGTAAATATTCACACATCGGGGTAGGGGAGCCAGTTCCTTTCCCTCTGCCGGTTATGGTTTCCCAGGACGATCTGGTACCCGAAAAATGAACTAGCTCGGGTGGAGCTGCAGGTGTCCAGAGTGCCTTGCCCAGGAATCGAACCCGGGACTCTCTGGTCAAGTAGTCATTTCATCAGTGGCGGCTTGCGGGGTATTATGTAGATGTAGTCCAACGCTCTACCCCTTGGACTACCGCGACCCACTTCCGGGAAATATTACCTTAAAATGAACGTGAATATGGAATTTATTGGTGAATCGCATTGGATTCGTGATGCTTTGTGTTCGGTATAAAATAAAATTCCATTGGACGCCGTTGATCGAAACATTAAAATGGCCTCTGACAAAGGTATCTCATAGCAAGCTACTCTACAAATAAGAAGTTTTCTAGGTATTATTAGAACGGTTAGTTGACCGATAAGTACTCCGCCTTATCTCAAAAGAAGCCTGGTTTTAGAAATGACTGGAGTAGCTAAACTTGGCCCCATTCCTACATTTTATATCTAAGCATTTACTCGAACTTAAAACAGAAAAATACTGTTTTTTCCAATTTCAGTTTCAGATGTACATTGGTCTTGATTAGTAAGTGGAGAGGAATGGAGAAAATGAAATGGACGGAAAGGAAAACAAACGAAGGAGTTTTAGGCATGACTGGGGAAGAGACAAGGTCGCTGGGAGAAGTTCGGAGAGGGGTGCAGGAGTGGGTGGGCGCAGGTGAAGGGATTCTGCGATGGTATGATGAAGGCGGAGGAAGCAAAGACTGGATGGAGGAAAAGGGAGGCGGAAAGGATGAAAAGCGAAAGAATGAGTTACTGTAATATGCAGTATGAGGCCTAAAGATATTTTGCGTCTTGTTAGTTAGTTATGGCTTACGGCCTCAGCGGTGTTCGGTGCCACTGCTAATGAAAAAGCTACCTTGTAATTCTCATTTAACTCTTGGCTAAGCATTGTGGCCATAATATATTATTATTAGCTAATCTACCGGTTAAGGTAGGTTTTTGGATGGACACAACTATCAAATAAAAAAATATGTTGTAACTCCAAAAAAAACCCAATCCAGCAACCTAAACTACATCAGGTCCCTCTTCATCTCTGTGTACTTCTTTCCTCCCTTCATCCCATCCAACATCCCTATCCTGTTCCTACCCTTTCCTCGCTTGCCCAACATTCTCCCCTCTATTACCTTCTTCAACATTCCACTACCGCTCAAAACGCCTTTCATCCATTTTTCCTGCCTCCATAGGATTTCTCTCAACAAACCCCTCTCCTCACTCACCATCTCCAGTACTTCCTCATTTGTTTTCCTTTCAGTCCATTTAGCCTTTTCCATTCTTCTCTACACCCACATTTTAAAAGCCTCCAATCCACGTCTATCCTCCTGCTTCAGTGACCACGTTTCCGCACCATACATAGCTACGCTCCATATCAGAGTTTTTATGAGTCTTGTCTTAACATCTCTACTCAACGTCCCCGTCATCAACTCCTTCCTCCTTGAGAAAGCCTCCTTGCCAAGCGAAATTCTTCTCCTTACGTCCCTACCACTTTGACCGTATTGGTCCAAAACACTTCCGAGATATGTAAACTGTTCTACCTGCTCTATTTATTCCCCGCCTATTTTCATATTTAGCTTAACGTTTTTCTGTCTGGAAAATCACATAACCTTTCTTTTATTAATATTGATTCTCATCCCATATTTATCGAACTGAACCTCCAATTCACTCAGCAATGCTTGCATCACCTTGGCTGACGGAGGAACTAATGCTTGGCCATCAGCAAACCTAACCGATTTTACAAATTCCCCTACGACTTTCATTCCTACCTCCAGTTCTTCCCATGCCTCTTTAATCATTTCCTCTACATATACGTTGAACAGTACCGGTGACAATGGGCAACCCTGCCTTATACCTCTTCCTAACACTGCCCATCCGGACTCTCCGTTCCCCACACGCACCTGAGCAGACTGAGACACTTACAGGTTGCGGATCAGTCTCCTGTCCCTCCAATCCATTCATATTTTCTGCAATACACGCATTAATTTTTCCCAATTCACTCTATCAAACGCTTTTTCGAAATCTACAAAACAGGAAAAAACGTCCTTATTGTATTCTATATTACTCTCGATTAGTGATCTCATTACTGCAATGGCATCACGCGTACCTCATTCTTTCCTAAACCCAAACTGATCATCAGAACCCCTATGTAATCATTTGCCTTACTCTCTATCCTTTTGTTGATGATCCTGAGAATAACTTTAGCTGCGTGGGATATCAAACTTATTGTTCTGTAATCCTCTCATGACGTAGCCTTTGCCTTTTTTGGAATAGGAACTAACACCGATCTCACAAAATCTTCCGGCCAGATTCCTTCCTCATAGATACTACGAATCAGTCCATATATGGCCTTCTTCCCACCTTTTCCTAACCATTTCAACATTTCTACAGGAATTTTGTCCACCCCCACAGCCTTATTTGCTTTCATCTCCTTTAATCCCTTTTCTATTTCATCGTCGAATATGCCTGGACCTAAGCTATCTTCTTCTACGTCATGTTCCTTTTCTATGTTTAACCTTGTCTGCCTAAGTTCTTTACCATACAGTGTTTCTCTATATTCCTTCCAACTCTCTTGGATTTTTCCTAGTCCAGCTATTATCTTACCCCACTTATCTTTAACTGTTAGCACAGATCTTGCATTCTTACTTCCCCATAGTAACTTAACCTTGCTGTATAGAGCACCAATTTCACCCTTCTTCTGTAAATTTTCCACATCCTCGCATTTCGTTTTCCACCATTCTTCTTTATCTTTATTTGTGGCCCTTCTCAATTTATTGTTTAACTCTTTGTACTTCATTTTGCCTAACTCTGTGTTTACATTTTTCCATCTTCTCCTCTCATCCATCTTTGCAATCATCTCATCCGTTACCCATGGTTTCATTTGCTGCTTCCAATATCCCTTTCTTGAACCATTCCCATTTTTCTTCGATAGTACTCAGTTCTTTACCGTCATCCATTATTTTCTCTACAGCCTGCTGATACTCCTTCCTTGTTAATCCATTTAATGCTTCTAAATTCCATTTCCTAACCCGCCGCCCTTGCCTTATCTTCTTGAAACGAACGTTACATTTCATAATAACTAAATTGTGGTCAGAGTCCGCATCCGCTCCTGGGAAACTGTGCGAATTTATCACACTGTTCCTAAACCTGTGTCTAACCATAATATAATCTAACTGATACCTTACTGAGTCACCTGGCATTTTCCATGCATATCTACGCCTTTTGTGGTGTCTAAACCATGTGTTCATCTACATTTACATCTACATAATACCCCGCAAGCCGCCGCAACGGCGTGTGGCGGGGGATGTTAGGTCACCACCCAAAAAAGGAAAAAAGAAATACCGCATTCAAAACCAACACACACATGCAAACCCCAATCCACAGCAGTGCACACATTCATCGTAACATCCCATCATTCGACGCGCTCGCAGGGGTGATGACTAACCCCTGTCTCCTGCAGAATTCAATTGCTTTCTCCCCGCGTTCATTCCTCGTGCCTAACCCATAGTCCCCCACCTCACCCCCATCTCTCCCTTCGCCTACCGTCGCATTCCAATCCCCCATCACTATCAAATGTTTCCCTGCAGGAACACTCGCGATGATATCCTCTAACACATCGTACATCCTATCGACTTTTTCCTCCTTGTGGGGACTCGGTGGCATGTATACCTGAACAATGACCAAGTTCGTCGGCTCTGCTTTAATCTCTACGAGTAAAATTCTATCAGTCGCTTGCTCTATGTTGACTACGCTCCTTCCTACCACTTTATTTAAAATTACGGCAACCCCTCGTTGGCTCTCGTCCCCGCCGCTGTATATCACTCTATAATTTCCACTCCAGTAATCCCTGCTATCCTTCCATCTCACCTCGCAGAGACCTAAAACTTCTATATTACCTCTTTCCATCTCTCGCTTGATATTTTCTAATTTTCCTGTCCTCAGCATTGTCCTGACGTTCCAGGTTCCTATTCTAACTACTTTCGTCTTCTTCTGCGTCTTCTGTCCTGCTGCAGTTATTTCTTCCCTGCAAGGGTTTCGTGGGATGACGACCGCGGAAGTCTTGCCTCTCCCGCTGCCTGGCACGACACACGGCCTCTTGGGCCGAGTCCCGTAGTTGCCAGGACTCATATTATCGATAGTGCCCATCATTACATTCTTAGGAATCATAATTGAGGTGGTTTCCTGTTGCCTTCCTCAATAGTGTTTTTAACGTGACACCATCACTTAATGGCCGCCCCACTGGGGTCAGACGCCATTGCAGCCGCCTCACTGAGGAACAGACGCTGCGTGGACTACCTTTCGTCTGGCTCCTAACCTTCGACCTATCTGGCATGGGTGACCCTTCCAGGAGTAATTGTTATTACTCCCGCCAGCACAGCTCTAGGGGTTATCGGAACACACAAGCCCTTCCACCACGACAAGGTTGTAGTCCATGGGAGGGGGCCATAATATAGCTGAGCAGTATTTGCAGTTGAAAAACTATTAGTGGTCAGGGGGTGAATATGAGCTCTCGTTACAGTGTGGTCTGAGTACACCAGAAATAGACGATCAGATAAGAAATGTTTTGCGCTGGTTTGGTCATGACGAAGACGAGGAATGGCTGCCAAATCGCCGTATATGGAGAAGAGTTTTCCTGTTCTTTAGAAGGAGGAATGAGTAACGTGCAAACGCCGAGGCACTCACATAAGAATTAAATTGCCAGTTTGCGTCTTATGAAACCATATATCTGATTCGCTTCTGCCGGATGATGCTCTGGAGAGGAATGTATTCAGTGACTTGCGTGGGAGAGAGAAGGAAGGGAGAGGGTTCGAGGGCAGCAGATAGATGGCAGCAGTGCGGTGTGTGTGTGTGTGTGTGCGTGCGTGTGTGCGTGTGTGTGTGGGTGGGTGGGTGTGCGTGTGCGTGTGTGTGTGTGGCAAGTGGCTTTGGCTGTTTGCAGGAGGGGGGTTGGGAGGACTGGAGATGAACGCATTGTGTAAATCTTTACATATAAATGCAGCTTTCTGGTCATATGTTAGGGAAGTAAATGGGGTTCAACAAACCGTGGCTTGCTTAAGGGACTGCAACAATATCATTCATACTGACAGTGAGGGTAAAGCCAACATCCTTAGCGAATTCTTCCAATCACGAACAAGATGTTCGCGATTGCGATTATCGGGAACCTCTCGAAGACACGTCGTAACGGTCTCTTTGACGGCGTCCAAAGTCCCGTATCGCGTTCCTTTCAAACTCCTCTTTATCTTTGGGAACAGAAACGTTCTCTTAAAAATGTGAATCATTTTTGCAGTGATCCGCAAGTTGTGTCGCGATTTCCAAACGATTGAGTCTTTGATCATCACTGAGCACTTTCGGCACCAACTTTGCACAAATTTTTCGTATCTGTAATTGGTCCCTAATAATATCGTGCACCATTGTTTTTGGCACATTACACTGCTCTTCTATCATCTGAACACTAAGACGACGATCAGAGTTCAGTACATCGCGAACTTTTCGCAAATTTTCGTCGGTGAATGTCGTTGATGGGCGTCCAGGCCGTGGTTCGTCGTCGACCTCTGCTCTGCCCTCCACGAACATCTTGTGCCACCGAAAGATCATGTTTCTGGAAATGGCTGACTCCCCGTAAGCCTGGTTAATCATACCGACAGTTTCGGTAGACGAATTCCCAAGCTTTACCGCAAATTTGATGGAATAACGCTGCTCCAAAAACTTCGGCATCGCGTTCCGTGACGTGGGTCGAGCGTGGAGGTTCGCGTTAACAGAGCTCCTCACTACACCACAGCTCAGAGCCGACTGCCTTTTTCAGCGTCGCTTGCCAGCATACCCCCCTCCAATCGCAACCCGTCAGAGCGGTGCTGGACGCACCTGGAGCGGCGGGAAAAAATCAGTACACATATTTTCCGGACGAACCAAGTATACTCATTAGTTTTCCCGTTCACGTTATCGAACGCCCAAACTGATTTATCTCTTAATAATCATGTGCCAAGCTCTCTATCCTTTTGTTAATGATCCTGAGAGCAACTTTAGGAACGTGGGAAATCATACTTATTTTTCAATTTTCTATTATTCGTTGCCACACGTAACAATATTTCTCAATTTGAAGCCCATCCAAGTCGTTCTTTTAAGACCTTTGGATTTGTGAATTCCTAAATACTTGCACTGATAGGTAATTGGGATGAAAAAATGTGGTAAAACCCTAATTTTTATACATTTATCGTAATTGAGATAGTGATGTGCTCCTTCTTATTTTAATTTAATTATAATTAATCAACTTAAGTAGATAGTGGCTGTCGCTTTTTAGGAGCCCTGGTCTATCCGTCAATAATTTATGAATATAAACCTCCTACCCCTACTCCGAAGGCACTGCCTAGAGTAAGACATCAGCGTTCGGGAAGGGAGGGAACCGTTATATTAGGCAGTTCTAACGTCCGGCGTATAATGCATCCGCTGCGCCGCAGAGTTCAACAGGAGGGACGTGTTGGATTCTTGCCGTCCTGGTGTATACCAGGCGGCGGGGTACCCCAAGCGACGCAGGCGATGAAGGCGGCCGTCAGTAATACAGGTTGCTCAAAGCTACGCCTTGTGGCTCATGTGGGAACAAACGACGCCTCAGAACGTGGATCTGAAGAGATCCTGCGCTCCTTTAAGGAGATGCACTCGGAGGTGAAACGGGTTGAGGCAGAGTTGAAGGTTCCTCTTAAATTAAGTATTTGTAGTATTGTGCCACGTACTGACCGCGGAAGGCTCGTTTGGAGCCGAATAGAAGGTATAAACGACAGATTGTTGGGATTCTGTCGGGAAATCGGAGCGCACTTCGTTGATCTGAGGCCTGTCCTCTCATCGTGTCGGGTACCCCTAAATCGCTCCGGGGTCCATTATACTGCCGTGGCATCACAGTGTGTAGCGCGTAGGTTACACGAACACGTTTCTAGGGTTTAGCATAGTTGGAAGGCAAGATCGCAGGTCATATATTGGGATAAAAAAAGTAGAATCCAGCGCTTTTTGTCACTTGAGATCAGGTTACGCCTCACAGATCCCAAAAATAACAGAACAAACACAAACTTGTTTTAATACAACATACATCTACAAGAAAAAATAAACGGCAACCCTGGCATTGACGTAGAAATACATTTGACATGCACTTCTCCACAAACGTGTCGTAAATTACGGTCAGACAAAAACAAGGGCGTTACTCAAGAGAAAAATAATCTAAATATACTTGTATTAAATTGCATAAGGCTCAAAAATAAAATAGCGGATCTCGAGCACATAATCCAATGTCATTCGGCTGATATAATATTAGGCACAGAGAGTTGGCTGTGTAATGACATCAATGACCAAGAAATTTTCCCAATAAACTTTACAGTTTACCGACATGATAGAGGTACAAGACCCGGAGGCGGAGTTTTCGTGGCTGTGAAAAGTAATCTTGAAAACAGACAACTTACATTTGAAAATAATAACATAGAAAGTGTTTGGTGCATCATACTGCGATCCAATCAACCCAACATTAATTTATGCTCTTTCTATAGACCCCCAGACTCAGATTTCCAAACACTTAATACCCTCAATGAACAAATAAATAAATTTACACGCAAAAATAATAAATGCATCAATATAATTGGTGGTGACTTCAACCTACCTGGTATCGACTGGGACAGCAATAGCGTTTAATCTCGGACCCGTGATCGCGAATCTTGCAATTTCTTACTAAAATTGGTTCAAAGAAACTCGCTCCATCAAGCAGTACGCACTCCCACCCGTGGAAAGAACATATTGGACTTATTTCTTACGAACACACCGGAACGCATTAATAGTGTATCAACCGACGAGGGTATGAGTGACCATAAATCAGTTATTATCAACTTGAACGTAGAAATAAAAAAGAGTGTTAAGCCAAAAAGAAAAATTTATAATTATCACAAAGCAGATTTTGAAACTTTTGCCAGCCATTTAAACTCTTCACTAGAAGATTTCAAAACGCGCTTAAGTCTTGCCACCGTGAAAGAAACTTGGACACAGTTTGTCCAAATTATGCAAAAAGGAATAAAAGATTTCATCCCTGTAAAATACGTTAAAGCAAATCGCGACCCCAAGTGGTACAACAAAGGCGTTAAAAAAGGGCTTTGAAAGCAGAGAATGTTACACACTAGGGTAAAGAAAGCATGTCTGAACTCATCACCCTTGGACAATAAACAGCTTTTGGACAAGTATAGATCCTCTAAAATTGAAACTAAAACACAATTACGTAGCGCTTTGCAAGACTTTAAGCGTAAAGTACTCTGCGAGTATTTGAACACTGACCCCAAAGCTTTCTGGTCATATGTTAGGGAAGTAAATGGGGGTCAACAAACCGTGGCTTGCTTAAGGGACTGCAACAATATCATTCATGTTGACAGTGAGGGTAAAGCCAACATTCTAAACGAATTCTTCCAGAGCGTCTTCACGAACGATGTAGCCACCACGTATCTCCAAGAAACAATATATAGTATACTGAACCCATGGCAAAAATAACAGCGGACGAGCAAGGAATTACCAAATTGCTCTAAGGCATTAAACCACACAAATCTCCGGGTCCCGAAAACATACCAGCTAGGGTGCTAAAACACTTAGCTCCTAACATCACCCCGTATCTCGAATTTATATTTAACAAATCACTGACTGAGAGCAAAGTCCCTAAGAATTGGAAAACGCAAATAACGCCTATTTTTAAAAGTGGTGACAGGGAGGACCCCAGCAATTACAGACCCATTTCTCTCACTTCTATATGTTGCAAAATTTTAGAGTACATAATTGTCAGTTCCATTGTGAGACATCTTGATAACATTAACTTTTTAAGTGACAATCAACACGGATTCAGGAAAACCCGCTCATGCGAGACCCAATTAGGATTGTTCACACATGACTTACTTTTATCGGGTGAAAGTGGTAGCCAAGTGGGTGCGATCTTTTAGACTTTCAAAAGGCATTTGATAAGGTTCCGCATGGTAAACTCATCCATAAATTAAAGGCGCAGGTATACACAAGGGGGCAATAAATTGGGTTGAAGACTTCCTTTCAGACCGGGAACAGAGGGTAGTCCTTGACGGCGCTAGTTCTACCAGCGTACGAGTAACCTCGGGGGTTCCTCAGGGAAGTGTTATCGGATTGTTACTATTCTTGATTTTTGTTAACGATCTGAACCGCGAAGTGAAAAGTAAGTTAAGGATGTTCGCGGATTTCACAGTGATTTATCGGGAGATATCTGGGGATGAGGATCGTTTAACTCTAGCACGTGATTTAAATAGCATTAATGAATGGTGTTCAAAATGGGGATTGCCTTTAAATATTAATAAATATTCGGTGGTAAATTTCTTTAAAAGATCCACGGGATTAGTTTACAAATTAGCTGGAGTTGACCTTTAAGTAGTTGATACGGTGAAATACCTAGGTGTTACATTCACTAAAGACTTAACTTGGGGGACCCATATACGTAAAGTCTGCGGGCAAGCATGTAAAAAATTAGGATTTATTAGACGCATTGTCGGCAGAAGTGACTCCAAGGTCAAGGAACGTTGTCATCACGCTCTTGTAAGGCCTCATTTAGAATATGCATGTAGCGTATGGGATCCGTGTGAAAAAGGCCTCATTCGGGAAATTGAGAAGGTCCAACGCCGGGCAGCTCGTTTCGTGGAAAACTGTTACGATAAAACGAATAGCGTCACTGAAATGCTTATGGAGTTGGGATGGGAATCATTGGAAGAAAGACGACTCAATGCTAGGTTAAACTTACTAAATAAATTCAGATCCGCATGTTTCAGCACCGAGGTCTCGAAAATTATTCGCGCTCCAACATACATTGGTGGCTTGGATCATGGGTACAAAATTCGGGAAATAGATGCCAGGACTAGCAGACTCAAGGGCTCATTCTTCCCACGGACAATAAGGGATAACAACCGTAGGGTCACACTCGGAGATAACAAAAATACCACTTGCCACCCTCGGCGTGTAGGTAACAATTAGTTAAACTCAATTGCATGCACTTTCACTAACCTCCTGTGTGTTGTGTCAAAACCCTTCCCGCATGTCATTAAGTAATGTATTGCTGTTTACAGTAATGCGGTATTTATTTTTTCCTTTTTTGGGAGGTGACCTAACACCCCCCGCCACACGCCCTTGTATATATATACACTTTTTTGGAAAACCCACAAACGTGTAATGTAAATTCACTGATAGTCATAACAAACACAGAAACCAAAACAAACAAAAGAGCAGAACATTCTGTTCCTAATTCCTCTTGAGAAAGGTGGTTGGACCACCGAAAATTCGAGAACCAGTGAGTTTTCCCTCTTTTGTGTGTTTTGGTTTCTGTGTTTGTTATGACTATCAGTGAATTTATATATATATATATATATATATATATATATATATATATATATATATATATATATATATATGGGTTGAATGGTATTAATGGTATTAATGAGTTCTGTTCCTAATTCCTCTTGAGAAAGGTGGTTGGACCACCGAAAATTCGAGAACCAGTGAGTTTTTCCTCTTTTGTGTTTTGGTTTCTGTGTTTGTTATGACTTATCAGTGAATTTATATATATATATATATATATATATATATATATATATATATATATATATATATATATTTATATTTATATTTATTTATTTATTTATATATGTATGTATGTATATACATATATATATATTTATATATATTTATATATATATGTATGTGTATATTCATTCAAACATAGAAATAGGTATAAGGAAAGGGGATAGGAAAACACATATAAGGTGAACACAGGACATGTGGGGAAGGCGGTTTTTGAGCAGATCACGAAAGTAAAAATATTTTGGGATTTGAACCACGGGCCTTCCACTTGCCGGGCGGATGCTCTACCACCTAAGCTAATAAGGAAACCTGATTTACCTTGAGATCTGCGATCTTATAAAGCGCCAAAGTGCTCCGATACATATTGCCCGAGAGATGGCGTTATGGAGCTGTTTCACCCACCAAAGGAGAAATACACGGGACACAATAATGGGAAAGGATAGTAGAAAAGCATTCATACGATCTTATAAAGGATAGAAACGGTGCGTTTAATGGCACGCATAGCCAGAAGAAGAGACGAGCCACATTGGCCAAACACATATTCAAACTTGAAAATCCCACCATACGGCGCACAAATATTCATTCAAACATAGAAATAGGTATAAGGAAAGGGGATAGGAAAACACATAAAAGGTGAACACAGGACATGTGGGGAAGGCGGTTTTTGAGCAGATCACGAAAGTAAAAATATTTCCTTATCCGGGATTTGAACCACGGGCCTTCCACTTGCCGGGCGGATGCTATACCACCTAAGCTAATAAGGAAATCATTTAAATTGAGATCTGCAATCTTATAAAGCGCCAAAGTGCTCCGATACATATTGCCCGACAAAATAGTTTATTTTTTGAATGAATGCTAGAGATTCTGAAGAATATTTAATGCATTTTCGACGAGAAAAAATGTTCAAACGCATGCACTCCACTGAAAATAAAATCGTGAGTGCTTTAATTCTTCCGTTAAGAGCATTCGATCTTTAAATGTCATCTTCGGCTTGCAGACAAATCAAAAGGTCTGAATATGTTAACATTTTATATTTCAAAAGGCAAAAAGTAGTTTTTTATATTAGTAAATTTTGAGATACCTCAAAGCTTTCAATGAATCGTTTTCGCCTTCGGTCCCCTGTGCAATGGACTAGGTCCCTCTGTCTGCGGCGTACCGAGGATTTTCCAACTGGCGGAAGGGGGGGAGAGGTGCCGACGCAGTAGGGGAGGTGAGACAATGAGGGCGGTGGAAGAACATCTGCTGTACGTGCAAGGGCACTCTTCAAGGGGCAACTGGATGCAAAGAGTCCCCCGCAATGCCATGGAGGCCTCTCCATTCGGAAGTGACGCAGCGTTGCCGGGTCGGCAGGCTCCACTGGTGACGTCACGGAAGACATTACTGAGACATCGTTGGACCTGCGCGGCACGCTCACAGATAATCTGCGTCCACGATTTTTGGCAAATCGACGCAGCGTTGTGCCTTGAAAGGGCGGTTGTTAGGACAACGGGATGAAAATACATGGTTTGAACAAGAGTATCGGGAAAACATTCGGGAAAATACATTTTTTCAGATATTTCTACAATGCCTCCATATTCTTCAAGGTACATCCCTTTAGAGCGACGATTCACTTTGCCTTTTGCGGTTTTTCTACGACTCGAAGGCTCTTTAATATGCGGATTTCGGTAGGAGGTCCGTAAGGGTACGTGAGTATGATTCTTTTTCATGCCATTTAGGGTCCCATAGGGGTGTCCTTTGATGGGTGGTGGATTTCACTTATGGGAATAGGAAATAATTTTCTGGTGCCAAGTCGGAACTCTAAAGGGGTTGGGGAATCATCGCGATGCCGTTTCAGAAGGCTTTCGCCAGCAGGCACTCGACCGTCTGCGCTTTTGATCGACCGCCAAACCAGCTTCGAGAGGACGAGATTAAAGCAGATCTTTGGACTCACAAAATTTTCGGTTATCTACATCTACAAAATACCCCAAACCTCTACCAGCCGCCGTAATGGGGGGAGGGGAGTTAAGTCCCCACCCAAAAAAAGGAAAAAAGAAAAACCACATGCAAAACCATTGGAGTTGGCCTCGAAGTATTTGATATGGTGAAATACCTAGGTGTTACATTCACTAAAGACTTAACTTGGGGGACCCATATACGTAAAGTCTGCGGGCAAGCATACAAGAAATTAGGATTTATTAGACGCATCGTCGGCAGAAGCGACTCCAAGGTCAAGGAACGTTGTTATCCGCTCTTGTAAGGCCCCATTTAGAATATACATGTAGTGTATGGGGTGCGAGTGAAAAAGGCCTCATTCGGGAAGTTGAGAAAGTTCAACGCCGGGCAGCTCGTTTCGTGGAAAACTGTTGCGATAAAACAAAAATCGTCACTGAAATGCAACTGGCGGGACCGACGATATTCAATGGCATATTTATCTGCATTTGCGGGATGGAAAACCATTACTGAAACAAAATAACAACTTGGGTGGCCTCAAGAATGATCAATAGATGGCACTGCATGAGCACAACTTTGCCTCTTGCAGCACAATTAATTGATCTGACCCGAAAGTATTTAAATTTAAGCAGGTGGCCCTTACTTTTCGAATATGTCTTGTATTTATATTTTCCGTTGCATAGCATTTTGTATTAATAGCATGCAAAGTTATGTTTTGTTTCTTTAAGTCGAAGCTACAATTTGATATATCAAAGAAGCATTTTAATTTAATAAAGACTGACTTATTCCTGTGATGATTTGTTCATATTTTACTCATTTTTTTCATTTCTGAATTACTACTTTTTACGTTCAATACCTAATACGTTCGCATGAAGCAATATTACCAGTTCTGTGCCTCTTTGCATGCATATTTTACCCCTCATTTTTTGCATTATTTTGTCAATAACGTACGAATCCAAATTTTTCTATATTCTATGCTGCTTAAAAAGTGTTACTATTGAGTTGAAAAATGTTGAGCCTCCGTTTAACGTTCAATCTTTATCTGCTGAAAATTATTACTACTAAATTAACTCGTCCGTTGAGATTAGATGTTTATCTATTTACTGCTAATTAATCTGTAAATTATTCGGGAAACATTGCTCCGCCATTGAAAAATATAATTTATTCGATTATTTGCTTGGGCACGTTTCTCTAATAGAAGGTGTGTACGAATGTTAATATTCGCGGAAAACGTACAGCGATATCCACACAAACGTTTTGGGGAAAATTTTGCCGTGGACGTCACTATCAGACGAGATGCTAGAAAAACGAAGGTATTTTAAAACTAAAAAACATAAATAAAACAGTTTCTGGCGTAACTTGGGGGAAAATCTTCAAACTGACGTTTTTATAAATCAAATCGAAATCGATGGTCAAAACATTTTCCTTCTTCTTTCTTCACTTTGAGAAGAAAGGCTAACGTCTTGATGCACTGGAGCAGTTGGAAATCCTTCAACACACGAATTACGGGGAAGATGTTTTGACCAACGATTCTCTTTACCCTTCACATTCCCCGTTATTGTTTCTTCCCTCACCCCCTGCCAGCTCACCTGAAACCAAGTGAGACTTTTTCAACAATGTAGCGACTCCTCCCAGCCCGCTACTGAGTCACCTAACTAATTACTAAGTGCCGTTCTCCCAGTTCAGAATAATCTTTTCCTCTGCCAACTAATCCGATGTCAGGTGAGCTTTTTGCAACATTGTGTTCACCCTGTCCTTCCAGCCTGCTAATTATCTAATTGGTTTTAATCTAATCTAATTATCCAATTATTGCTAATTTGTCGATATTACCAATCCTCTTTCTCCGCCTCAAACCATGGACTTTTAGCCCCCCTCTTCCTAACCCAACCAATCCTTTATTTCCTACCTCCTCTTCCCCTCCGCCCAGAAATTAGTATATATTTTCTATAACGAAACCTGGGTCGAGAAAATTAAAACGTTTATTTGGAAAAGTAAAGTGGTTTGATTTATAAAAACGTCAACTAAAAAATATATTTTGGTGAGGCTGTCAGTCACCTGCGACCACCGATAACATTATTAGTATTTTCTCGATGAATTGATGAATACTGTGTATCACCGTTGCGAAATAAACTGATTCGCAAGAGGATTTGCGAAAGGATATATAAAACTATGAAATATATATAGACATCACCCTCTCTCCCGACAGGGAGATGGATGGACAGGAGAATGCTGATGGAGGAGAGAGGCCGTGGGTGAAGTTGCTTGCGCCTCCTTGGAGGGAACACCAACTAGGGTAAGTGACACCCTTAAATCTTTTGCCGTTAATTACTCATGTGAGTAGCAAATTTTCATCTGAACATCTCCTTGGAAATAACGGACGAGTATGTATGTTCCGATGATGACGAAGGAGCCGTCTAGGATTACTGTGTCCGGTAAAAAATTTGATTCGTTGGAAATAGTGAATTGATTGCTTCCGAGCATCTGGGCATCAGATGCTAGACATTCAGTACTCGAATTAATGCACTTTAGGAGACATATTTGTTCGCTTCCATTGAGTGTGTTCATCCGGAGAATGTTCGCCAAAGAAGGAAAGGGTGGAAAAGCGGTTGCTGCCTTGGTTATTGCAAAGGTCGGGTCCAATAGTTTCATAAGCCTTGGCATACAATGACGCTCTAGGCACGTAGAGAGCAAGAAAGGTCTGCCGCGAGATATACATCTGCATCTATATAATACCCCGCAAGCCGCCGCAAGGGCGTGTGGCGGGGGGTGTTAGGTCACCACCCAAAAAAAGGAAAACGAAAAACCGCATTAAAAACTAACACATACATGCAAACCCAAATCCATAGTAGTGCATACATTCATAGAAACATCGTATCATTTTACACGCATGCAAATACACAGCTTCCTCCCTTCCCTCCAAAAGCATTAAAGTGCCTATGCTTAATTATAATAAATAATTGTAACTTAGGTTGCAGCAAGAAACCCATCTAAGAACATGCAAGGTAGATTTAAGTATGTAGCAAGGTGAAATACCACCACCACAAGAGCGTGCAACATAAAACGCTCTCTTACCAAAGGTGAGGAATTTGGCCCAACGCTGCAGGTAGGAGGAGGGCTCCCCCACGGAGAGGGACAAGGAATGGAAGAGGAAATTTAGGGTACCAAAAGCAGAGCAAACAATACTGTGAACAGCACTACATTACTTAATGGCATTCCAATGCGGTCATGCGGGAAGGGTTTTCACACAACACACAGAAAAGTGCATGCAATTGAGCATAACTAATTGTTACCTAGACAACGAGGGTGACCAGTGACATTTTTGTTATCTAAGAGTGTAACCCTACAGTTGTTACCCCGTAATGTCCGATAGAAGGAGTTCTGGCATCTATTTCCCGATTTTTGTACACATGGTCCAAGCAACCAATGAATGTTGGAGTGCGAATGATTTTCGAGACCTCGGAGCTGAAACATGCGGATCCGAATTTATTTAGTAAGTTTACACTTGTATTGAGTCAATTTAAATATACAAGGAACGTAGCAACCGTCGTGAATCAACGTAAACAAAAAATACCGGGAACGTAAATTTGAATTACACTAAGTAATAAGAAAAAACACCCCACCCACACACACTTAAATCAAAACAAATAAAAAATAATAATAATTAAATTTATAAAAATAATAAAACAAACTTACAACCACTCGATCACTAGGGTGAGTTACGAAATAACTATTACTCTCGTGAATCAAATTTATACACACACACACTCAGGGTTTGCAAGGATCCCTCCTATGTCAGTGACCCGTCAATCACACAAATAAATGAAAATTATACAAGGATGTAAAGAAATAAAAACAACTTACGTGAATACATAGTCACTGAATCACTCAGGTGTGCTCGAAAACAAGGACCTTTGTGATTCACAAATACTCACACGTTCAGGGTTTACCAGGATTCCTCCTAGGCCAGGGACCCACCAATCACACAGAAATAACTAACCGGGAAATAAGGGACTTCGGTATAAACGCAGTCACTCAATCACTCAGGTGTATCGGACCTTTGTGAAACGCACGCACTCACCATTCAGGGATTACAAGGATTCCTTCAATAGCAGGGACCCGTCAATCACAAAAACAAAATTAAAGAACTAAAATTGAGGGTAGGTAAGTGCCTGAGAAAACCTGACACCAGGTGTTTCCCCTGCAAAGCAGGCCTCTTCAGAGAAGAATCAGATTTCCGTTGGGGAGGTTTGAAAGAATGGCTCATTGGGATGGAGAGGGGGTGTTGGGAAAACCTCGTGATTGGACATCAGAGAGGGAGAATAGATGGTCCAAAGTGTATTGTGGGTTCAGTGGAGGTGGGGAGGAAGAGTAAAGCGAAGTATAACAGTGGCTAAGGAAGAGGGGAAGTTTTGGCGGTTGGTTTGATAATAGGAAGGAGGTAAAGGGGGGAAGGGGGGTTTTTCGAAAAACACTAAGAAACACTTGGACAACTCTGCCAACCAAAACGCCGGCAATGCCCAATACAATGTATAGAGAACAACTCCGTATTTCTTTTCCGATATGAATCGCTTTCCCAAGTGACGCCTCAAAAACATTCTATTCAAGGGGGTCGGAAGAAATTTGGAGGAGGTGGAGAAGGGAAAGAAATTTAGTAAGTCAACTGCGTAAGCACAGAGAAAATAGGCAAGATGCAATGGGCCCTTGGTCGCTATTCATGGTGTCTATACTGTTCTTTTTGATGTGGATGCATTCATAATAGTCCAGCATGTAGTCTGGGGCATGTTTAAGTAGTTTTATGTCGTCAATTGTGATGTTATGTCCTTCAGAGAACATATGTTGGGCAACGGAGGATTTGTGAAAGTTCCCTGGCCTGAAAAAAGCAGCATGCTCTTTGAAACGGGTGATGAGGTGTCTTCTGGTCTGTCCTACGTATGAAGAATCACATTGGGGATATGAGATTTTGTATCTGCCAGATTTGAGAAGGGGTCCTATGGGATGTTTAGGGTTTCCAAGTAATTGTCTTAGTTTGTTATTGGATAAGAAAGAGGGTTTGAAATTGTGTTCCTTGAAAAGGGTTTCTAACCCTTTGGTAGACTGTGGGAGGAAGGGAAGTTTAATATATTTCTTTTCGTCGGGCTGGGATAGCGTGGTGATGGATTTCATTAGACTTTTCTGTTGATGCTTCTTGAGAATTCTGTAAATTAGTTGTTTGGTGTAACCGTTGAATATGGCGGTCTGCTTTATGGAGTGGAGTTCTTTAGGAAAGTTTGCTTTGTTCAACGGTACAGTAAGAAGGCGGTGTATGAGAGAATGGAATGCGGCGTGTTTGTGGGTTTGACGGTCAAAGGAGAACTGGTGGATGTATTTATTAGTGTGCGTTGGTTTGCATTAAATATTAAATAAAAGCTGATTATATCTTCTAGTGACAAGAAGGTCCAAAAATGGGAGTGACTTGTGCTTCTAAACTTTGCATGTGAATTTAATGGATGGGTATTGTTCGTTAAGGTCCTCGAGGAAGTTGTCAACGGAGTAGGTATCTGTGTCAAAAACTGCAAAAATGTCGTCGACGTATCTGCACCAAGTGTTGGGGAAATATTTAAATTTGCTTCGGCACTGTTGCTCAAAGCATGACATAAATAACTTAGCTATAAAGGGGGAGAGAGGATTACCCATGGTAGTGCCAAAGTTTTGTTTGTCGCAGTAGTTGTTGAAGGTGAAGACATTTTGCCTCATGATTAGGTTTGTTAAAACAACGTATTAATTTAAAGTTTCTTTCGAGATTGGTTTAGATGAGAGCCAATCTTCAAAGAACGTTAATGTTTCGGGTATAGGAACACTAGGGAAGAGAGACTGTACATCGAAAGAAACCAGTATTTCGGTGTCTTTCAAGTTGGTGTATTGAATTTTATTGATGAAGTCGGTAGGTTTCCTCATACTGGAGTCGTTTTGGAATTCGAGATTTGAAAACCCTTGGGTTAACCATTTTGATAAAAGGTAGGTGGGGGAGTTAATAGCTGAGACAATGGGTTCTTGTGGATTTTTGGAAGGCCATACAGTCGGGGAAGGGTAGGGTTGGAAACGTGGAGTTAAAAGCGAAGAGATTTGTCGATCAGATGGGAGCAACCAGCTATCACTGCCTTTGTATCCTGAATCATGCGGTTTAGAAGGTTTTTTGAGACTTTAGTGTAAGGGCCACTTTCAATAAGTTGGGCCATTTTATGATAGTAGGCATCCTTGTCTAGATTTTCACAGCAGTTGCCTTTGTCTGATTTTAAGTAAAAGCAATTTTTATACATGAGAGACTTGATTATGGGGAAGAATTCGTTGTGGCCATTAAAATGATATTGAGCACTGGTGTCAGGTTTTGAGCAGCTGGTGAAAACACCTGGTGTCAGGTTTTCTTAAGAGCTTACCTACCCACAATTTTAGTTCTTTAATTTTGTTTGTGTGATTGACGGGTCCCTGCCATAGGAGGAATCCTGGTAAACTATGAACGTGTGAATATTTTTGAATCACAAAGTTCAATGATTTTCGAGCATACCTGAGTGATTGACTGTGTACTCACGTAAGTTGTTTTCTATCTTTACTTCCTTTAATAGTTTTCATTTATTTGTGTGATTGATGGGTCACTGACATAGGAGGGATCCTTTGGAAATCCTGAGTGTGTGTGTAAATATGATTCACGAGAGTGAAAGTTAGAGCTCATAATTGTCAGTTCCATAATGAGAAATCTTGATAACATTAACTTTTTAAATGAAAATCAACACGGATTCAGAAAAACCCGCTCATGCGAGACCCAAATAGGATTGTTCACACATGACTTACTTTTATCGGGTGAAAGTGGTAGGCAAGTGGATGCGATCTTTTTAGACTTTCAAAAAGCATTTGATAAGGTTCCGCCTGGTAAACTCATCCATAAATTAAAGGGCGCAGGTATACACTAGGGGGCAATAAATTGGGTTGAAGACTTCCTTTCAGAGCGGAAACAGAGGGTAGTCCTTGACGGCGCTAGTCCCACCAGCGTACGAGTAACCAAGGGGGTTCCTCAGGGAAGTGTTATCGGACCGTTACTACTATATTCTTGATTTTTGTTAACGATTTGAACCGCGAAGTGAAAAGTAAGATAAGGATGTTTGCGGATGACACAGCGATTTATCGGGAGATATCTGGGGATGAGGATCGTTTAATTCTAGCACGTGATTTAGATAGCATTAATGAATGGTGTTCAAAATGGGGATTGCCTTTAAATCTTAATAAATGTTCGGTGGTAAATTTCTTCAAAAGATCCACGGGCTTCGTTTACAAATTAGATGGAGTTGACCTTGAAGTAGTTGATACGGTGAAATACCTAGGTGTTACATTCACTAAAGACTTAACTTGGGGGACCCATATACGTAAAATATGTGGGCAAGCATATAAAAAATTAGGATTTATTAGACGTATTGTCGGGAGAAGTGACTCCAAGGTCAAGGAACGTTGTTATCACGCTCTTGTAAGGCCCCATTTAGAATATGCATGTAGGGTATGGGATCCATGTGAAAAAGGCTTCATTCGGGAAATTGAGAAGGTCCAACGCCGGGCAGCTCGTTTCGTGGAAAACTGTTACGATAAAACGAAAAGCGTCACTGAAATGCTTCTGGAGTTGGGATTGGAATCATTGGAAGAAAGACGACTCAATGCTAGGTTAAACTTACTAAATAAATTCAGATCCGCATGTTTCAGCACCGAGGTCTCGGAAATTATTCGCGCTCCAACATACATTGGTCGCTTGGATCATGTGTACAAAATTCGGGAAATAGATGCCAGGACTAGCAGACTCAAGGATTCCTTCTTCACACGGACAATACGGGATAACAACTGTAGGGTCACACTCGGAGATAACAAAAACGCCACTTGCCACCCTCGGCGTCTAGGTAACAATTAGTTAAACTCAATTGCATGCACGTTCACTAACCTCCTGTGTGTTGTATCAAAACCCTTCCCGCATGCCATTAAGTAACGTATTGCTGTTTACAGTATTGTTTTCTCTTCTTTTGCTACCCTAAATTTCCACTTCCATCCCTTGTCCCTCTCCGTGGGTGTGCCCTCCTCCCACCTGCAGCGTTGGGCCAAATTCCTCGTCTTGAGTAGGAGAGATTTTAATGCGGAACGTTCTTTTGGTGGTGGTAATTCGCCTGGCTACTTGCTGGAAACTAGCTTGCACGTTCGTGATTAATTTCTTGCTGCATCCTGGGGTAAAATTGTTTGTTGTAGTTAAGCGTATGTACTTGCATGCTTGTGGAGTGCAGGGAGGTGGATGTGTGTTTGCATGCGCGTCGAATGATGGGATGTTACGATGAATGTGTGCACTGCTGTGGATTGGGGTTTGCATGTGTGTGTTGGTTTTGAATGCGGTATTTCTTTTTTCCTTTTTTTGGGTGGTGACCTAACACCCCCCGCCACACGCCCTTGCGGCGACTTGCGGGGTATTATGTAGATGTTGAAGTAAGTCATTTTTATTGAGAAATTTTTAGATTTGTTCATGTATGAGTCTCCCGAATGCTTTTGGCAAGGGAGGCAAAATGCTGATTGGTCTGTATTCGGTGACGTTAATGGGTGTGGGTATTTTAGGAATGGGACGTACGAGGGCGTGTTTCCAGAGCGAGGGATATGTTCCAGTTAGGATACATCAATGAAAGATATGAGTTGTAACAGGAAGCACATTGGGAAGTAGTAAGGGGAAATCTAGGGTACCAAAAGAAGAGAAAACAATACTGTAAACAGCAATACATTACTTAATGGCATTCCAATGCGGGTATGCGGGAAGAGTTTTGACACAACACACAGTAGGTTAGCGAAAGTGCATGCAATTGAGTTTAATTTCCCAAAAAGAATTCACTGCCATTTGAGTTTAACTAATTGTTACCTAGACGCCAAGGGTGGCAAGTGGCATTTTTGTTATCTCCGAGTGTGACCCTACAGTTGTTATCCCGTATTGTTCGTGGGAAGAAGGAGTTCTTGAGTCTGCTAGTCCTGGTATCTATTTCCCGAATTTTGTACACATGATCCAAGCGACCTATGTATGTTGGAGCGCGAATAATTTTCGAGACCTCGGTGCAGAAACATGCGGATCCGAATTTATTTAGTAAGATTAACCTAGCATTGAGTCGTCTTTCTTCCAATGATTCCCATCCCAACTTCATAAGCATTTCAGTGACGCTTTTCTTTTTATCATAGCAGCTTTCCACGAAACGAGCTACCCGGCGTTGGACCTTCTCAATTTCCCGAATGAGGCCTTTTTCACAGGGATCCCATACGCTACATGCATATTCTAAATGGGGCCTTAGAAGAGCGTGATAACAACGCTCCTTGACCTTGGAGTCACTTCTGCCGACAATGCGTCTAATAAATCCTAATTTTTTATATGCTTGCCCGCAGACTTTACGTATAAAGGGGACCCTTGGAAAGCTTGAGGGGACCCTTGCGGCTGCTAAAGGATGTGTAATTTAATTCATTGAACTTCGAGCTGCGTTGACCGGAGATTTACGGCTGGCCCATCGGGGGTGGTTTCCACGGGAAACGGCGACTTAATTTGTCAATTAAATCCGCGCCATCACTCGCTCGACAGCATTGCGACCTTCCTTTGTTCCACCCATCATGCCAGCGCTACGAAGCTAACACGCGGGTGGTGAGGAACCTTTCCTTGCTTGTTGCTTGCTAAGTCCACAGCTTCAAGAGTAAACAGACGCGCGTCTCGGGAGGAGAAGCCTTATGTGGGCAGGGATTGGTCCGCGTGAGTGGGCACTTCTCTCTCCGTCCAGATGGAAGCGTCTGCTTGTGAGCTGAAAATGAGAGGGAGAGGGATTGTTTTCTGAGCGCCAAATTGGATTTCACAAAAGACATGTTCCCGCTTGGCCATTCGGCTATTTGAACAAGTTTGTACTCTTTTACTTTTCGAAATTCTTTTGAGCAAGTGGATAAAATGGATCACTTTTATCACTTAGGGTCATCATGGCTTTGAATTTTTAAACGTGACAGATAAAAATACTGAGAGAACTCTCACTGGTCCGGAAAAAAGGACTCCGTAACATCGAAATGCAGACGACTCTCAGAACATTTAAGGTTATTATTTTCAGTGGTAGTCTCCTGGATCACGGTGGACTTTTGATACTCGTAGAAACACCCTACTCTACGTATCACTGAACAGCGCACCGCAGAATACCTATAACCTCCTTACGAATGCACGATAGCCCCGCAACTTTCTTCAATCTTTTTATTATCATCATTGTGGCTACATATTAAAGTAACTCGTTCACCAAATATGCACTCTTCCTGTCTGCCATCATTCCGTCCGTCCAACGTGGCAACCCCTCTCTCGCCTTCTCAACACCATCCCCTCTCGGTCACATTCAGCAATGTCTCCTTCGCACTTTTCCCAAAAGACTCCTTGCCTGCCATTCATAGGATGAGCCTAAAGGTCTAAACGTTTGTCTCTATAATGAAAGAGTGTCTTTAATTGTAGGGGCTAAGAATAACACGCTGAAACTGAAATAATTTAAAATATTCTTCCTCAACTTCCTCAAAATTCAAACTCAACACAAGCCATATTTAGACAAAACATATTTGACTCAATTAAATAATTTTTCCTTAAGCTATAAAGGATTTTTACACCACTGTAAAAGGAAGGAAAAAGGATGGGAATATTAAGCTTGGTGTGGTGATTTAAGGGGGAAGTTAATTACTCGTCAGTGATCGGACACACATTCAAAATTGTTGGACGTTCAAATTTACACGGAGGTTTCCCAAATTGGTCCACAAGTAAATTAACCCTATCGCCAGGGACTGTATTCGGGAGCTTACCAATACAGACAGAGTTACACTGGTTAGCCCGAAGTGGTTGACGGGGAGATATTCCCAATGCCAGGGACCGACTTCAGAGGACTACTACACACACGATCACACATTCAGGTATTACAGAAAAGCAATACTATTACTGGGAAAAATGAAGTGAACAAAAAACTTGATGACCTGATGGCATTGTCAAAAAATAAAAAGGTAAGGAATTAAGACCTTCCATCAAAAGAATCTACATCTACATCTACATAATCCCCCGCAAGTCGCCGCAAGGGCGTGTGGCGGGGGGTATTAGGTCACCACCCAAAAAAGGAAAAAAGAAATACCGCATTCAAAACCAACACACACATGCAAACCCCAATCCACAGCAGTGCACACATTCATTGTAACTTCCCATCATTCGACGCGCATGCAACCACACATCTACCTCCCTTCACTCCACAAGCATGCAAGTACATACGCTTAACTACAACAAATAATTTTACCCTAGAATGCAGCAAGAAATTTATCACGAACGTGCAAGCTAGTTTATAGCAAGTAGCCAGGCGAAACACCACCACCACAAGAACGTTCCACACAAAACTCTCTCCCACCCGAGGTGAGGAATCTGGCCCAACGCTGCAGGTGGGAGGAGGGAACACCCCCGGAGAGAGACAAGGGATGGAAGGGGAAATTTAGGGTACCAAAAGCAGAGAAAACAATACTGTAAACAGCAATACATTACTTAAAAAGTGGTGACAGGGAGGACCCCAGCAATTACAGACACATTTCTCTCACTTCTATGCGTTGCAAAATTTGAGAGCACATAATTGTCATTTCCATAATGAGATCTCTTAATAACATTAACTTTTTAAGTGACAATCAACACGGATTCAGAAAAACCCGCTCTTGCAGGACCCAATTAGGATTGTTCACACATGACTTACTTTTATCGGGTGAAAGTGGTAGCCAAGTGGATGCGATCTTTTTAGATTTTTAAAAGGCATTTGATACGGTTTCCCATGTTTAAGTCATCCATAAATTAAAGGTCCCTGGTATACACAAGGGGGCAATAAATTGGGTTGAAGACTTCCTTTCAGAGCGGGAACATAGGGTAGTCCTTGACGGCGTTAGATCTACCAGCGTACGAGTAACCTCGGGGGTTCCTCAGGGAAGTGTTATCGGACCGTTACTATTCTTGATTTTTGTTAACGATTTGAACCGCGAAGTGAAAAGTAAGATAAGGATGTTCGGGGATGACACAGTGATTTGATGTGATATGAAAAATTGGGATTTATTAGACGCATTGTCGGCAGAAGTGACTCCAAGGTCAAGGAACGTTGTTATCACGCTCTTGTAAGGCCCCATTTAGAATATGCATGTAGCGTATGGGATCCGTGTGAAAAATGCCTCATTCGGGAAATTGAGAAGGTCCAACGACGGGCAGCTCGTTTCGTAGAAAACTGTTACGATAAAACGAAAAGCGTCACTGAAATGCTTATGGAGTTGGGATGGGAATCATTGGAAGAAAGACGACTCAATGCTATGTTAAACTTACTAAATAAATTCAGATCCGCATGTTTCAGCACCGAGGTCTCGAAAATTATTCGCGCTCCAACATACATAGGTCGCTTGGATCATATATACAAAATTCGGGAAATAGATGCCAGAACTAGCAGACTCAAAGACTCCTTCTTCCCACGGACAAACGGGATAACAGCTGTAGGGTCACACTCGGAGATGACAAAAATGCCACTTGCCACCCTCGGCGTCTAGGTAACAATTAGTTA
Source organism: Hetaerina titia (assembly GCA_037158775.1). NCBI lineage: Eukaryota > Metazoa > Arthropoda > Insecta > Odonata > Calopterygidae > Hetaerina > Hetaerina titia. The sequence continues at coordinate 3,893,234 of CM073776.1, read as the reverse complement.
TACTCAATTGCATGCACTTTCACTAACCACCCATTGCATGTATGTATTGCATTTGAATGCGGTTTTTCTTTTTTCCTTTTTTGGGTAGTGACCTAACACCCCCAGTCACACGCCCTTGCGGCGGCTTGCGGGGTACTATGTAGATTAGGCGTAGATGAAAGTGATATCGAAAGCCGCAGGAGACACTATAGGAACCGTTAACGGGAAGAGGATAAGGAAACCATGGGTCACTAAATAAGATGATTGCAAAGATGGATGAAAGAAAAAGATGGAAGAATATAAACACAGACTTAGGCAATTGAAGCGCAAAGAAATTAAAGAGTAAATGACACGGGCCACTAAAAAAGCAAAAAAAGATTCATGAAAAACGCAATGCGAGGATATGGAAAGTTTATAGAAAAAGGATAAAAATGGTGCGCTATACAGCGGAAATGATTAAAGAGGCATGGGAAGAACTGGAGGCAGGAGTGAAATTCGGAGGGGAATTCGTGAAAACGGTTAGGTTTGCTGATGACGAAGCATTAGTTGCTCAGTCAGCCAAAGGGTTGCAAGCATTGCTGAGTTAATCGGAAACTCAGTACCATAGAAATGGAATGAGAATCAATATTAATAAAACAAAGGCTATGCGATTTTCCAAAAAGAAAAAGGTTAAGCTAAACATTAAAATAGGAGGGGAAAGAATAGAGTAGGTTGAACAGTTCCACACATCTCGGAAGTGTTTTGGACCAACGCGCTCAAAGGCAGAGGCTATATCATGTGAGCATTACAGAACAATAAGTTAAAGTTATTCTTAGGATCATCAACAAAAGGATAGAGAGTAAGGCAAATGATTACTTAGGGGATGATCAGGAAAAATTAATGCGTGTATTGCAGAAAATAGGAATGGATTGGAGGGACAGGAGATTGATCCGCAACCTGTACATGTCCCAGACTGCTCAGGTGCGAGTGGGGAACGGAGAGTCCGGATGGGCAGTGTTAGCAAGAGGTGTAAGGCAGGGTTGCCCATTGTCACCGGTACTGTTCAACGTATATGTAGAGGAAATGATTAATGAGGCATGGGAAGAACTGGAGGTAGGAATGAAAGTCGGAGGGGAATTCGTAAAATCGGTTAGCTTTGCTGATGACCAAGCATTAGTGGCTCAGTCAGCCAAGGGGTTGCAAGCATTGTTGAGTGAATTGGAGGTTCAGTACGATAAATATGGGATGAGAATCAATATTAATAAAACAAAGGTTATGCGATTTTTCAGGAAGAAAAACGCTAAGCTAAATATTAAAATAGGAGGGGAAAAACTAGAGCAGGTAGAACAGTTTACATATCTCGGAAGTATTTCGGACCAATACGGTCAAAGTGGTAGGGATGTTAGGAGAAGAATTGCGCTAGGCAAAGAGGCTTTAACAAAGAGGAAGGTGTTGATGACGGGGACGTTGTGTAGGGATGTTAAGAAAAGACTTGCGAAAACTTTGATATGGAGCGTAGCTTTGTACGGCGCGGAAACGATGTCGCTGAAGCCGGAGGATATACCTAGACTGGTGGCTTTTAAAATGCGTGTGTGGAGAAGATTGGTTAAGGTGAAATGGACCGAAAGGAAATCAAATGAGGAAATGCTAGGTATGTTGAGAGGGCAGGAGTGGCGTTTCTTGGGAGAAATCTTATGGAGGCAGGAAAAACGGATGAAGGGTGAATTGATTGACAGTAGGATTTTGAAGACTGCAATAGAGGGGAGAATGTTAGGCAAACGAGGAAAGGGCAAGCACAGGATAGGTATGTTGGACGGAATCTCATTTAAAGTAGGTTGCTGGATTGGGTTTTATTTTGATTTAGAAAATATTTATTTGATAGTTGTGTCCATCCAAAAACCTACCTTAACCGGTAGATTAACTTATAATAAATCATCTGGACAATAATTTTGGGAATATTTTTTTAAACTTCCATAGTTCCATACAGGGTTCGTCCGGAAAATAAGCGTCTTGACAAATAAGTCTTTTTGACAAAAGGGGAGTCGTCCACTGCGAATTTGTACCTGAACGACAAACTGTAAATGCTGCATTTTACGTCCAAGTGCTCGACAGGCTTCGAAAACGAGTCGCCCGCGTCCGGCCAGCGATCAAAAACATCTGGAGACTGCATCACGACAATGCGCCGTCTCACACCGCGCTTGTTGTGTCTGACTTCCTGGCCAAGCACGGCGTGGCAACGCTGCCGCACCCGCCCTACAGCCCGGATTTGGCACCACCGGACTTCTTTCTGTTCCCGAAGATAAAGAGGAGTTTGAAAGGAACGCGATACGGGACTTTGGACGCCGTCAAAGAGGCCGTGACGACGCGTCTTCGAGAGGTTCCCGAGGATGCCTTCGCGGGAGCGTTCCAGGAATGGGAACGCCGCTGGAACAAGTATCGACTCACAAGGGTCCTATTTTGAGGAATATTAGCTTAAGATATGTAAAAGTGTAATACATTTTTTTTCCTGAGCTCAGTACACTTATTTTCCGGACGAACCCTGTATTTTCATTCTTTATTGTGAGTTCATCAGCAGTGTGGTCGACGATCTGTTGCTAAGGTTTCAAGGGATGAGTAGACTCTACGCCACAATTTCACGGCGGCGCTGGCGTGTCGCACCGAATGCACGCGATCGGAGTGTGACGGGGAAAGACGTGAGTTGCGGACTTTGGGCAATCCTCCCCTAGAAACGCAAGCGCGTGCGTATTGGTCCGTCGGATGCAATATAGGGGGAGAAACCTGACGGAGCATCCGCATTAGTGCACGGCCAGCCCTTCTAGACCTCCTTGCCTTGTTTTACTGACTGTTCATGTCGCTTTTTCGGTTCCTCTTCGCACCCACGTCTCCTCTACAAGGTCAGCCCTTTGCCTCAGAGCCACACAAAACACCGCTCCAAATGAAGTCTCCACTGCTCTCCTCATTACTTGTTCACTTAACTTCCTTTTCATCAATTTTCTCTTCTGTTATATTTTTTTTAAGAGTCCCTCACGAAGCGCAAATAGATCCCGTCCCTCGAAACCTCCATCTTCAATTGGGAAACACATCTTCGTTCAATTGAGGAGACGCAGGCATTTCCAGTTCCAGTGGACTTGGAGAGTGACGACGGAATTCGTCCAGCGAGACTTCCTTCCCCAGCCCTCCGACGTCAGCACCCCTTCACCATTAACAGCCCCCTTCGGCGTGCATCCCAATCGGTCGGCTCCCGAGAGGCCCTCCGATTTAAAGACTGCCCGCGATCACTCTCCCCCAGAGAGAAAACGGAAGGGATTATATCTCCACAAGAGGTCGAAGAGTCTCCGAGCCACACTTTTGCCTACCTACTCCACGTTCCAAAAATTACTTAGAGATGATTTGAGCTTGACGACATGATTATGTGAATACACAAATAATGTTTTCATCCACTTTGTGTATATTAAATTAAAAATTTCACCAGTACACTAGATGGAACGTAATAATCCTGATATAGCAACGCAATGATACCTCTGTGGGGGGTTCCCCCATCTACCTGTAGCGTTGGGTCACATTCCCCACCTTTGTCCTTGGGGGAGGAGACGGTGGAATGTTGCATGTCCATGTGGTAGTTGAATTCCGGCTTATCACTATTCAAATCATAGCTTGCACGTTATTGGATAAATATTTACTAAATTCTTAGACGTAATTGTTTGTTGGTTGAGAGTATATGTATTTGCATGTGTGTAAGTTAAAAAGATTTTTGCATGAATGTATACGCCAGTTTTGGTGTAGGTTTGCAAGGATGTATTGCTCATTTATTACAACCGCAAAGTTATGTTTGGAGATGATTTGTTGACATTTTCAGAATTTCCGAGAGTCTATCGTAGGCGAGAGCGTATTCTTCACCTTGACTAGAGGAAAGAGGCCCTTAGAAGAAACCTTCCACTTCGCCTTATTATTTTTGTCCCTCGACTTTCAAAAAACAAAGGAAGAAAGTAGAGTGATAGTAAGGGTGGAGTGGGAGGGAGCATGTTCCCCTGTTCAGTCAATCTCTCGTCTCGCTCTTTGCAGCACAGAAGGAGTTGTCGTCTTCACTTCCACGTGGGAGAAGCCGGTGCTCTAAGAATCCCAGCGTGCAATAGGATTTAGAATGGAGGATATTTATTGTGCACTTCAACTCGACGCGAATACGTAGAGCATTCATCGTTCATTGCTCGAGATACTATTATGTCAGTGAGAAAATATTATCTGAAATTCAACGACCGCTCGCGACTATACAGGCTATCCTGTATTTAGTCGACATAGATTTGGAATTTTATTTATTTGGTAGTGCACTTTTTAAGATGAGTTTTGGATGGGCCCTAATAGATATAACGATACATTTCATTATCTCTCTTAAGGAAACAGTCTGACATCCAACACCGCACTAAACCGTCTTTCAATTCCGCATCCTTCCCTCCATTACGTCTATTCTATTCCTGCCTCTTTTCTTGGTTACCCGAGGCCCCTCTCCATATTACAGTCTTCAATATTCCCTCATCAGTGAAATTGTTCTGCCTCCTTATGATTTCTCCCAACAAACTCCTCTCCTCCCCCATCATACGCAGCACCTCCTCATTTGTTTCCCGTTCCGTCCATTTCACCTTCTTCATCCTTCTCCACGCAAACATTACAAAAGCCACCAATCTATCCTCCTGCTTCAATGACCACGTTTCCGCGACGTACCTCACTACGCTCCATATCAATGTTTTGTCGAGCCTTGTCTTAATACCCCTAGTCAACGCCCTAATTCTCTCCTCCTTGTGAAAGCTTCTTTGACTAGCCCATTTCTTCTCCTTCTGTCCCTAATACGTGTACTTTCACCGCCTAGGTCCAAAACACTTACCCCAAAGTATGTTAACTCCTTCGCCTAATCTCTACTTTTTTCCCCTCCTAACTTAAAGTTAACCTTGGCTTTCCTCCTCAAAAATCTCATAGCCTTTGTTTTGTTTACATCGATTTTCATCAAATATTTACGTCTTTAAAATAATACACAGAAATGGAGAATTTGAAATTTATTTGAATGAGCGAATACTTTAGAAATGATTGCATTAGAATATGTCTCCTCTCGATAATTCATATATATATATATATATATAATTTTTGGACGGCACAATAGAACACAGAATAAAACAGATAACACGTAAAAGGACACTCACAATGTAGTGAGTAGCTACATTGTGAGTGTCCTTTTACGTGTTAATAGTTTTATTCTGTGTTCTATTGTGCCGTCCAAAAGTTATATTGCTCTCGTGAGTACTTCCGCATCATCGATATATATATATATATATATATATATATATATATATATATATATATATATAACTTAGATATTAACACACAGCACGAGAACACATAAAAAGAACACTCACAATAATATCTTGATAATTTCGACGGACTCGAACTCCGTCTTCTTCGGAAGATAAGATATGACTCAGTCATATCTTATCTTCCGAAGAATACGGAGTTCGAGTCCGTCGAAATTATCAAGATATTATTGTGAGTGTTCTTTTTATGTGTTCTCGTGCTGTGTGTTACTGTCTAAGTTTTTTATTCAACGCTTCTGTTTTACTTCGAAGAAATCATCTATATACATAAATCATTTTTTTATTTTTTCATATTTATCACTTTGGATCAAAACGGTCAAAGTGGTAGGGACGTAAGGAGCAGAATTGCGCAAGGCAAAGAGGCTTTGACAAGGAGGAAGGTATTAATAACAGGGACGTTGAGTAGGGAAGTTAAGAAAAGACTCATAAAAACTCTGATATGGAGCGTAGCTATGTACGGCGCGGAAACGTGGTCACTGAAGCAGGAGGATAGACGTAGATTGGACGACCAACAAGGTTCCACCCTCGTTTTTTGCATTCATCCGATTACACCCAGCAACTACCTTCTTTCGCCCAACACCTCCATCGGTAGTCTTCCTTATGTCTCACTTATTTTTTCCATTCTTCTCATTAGCCATTGCATCAAAAGCCTTTGATCTAAGTATGCTCATCCTCTCCCCTAAAAGTATCGCATTCTTTGATTAAATTTCCCTCGTTTTTAAATCATTACTATTCTCTTCCGCATCTTCACTTTACGTACCTCTTATAAAATATCCTCCGTCTGAGAAAATGTCTCTCTAGCCCTCGCAACTCTCCTCCCTCTCCCCCGCCACTACCCTCGCAAATTCGAGCACAAATGCAAAACCCGATCTCCAGCAAGTCATGACAGTCATCTGTCATAATCAGGAACGAAAAGGCAGACCGTTAAAAGTGAGGATGCGCAACATTTGTCACTTACTTTGCCACCCCTCCGCTGTGACGCAAGGCGAAGAACGTCCTCTGCGGCGACGATGTCCGGCCGACCACCGTTAATCCCTTCACCGGTATCCCCCGCGGTAACGCAAATTCATTCAAACCAACCGAGAACACACACTCGGGCCCGGGATGTACTCCCGAGTTCGGAGATTTCCTCTGCTCAGCCTCCCCGCCGCCACGCCACACCACCGGCACGCGGGATCTTTTATTCCTTGCACCACTTGCGAGAATATTGCACCAACGCGAATACAGAAAGAAGAAGCACAATCGCGGGAGATTGTGCGGATCGTCGGGAGACGATGAGCCACTCACTACAAAGGGGCGGTGGCAGAGGGCGTTACCCCCAAAGGACGGGGAAATGGTACCTTCCTCCTTAACCGCCCGGGGCACCACGCGCCAAAAGGATCGGACAAGTTATCCTTTCGCGACTTTGGGCCCGCTCAGGAAAGCAAGCATCGGCAGACACAGCACGTGTGGCTGGAAACCTAGCGCATTTCGCGAGGGGAGCGAGGCCGACTCAATTTGTTTCCCAGGCGATTGATTGTCTGCGACTCCTCCTCCTCAGCAGTCAGGGACTCCAAGAGTTCCCCTTAAAATTGACCCCTAGACTTCGGAAGGGCAGCTCGTGGGAAATATTTTCCGACTGCGACCGCCAAACGCCAGGAGCAAAAATATTCCTTCGTTCGGCGGGAATCCCACCTACGGCCCAATTACGTGCGGCCCTCCGCTCTTGAAGGTTGGCGACACTACCGCCATGCGGCGGCCCACGGCCTCGCCACACACCACACCCCGCGATCGCAGCGTCTCCGTCCAGCTGCCGTCGAACTGCCGAGACGTGCCAGCTGATTGACGGAGGAAGAGCCATCTGATGGCGGATATTGGAACAAGGCCGCGGGTTCAAATGAAGGCGCGCTTTGTTTGCTTAGTGAGAGCTGGCGATGTGGTTTTCCGTTGAGGGCATTTTTTTCGGAAGCGGTGTCGTTATTGCGGAGGCGAAATATGATTAATGCAGCCAGCATGGGAGGGCTTCTCTCCTGTTTACTGTATAGTTTTTCCGGGCAGAAATGACGATAAGAAAACCTATCTATTGGATCCTGTTCAATCACGTACAAGTAAGGTACGTAATTTAAATTTCATGCCAAGTACAAAGAAAATTATTTAGACAAAATTTAATAACATATTAAAATTTCCCTCCCATGGACTACAACCTTGTCGTGGTGGAAGGGCTTATGTGTTCCGATGACCCCTAGAGCTGTGCTGGCGTGAGTAAATATAATTCTCCTGGTAGGGTCACCCATGCCAGATACGTCGAAGGTTAGGAGCCAGACGAAAGGTAATCCACGCAGCGTCTGTTCCTCAGTGAGGCGGCTGCAAAGGCGTCTGACCCCAGTGGGGCGGCCATTAAGTGATGGTGTCACGTTAAAAACACTATTGAGGAAGACAACGGGAAACCACCTCAATTATCATTCCCAAGAATGTAATGATAGGCACTATAGAGAATATGAGTCCTGGATCTTACGGGACTTGGCCCAAACGGCCGTGTGTCGTGCCCGGCAGCGGGGGAGGCAAGGCTTCCGCGGTCATCTCACGAAACCCTTGCAGGGAAGAAATAACAGCAGCAGGACAGAAGACGCAAAAGAAGACGAAAGTAGTTAGAATAGGAACATGGAACGTCAGGACAATGTTGAGGACAGGCAAATTATAAAATATTAAGCGAGAGATGGAAAGAGGTAATATAGATGTTTTAGGTCTCCGCGAGGTGAGATGGAAGGATAGCGGAGAATACTGGAGTGACAATTGTAGAGTGATATACAGCGGCGGGGACGAGAGCCAACGAGGGATTGCCGTAATATTAAATAAAGGGGTAAGAAGAAGCGTAGTCAACATAGAGCAAGCAACTGATAGAATTTTACTCGTAGAGATTAAAGCAGAGCCGACGAACTTGGTCATTGTTCAGGTATTCATGCCACCGAGCAACCACAAGGAAGAAGAAGTCGATAGGATGTATGAAGAGTTAGAGGATGTCATCGCGAGTGTTCCTGCAGGGAAACATTTGATAGTGATGGGGGATTGGAATGCGACATTAGACGAAGGAAGAGATGGTGGTGAGGTGGGGGACTATGGGTTAGGCACGAGGAATGAACGCGGGGAGAAAGCAATTGAATTCTGCAGGAGACAGGGGTTAGTCATCACTAACACATGGTTTAGACACCACAAAAGGCGTAGGTATGCATGGAAAATACCAGGTGACTCAGAAAGGTATCAGTTAGATTAAATTATGGTTAGGCACAGGTTTAGGAACAGTGTGATAAATTCGCACAGTTTCCCAGGAGCGGATGCAGACTCTGACCACAATTTAGTTCTTATGAAATGTAACATCCATTTCAAGAAGAAAAGGCAAGGGTGGTGGGTTAGGAAATGGAATGTAGAATCATTAAATGGATTAACAAGGAAGGAGTATCAGCAGGCTGTAGAGAAAATAATGGATGATTGTAAAGAACTGAGTACACTCAAAGAAAAATGGGAATGTATCAATCAAGGGATATCGGAAGCAGCAAAAGACACTATAGGAACCGTTAACGGGAAAAGGATAAGGAAACCATTGGTAACAGATAAGATGATTGCAAAGATGGATGAGAGAAGAAGATGGAAGAATGTAAACACAGAGTTAGGCAAAATGAAGTACAAAGAGTTAAAGAATAAATTGAGAAGGGCCACAAATAAGGTAAAAGAGAATTGTGGAAAAGGCAATGCGAGGATATGGAAAGTTAACAGAAAAAGGGTGAAATTGGTGCTCTATACAGCAAGGTTAAGCTATTATCGGGAAGTAAAAAGGCAAGATCTGTGCTAACAGTTAAAGATAAATGGGATAAGATAATAGTTGAACCAGGAAAAATCCAAGACAGATGGAAGGAATACAGTATATAGAAACACTGTATGGTAAAGATCTTAGGCCGACAAGGTTAGACATAGAAAAGGAACATGACGTAGAGGAAGATAGCTTAGGTTCAATCATACTCGACGATGAAATAGAAAGGGCATCACGGGAGATGAAAGCAAATAAGGCCATAGGGGTAGACAACATCCCTGTGGAACTGTTGAAATGTTTCGGAAAATGTGGGAAGGAGACTCTATATGGACTGATTCGTAGTATCTATGAGGAAGGAATCTTGCTGGAAGACTTCGTAAGATCGGTTTTAGTTCCTTTTCCAAAAAAGGTAAGGCTACATCATGTGAGGATTACAGAACAATAAGTTTGATATCCCACGCAGCTAAAGTTATTATCAGGATCATTAAGAAAAGGATAGAGAGTAAGACAAATGATTACTTAGATGATGATCAGTTTGGGTTTAGGAAAGGAAGAGGTACGGGTGATGCCATTGCAGAAATGAGATGACCAATTGAAAGAATATAGAATACAATCAGGACGTTTTTGCCTGTTTTGTAGATTTCGAAAAAGCGTTTGATAGAGTGAATTGGGAAAAATTAATGCGTGTATTGCAGAAAATAGGAATGGATTGGAGGGGCAGGAGACTGATCTGCAACCTGTACATGTCTCTGACTGCTCAGGTGCGAGTGGGGAACACAGAGTCCGGATGGGCAGTGTTAGGAAGAGGTGTAAGGCAGGGTTGCCCATTTTCCTCAGTGCTGTTCAACGTACTATATATGTGGAGGAAATGAATAAAGAGGCATGGGAAGAACTGGAGGCAGGAATGAAGGTCGGAGGGGAATCCGTAAAATCGGTTAGGTTTGCTGATGACCAAGCATTAGTTGCTCAATCAGCCAAGGGGTTGCAAGCATTGCTGAGTGAATTGGAGGTTCAGTGCGATAAATATGGTATGAGAATCAATATTAATAAAACAAAGGTTATGTGATTTTCCAGAAAGAAAAAGGCTAAGCTAAATATTAAAATAGGATGGGAAAAAAAAGAGCAGGTAGAACAGTTTACATATCTCGGAAGTGTTTTGGACCAATACGGTCAAAGTGGTAGGGACGTAAGGAGAAGAATTGCAATAGGCAAGGAGGCTTTCTCAAGGAGGAGGGAGGTGATGACGGGGACGTTGAGTAGGGATGGCAAAACAACACTCGTACAAATGCTGATATGGAGCGGAAATGTGGTCACTGAAGCAGGAGGATAGACGTAGATTGGAGGCTTTTGAAATGTGGGCGTGGAGAAGAATGGAGAAGGTGAAGTGGACCAAAAGGAAAACAAATGAGGAAGTACTGGAGATGGTGGGTGAGGAGAGGGGTTTGTTGAGAGAAATCCTTTGGTGGCAGGAAAAATGGATGAAAGGCATATTGAGCAGTAGTGGAATGTTGAAGAAGGTAATAAAGGGGAGAATGTTGGGCAAGCGAGGAAAGGGCAGGAACAGGATAGGGATGTTGGACGGGATGAAGGGAGGAAAGAAGTATACAGAGATGAAGAGGGACCTGATGTAGATTAGGTTGCTGGATTGGGTTTTGTTTGAAGTTACCAAATGTTTATTTGAAAGTTGTGTCCATCCAAAAACCTACCTTAACTGGTAGATTACCTAAATAATAATATGAAAATTTCATTTTTTTTAAATCCCATGTGTATTGAAATGAAAGGTTATCTACAATATTTATCACTGCAGCACAGTAATAGCATATGTTATTACTAATGCTGCTAATGTGGTTATACTGCATACACAATACTTTCAAGTACAATTTCCATTCAATTTAGGATCAGTTCATAATAACAACAAGAAACAAAAATAGTGAATCTGTTTTCATGGCAGTTGCAGGATTGGTTGGATAGTGGCAGAGGGTGAAGGATGGAATTAGTTAGGGTTGACAGCCATGAGTAACTCGATTGCACTGGCAAAATATTAGCAGGTTCTCCCACAAAATCATTTTCCAATTCCCCTACAAATCAATGGCATTTATTTGAATTTTAGTGTCATTTAAACAACTCAATGTCAATTAAAAGACATCAGTTAAATAATGCTTTTGATGATCTGATTTGAGGAATGATTGCATCTGTGATCATTCCTGTTTTTTAATGCTCTAAAACTATTTTTGGAAATCGGTCCACTCAATTCTGTGACCTCTTACTATCCAAACATGTCCATGGGCTGACTTAGAGCATCATTCATTCGATATACTTCATCTGTGGTCTTCCATATTTTATCTATTATCTTTTGCTGTAGGCAGTTATTTATTATGTAAATGAGTATTAAATTAATGCTGATATGTACATTTAATCTCACAAAATCCTTACTAAGCAAAAGCTGCATAAGACACAGAAAATGACTGAAAGAGTTAAAAGAGGAACTTGGAATGTAGGGACAATTTTGAGGGCAGGAAAATTAGAAAATTTAGAATGAGATTGGAAAGAGGAAACAAAGATGTTCAAGGTCTACACTAGGATAGCTTTGTTTCCTAGAGAGGTAGTTAAGCTCAGAGGAGGGGAAAAAGCCAGGGAGAGATGGCAACAACATGGAAAAATGGGTAGGAAGGTGTATCGTAAGCATTAGAGTACGTTACCAATAGAATAATATAAGTATAAATAAAAGCAATCTGAAGAACTTGGTCATTATTCAGGTCTACATGCCACCAAGCAATCATTAGGAGGAAGATGTCAACAGGATTAATGATCAGTTATAAGATATAACCAAATGGTGTTCCTGCACGAAAGCATTTGATATGTGAGATTGGAATGCGACAGTAGGCGAAGGAAGTAATGGCAATGAAGAAGGTAAGAACGATTTAGGAATAAGAAATTACTGTGGGGACTAAGGGATAGACTTCTGCAGGAGACAGGGGTTAATTATTATGAATACTTTGTTTAGACACCATGAAAGGCAAAGGTATACATGGGAAATGCCAATTGCCTCATAATGGTGAGATTATATTATGGTTAGGCATAGATTTAGGAACAGCTTGATTTAAATATAAAAGGAACGTAGCTACGGTCGTGAATCAATGTAAACAAAAAATACCAGGACCGTAAACTTTAATGGCACCAAATAATAATAAAAAAGAATAATAGTAATAAATAAAAATAAATAAATGGAATAATAATAAATTTAACTAAATAAATAATAATAATGAAATTTATAATTAAAAAATTATAAAAATTAATTAAAAAACACCACACACACACACACACAATTCGAAAAAAATAATTCAAGAAATAAAATAATAGTAATAAAATAAATGATAAATAATAAATCAAACTTACAACTACTCGTTCACTATGGTGAGTTACGAAATAACTATCACTCTCGTGAATCACGTTTATACACACACACTCAGGGTTTGCAAGGATCCCTCCTATGTCAGTGACCCGTCAATCACACAAATAAATGAAAATTATACAAGGATGTAAAGAAACAAAAACAACTTACGTGAATACACAGTCACTGAATCACTCAGGTGAGCTTGAAAACATTGACCTTTGTGATTCACAAATACTAACACATTCAGGGTTTATCAGGATTCCTCCTAGGTCAGGGACCCGCCAATCACACGAAAATAACTAAACAGAAAATAAATACTTCGGTAAAAACGCATTTACTCAATCACTCAGGTGTATCCGACCTTTGTGAAACGCACACACTCACCCATTCAGGGTTTACAAGCATTCCTCCTGTGGCAGGGAACCGTCAGTCACACAAACAAAATTAAAGAACTAAAATTGAGGGTAGGTAAGTGCCTGAGAAAACCTGACACCAGGTGTTTCGCCTGCAAAGCAGGCCTCTTCAGAGAAGAATGAGAATTCCGTTGGGGAGGTTTGAAAGAATGGCTCATTGGGAGGGGGAGGGGGTGTTGGGAAAACCTCGTGATTGGACAAAAGAGAGGGAGAATGGATCGTTCAATGGTATTGTGGGTTCAGTGGAGGGGGGGAGGAAGAGTACAGCGAAGTATAACAGTGGCTAAGGAAGAGGGGAAGTTTTGGCGGTTGGTTTGATAGTAGGAAGGGGGGGCGAAAGGGGGGGATTTTTCGAAAAAGACAAAGGAACACTTAGTCATGTCACACACCCTACCAGACTCGATCAGGGCATCAACCTACAAAGTCATCATCAGTTGATGACAACCCTGCCAACCGAAACCCCGGCCGTGTCAAATACAATGTATATAGAACAACCAAGTATTTCTTTTCCGATATGAATCGCTTTCCCAAGTGACGCCTCAAAAACATTCTATTCAGGGGGGTGGAAGAATTTTGGAGGAGGTGGAGAAGGGGAAGAAATTTAGTGAGTCAACTGCGTTAGCACAGAGAAAATAGGCAAGATGCAATGGTCCCTTGGTCGCTATTCATGGTGCCTGTACTGTTCTTTTTGATGTGGATGCATTCATAATAGTCCAGCATGTAGTCTGGGGCATGTTTAAGTAGTTTTATGTCGCCAATTGTGATGTTATGTCCTTCAGAGAACATATGTTGGGCAACGGAGGATTTGTGAAAGTTCCCTAGTCTGAAAAAAGCAGCATGCTCTTTGAAACGGGTGATGAGGTTTCTTCTGGTCTGTCCTACGTATGAAGAATCACATTGGGGATATGAGATTTTGTATATGCCAGATTTGAGAAGGGGTCCTATGGGATCTTTAGGGTTTCCAAGTAATTGTCTTAGTTTGTTATTGGATGAGAAAGAGGGTTTGAAATAGTGTTTCTTGAAAAGGGATTCTAACCCTTTGGTAGACTGTGGGAGGAAGGGAAGTTTAATATATTTCTTTTCGTTGGGCTGGGATAGCGTGGTGATGGATTTCATTAGACTTTTCTGTTGATGCTTCTTGAGAATTCTGTCAATTAGTTGTTCGGTGTAACCGTTGGATATGGCGGTCTGTTTTATGGAGTGGAGTTCTTTAGGAAAGTTTGTTTTATTCAACGGTACAGTAAGAAGGCGGTGTATGAGAGAATGGAATGCGGCGTGTTTGTGGGTGTGACGGTCAAAGGAGAACTGGTGGATGTATTTATTAGTGTGCGTTGGTTTGCGTTAAATATTAAATAAAAGCTGATTATTTCTTCTAGTGACAAGAAGGTCCAAAAAGGGGAGTGACTTGTGCTTCTCAACTTCTGTGTTTATGTTTTTTTTTAAATTTGCTACCGTTCCTGTATATAAACGATAACATTGGCAACTATTCCCGTAACTCTGCCTATCATCATCACTATACTAGAGGAAGGCATAACATCCATTATGGGAACATAAGAACTAAAGCATTGAACTTAGGACCCAATGGAATGGGCATCAGATTACATAAAAAACTACCCAAAAGTATAAAGAATACTAATGAGACTGCCGTATGCAAGCATAAATTAAAAAATGTCTACAACATAATATGTTCTACTTGGTTGACAAATATCTCAACAATATTCCCAACCAGTGAGTTCATACTCTTCGTTTATAGCAATGGTCATGGTCCGATTCTTGTTGGTGATCAATAATTATTCTGAATTGATATGTCATGTGCATGTTACAGCCATTGTTTATGGGTTTGTGCCAAATATTATGTAACACTGAGCACCATTTCTTTTTTTGTATCTTAATTGAGCCTGTGTCTTTGCTCCTTTTTGAAGTGCATTATATATCATGTACATTCAACACCCACCTGGTATTTTTGTATTGTGATCTCTGGGCAAATAAAAAGCAATAATAATGAAGTAATAAATTGGTAGAAAGAGATGAGAATCCTTAATTTTATGAAATGGTTTTGCTGCTAAAGGATGTCTAGTATGAACTAGCATAGCTGGATTACTGGAAAATTCCTCTTCTTTCTAGAAGCTATCTTATGACAAAAGCTAGCAAAGAATGAAAACATATTATAGACCATGTGAAAATGTACTGTCAAATGATATAAAAAAATTATAGAAAAATATCAATGATTTTCTTCATTTCATGGTTAGCACCAGAAATTCACCTTATTCTGCTATGCAGTCTTCTATATAGAGTCATCTTTATCTGATCCAAATAATTTAATTTAGGATATAATTATTATTATTGCTATTCTCTAATTAGGGTAGGTTTTAAAGGACAGAGCCTAAAGAATTGTGCAAAAATACATTTACCTGCCTCACCTAACAAAAAATACAATCTGAGTTAAGGCACTACAATGAGTCTCCCTTCAATTCTGCATACTTCTTTCCTCCATCTATCAGTCTTCAACATCTCACTGCCAATCAATATGCTTTGCATCCAGCTTACCTGTCTCCTTATGATTCCTCCCAACAATACCCTCTACTACCCCACCACACCTAGCACTTCCTCATTATTTTCCTTTTGATCCATTTCACCTTCTCCATCCTTCTCCACACCCACATTTATTTATTTTATCTATTTGAAAACATTATTCACATACAGCAGTAGCGCCAATTTATAAAGAAAAATACAACAAAAACATGAAAGAGGACAAAATACAATAACAGCATAACAATAAACAACGAGAGCCAAACATGAGCTGGGGAAATATTTAATTGGTTGACAGGTGGGATAAAGCTACGGGGGAGAAATTGTTACATGATAAATAAAAAGGATGGACAGTGTGAGGCAGTGAATTTAGAAGGGAGGAGAGGTGAAATAAAGGTGAGCGCTTAGTGAGAGATATCCTAGGAACAGGAGGAGATGGAGCAGGGAGTGGGTGCGGGTGGATCGAGTTGGTATCCTGAAGTTGAAGAGAGTGCGAGCAGTTCAGGGCAATCAATAGTCGAGTTTAGAGTGTTGTGGAGAAGTTTTAAATCGGCTTTAAGTATGTGAACTTTGGGGCTAGAAATGGATAAAGAAGACAGAACAGTATTTGAGGACATATTGTGGAAATGTGGGACTCGGTGTTTGACTATTTTGGCAAAGAAGTGAGAGAGATGGAATCGAGGGATTTAAGATTAGTTGGGGCTGAGGTGGACCAAATTGGAGAACAATATGATATTATGGGGAGGACAATTGTTGAGAAGTACGAATGGAGTGCTATTGGATTTTTAATTTCTGTGAAGTGGCAAAGAAGGCCTTATAGAGACATTGCTTTATTTATTAGTCTGAATGTGGTCAGAGAGTAATTTAGTTTATGGTCGGTTAAAACGCCAAGGTCTTTCATGGTTGTTACTCTATTTAAGGGAGTTGAGTTAATGGTGTAGTTGAATGTCAGTTGGTTTTTTTTATTTTTTGAGCAAGAGTCATGATGCTGCATTTTCCAGTGTTTAAGTTAAGCTTCCAGGTATCACACCACAGGGAAATTTGATTTAAGGCAAGTTGAAGGTGAATTCAGTCAGAAGTATTATTGATTTGCTTGTAAATCTTGCAATCATCAGCTTAGAGAAGGGTATGGACCTGGGGGGAAAGGAACCGGGAAGGAAGATCATTTCAAAAGTCTCCAATCAATGTCAATCCTCCTCCTTCAGTGACCATTTTTCCACGCCGTACCTAATTACACTCCATATCAAAGTTTAGATGATCCTTTCCATTACATCTTTAGTCAATGTGCATGTCATGAACTCCTTCCTCTTTGTGAAAGCCTCTTTGCCTAGTGCAATCCTTCTCCTTAAATCCCTTATACTTTGACACTTTTGGTTCAAAAAATTTCTGAGATATGTAAACTGTCCCACCTGCTCTATTTTTTGCCCTCCTATTTTAACATTTAACATCTATCTTCGTCTTTCTGGAAAACAGCATTAACTTTGTTTTATTTACATATAATATATTCTCATCCCATATCTATTTAACCAAATTTTCAAGGCACTCAAAAATGCTTTAGGAGAATAAAAGCAATCATGTGGTCAATTTGAAGTCTGGTTTGGCACTTTTCAATCTCAATCCTAAAAAAATGAGTTTCTTCATTAATGCATAACTATGGGCAAAACATGGATACACTACTAGACTCCAAAGACAAAGGAACAGTCCAAACAGTGAATTTCTAAGGTGATCCGGCTCTGAAGAATGGTGAAATGGGCTTACAAGGTTATGGCCAAGGTTTTTTTGGGATTCACACGGAATCATCTGCATTGATCACTTGCAAAAACGACATACAGTAGCTGGAGAGTATTATTGCAGTGATTGAGTGAAGAAATCAAGAATTGTCCTCATTTGACAAAGAAAAAATTCTCTCCTTATAAGTCAATGCCCAGGTGCACACCCCTGCAGTATCAAAGGCAAATATTATGGAATTAAAATTCAAAATATTAGAACATTCACCATACTCAACAGATTTGGTCCCCCAATCCCTTTTTTATTTCCAAACTGGAAACAATCACTTAGAAGAAAACGATTCACATCATACCAGGAGGTTATGGTCAACACAGGTGCCTATTTTGAGGACCTTCCAAAATTCTGCTTTTTGGATGGCTTAAAAATAATTGGAAAGATGTGGGGAAAAGTGTTTGGAGCTAAAAGGAGATTATGCTGAAAAATAAACAAAATCAACCCAAAATATTTCACTTTTTTATATTTTTCTAATGACATACTGAATGATGCAGTTATCAAAGCTTGACCCCCTTATAGAAATGTCAAAAAAATGATTTGTGGGCTATTGAAAACCACACCAATATAAGGACTTTGGAAAATCCATAATAGAATAATAAATGCAGAAACATTCATGTAGAGAGCCAACATACGAGGCGTGTTCATAAAGTAAGGCCCGTTTGGTCACAGGAAAAAATATACTCATATGAAACACATATTATTGGCACTTTTAGTTAGCTACAAACCTACTTCAATTATCTACATAATCGCCGTTCACTTCTAAGCATTTTTCGTACCGCTGCACCAGCTTCTTTAACCCCTCTGCATAGAAACTCGCCGCCTGAGGGTTGAACCAATCGACAACGCCATTCTTGAGTTCCTCTTCGGTTTCGAAACGTTGTCCACCGAACCACTGTTTCAAGTGCAAGAAGAGGAAGTAGTCGCTGGGTGTAAGGTCAGGACTGTACGGTGGGTGGTTTAAAGAGTTCCCAACGACCCAAAAACTCTCGTCCACTGGACATTCTTTGCTCTTTGTGGTGGTCGGTGAGCATTTTCGGTGCCCACCTTGCACGCAATGTATGGTATCCGAGGTTTTCCGTAACAATGTTGTAGACAGTAGTGCGTCCAAGCTGAGGAAATTGTTCAGCCAGGCCATTAATTGTCAATCGACGATCACATCGCAGTTTTTGTTCCACTTGCGAAACAATTTCATCGGTCAGAATACTGGGCCTACCACTTCGCTCTTCGTCATGGACATTTGTTCGTCCATTTTTAAAATCACAGTACCATTGTCTAGCCTTTCCTTCACTCATAACTGTAGGTTTATAAACTAGGCATAATTCCCGATGAATTGCAGCAGCCGACAATCCTTTTGCTTACAAGAATCGTATGACAGAACGCACTTCACAGCTGGCGGGATCAACGATTGTCGCGGGCATTGTTGTTTGCATGCACGGACAAGCAAACGACTTCTGAAACAAAACAAATGCTGCTATAGCTTCTCAATGAATCAGTAAATGGCGCTGCAGGAGCAAAACTGTGTTCTGAAGCGCCAATATTTAAATATAAGCAAACGGTACTTACTTTAAGAATACGCCTCGTATATTGGCTACAAGGTTTGATGCTTCAAGCCCAAATTTGTATCTTGAAAATGTCAAAGTCTACCAAGGGATGAGCATGAAGGAGAAATAAGGGTAAGATGTAGCAGCCAGGATAGACCCACTCCTCTGGGTCTTACATCATCTCCCCACTGTGGAATTTCCTTGGAAATTTATTCTGATAGATCACAGAAATGAAATTGCCAACTAACATCAAAAGAAGAAGGAGTATAATGCCAGAGTTACTTTTTGTGAAAATTGCATCTCGAGAGTGATGAATAAACATGTTTATTCTATACTTTCTATTCCTTAAAATCATTCATTTGGTAATGTGGTGAGTCAATGAAGTACTAAAACTGTAAACATTAGCAAAGTAATCAATATTAAATTTTTGGGAGCAATGAAGTGTTGCTATATTGTCACTTTAAGAAATATATTCTGGTGATTACAATTTTTTAAATAAGTGCATTTGGTATGCACCTTTCCCCGGAGAAGCTCACCACTTTAAGCATTTGACAATGCCAAAAGGCACCTCATCATATGTACCATATTTTGTGCATTTATTCATTATTAAATGGTATTATTCTTCTTGATGTTCACCCAGTACCCAAACAATTGAAAACATTTACTAATTTTAAAAAAATAATTTGTTCAGGCATTGATGGGTCAAGTAGATACTGGTCAATCACTCAATACTAAGCTTTGAAGAAATCTTTTTTGACTGGGATGAAGCCTATAAGATACCCCATAATTTGAAAGACACAGCTGACATTTGTCGATAATAAACGATTCAGTGCCATTTTTATTTGATTGTCAAGTACATGAACCAAGTTGATGCATTAAGGCAATTCTTAAACAGGAAGAAGATATCATTCAAGTTACAAAACTGCAGGTTCACGTCTCAGATATTGCCACATGTGTGCGTACCACTCTCATACCCTCCTTGACAATAAGCCAACCTAAGTGTTAAGAGAAAAACAAATAGGTAACAGGGAGTGTCAGGTTTCACTTGCTATTGCAACTGCCTGAGCTGAAAGTTGTGAGATGGGCAACTCTTAAAGGATATGGCCTGCCCAGGCAATTTCCATCTTGTTTCCCTGCAGTTGCACAAAATCTCTTGCATGAAAACGTAGCTTAATATATTCACAGAGGTGAGTTAAATTAAGGCAATAATTTACTCCACACTGATCAATATATGTGATAAATTTAAGTTTTCAGCTGTTCTTCCTCACAGTGTACTCACTCACACAGCACACACTCACACATGGTTCACAGGATGGCAACATGATGTTGGTCAGAGAAAAGGTTTAAAGAAGATATCTTCTACAAACACCTTAAACATTTGAACTCATGACAAATATTCTCCTTAAATGCAGTGTTAATTTCTAATTTAGTACTAACAACATTTCTCAATGAGACTTCTTTCAGTTGTTACTGCTACATCATAGGAATGTTCGCTCAGTTGTAGTTCATTTGATCGCTCATGTGGCACATGTTGTTTTAAAATCTGGAAAATTAATTAAAAGATAAATTTGGATAAAACAACAGACAATAGTATTGTAAAACAGAATTATCAAAACATTGGTCTCCTGGAAGCAACCACACTGTACCAATATCCCGCCATATGGTGAACAAATATTCATTCACATTGAAATAGATATAAAGAAAAGGGATAGGAATACATGCAAAGGATTAACACAGGTGGGGAAGGCGGAATCGAGCAGATCACAAGTGTAAAAATATTTCCTTGACTGGGATTTGAACATTGGACACAACACTGGATCTTTCGAGTCGCCAGGCCGATGCTCTAACCTCTGCTATGTTCATCCTTTATATGTGTTCCTATCCCTTTTCTTTATATCTATTTCCATGGGAATGTAGAAACAAGGCCTGTTCAAAAAGTATTGGACCTTCTGTCCTTCCATTGTGCTCGGCGGTTTTTATCAAGTTACAAAATGAGAGAAAAACTTGAGCAGCGTTATTGCATTAAATTTTGCCAAAAGCTTGGCAATTTGCAAGTGGAAACAATTTGCAAGACTCAACACGCTTTAGGGGAGTCTGCCATGAGCAGTACTCGAGTGAAAGAGTGGGTCAAACGCCAGTGGAAAATGAATCGCGTTCAAGCAGGCCATCGACCAGCCGGAATGAGACTGTTATTGAACAAGTGCAAACTTTAGTCACCACTGACCATCATCTTAAATAAAGAATACTATCTTGAGGTTCTTCATTGCCGATGTGATGCTGTGTGGCAGCAACAAACAATATAAGAACACATAAAAAGAACACTCACACGATATTTCTTGATAACTTTGATGGAATTCAGCTCCATCTTCACCAGAAGGTGCAGTAGAACTGCCTGCTGGTATAAGGGAGGTGAGGTATGCGAGAGAGAGAGAATATGGGGGAAGGAGAGAATGGGTGGCAAGGGAGGGGTGAAAGAAAGGTTTGGGGAAAGGGAGAAGGGAGGCCAAAGGGGAGTGGAGATACGATAGGAGTGAGAGGGAAGATGTGAATCTAATTCACAAATGGAAAAGAAAACAATTCGTTTAACCACATATCAGTTGCCATAAATTTCACCAGAAATCTAAGATGGCAACACTTCTGGGCGATGCAACCCACCACTCCTCAATCCCCACTCTCACACACAGTGCCCAGACTAAGTTCCGGCCACCTTCCCACCTAGAACCAAAACCTCTCCCACCGAGTCACCCATTCAAAATCTTTATTAATCTTCTCCTGTCTAAAATATGTAGTCCTTCTTTCCTTAACTCAATGAACACAAAACCTAACCCCTCCCCTGCAGAATGAGCTGAGTTAAAAAAACTGATAAAAAATCCCAACCTGGTCATCACTTCCACCGACAAAGGTTCAACAGTGGTAGTCCTAAACACAGTTGATTATCTAAAAGAAGCTAACAAATTACTTGCAGACACTTCTTTCTACAAACATATTCCAGCTGACCCCGCATTCCAAGATGAAATAATCGTTTTCCTCCGCGAGAACGGGCCTAATGAAAACCTATATCCTTCCCAAGATCCACAAACCTAACAACCCAGGCCGCCTTATAGTCTCCTCCCACAACTCCCTGAGTGAAAGGATACCTACCCTCATCAATTAGTAAATCCAACCTTCAGTTCACTGGTTACCTTCCTATGTCAAAGATACCGACCACTTCCTCAAATTGCTCCACTCAACTTCCCTCCCTCCTGACACCAAGATCACTATGGCCACAATCAATGTCACTTCCTGAAATAATGGAGGTGTATAAACACCTCCATCCTGCACCAAGAAGGCCTGGCTTCCCTGCGTCACTTCCTCTTCAAAAGCTCTAGCCCAAATCCCCAGCAATAACTTTCTCATTAACCTGTCTAATTTCATCCTCAACCATAACTCTTTTTCTTTTAACAACTTTTACTTCCAAATTAATGGCTGTACCATGGGAAGTAGATTCAGCCCCTCATATGCTAACCTCCACCTCGGTGTCCTGGAAGAGAAGTTCCTTTCCAGTTATCCTCTGAAACCCCGCATGTGGCTCCATTATATTGATGGCATTTTTCTACTCTGGCCATATAACATAGACTCCCTCAATTCTTTCATCTCCCAACTCAATGATTCCTCATCTCTTTCTTTCACTTCCAACATCTCATCATCACAGATCACTTTAATTGATGTTAATATTTCCCTAACTAACAACAAATTTCTAACCTCCATACATACTAAACCTACTAACAAACAACAATACCTTCATTTTTACTGCTGCCACCCCTACCACACCAAATGCTCCCTCCCTTACTCCCTCTCTATCCGCGGGCACTGCATTTGCAACCATCCTGAATCCCTTCAACAAATACCTCAACAACCTTCACCATTCCCTCCTCCAACGGGATTACCCAGATTCTCTCCTTCACAAAAAAATCCTAAAACAATCCTACACCCCCAATCCTCCCTCAACCACAGACTCCCACCCTCTCTCAATATGCACCACCTCCTTCCCTGGCATCCAGTCCCTTAAATTCATCCTCAAAGACCTGTACCCCATCCTCAAAAATCACAACGTTTCGTCCAACCTTCTTCCTAAATGCCCATCTGTTACCTTCAAACGGCTCACCAACCTATCAGATCTCCTCAAATCCACCAAGTCTCTTTCCAAATCCCCTCCCACCCCCAGAATCACACCCACTCCGTGCTTGCGAGCAAGATGCAAAACTTGTCCTATTTTCACCACTCCACCCCTCTCCATCCCACCTTTTAACTCTCTCCCGCCCTTCCCCCACTCCTCATGCACATCTCAGAAGTTATCTATCTTCTGACTTGCAAACTCTGCCCGGCATTTTATATAGGCCAGTGCTGTACACCCCTGAACCTCAGGGTGAACAATCATCGCGCCTCATGTAATCCATCTTCCCTGTCCGCGGGTCTTCCCATCCCAAAACATGCCTCCCACCATAACACCCCCTTCAACCACTGTTACAATGTTCCTGTTCTAGCATTCCTTCCCCCATCCATCAATTAAAAACAATGGAATTGGCATTTATATGACTGTGTAAAGCCTATCAACATCCGGGTCTCAATGTCGTTCACTAAACGGGTGGGGGGGGCTGGGGTGGATGGAGGTGGATTTGTTTCTTGCGAGGTGGTGGGACAATTTATTCATCCGCATACATTTTGTCACCCTTGTCCTAGGTTTTGACTTGTCGAGTCCTCATGATGACTTGGTGAGTTGATGCCTTGGTCATGGGTGTTGTGGCATCTGTGGATGAATTGTTAGTTTTCTGTGTCGCTTGTTACTATTTCCGCATCCTCCTTATTCCATCTCCGCTCCCCTCTGGCCTCCCTTTCCCCCTCCATAACCTCCTCCTTCACCCCTCTCCCACCACCTGTCCTCCGCTCCGCTTTCTCCCCCTCCACATACCCCTCCTTCGCCCCTCCCCCACTACCTGTTTTTCCCCTCTCCCTCGTCCCCTACTCTCTCTGCACCACGTACCCTTTTCCTCAGTCATATATTATCTTCCGAAGAAGACGGAGTTCAAGTCCGTCGAAATTATCAAGATATTATTGTGAGTGTTCTTTTTATGTGTTCTCGTGCTGTGTGTTGTCTAAGTTTTTTATTCAACACTTCCGCGTTACTTCAAAGAAATCATCTATATATATATATATATATATTTTTTTTTAGGTAATCTACCGGTTAAGGTAGGTTTTTGGATGGACCCAACTATCAAATAAACATTTTGTGACTCCCCACCTAGCAAACTAATCTATATCAGGTCCCTCTTCATCTCGGTGTACTTCTTTCCTCCCTTCATCTCGTCCAACATCCCTATCCTGTTCCTACCCTTACCTCGCTTGCCCAACATTCTTCCCTCTATTACCCTCTTCAACATTCCACTACCGCTCAATACGCCCTTCATCCATTTTTCCTGCCTCCATAGGATTTCTCTCAACAAACCCCTCTCCTCCCCCACCATTTCTAGTACTTCCTCATTTGTTTTCCTTTCGGTCCATTTCACCTTTTCCATTCTTCTCCACACCTACATTTCAAAAGCCTCCAATCTACGTCTATCCTCCTGCTTCAGCGACCACGTTTCCGCGCCGTACATAGCTACACTCCATATCAGAGTTTTTACGAGTCTTGTCTTACTATATATATATATATATATATGTATATATATATATATATATATATATATATATATATATATATATATATATATATATATATATATATATATATATAAAACTTAGACAGTAACACACAGCACGAGAACATATAAAAAGAACACTCACAATAATATCTTGATAATTTCGACGGTGTGTTACTGTCTAAGTTTTTTATTCAACACTTCCGTGTTACTTCGAAGAAATCATATATATATATATATGTGTGTGTGTGTGTCTGAGTATTGAATAACCTTAAGCCCATTCCTTCGGGTCCATGAGCAGTTTTGTGTGTGTTGACAAATGGCTGGTGTAAGTCATTGCAGGTCCTTGTATAGTGGCTATGGTAATGGTGGTTGGACTTGTACTGAGAAATATTACCCTTTCATACAAGATGACATTAAATATAAATACGCAAGGTACTGGTAATATAACAAGTCTTTTGAAGGGAGGTTTACATGGTGTATCACAAGGAACATTGCTCATAATACATTTAATGCTCTTCTGGATTTTGAAGATTATGCTCACATGGGGAGAGGAACCCCAGAAGAGGATACTAAAAGTAACATGAGAATAAAATTCACCTTATTAAATGGATATAAGGGCCTCTAAATTTACAGAATATCCAATATTTCTAATGAGGAAGCATAGGGAACTTAACTTTCTATGCAATTTGAAAATGTGTCCCTCCCAAGATATGTTTCTATGCAGGACAACTCCCATGAATTGAATACTGACATTTTGGTAAATGTTTACACCTCCTACATCTACCGAGATGACAGTGACTTAGTTTTTATTAGTGAAATAAATCAGGCTGGACTTGTTTAAATTGGGTTTTAGGAAATTAAGAAGACACCATTCATTGAAAATCTGAACTACTTCAGCTGCTCTTATGTCAAACTGTCCACTGAGTAGGCTGGCACATAATATTTTTATTGTCAGGACACAGTAATGGGTCTATTCCTTAATGGACATAAGCTTATCAGGTGGATCATTAATATAAATTTAAAATAAAATAGGACCAAGTACAAAATCCTGGGGAACACCCAGTGTGACTTATCTACCAGGAGAAACAAATTTGGAGCCATTTCTTGAGAGCTTCACATGCTGATGCCATTCACTTAGATATGATTCAACCCATCCATTTGTAGGATGTGCCTCTTATGCCATAACATTTTAGTTTAGACAAGAGTAGCTGATGATTGACGCAGTCAAAAGCTTTAGTGAAATAAAAAAATAAGCCTAAAATTTCAGTTCTATTATTCAATCCTAAAGGTATTTGATTCACGATGTTATATGTGGCTGTTGTAGTGGACTTTGTTTTTCTAAATTCATGTTGAGATGTGGAGGATAGGTTATATGTTTCAAGATATGGTACTAGAGGAGGATAGAAAACTATTTCAAATATTTTCCCTAACTAGTTCAATGGGAATATTGGAGTATATGGATCCATGGTCATTTTGCAACCTTTTCCTTTGTATATTGGCACTATTTTGGCTGATTTAAGAGGGCTAGGAAAAATTCTAATTTTTAGGGATTCATTAATTCACAAGAATAACAGCTAATGTTTCATTGTATTAATTGACCTTTTTATGACTATCCCTGGGATGTCTCTAATCCAGGACTAAATTTGCCCTAAAATTTGTCTAAAATTGTTAGGGAATTTATTGATAATGTTGGTCAGTTCCATGGCTGAACAGGGGAATGGATATAATGAATGGCATGTATTAGGAATATGAGAATAATTCGCTGAATTGACTGAAACTGTGGCATTTTGATGGGATAGGTAGAAATCATTCAGAATGGAGGCCATTTTAGAGTAATCTTTAACAGAATTTCCCGCGGAGTCATGCAGTTGAAGATGTTGTTGTAAATTATGTGTACCCTTAGATTGATTAATAATATTCCAGATGTCTCTAGATTTATTTTCTGCATTGGCAAGTCTATGGTTGTTGAAAGATTTTTTTATTACACTGTAAGGTTTGGCGATAACTTTTCTTGAGTACAGAATATTCCTGATGGTCAGCTGGATTTTAGTTGCTTTTGTAATACACAGCTGCATCTTTCATTTTCTTTGAAAACCAACAAATTCCATCAAAGACCCACTAACTTTTGTATTTAACAAATGATATTTTGTTTTTTTTATGCCTCAGGACAAGTGGAAAACAGATTTCAAAGTAATGTTAGATAGGTGGAATAGAAATATTCAACGCTTTTGTTAAAGGACTTCAAGGAAAAGAGATTGGACCACTCATGGAATTCAATAAGTCACAAATGGTGATCATATTCTGATCAGAGAAATACCTTCTGTAGTATTTTTTACTTTTGTTGGATGTGGACACAGCAATTGTGGAAGGAAGTAGTGGGTTGTGATCTGATAGGTGGGCATTAATGGTATTTGTTTGCACAAGTTCAAGGGCAACATTAGTCAATACATTATCTTAAATGGTTTGAGAACCAGCACTCAATTTAGTAGGTTCACTGTTGGTACCACAGATGTTCAATGACATTAGTAAATCCATGAATTCCTTTTTAGCTTTAGAATCGTCCATAAAATTACAATTTAAGTCACCTCTAATTTTTATGCAAGAGTCATGGATTGACCTATGGATTATTTCTGAGAGCTTCGTTAGTTTAGTCAGGAAAACACAAAAATCACTCTTAGGTGAACGATAAATAAACAGTACATAAAAAACAGTAATATCAATTTTGAAGCAGCTAACATGGGATTCAAATGATTGTTCTTCATTGAGAAATTCATACAAGAAACCAATTTGAATTGGGAAAAACATTCAGAAAGTAAAGTCAAACAACACCATTTCTGTGCACTGATCGGTAAAAAGCATTAGCAATAACATATCCAGGCACATGATGAGTGTCAAGTTCACTTGCATTTAACCAATGTTCATTGACACATCACATGGGGTTTGTACTCATTTACTAGAACCTCAAGGTCCAGCAATTTATTGCATATGCACTGAATGTTATGCGCACGAATGTCGAATAACAGGTTATTCTTCCGGTGTTGGTAGCAGGCATGGCATCAAAAAAGAAAAATTACCCACAAACACATCTTTTTGCCAAAAAGAAGGGTTACCGAGGGTTTTGTAAAAATCTTGACACATGGATACCTGAAATGATGTATAGTTTCCACACGTTACCTTAAGTTATTCAATCTCTAATTCAATGGAAGTATCAATCTCCAAGATTTCATCTTTCACATAGTTTACCAAATTGTTAACTGTTGAATCGGGTGTGAAGTTCCACACATGGAGATGAGAATGACAAGGAATCTTTGAAAGAGAGCATTCTTATGTAGATGTTCTTATGATCAGCGATTTACGGCATCTATGTTTGTGGTTCTTTGTAACAAATCCATCTTCCCCCTCTGCAGAAATTTCTTCTACAACACTTTTATCACATTTCATGTCAGACATACGAGGTAGCACGGTAGTGATTGAGGGAGTAACACACAGTTCTTGAGATCGGCACATTGTTCGTTCAAGTCACTGCTAAGTTTAGACTAATTGGAAGTCAATTTATCAGGAGCAAAAGTCATTGAAGTCATTGGAACATGAACTTTATTTTGAAAGACTTCTTAAAAAATAAGCATTTTTTTAAAGCCTACATATATGTCAAAAACTACGAATTTCAACCAGAGAGTTGGTTTCATAGGCGAGGGTTTTCACTTGGTAACAAACCTCACATCATCTTCTGAGCACACATTTAAGGAGTGTTTAAGGAGACCCTTTCCTAATCTTGAGTTCTTCCAGAAACTACAGGTCCTGCTGAAAGGACCTATCTTTGTTCTTACCAGAGGGCATGTAGATTTGATTTATTGGTAAGATTTACCTCAACCAAGTGGGACAACATTGAAAAACATATCTCCTGAATTTGAACTAAGGGTCATCCAGTCAAAAGCTCTATCCTCAGGAGTACCATACAACTACACTCATATAAAGTCGATAAAAAACAAATAAATTATACTCATTTTACACAGTCCTCTCATCACTGGTATTGGATGGAGTTAATGCAGGTTCACTCTCCATGCAGTGTTTTATAAAGGCTAATTCTTCTAAAAAACAGAGCAACTGATTTTGCTGTGGCATCCACAGCATTCATACCTGAGTGATCATGCTACACAGTATCTGTTCAAATGGTCCCCCCTTCCCCTCCACTCACAAACTTCTCTTTGGAGACATATTTACGAGGTAGAAGCCTCATCATGTAGAGCAGCCACTCTGGCCCTAGGTCCATGCAAGTTCTCAATGTGATCAAGTTCAATGATTGGATAAAATACTGAGTGGCTATAAACTTTGAAAATTCAGGTCAGGTATAATCCAGTTATTATTAGATTGGTGAAAAAGTTCTCAAATTGGTTCCTTTTTTAGATCTGGAAGTCCCTTAAAATGACCTCTGCAGAGAGTCATTATGCATACAAAGGGCAAGGGCAGCTATTCTATTCTCCACCTTGTGTTGGGAACCCCCCTCAGCTCATTATACGTGGGACTTGCAAAATAACCCATGAAGAGAAACACAGGTGGGACTGGATGTGGAGCCATAAAGACCTCTAAGAAGGCATGCTCAAATTTGGCTGTCTAAAGGCAGGTTTTGACTGATCATTGTAGAAAGAAGAGTTGCCTAATTGTAATAAAGCAAAAGGGAACGTACTACGGCCGAATGAATGCAATGAATACAAATTACCCAAAGCCGTACTCTTGGGGGCACTAGTTAGGGGACACGTCTTCGCAGTCTTCGACAGTAACGCATCCTCTATAGAAGCATTCCAACAACAACTCAACAATCAATACCCCTCAATCAAGTTCACAGTCGAATCTGAAACAGATAGGTCCCTCCCCTTTCTTGATCTTAAAATAACCAGAACCCCTTCCAATCACCTCTCATTCAACATCTACAGGAAAGAAACTCACGCCAACAATTACATACACGAATCTTCGTTCGATCATACAACACACAAATTCGCCGCCTTCCACTCCCTAGTACATAGGCTCCTCAACGTACCTCTGTCCAAAGCGAATTTCCAAACAGAATTAAAACACATAAAACACACTGCTGTCGTGAACGGCTACTCTGAACAGCTCATTGATAACATCTTAAAAAAACACAGGAACAAAAAACATCTCCAAAATAACACTAAACTGAATAAACTAGATGACAAGAAATTCGTCAAACTACCTCACCACCCACAACTAACAAAAGGCCTACCTGCTATCTTCAAAAAAATTAAATACACACCCACGTTTGTCAGTCAAACCAAACTGAAACACCTTTTCAAAAATCCTAAAGATCCTATTGAGACCTTAGACAAATCCGGAATCTACCAAATCTCCTGCCCACATTGTGATCTTTCTTATATCGGACAAACACGCAGAAACATTCGCACACGCTTCAAAGAACACACTGCTTGTTACAGGCTGGGAAACATTAACAAATCGTCAGTCGCCCAACACATGCACGATAACTCACACAACATCACAATTGAAGACCTACAGCTAATAAAATATGTGCCCAATCATTTACTCGACTGTTATGAAAGTCTTTACATACAAAAATCGGAAGGAAAACTCATAAACAGTGACAACGGTCCGATATCTTCGTCTCTTTTTTCCCTTTCCCTTCCTGAGTCATGACCTTCCCTTCACCTACGGTCATAAATGGCCCAGTCTAACCCACTCAATTCCCCCCCAACCCCCGCCCCGAGCCTCAAATCACCCATACATTGTATCTAACCTTGCACCCATACATTGTATCCCCCTTCCCATTCTTTCCCAATTATATCACCAACCCTTCCCCTCCCTCTCTCCTCCCCGGTTTCCCCCCCCCTTCTCATCGTTACTTATATCTCGGCTCCGACGAATTTTCATTATTCTTCTCTGAAGAGGCCTGCTTGGCAGGCGAAACACCTGGTGTCAGGTTTTTCGGCACTATTTTTTCCCCACGTACACTGCATCACAGTGTACTTCCCCTTACCGTATTCCTAGTCTGTGTGAAGGGTCCCTGCCGTTGGGTTAAATTCCCCGTAAACCCTGAGTGCGTGTGTGTTTGCGACTTGCGACGGTCAATTTGTACTGCATATACCGGAGTGAAGGAGTGCGTGTGGTTTTGTTTGCCTTGTCTGAGTGTGTGGTCCCTGGCGAGGGGTTTTTCCCCCGTAAACCCTGAGTGCGTGTGTGTTTGCGACTTGCGACGGTCAATTTGTACTGCATATACCGGAGTGAAGGAGTGCGTGTGGTTTTGTTTGCCTTGTCTGAGTGTGTGGTCCCTGGCGAGGGGTTTTTCCCCCGTAAACCCTGAGTGCATGTGTGTTTGCGACTTGCGACGGTCAATTTGTACTGCATATACCGGAGTGAAGGAGTGCGTGTGGTTGTGTTTGCCTTGTCTGAGTGTGTGGTCCCTGGCGAGGGGTTTTTTCCCCCGTAAACCCTGAGTGCGTGTGTGTTTGTGACTTGCAACGGTCAATTTGCACTGCAAATACCGGAGTGAGAGAGTGTGTGCAGTTTTGTTATCCTTATTCTTTGCACCCTCCCCCGTGTCCCCTAACTAGTGCCCCCAAGAGTACGGCTTTGGGTAATTTGTATTCATTGCCTAATTGTAAATTGACAGAGTAATTTTGAGTACACATTAAATTTTGTAAAGATGATGCTCTTAACATGATGCTATCTATATTGGAGAGACAGGGCAGGCCATTGAGACCAGATTAGAGGAACACCAAAGACACAAGATGCACCCACTTGGAATTTTCACTTCTTTTTCATAACATGCGATGATGATGTGATGATTTTGATGTGGCACCACTATTTGGTCAGTGACACTTGACTTCCATTATAATTTATTGAAGATAGTCCTCAACATAAGAATGCAGTTTTAAAAGAGTAATCAGCTGGTGATAAATTAATATCCCTGCGAAAGCATTTGTCTTAATGGATCATTTTGATGGAAGTGAATGATTAGGGATTTTCATTCCTTTATTACACTTACAGATGCAGTCATTATAAACATGTAAAATGTTCGTAAATATTAATGCATATAATTGAGGATGCAAGAGTAGTATTTCAATAGGAAAAAACTCCTTCACAGAGCCTCACACTCACCAACAGACCAGGGGCTTGGAAGTCCAGGGAACTCTACCATGAAAAACAAGGTGTATCACAATGTAGCCAATCTTCCACATCAATCCAAGAACCCACAAAGGAATATGGGATCACTATAGAGCAATGTGCATATACTAAAACTATGCTAAGGGATGCTTTGATGATATTTTCAGAATATCTACGAGGTTCTTTGAGTTGTGGGCTAAAACCCCTTAACCAGCTCACATTTTCAAAGTTGTACTTTCAGGAAAAAACCACTAAGCTTTTTACACTTGCCATACTAATTGTTTTTAGAGCACTCCAATTACTCTTTTGGGGGAGCCCTGATAACCTAGCCACGCAACTCCATGCATGTTCCTCCCTAAAACTTCCCACAACTCATGACACACTTGCCTCACACAAGCTTTTCTTCCCCTATTTATCCCTCAGTGAACACAGCAAGGGGAATTCATATTCCACATCTTCCATACCATTGTTTTGTGGAAGCACCCAAGGAGGGAAAAATAGACTCTAGAATGCTGTTTGGTAGGATTAATGAACTAAGTACTGTTTTCAAATCTTTCAAAAACCATGTTGGTTTCCATAACTTCAGGCCTATAAAACTGAGAAAATCTGATCAGGTTGATTATTTGGAAAATCAACAGCAGATAAATTTCTCTTGGGAGCACTCATAGAAAAGCATTTTCTTAAATTGGCACTTCGCAATTCTTACAAGGAAAAAGCCAATGATTGATTCTTGTCACTAAATTGAACAGGAAAAAGAAAGACAACATTCCAGTTTCATTCGCTTAGCTTCAATCAAAGAAACTTTCATATAAAGGACTGAGAAATAGGGAAGTAAGTATGAGAATTGGATAGGGAGGTAAAGTGATTAGAGAAATGAAAAGGGGGAAGACACCGTGGGTACTGCATTGTGCCAAAATTAGAAATCCAAAGGTGTAGCAGTAGAAATGAAAGGAGAGAGGACTGTGAACTGGTAGGGTATCATGTCCTTTTAATTTTGAAATAACTCATTAGAAGTAGCAGTCCATCAATTGTGTGAACTAAGTAAAATCATAATGCCTTCCACTCTTTCCTGAAATGCAACCTCTCATTAGCAACAAAGCATTCAAAGGATGCCTATATTCTACTGAAAATGTACATTAATCTTCATAAAATAGTACATATTTATGACCTTATTTTAAAAGGTTTCCTTAGAGACTATGCCATATAACACAAATTTAAGAGGGTAGCT
Organism: Hetaerina titia; assembly: GCA_037158775.1. NCBI lineage: Eukaryota > Metazoa > Arthropoda > Insecta > Odonata > Calopterygidae > Hetaerina > Hetaerina titia. Next base: position 3,860,439 of record CM073776.1, on the reverse strand, counting down.
TGAAAGGTTCTCAGAATCACCACCACAGTCAGAACTAGTGCAACAAGTCACCCGTGTAGTAATAGGTAATCCTTTATGAGTAAACATGTAACACATCAGTGCTCTGGGAAGAGCTCTGTGGTGCGGATGCCTCTTTGTTGTTGTCCCATGTAGTTATTTGTGAAATGGAGGACATTGAGATTTGAGCAGTAATTAAATACTTTGCAAAGAAACATATGAAGGCAAAGAAAATGTATCTCTTGAGGACTCTCCTTTTTATATTCAGCTGTTGCCAAGTGAACAAATATCTTTAAGTTTGGTTGTGACAGCTTAGATGGTGATCCGCATAGTGGTCAGTCAAAATGTGCCACTGCTCCAGAAATTATTGCAAAAGTGCATAAAGTGGTCATGGAGGATCGCCCAATGAAAGGTAGAAATCGCTGAAGCTGTAGGGATATCATGTGAATAGGCATATCACATTTTAGCAGTGGAATTGGTTACTAGAAAATTATCTGCTAGAAGAGTGCTGCGACTCTTGATCAGAAAGGTGATGGCTTCAGTTTTCTGGGATACGACAGAGATTCCGCAGATAGATATCTTCCCACTGGTCAAACAATTACTGGACAATACCACCCACAAGTATCGTTGCTGTGGCAGAAATACGTGAATGTGACATGAATTGTTGCCATGTCAACATTATTTGCCTGATTTGTCTCCATCAGATTTCTATCTCTTCCCCAAGTTCAAAATTGTCCTCAGTGGATGGAGATTCTCTTCAAACAAAGAACTAACAGCCGAAGTAGACAAAGTACGTATTTTGCAGACCTAAAGGTATCTAATTTCCGAGGTGTGATCAAAACATTGGAACATTGCTGGACCAAGGCATTAGTGTACAGAAAGACTACATTTAAAAATATAAATAGTTTCACGGAGGCAAGTCATTTATTTCTATTCCATTCTGAGAACTTTTCAAATAACCTTTGTAGTTGATGTGCTTAGGTTTTTCTTGTCAATGTGTATGCTGCTTGCATATTTCATAAGTAATGAGAATTTTGAAGAGATTATCAAAGCTGTAGGTACTTTGAGATTCAAAATGCCTGTGAGCCCACACTTGATAGTGATTCATGGCAACCAGCTGAGTCATGCTCATTCAAGGAAACCATTGAAAGATATCGAGATAGAAGAGATGAAGAGGTAAGTAAAGGCAGAGGGTATCAAAAAACAAGAATATTGGAAAAATAAACCATGGCATATTCAAAATATTTGGTTTGTGAAGTTGTCTTCCCAAGAAGCCAACTGAGAAGCAGTTTCTCACCTTACGGACTAATTTCTCAAGTATGAAATGAATTCCTCCAGCTACAGTGGCAGTGGATTCCATGAACAAAGATTTCTTCTGAAATGCGAATTCAAGTCCTTTCTTTCTGGTTATCACCCGGTCATCCTGTAAATATTTAAATTCACTTTCTCATGGTATATCTTTTCTGAGTACCGCATTTTTTTCTTTCATAAAGATAAAAATATTTAAATCTTCAATTTTCTTCATGGAGAAAAAAGGTTCTTGCAGAAATCCACCACAATGTTTATAGTGGAATGAAAAAGAAATATAAATGATTTAAGAAATTTTACAGAGCACAAAAATCCTATCAACATAAGAATACTTGCTATTTAAAAAAAAATATTTATGAATATGTATCAACTGTTCAAAGCGAATACATATATAACAAATATTGAGTAGTTTCAATTTATTGGCAGTATTTGAAGAAAAATAGGCACAGTAGCATTGGCCATACCTAATATTTGTCAGAGGCTATTGGTGTAGATATGGGCAAGAGGGCAGAGGGAAGAAATTGACTCCCAACCCCCAAAATGTTACTCCAAATATTTCTCCAACATGGGTCGTAATATGGTACAGTACAATGTAGTTTTCACATGTCATACCACAAAAATTATCATACGTTAATTTTCTAGCATATTTAGAAGATTTTACCATACTATACAGGTGCCAAAAAATATTGTATGGTAAATGTGGTTCCATTATCCCATGCCTTGTTATCTTAGAGAAATATCCTAGCATATGTATTAGCAATGCATCTAATGCATAGACTAATAAGTACATAGAGCTATGCAACCTGTGTCTTACACACACATAATTTTTCAGAAGTTCTGCATTTGAAGGTCTTATTTTCTTAAAGTATACTTTTGAAATGTTTTTTAAATAAAATTAACTCAAGATATCATATTTGGGTTTGAAAGCATTTCCATTGAACAATGAGTTCTTATTAAATAAAGAGGTAGAAAGAAGCATAGACAACATAGAGCAAGCAACGGAGAAAATATTACTCGTAGAGATTAAAACAGAACCAACGAATTTGGTCATTGTCCAGGTATACATGCCACCGAGCAACCACAAGGAGGAAGAAGTCGATAGGATGTACGATGAGTTAGAGGATATAATCGCGTGTGTTCCTGCACGGAAACATTTGATAGTGATGGGGGATTCGATTGCGACGGTAGGCGAAGGAAGAGAGGGTGGTGAGGTGGGGGACTATGGGTTAGGCACGAGGAATGAACCCGGGGAGAAAGCGATTGAATTCTGCAAGAGACAGGGGTTAGTCATCACCAACACAAGGTTTAGACACCACAAAAGGCGTAGGTTTTCATGGAAAATGCCAGGTGACTCAGAAAGGTATAGGTTAGATTATATTCTGGTTAGGCACAGGTTAAGGATTAGTGTGATATATTCCCACAGTTTCCCAGGAGTAGACGCGGACCACAATTTAGTTGTTATGAAATAGAACGTCCATTTTAAAAAGATAAGGCAGGGGCAGCGGTTTAAGAGATGGAATGTGGAAGCATTAAATGGATTAACAAGAAAGGAGTATCAGCAGGCTGTAGAGAAAATCATGGATGATAGTAAAGAGCTGAGTACTATTGAAGAAAAATGGTGATATATCAAGAAAGTGATATCAAAAGCCGCAGAAGAAACTATTGGAACCATTAACGGGAAAAGGATAAGGAAACCATGGGTCACAGATGAAATGATTTCAAATATGGATGAGAAAAGAAGATGGAAGAATGTAAACACAGGGTTAGGCAAAATGAAGTACAAAGGGTTAAACAACGAATTGAGACGGGCCACAAATAAAGCAAAAGAAAAATGGTGGAAAACACAATGCGAGGATATGGAAAGTTTACAGAGGAAGGGTGAAATTGGTGCGCTATACAGCAAGGTTAAGTTATTATTGGGAAGTAAGAAGGCAAAATCTGTGCTAACAGTTAATGATAAGTAGGGTAAGATAATAGTTGAACCAGGAAAAATCCAAGAGAGATGGAAGGAATATATAGAAACACTGTATAGCAAAGAACTTAGGCCAACAAGGTTAGACATAGAAAAGGAACATGACGTAGAAGAAGATAGCTTAGGTCCAGGCATACTCGATGATGAAATAGAAAAGGCATTAAAGGAGATGAAAGCAAATAAGGCCATGGGGGTGGACAACATACCTGTAGAACTGTTGAAATGTTTAGGAAAATGTGGGAAGAAGACTCTATTTGAACTGATTCGAGTATCTATGAGGAAGGAATCTGGCCAGAAGATTTTGTGAAATCAATGCTAGTTCCTATTACGAAAAAGTTAAGGAATACATCATGTGAGAATACAGAACAATAAGTTTGATATCCCAAGCAGCTAAAGTTATTCTCAAGATCATCAACAAAAGGATAGAGAGTAAGGCAAATCATTACTTAGGGGATGATCAGTTTGGGTTTAGAAAGGGGAGAGGTACGCGCGATGCCATTGCAGTAATGAGATCCCTAATCGAGAGGAATATAGAATACAATCAGGACATATTTGCCTGTTTCGTAGATTTTGAAAAAGTGTTTCATAGAGTGAATTGGGAATGTTTAATGCGTGTATTGAAGAAAATAGGAATGGATTAGAGGGACAGGAGACTGTTCCCTAACCTGTACATGTCTCAGACACCTCATGTGGGAGTGGGGAACAGAGAGCCCAGATGGACAGTGTTTGGAAGAGGGGTAAGGCAGGGTTGATCATTATCACCGGTGCTGTTCTACGTATATGTGGGAGAAATGATTTAAAAGGCATGGGAAGAACTGGAGGTAGGAATGAAAGTAGGAGGGGAATTCATAAAATTGGTTAGGTTTGCTGATGACCAAAGCTTTAGTTTATCAGTCAGCCAAGGGGTTGCAAGCATTGCTGAGTGAATTGGAAATTCAGTGCAATAGATGTGGGATGAGAATTAATGTTAATAAAACAAAGGTTATGTGATTTTTCAGAAAGATAAAAGCCTAAACTAAACATTAAAATAGGCAGGGAAAAAATAGAGCAGGTAGAACAGTTTGCATATCTTGGAAGTGTTTTTGACGAATACGGTCAAAGTAGTATGGACGTAAGGAGAAGAAGCAAGGAGGCTTTCTCAAGGAGGAGGAAGTTGATGATTGGGACGTTGAGTAGGGAGGTTAAGAAAAGACTCATCAACACTTTGATATGGAACGTAGTTATGTACGGCACAGAAACGTGGTTGCTGAAGCAGGAGAATAGATGTAGATTGGAGGCTTTTGAAAAGTGGATGTGGAGAAGAAAGGAGAATGTGAAATGCACCGTAATAAAAACAAATGAGGAAGTACTAGGGATGGTAGGTGAGGAGAGAATCCTATGGAGGCAGGAAAATGGATGAAAGGCATATTGAGAGGTAGTGGGATGTTGAAGATGGTACTAGGGGGAGAATGTTAGGCAAACGACGAAAGGGCAGGAACAGGATTGGTGTTGGACGGGATGAAGGGAGGAAGGAAGGACACAGAGATGAAGCAGGACCTGATGTAGATTATGTTGCTCCATCAGGGTTTCTTTGGAGTTACAAAATATTTATTTGGTAGTAGTGTCCATCCAAAATCTACGTTAACCGGTAGATTACCTAATAAAATGAGATCTAGAAATATTCCTTATACACTGTATAAATATAGCATATATGGTATAGCAATGCAAATTAAATTTTAACTAAGTTGAGCATTGCTAAGTAATCATCATGTTTAATGTACCACAGAGAATATACTGAGTCCACATAGATATACGACTATGCATGATTCCACAAAAATAAATTAAAATAAATGAGGAAACTAAGTGTTATTGGGAAGAACCATGATTGCATCAGCATGACTTCCTTCAGACCTTATCTCAATTCATCTCATTTTTATTTAAATCCAGAAAAAGATCCTGCCTGAGTAATTGGCAGTGCATGCACAACCTCTGCCGATTTCCTTAATTTTGTGTCAGAACTATTTAGCCACCACTTAAATATATCTTCTTTCTGCCTACTTGAGGTATATTGTCTAAAACCCTCAATCTTTCAACATCATAAAAAAAATATAATTGGTATTCTACTGGTTAAGGTAGGTTTTGGATGGACAAGGCTACACAATGTTACAACAATAATTCCTTTGCCTCTCCTAACAAACAAAACCAAACATCCAAAACTACATTAAGCACTTTTCAATACTACATACTTCCTTCCTGAATCTATGCTGTTTCTGGGAATTGCCATCGCATAGTTTAGTTGATGGGTTCCCGGTCAAGGGGAATGATTTTTATGCTCTGAAATTGTTGCAACAAAATGCATGTTAGCGGATGACTCCGTTAAAAGTTACTGTTGCGGCACCACCCGCAGTTTCTTTAAAATCAACTATGCTACATATCAATGGTTTGACAAGGCTTTCTTTAACATCCTTACTCAATATCATTGTCATCAAATCACTCCTCCTTGTGAAAGCTTTTTTTATCTAATGCAATTCTTCTTCAGGTCACATTAGTCCAAGCATAGAGCATTAGATTACTTAGCAACAATTTCATGGCGTAAAAATCATTCACCTTGACCGGGATCTGACCCCGGATCCCTTGTTGATCCCTTTGGAGTTTTAACCCCCCTTATTACTGTGTTTGTGGTTATTTTTTAATTCTTTTTTTTATGTTCCTAATACTTTGACCATTTTGGTCCAGAACACTTGCAAGATAGTTTAACTGTCCTTCCTGCTCAAGTTTATGAACTCTAAATTTTTAAATTGAACTAGGTTTTCTAATTCTTCCCATGCCTCTTTAATCATTTTCTCCACATATATGTTGATCAGCCTCGGTGATATTGGACACCCCTGTCCTCTTCCTAACACTGTCCATTCGGACCGTCAGTTCCCCACTCACACCTGAGCAGTCTGAGACATGTACAGTTGCCAATTAGCCTCCTGTCACTCTCCATCTATTCCTATTTTCTGCAATATACTCTACAATATATAGTTTTTCCTGATTCACTCCATCAAATGCCTTTTCAAAATCTACAAAACAGTCATAAACATCCTGATTGTATTGCTTTATTAGTTACTCCAATCACTGAAATGGCATCACATACGATTCTTTCCTTCTTGAACCCAAAATCATCTTCCCCTAAGTAATCAGTTGCCCTAGTCTCCATCATTTTATTGATGCTCCTGAGAACCACTTCAGCTGTGTGCCTATTCTCTCTTCCTAATATTGATTGTTGGCATGTACTTGTATACCTGGACTAATATGAGCACTGCATTCATAAGCACCTTTCTGATGCTGGAGAGGTTTGCAGATAAAGGAAACTGATGAAAGGACTTGCTCCTACACTGAACATCAATGAAATACCATCAAACAAAAATGGAAATTAATCAAAATACTTTTCCTTGTTTTTAAATTATTTAGACATGTTACTTTTTTAATGAGCTAAGAAGGCTCCAGATGGTTTATTGTCAATACCATTCCTTTGATCAGTGGTCCGATTGCAAAAGTACATGCTATGTTTGAAAACAACAAAAATAAATGCAAATTGTTCAACCAGTCTTTAATTTTTCAATTTGAAGAAAAGTTCAGAAATATAAAAAATTAAGATTTTAATTCACAAGCTACCCTGGAAGATCCAAGGTTTAAGGGCTCTATCTTTTTTTATCCTTACTTTAGTAAACTAATACTGAAATTAATGAATTGCTCAAGGATTCAAGAAAAGAAGAGGATCTCAGTTTGCATATTTTGAAGCTTAAAGATGTCAACCATTCATCAGAGAATGAATACATAGAGTATTGTTCTTTCTCAAACAAAAAGACCCCATACAATCCAGAGGATGAATTATAATAACATGTAAATTAGCTTCTATTGCCCATTAAGAAGATCTTCTTATTAATTGGAAAATTTTTACGAAAAAGTATTCCTTTCACAAGTAACACAAAGATTTTTAGTTGCACCTTCTGGGTCTGTTTTAAGGATAGTGTTATTTGTCATTGTAATTAAACTTCTATCCATTAAATAAATGTTCACAACTTTGGCCCACAAGGTTCTTTTCAGTACTCCCAAAATCCTTACTAATCAATTTTCAGCTTTGATTTATCAATATTTTTACAATACATTGCCAACAACAGATTAAACACAAGTGTTTTCTGATGGCATCTGAATATTTTCTGAAAAGTCCAATCCATCCATGCATGTGATCTATAAGAATATTGGGACCATACGAGGTGTGTTAAAAAATTAACGGGAATTTTTTCATTTCGCGGGCTTGGAGAGTCCAATTGTCAAACTTTTTTTTATTATGTTGTTATACATGCCCCTGAAGTATGATAAAACTTTCAGCTGTTTTCATTGTGGACTTTGTCTGTGACAACCACTAAGGTTAGACGTGTTTTATTAGCTCGGCGATTTTCGTTTGTTAAAAAAAATATATCAAAGAATTTGTATCAAATTTTGTGTAAAAAATGAAATCAAGTGTAACAAAGTGTGTGAAATGTTAAAAAAGGCCTATGGTGAGTCTTCTATGAGTAAATCAAGAGTTTACGAGTGGTATAAGCATTTCCAAGAAGGCCGTGAAGACCTTGAAGATGACGAACGCCCTGGACCTCAGCACAACAACCGATGAAAACGTGGAAAAAGTGAAAGAAATGGTTATGAACGATCGCTGAATCACAATTAGAGAGATAATGAAAACTTTGTTGCAATTTTCCACAGTTAAAACTTTATTGCCGACCATGGTTTCGATACACTGTATCATCTTCAGGTGAGGGAGAGTACAGGGAGAAAGGATATATATACCAAGGAGGGGTGGCAGGGGAGGAGGGAGCGGGTGGGAAGGGGGGGTGGGGTTTTGTCATACAAAGAAAGGCAGGAAAAACCAATGGAACCCCCCGAAGTGCGGGCAGCTCACTCTTCGGGGGGGGGGGGGGACCCTTCTCGGGGGGACTCTTCCCCCCCCCCCCCGAAGAGTGAGCTGCCCGCACTTCGGGGGGTTCCATTGGTTTTTCCTGCCTTTCTTTGTATGACAAAACCCCACCCCCCCTTCCCACCCGCTCCCTCCTCCCCTGCCACCCCTCCTTGGTATATATATCCTTTCTCCCTGTACTCTCCCTCACCTGAAGATGATACAGTGTATCGAAACCATGGTCGGCAATAAAGTTTTAACTGTGGAAAATTGCAACAAAGTTTTCATTATGTCTTGATTCCACAATATCACGCCTGATTCTTCACTTTTCGTACAATTAGAGAGGTCGCTGATGATGTTGGCATATCGATTGGTTCATGTAATGACATTTTTTCCAATTTTTTGGGTATGAAACGCATGGCAGCAAAATTCGTTCCATAATTGTTGAATATTGAACATAAACAGCGGCGAATGGAAGTTGCTCAGGAGTCACTAAATGAAGTAAACGACGATGCAGAATTACTGAAACGGATTATGACAGGTGAAGAAACATGGGTTTATGGAATTGACATTGAAACTTAGGCTCAATCATCCCAGTGGAGGCATCCTGGCTCGCCAAGACCGAAAAAGGCTCGACAAGTGCGGTCGATTGTGAAGGTTATGCTCACTGTGTTCTTCAATTTTAATGGCATAGTGCATCATGAATCCTTGTCACCAGGTCAAACGGTCAATAAGAAGTACTAACTTCAAGTTCAACACCGTTTGCGTGAAGCAATCCGAAAACAAAACACCTGGATCTGTGGAAAAACAATTCATGGTTTTTGCACCACGATAATGCACCAACTCACACTTCATTGCTTGTTCATGAATTTTGGGCCCAAAACAATACTGCCCCAGCCTCCATATTCACCAGACTTGGCTCCATATGACTTTTTGCTATTTCCAAAAACTAATAGAACCTTGAATGGCCGTCGTTTTACAGCCGTAGATGACATTAAAAGCATATCGCTGAAAGAACTAAAGGCTATCTCAAAGATCGAGTTTGAGAAGTGTGTCGGGGATTGGAAGAAGCGCTCACACAAGTGCATAATCTCCAATTGAGACCACTTTGAAGGTGACAACATCAATCAATGTAAAAGAAAAAATAAATATTATTGTCCAAAAAATTCAAATTCCCGTTAATTTTTTAACACACCTCGTATCTTGGGTACCAATTATTAGAATATTATTGATATTTGCCCAGTCCTATCAACAGTGCAATACAATAATTCCAAAATGGTACAGCAGTATTTAGCCATAGGTGGTGAACTATTCAACAATTTTTGTTTTTACCAGAAATTCCATTTGTACAGAAAATTTTATCCCAAGCATCTCCATTTTGGCCAGTGTCTAGGTAGTTGTAATACAAGCAATGCAGTTTGGCATTTTAGGATGCCTATGCCCTACTTCTGCACCTTTGCAGCGGGTTTAATTCACAAATTATTCATTTGCCAATTTCCACTAGTTAGTTACTTCCCATTGACTTGAGGCCAATAAATAACCCAATTAAATACAGTACCCTTTCCTCTCCAAGTCACACTTATATACATGCTTGCAATTATTAAACATGGCAACTAATCACAGAAACCAACTTGAAGACCAGTTTGATAGGTGAGGGCAGAGTTCACCCAAAACTAAGCCCTATAAACCATAAACACAGCATTCAGCCCGAAGGTCGGTTGGGTAGGTGATGGTAGAGTTCACACAGTATTAAGCCCGACGGCATGTGAAATTCACACATCAAGGAAGGGGGGCCAGTTCCTTTCCCTTTGCCAGTCATTGTTTCCCAGAAAGATCTGGTACCCAAAAAAAACAAAGCTTGAATAGAACTGAAGGTGCCCATAGAGGCTAGCCCAGATTCGAACGTAGGCCCTCTGGTCAGTAGTCCAATGCTTTACCCCTGTACTACCACATCACCCTACATTTAAATATGCATTACCACTTAGTGCACTATTTTGAAGAACAAGCATAATTACGTACATTTTTGTCTATTTTATTTCCAACTATGATGACAGCTACATCTACCGGTCCATAATCTCTAATGTTTTTATACCACATTAGCAGATTGTCAAATGTTTCCTTTTTGGTAATATCATAAATGAGAATAACCCCATTGGCTTTCCGGAAGTACTGTGGGCATAGGCTCTGGAATCTTTCCTGACCAGAGGTGTCCTGAAACACAGTTAAGTATATATAAGACAGTGAATTCATGAATGGATTAATATCTATAGTAAAAGATATTTTAGAGTAACTTTTAACATAAAACTATAAAAAAATAAGAAAATTCATTCATCTCCTGTAAAAAAATCAGAACCTATGCTCTGAAAGCATTGGATAAACAAGAGAAATGACATACATTGCAGTGCACTATAATTTCTTGAAATTAAACACAAAAGCTCAAGAGTGAATGTCTGGGAAGTGATGTATATTTTTGACAACCTTACTGAGAAGAAATTATGTCCAGAAAGTGCTGACACATAAAACAAGGCATGATGTGGCTGGCGATAGATTTTGGAACAGGCACCACTGAGAAATGAAGGTGAAAATGGCAGTATGGATCATTAACAGCTCAGTGTCACTGTAACGGTGAAAGAATATAAATAAGGAGTTTTTTTTAATCTCATCATGATATTCATTCGGAGAGATTTTGCCAAAAGGAGGGTGTCTAACAATTAAGAGAAGTAGGAAAATGAATGTTTTAAAAATGACCGACTCCAAGAAATGTAAAGTCTCAGCATGCGTACATTGTATGTTGGCTTCACAGTCAATAGAGTTCAAAATATATCATTCTCATTGTGAAGTAGGTGTCTGATAACTTCCAAATAATTTAGAATCCATGGTGTAGGGCAAACTAAACCCATTTTCACTGAAACATGAATTGCACTCCATACAGATCAAGTAGTGGGGCACAGTAGTCCAAGGGTAGAAGCATTGGACTACTGACCGGAGGGCCTGGATTTGATTCCCAGGTAACCCTTTCTGGGCACCTACCCAAGCTATATGATTTTTCGGGCACCAGATTTTCCTGGGAAACCATCACCAACTTGGGCTTAGTACTGGATGAACTCTACCATCACCTACCAATAACAATAATATAATAATATTTTTATTTGCCTAAGGATCAAGTTACAAAAGCTTGTAGAAGATATAAGGCACATCAGGGTATCTGCATTCATGGAGAAATTAGGCAAATTTGAGACAGGTACATAGACATAGAATATCATTCTTTAAACAATTGTATGACATATTATTGTACATACAATTTTAGCAGTTATGTAATGACATCATTATAGAACAAAAGAACATAACCATATATATACATTATATAATTATTATCCAGATACATTTCAATTCATTCACACCTAGGGATGTATTGAGAGTGATAAAAGTATTCTTCAATAAGAGGTACAATTTATCATAATTCATACTTCGTCCCCAAGATATTCATTCAGAGAATAATACATTTTTTAAAATAATAATTCTTTTAGTTTAGCCTTAAAAATTTTTATATTGGTTATGCATTTCAGGGTTTCAGGTAGCTTATTGTATAGTCTGATTCCCATTTCATGGAGTCCTAATTTTGTTGTGTTTGTTCGAATGGATCTGTAGTGTAAATGACTTCTAGTTCTTGTACTGTGTCTATGGAGATCAGAATTTACTGAGAAGTTATGTATATTAGTTTTGACATATAACAATGCTGATAAAATATAAATGCAGGGTACAGGGAGTAAATGTAATGACCTGAATAATGGCCTGGAAGGTGTATCATAGCTCTTGCCCAAGATAACCCTTACTGCTCTTTTCTGTAATTTAAAGATTTCCATGGCGTAGTTTGAAGATCCCCAGAGAGCAATGCTGTACAAAATGTGGGAGTAAAACTCACCATAGTAAAGATTTAGAAGAACACTTCTGCTGGTAGTATATTGCAGTTGCCTGAGGAGGTAACATATACTGCTAAGTTTTTTACGTAGAGCATCAATTTGTTGTTCCCATGAAAGATTCATATTTAAATATATCCCAAGAAACCTACAATTTTGCACTTGCTCAATTGATTTCTTATTAATTTGTAACAACAGGCTCTCCATTTGTTTTTTATGTGAGAAATGAACCATTTGAGTTTTCTTTGCATTCACGGTCAGATGATTTTCCACACACCAATTGTTGATATTGGTGGCAGCTTGTCTAGACTTCTGAATTAGGGTGGCACTTGATGGGGAGGATAGTATGACATATGGAGGATAGTATGCACCTCGAATAAATGAAAATAAAATTGCTAGCTACTGAAATAGGTTTCTGGAGAAGAGCCAGTAACTCAGGAACTCTTCAAGACAGAGTAAAAACAAGCATATTCACAAACAGAGAAGTATATAGACCAGCATACTTCACACAATATGTGCAAGCAAATAACTTAAAGTGGTATGGATGCATGAGATGTATGGGCCCTGATCAATCACCAAATAAGATGATGCAGTAGACTCTGACCCAAAGAAGAACAAAGTGTCAACTGAGCTGCCTACATGAAGCCCACAAAGAGGGACCTAAATGTTAATGATGGGGTTGATTGTTAGGTCATCATTGTGAATTGATATTGGAAAGCCTGCAGTTACAGAAAACTGTACAAATCTCTGCAATATTATAATTCCTGAAAAGAGACAAAAAGTCATAAAAAATATTCAGCACTAAAAGATTTATCCACTAGCACATTATTCAAACCAAGGTTTGGTTAAATAGTTGAGGGTGAGGCTCACTCAATACTAAACCATGATAATAAGTGTGTTAAATTCACACACTAGGGTATTACAGAGGCTAGTCCCTAAATCTCTGTGCCACCTGTGATTTCCCAGGAAGATCTGATATCCAAAAAATCAAGGAGCTTGGATAAAGAAAGGGGAGAGAGTGTCCAGATAGTCATACCCGGGAATCGAATCCGAGTCCTCCAGTCAAAAGCCCAGCTCTTTACCCACTGGACCACCAAACCCATTAAATACAGCAATAAATTACATTTCATATAAAACTCAAACATATCTAACATTACGTACCCAAATATTCAGGAGGATTTGTTTTCCATCAATTAGAATTGAATCTTGAACAAAGTCCATTCCGATAGTCCCACTGCATGTTTGCTTGCCATTTCCATTAATCATGGCCAATAAGCTGAAAACATTTTTCAAATTAACTATGAAAGTGTCTACACTAAAAAACACTTCTCTATGAAGATGGCTAAAAATAATAATAGTTTTTATTTTCCTGAGGAACTGGGTACATACATGTTCCAAGATATATGGCACGTCAATGATCAGAACATAAAATAATATACATAGAAAACAGTTACATGCTAAAAAATTCCTCAACGGAGTAGAATAAATGAAACATGAAAAACTCCCTCACTTTAAATTTAAAAGTGGACATTTTTTCACAACTCTGGACAATCTGAGGAATGTTATTGTACAATGTGAGTCCCATGTTCTGGGGAGAAAAACTGGACTTGCAAGTTCTTATATAGTTCACATGTAGATGACTACAGGTCCTGGTGTAATGGCTTTAGATGCTATTGTTAGTGGCATATAATGAAATATGGCATTTAGCATAAACAATGGCACTTAGCATATACACACAGGGAAGAGGGAGAATACAATGCTTTTTGAAGAGAGGGCGACATGGAGCTCTGAGGGGTGCATGCACATTAGTCTCACATTTCACGCTTTGGATTTTAAATACAACATGAGCACAGGATAATGGGCCCCAAAAAAGAATACTAAAAATTACATGGGCGTAAAACTCACCATAATAGATTCACATAAGTACTACATTATTGACAGCCTGATAGAACGTACCAAATAGCATACTGAACAGAGTTTTCTGCGTTAACTAGAAATATGGCTATCTCAGTTTAGTCTACTATCCAGGGTAACACCCAGAAAGGAGGCATTACTGAATTTAGTCATAGAAAAGCATTACAAAGTAGTACTAGTATAAAAAAATTGAGAAAGAGAAGGCATTAACGAAAACAAATGCGAAGATGGTTTTGGGCATGGATAACATCCCAGAAGAACTACTCCAAGAATTTGGGAAAGGAAGGAAAGAAGGATCTCATTCGTAGCAATTATGAGCGGTTTTATTGGTCTGACGTCTAGTCACATCATCACTAGATGTATGGAGTAGGGTGGGCAGAACAGCCCTGGAGGGGCTTCTTTGCCGTAAAGTCTTTTGTAGAAGTGTGTTAAATAAAGGCAATTAGCGAACCTGCTTTTTCCAACTCCGCTATCTCCAGCGAAAATAATTTCAAAAGTACTTTTAACGCCACTCATTATAACGCCTTTCGGTTAGAAACACTTGAACATTTGGCAGTCTACTCGATAGAGAGATTTTACTAACACTACATGAAGAACTCTTCCGGAACGAAAATACATATAGATGAATTCCAACGCTAACATATAACCACAACTACAACACTTGACAGATGACAATACCACAAATCCGATATCACAAAATCAACAGGTTGCCTAAAACAAGGCGCGAAAAGTTAGACAAGGGAGTTCGACAAAGAAAACTTCATTGACACCACGACTAAATAGCCTCGAATATATCGAAATACGCTTTTAAAACCTGAAAAATAGAAATATTTGACTATATATATAACTATGACTGTTTCCGTACGCTTCGTGGGGAGGTGACGGATTTCTTTAAAAAATCGTCTATCTTTCCCAAAAGTAGAAGGGCTGGAATAGGAAGGTCTTCGTAACCAGGCACTCCACTCTGCTCTTGTCGTCCGTCCAAATACCTACGGGACGAGTTTAGCGCAGATGACAAGTGATGATATTGAAGTTGCTATCAATGCTATTGATTTGTATTATTTTTAATCTTGTGAATTTTGTTTATATGAGGTATGTTCAAAAAGCAAGGTAAATTTACAATTTTTGCAGACAACATACATTTGATTTTCGATTTTTTGTTTTGGTACTCATGTCTCAAAAATTTTATTAGTTTCAACAATATAGCATATTTAGATTGTTATTGATGCACACAAATGTTAGAAGTTCTATGGTGTCCTTGGCAATTTTCTGCTATAAAAAAAGGATCAATGAATTTGCATCCAATTTTGTGTAACATATGGAATTAAGTGCTCCAAAACACTTGAAATGTTGATAGTGGCATACTGTGAGTCTGCTCTGAGTAAAAAAATGTTTGTGTGCTAAAAGCTCTTCCAAGATGGCCAAGGAGATGCCAATGACGAACCTTGCTCTGGATGCCACAGCTTCTCAACAGCAGATGAAAACATTGAAGCAGTAAAGAAAATTGTATTGAAAAATTGTCGAATTGCTACAAGAGAAGTTTCTGAGGATGTTGGCAAATTGGTTAGCTCGTGCCATATGATTTTTTGGATGTTTTGGGCATGAGATGTGTATCAGTGAAGTTTATCCTGAAACTGCTTATTTTTTACCAGAAGAACTATTGCATGAGCATCACTCAGGAACTGTTGAATGGTGCCAATGATAATCCTAATTTATTCAAAAGGATGGTAATTGGTGACGAATCATGGGAACATGGTTATGACGTTGAAACCAAAGCCCAATCATCGCAATGGAAGAACGAAGATTGACAAAAGCATGCCAAGTTTGATCAAATGTCAAGGGTTTGCTCACTATTTTCTTCAATTACCATGGCTTAGTGCATCATGAGTTCTTACCCCCAGTTTGCACTGTCAATAGGGAGTATTACCTTGAAATTATTTGAGAAGTTTGATGAAGTTTGCGAGAAGCAATACGAAAAAAAGGTCCCGAATTGTAGAAAATCAATTAATGACTTTTGCATCACGATAATGCACCTGCTCACTCATTGCTCCTCTTGAGAGATTTTTTGGCCCAAAAAAGCACCACAATCATGCCTCAGCCACCACATTCACCGGATTTGGCCCTCTGCAACTTATTCCTGTTACCGAAACTGAAGAGACCTATGAAAGGATGGAGATTTGCAATGATTGAGGAGATAAAGGCTGCATCGCTGGAAAAGCTTAAGGCTTTACCAAAAAGTGCAAATCGGAATTGCTTTGAGAATTGGAAAAAGAGTTGGCACAAGTGCATTATATCTTGGGGGGATTACTTTGAAGGAGACAACTTAAATATTGAAGAATAAATAAATATTTTTCATAAAAATATAAAGTCACCTTGTTTTTTTTAACACCTTGTATGTTTACTATGAAATTATTTTTTTTATAATTAAATTGCTCTGCATGTGTGTGTATACAGTGAGTTAAAATGCCATCACCCTAAATTCTTCCTTGGCATGCATAAACTACATGCACCAATTTTTCTGGTTGCCAAGAACATCTTCTCATTCACTGTTTTCCAATTTGCCATTTGTGGCGCATCAACCTATTGTCCAAACTCAGTTGTATTGAACTGAAACAATTTAATCATTTTGTGTGACAATCCATTGTTATTTGATGTTGAATCTACAGTAATGGAGGTCAACCTATTTTTTGTGTAATGTGATTTTAGGCCACAAGGCACAAGGATGTTTTTTATCAAAGTGTAGTCTTAAGTAAAATATATTATAACAATGTGAGTGTATTATTATTTGGTAATCTACCGTTTAAGGTAGGTTTTTGGATGGACACAACTATCAAATAAACATTTTGTGACTCCCCACCTAGCAAACTAATCTATATCAGGTCCCTCTTCATCTCTGTGTACTTCTTTCCTCCCTTTATCCCGTCCAACATCCCTATCCTGTTCCTGCCCTTACCTCGTTTGCCCAACATTCTCCCCTCTATTACCCTCTTCAACATTCCACTACCGCTCAATACGCCTTTCATCCATTTTTCCTGCCTCCATAGGATTTCTCTCAACAAACCCCTCTCCTCACCCACCATCTCCAGTACTTCCTCATTTGTTTTCCTTTCGGTCCATTTCACCTTCTCCATTCTTCTCCACACCCACATTTCAAAAGCCTCCAATCTATCAAGCCTTACCCCTCTTCCTAACACTGCCCATCCGGACTCTCCGTTCCCCACTCGCACCTGAGCAGTGTGAGACATGTACAGGTTGCGGATCAGTCTCCTGTCCCTCCAATCCATTCCTATTTTCTGCAATACACGCATCAATTTTTCCCAATTCACTCTATCAAACACTTTTTTGAAATCTACAAAACAGGCAAAAACGTCCTGATTGTATTCTATATTTCTCTCGATTAGTGATCTCATTACTGCAATGGCATCACGCATACCTCTTCCCTTCCTAAACCCAAACTGATCATCCCCTAAGTAATCATTTGCCCTACTCTCTATCCTTTTGTTGATGATCCTGAGAATAACTTAAGCTGCATGGGATATGAAACTTACTGCTCTGTAATCCTCACATGATGTAGCTTTTGCCTTTTTTGGAATAGGAACTAACACCGATCTCACAAAATCTTCCGGCCAGATTCCTTCCTCATAGATACTACAAATCAGTCCATAAAGATAAAAAAAAAAACAGTTGCTGGCGTAACTTGGTGGAAAATCTTCATACTGAATTTTAATAATCAAACCACTTTACTTTTCCGCATAAACTTTTTAATTTTTACAACCCAGGTTTCGTTATAGCATAACATCATCAGGTAAAATTAAACAAATCAAACACCGTATATATATATATATATATATATATATATATACGGTGTTTACCCATATGAGTCATATCTTATCTTCCGAAGAAGGCGGAGCTCGAGTCCGTCGAAATTATCAAGATATTATTGTGAGTGTTCTTTTTATGTGTTCCCGTGCTGTGTGTTACTGTCTAAGTTTTTTATTCAACACTTCCGTGTTACTTAGAAGAAATCATCTGTATATATATATATATATATATATATATATATATATATATATATATCTGGGCGGGAAGAGGAGGGAGGAAAGAAAGGATTGGTTGAGCTATGAAGAGGAGGGCTAAAAGTCTATGGTTTTAGGCAGAGAAGGAGGGTTGGTAATATTGACAAATTAGCAGTAATTGGATAATTAGATTAGATAAAAACCAATTAGATAATTAGCAGGCTGGAAGGATTTGGTCAATACAATGTTGCAAAAAGCCCACCTGACATCAGATTAGTTGGCAGAGGATTAGGGAAATGATTGCTATGAACTGGGAGAACGACACTTAGTAATTAGTTAGGTGACTCAGTAGCGGGTTGGGAGGAGTCGCTACATTGTTGAAAAAGTCTCACTTGGCTTCAGGTGAGCTGGCAGGGGGTGAGGGAAAAAAACAATAACGGGGAATGTGAAGGGTAAAGAAAATCGTTGGTCAAAACATCTTGGGAGCGACTCCTCCCAACCCGCTACTGAGTCACCTAATTAATTACTAAGTGCCGTTCTCCCAGTTCAACCCCAAAGTCAGACTCTCCCGACTTATCAGCACTCTCATCCCTACTGCACCAAAAGCTTATAATAGGTGGCGACTTGAATGCCAAGCATGCTGCCTGGGGTTGCAAAACCACCACTACAGGAGGACGTGCCCTTCGTAAGCTTCTATCCACCAAAAAGCTTGCTATTCACTCACCACCTTTCCCCACCCACTTTCATCACCACCCCCATTCCTCCGATATCCTGGATGTAGTTCTTTCATCCGCAAATATATCATTTCAAATCATTTACCTTGACAACTCTGCCTCCGACCACTGCCCCATATTTTACTGTGTTCTTACCCTTTCCTACCTACAACCAGGACCCATAAGAAGAATTAACTGGAAACATTTTAAAGAAAACTGCTTGGCCATCAATCTCGTTGCTCCTATCACTAATACTCCAGACAACATAGAAAAAGCATCTCAAGATTTCACAAGTACCCTAACCAACGTCATCCATCGTTCCTGCTACCCTCCTTCTCCGGTCTCCATCACATGTCCCACGCTACCTCAAAATATTCTGCGCCTAATTTCGCTCAGAAACAAGGCCAGAACCCTATGGCAACGCACTCATCTCCGCCAAGATAAAAACCGCCTCTGTGCACTCCGAAACCTGGTAACATCCCAAATTAGAACACATAGAGAAAAAACTTGGCATGACAAAATAAGCTCACTCTCACATGAGGACCACTCGGTATGGATCCTAGCCCGCAGCTTACGCAGGAGAAAGCTACCCACCCCGCCAATACTACATAATGGGAGAGCACTATACGATGACAGCGACAAAGCAAATGCCTTTGCCGACTCCCTTGAATGCATGTTTAAAAATGATAAAACATCATTGTTGGACTCAGAAGCCTCGAACAGCATTTCTAACCTTTCCCTTTGTCCCCTTCCCCCATTCCCAGAAATCACACCTTAAGAACTTTTTTCTATAATCTCCCACTCCAAAACCAAGTCATCACCCGGCCCCGATCAAATCTCCTACAATCACCTCAAAAAGCTTCCTAAATCTTTCATCCAACACCTACTTTCCATCCTTAATGCCTGCCTTACCCAATTGTACTTCCCAAAGGTGTGGAAAACGGCCAAAATTATTCTCTTTCCAAAACCTGATAAAAACCCTTCTGATATCCTTAACTACAGACCCATTAGCCTGCTCCCCTGCATGGGAAAACTCCTAGAAAAATGTATTTTAAACAGGCTGCAAGAAGAAATCTCGGCCTTAGACCTGATCAGACCTGAGCAAACTGGTTTCCGTCGTCACTATTCCACGACCCAGCAAATTACAAGATTGGTTGAACAGATCACTTTTGGCTTCAACATTCACAAGCACACCCAAGTAGCCTTCCTTGATCTCCAAAGAGCCTTTGACAAGGTCTGGCACGCTGGCCTGATACATAAACTGCTCAAAACCGATATATCAGTATATCTAACTAAGATCATCCACTCTTTTCTTACTAACCGCACGTTCTTTGTAGCTGTTAACAATGCCAGATCAACTACCCGATCCATCACAGCAGGCGTCCCTCAAGGAGCCATTCTATCACCCGTTCTTTTTAACTTTTTCATTAACGATCTCCCCTCACACCCAAAAACTGAAAGCTACCTCTGTGCGGATGACACTGCTATAGCATCAACTTCCTTTGACCCAAATCATGCTGCAGAAAATATCCAAGAACACTTAGACAGCATAGAAGACTGGATGACCAATTGGAAACTTACCTTAAACCCAACAAAATGCATCATTGTCAATTACGCCAGAAAATGGAAGAAACCTAACAACACCCCCATTTACTGCGGCAAGGAAAAGATCCCCCAGGCATCATCTGCCAAATTTCTTGGTGTACAACTGGACAAGAAACTCACTTGGCAAGCACACACTCAATATGCACTTAACAAGGCCAACGCGGCCTTTTTCTCAATCTACCCCCTAATAAAGCGCACGAGTCTCCTCCGACTTCTTACTAAGGTACTTCTGTTCAAATCCATGATACGACCTATCTTAACCTATGGTTATCCAGCCTGGGGATCAGTAGCTGCAAAAAACCTGAACAAACTGACACGCTTTCAAAATAAAATCTTGCGAACTCTTACTAATGCCTCTTGGTTCCTCCGAAACTCAGACATTCTCAAGGACCTCAAAATACCAAACCTACCAACCTATCTAAGAGACCTAGCCCTGTCATTTCAGCAAGCAATAGGAAATACTGGTAACCCTCTCATAGAACCTTTATGGGACTATTCTGATAATCCCCATTTTAAATATAAATGTGCAAAAACAAGTCTAAATGAATCCTAATAATTACCAAATAGTATACTCGTTAGCTTAATTTCGCCCTTAAGCCACTTATATCACACAACCATTTATCAGCATAGCTGGGTATCAGTGTAAAATGCGCCAAACGGCACAGTGCTTAAGCATCAGTCAGTCACTTGTTTAATTTTACCTGATGATGTTACGCTATATCGAAACCTGGGTTGTAAAAATTAAAAAGTTTATGTGGAAAAGTAAAGTGGTTTGATTATTAAAAGTCAGTCCATATAGTCTTCTTCCCACATTTTCCTAAACATTTCAACAGTTCTACAGGGATGTTGTCCACCCCCACGGCCTTATTTGCTTTCATCTCCTTTAATACCCTTTCTATTTCATCGTCGAGTATGCCTGAACCTAAGCTATCTTCTTCTACGTCATGTTCTTTTCCTATGTCTAACCTTGTCAGCCTAAGTTCTTTACCATACAGTGTTTCTATATATTCCTTCTATCTCTCTTGGATTTTTCCTGGTTCAACTATTATCTTACCCCACTTATCTTTAACTGTTAGCACAGATCTTGCCTTCTTACTTCCCGATAATAACTTAACCTTGCTGTATAGAGCACCAATTTCACCCTTCTTCTGTAAACTTTTCATATCCTCACATTGCGTTTTCCACCATTCTTCTTTTGCTTTATTTGTGGCCCCTCTCAATTTATTGTTTAAATCTTTGTACTTAATTTTGCCTAACTCTGTGTTTACATTCTTCCATCTTCTTCTCTCATCCATCTTTGCAATCATCTCATCGATGACCCATGGTTTCCTTATCCTTTTCCCCTTAACGGTTCCTATAGTGTCTTTTGCTGCTTCCGATATCCCTTGCTTGATACATTCCCATTTTTCTTTGATCGTACTCAGTTATTTACCCTCATCCATTATTTTCTCTACAGCCTGCTGATACTCCTTCCTCGTTAATCCATTTAATGCTTCTACGTTCCATTTCCTAACCCGCCACCCTTGCCTTATCTTCTTGAAACGGACGTTAATTTCATAACAACTAAATTGTGGTCAGAGTCCGCATCCGCTCCTGGGAAACTGTGCGAATTTATCACACTGTTCCTAAACCTGTGCCTAACCATAATATAATCTAACTGATACCTTTCTGAGTCACCTGGCATTTTCCATGTATACCTACGCCTTTTGTGATGTCTAAACCATGTGTTGGTGATGACTAACCCCTGTCTCCTGCAGAATTCAATCGCTTTCTCCCCGCGTTCATTCCTCGTGCCTAACCCATAGTCCCCCACCTCACCCCTATCCCTTCTTTTGCCTACGGTTGCATTCCAATCCCCCATCACTATCAAATGTTTCCCTGCAGGAACACTCGTGATGATATCCTCTAACACATCGTACATCCTATCGACTTCTTCCTCCTTGTGGGGACTCGGTGGCATGTATACCTGAACAACGACCAAGTTCGTTGGCTCTGCTTTAATCTCTACGAGTAAAATTCTATCTGTTGCTTGCTCTTCGTTGACTACGCTTCTTCCTACCCCTTTATTTAATATTACGGCAAACCCTCGTTGGCTCTCGTCCCCGCCGCTGTATATCACTCTATAATTGTCACTCCAGTAATCCCCACTATCCTTCCATCTTACCTCGCAGAGACCTAAAACATCTGTATTACCTCTTTCCATCTCTCGGTTAATGTTTTCTAATTTTCCTGTCCTCAACATTGTCCTGACGTTCCATGTTCCTATTCTAACTACTTTCGTCTTCTGTCCTGCTGCTGTTATTTCTTCCCCGCAAGGATTTCGTGGGATGACGACCGCGGAAGCCTTGTGAGTGTATATATTATTAAATTTAAGATGGTTGGGAATGGCATTCAAATGTTAATAAGAAAGTTTTGCTTAATTTTGGTAACACTTCTTCAATTTTTTGGGCATCATCAACCTGGGCATCTTCACTATCCCTACCTCGTCCTTCAGAAGAGGTACCAGGAATTTCTGCTCTACCCTATTTTTGTCTCTGATTTTTACTCTGTTTTGGAATATCAGGGCCATAGTCTCCCTCGTATCCCCTGGGATTGTTTCTTGCCATTCGTCATGCTCAGCTTCGAGGTTCTTCAGTCTCCCTCTCATTTTGTAAAGCCATTGATTTATAGTAGTGCCATCAAATTGAGGGGAAGAGGTAAGGGCACTTTATAAACTGGTGTTTGTCATAAGGTGACCATCTTTCGAGGATATTATTTTCGAAATAGGATGGACTCGGGTTCAATGGATATGAATCAGGAGTATATGAAATTAGTTGACCATATTTCATGGCGCGGGTCGCAGTAGTCCAGGGGGTAGAGCATTGGATCACTGACTGGAGGGCCCAGGCTCGATTCCCGAGCAAGCCACTCTGGGCACCTGCAGCTCCACCCAAGCTGTGCTTTCTTGGGTACTAGATCTTCCTGGTAAACCATAACCGGGACAAGGAATGGAACTGGCCCCTCTACCCTGATGTGTGAAGATCACACGCCATCAGGCTTGGTACTGGGTGAACTCAACCATCACCTACCAAACCGACCTTCGGGTTGATTGTATATTTCATGCCATATAAAGTGCACCATTATTTCAGCAGGGCAAACACTAGACAAAATATCAAAATCCTACGAAAGTATGGTTAATTTATCGGGGTAATTTGCTTAAACAAACAATTCCATTTGGTATAAAGCGCAGACACTGTTTATTTATGAACAGAGTGATAAAAGACGATAAAGTTTGTTTCATTTTTCCCCTTCTTCTCTTAACACATTGCACAAGCGAACAACAAGAAACACATAACATAATAGCGATAAGCTTAATATTAACATATAATAAATAGAAAATAAACATAGAAGTAAATATAGTTGAGTCAAAATAGATAGTATTAGCCATCTGGAGTATAAAAATCATTCAGTATTGAACATCTATCTGTGGAGTTTAAATCAGCACATATAAGAAACAGGTTATTTTTTGAAACATAATTTTGGTAAAAGGTCGTATATGCCGTAAAATATGGTAGTATGCGAGTTATTTTTAAGTTTTGCTTAGAACGGGATCACATTTTGGAGTTGCAGTGCACTAATAAAATATCATTCAATAAAACAACCTATTTTCCAACGCTGAACCTGGAAAGTACATCCTTTTTCCAGGAAAGAAGGGATGACAAACATTCTTGACCCATGTAAAAAGTTTTTACTGTCAATTGTCGAATATCGTTCGTTTATACCCTGCATATTTTTTGGTGAGGATTTATGGACATACAATCTGGAATGGTATGGAACGGAATGGAACGACCAGTACTGAGAGGAACGATTCACAACAATTGGCGGCAAAAGCTTAATGCAGGGCACAGGAACGGTCTTCTTTCTTTCATTCATGGAAAGATAATGTACTTTCTGGATCTGTAGGAAAAAGGTTTTTCTCTTTGGATAATATTCTTTGGTAGTTTAAGTGGGAACGCAAGTATAGTTTATCGAAGATTTAAGTAGATTGGATAGCAGAAACACGGATACTAAAATGGAGTTCACGAATCCGTACTTGAAGGTCCTTGAGGGTAATAAGGAAGAAAAAGTGGCTGTACTACGGTAATTAAAGCATACTTGATGTTTATTTTTCTGGTCATGTTGTAGCGGGCACAAATTTGTCCATACATATTCATTCCAATTTGAGCGGAAATGTAAAGACGTCAGGCTTTGAAGATATAGGGGTAAAACCATTTCCATGTCAAAGTAAATTTAAGATCTGGGTAGCCCTTTAAAAAACCCGCTAATCATTTCATTCTTCTGGATCACTTTTTCTGGATATCCAACTACTCGGATGTATAAAACCAAATGAGAATTGCAATTGGCCATTTGGAATGTCACTGGAGATTGTAAGAATCAGTAGATGTAAATAATTGAAATTTATTTATTAGCTGTCTGCGAGGTGTAGAGAATGTTTTCATTAGAACTATCGCAGTTAAAATACTTGTTTTAAGCACCTAAAATCATTAATTCATTGTTCCATCGGTCATAATGGGCCAAATTGTGAATACATTTGCGAAATAGTTAAAGATTATTTCAATGCCCTTTTCATTTTTTAATGGGAGGAAGAATTTTCAGCATTTTATGTAATTGAATTTCCTGTCAACTAGAATGTAACAGTGAGTTCACACATAGGCTATCACGAATGTCTTATGCACAAAATGTTTCATATATGAAATAGCTACGACCAGCACACATTCCAGTGACTATTTATTGTTATTATAAATGTGAGTTACACTAATAAATAATTTTATACAGGTAATTCGTGTTTGAAGGAGCGGTGGTCGTACTGGGATTATGTTTTTATATGGTCTAGTGCAGTTGTCATGATCTAATCTATTTAATATGAAAGAAACATTGTTGTGTTATGTTGCTAAAGAAGAATTTTTATGTTTGTGCAATGGAACATTCCTTTTTTCTTTTCCTCAGCCCCTTGAATTCTCAAGCATCAAAACAACTGTTAGCTGATCTGAATTTGCCGAGTAGTTCTGTTGTAAAAGAGAAGAAGGAAAGGTGGTAAGTAACACCTCATCATCTTAAAACCGAAGATCTTAATGCTGACAAGTTTGCCCTGATTTGATGGGCTAGCATAAACCTTGTGGTCTACACATTCCATGTCAATGTTCCCAATGCAGTAGGCATTCTGGAGGGAATTGCTCTTTTTTCAAAAATTCATCTCTCTGCACTTTTTTAAGTTTAATTCTCATTGCCAAGTGTCACACCAACATTGTGTAGCATGAAGGTCACCTGATAAAGCTGCTCAGGATCACTGGTATCTTGGAAAACCATTGGATCATCGGCAAATAAATGTATCTTATTACTGACTGTAGAGTTAAATGGTGCGAAATGACCAAACTATGCTCTATCATAGTATGGAATTAATCCTCTCTTTTCTGAGTCCATTAATTAACATTGCATTTGATGCTTGCTTCATAAAGAATGGCAAGGTGTATTATTATTAGGTAATCTACCAGTTAAGGTAGGTTTTTGGATGGACACAGCTATCAAATAAATATTTTTGCAAGGTGTATTGTTATGCATATATTAAGTGCATGTGCTTTTTATGCAATTAGTAAAGGAATCAATTTTGATGAATTCAAGATTCATTTGCTAATTATTTATGTTGTGCAATATTATTGTTTATGGTTTATTTCCTCATGGTGTTGTGAATTGATAGATACATTTTTATCAATGCACACATATGTGGTATGCTCATGATATATTTTAGAGTCTAATGGTCTAATTAGTCTTCTCCAAGTATAATGAATATTTCTGCATTAGGAATAAGAAGGAGAATGAAAAGTCTTCTCCATATCAGATGCGTGTTCGTAAGAGGATAGTGACAAAAGATTGTTTCCTACCCTTGCGCCGTATTTCACCACGTCTCTGCAAGCAAGAGATAAAGTCGCCGGACGAGGAGTTATTGGCAGAGCAGACATTGGCATCCAGTGTGGAAGAAAAAAATCCAAGGAAGCCAGAGGGTAAGCAAAGCCGATGGAATAGGTGAGACATCTAGCTAAGCTAATGGCCTTCATCATGTATTGGAAACAGATTGAGCAAGGTTTCCAGTCATTTTCACAAATCATTTTCCCAGAGTGTATTATTTGTAGAGGTGTGCTCTGTGGTTTAAAAACACCTTGGGTATAGGAAGGGGAAAAATAGTTAAGGAACACAGATAAACATGAAGGGTGAGTAGTTGTAATGGGCAAAGTGTGATATGGTTGGGATCCAGAGCTGTTGTCGTATCCCCGCATCTTCGAGGGAATATTGACGACACGAGAAAGGTACCCCACGAGTCGAGTGGCTGCCTCGAGGTTAAATGGGGGCTTTGAGTTTGGTGGGTGGTGACGTGGAGAGGTGTTTGTCGACAGAGACGGGGAAAATAAAAGGAACTAAAAGAGAGTACAATGGCGGTCCCGATTTAATATAGGAGGCCAAAGTTTACAGTAATATATATGTATATATATATTCCCTTGGTGCCGCTTGGCGCTTCCCAACTGTCATCTTGGATCGCGAGTCCCAGACGACTATGGTGCTTCTAATCAGAGGGGCCCAGCCCAACTGTCCCCTCGGATCGCGAGTCCCCGACTGACTTCTTCGGGATCACCCACTGATCTGTAGTCCACATTTGAATCACGAGCGGTGATTTGCATGCTCGGACCCACGCCATTACTAAGTCACCAGTTATCACTGTTGGTCCATAGTCCACTACTATGTAACCAGTGTGCCTCGTTTTACATAGGTGAAACTTCAATCCTCCATTCCATCCACATGAACCACCACACAACACTTATCTCACTGTTTCCAGTCCCAAAACATGCCGTTATCCCGTACTCAAATTCGGCGATTGTTTTTCCATTTACATCCTCATCCTGCCTCCCACTGGATTCTAAACAAAACTAAAAATGTGGAGTTAACTGTTTATTAAAGTCATTCTATCCACCAGATTCAGTAATTTCCATTAAACAACATTGGCATCTCTTCCTCAAACATTGACTTAGTTAGATAGTTATCCCTTCCTCTTATAAAGTGTATATCGTTAAAACCAAAGACTTAACAATCTTTCGAGTCCCACTGGCAATGGGACTCGATGCTTTTCTGACAAAGATCTGTTAATAGCTTGCTTCAAAAGCATGAGTTAGATCTAAAGGTGGAGGCTGCAGCTGAGTGTTCCTTAGCCAGGGAAACAGGGGTGCCAGTTGACGAGTCAACTTTGTGCTTGCAAAATGTTTTGTTTCTTCCTGCCCAAACTGCTATCTTGGCACATTGTGTGCAGAAAAATTTTGTTTTTGGGAAGCTAGATGTTGTTATTCTCCCACTTGTGTGTGGTGAGTGGTGAAAGCTGGTCCAATGTACCACACCACTTTTTAGGGCCAGTACATGGTTTGCACTGGGGTTGGAATGCTCTTCTAGTGCCCTTGTGGTGAATGTTAAGAGGGCCTCACCAACTCCAGGATGGTAAAAGATTCCACTTGTCATATGTTTTCAGGGACATTGCGGTTGCAGGACTGTATGCAGCATGTGGACAAGGAGGGGTGGGAGCAGCATATGAGAGAGGTGGGTTGCTCCCTGCCTCCCCCCATGCTCAATAGCCCATGTTCGGTCTCAGGGAAAGTGAAGGAGGGGAAGAGGTGGCTGGCTGAGGCCAAGGAGCAGAGGGTGTGGGCGTACCGAAAGGAGGGTGTTGAGAACCTGGACGGGTGAGTCTCTAACCCTTAGTCTTACCCTCTCAAGAGTCTATTTGTCCAGATTTCCTGAGAAAATTGATTAAATGTTGTCCTTTTAGGACATGTCAGTTGATTTTTGAACTTAATTGAATTTTCATAGTTTTGGTAAATATTTGTTATTCTTTGCTGTACTCTTCCTCCCCCACCCCCACTGAACCTGCAATACCCATTGGACCGTCTTTTCTCCCCACACCCTCTCTGTTGTACAACCAAGGGTTCCCCCCTCTCCCCATCCCAATGA
The DNA here is from genome assembly GCA_037158775.1 of Hetaerina titia. Classification (NCBI taxonomy): domain Eukaryota; kingdom Metazoa; phylum Arthropoda; class Insecta; order Odonata; family Calopterygidae; genus Hetaerina; species Hetaerina titia. Next base: position 3,832,054 of record CM073776.1, on the reverse strand, counting down.
CCCATTCTTTCAAACCTCCTGAATGGAATTTTCATTCTTCTCTGAAGAGGCCTGCTTTTCAGGCAAAACAGATTCAGAAACAGTGTCAGGTTTTCTCTAGGCACTTACCAACCCCCGATTATTATTTCCTTATTTTTTGTTTGTGTTTGTGTCATTGGTGAGTCCCTGACATAGGAGTAATCATTGCAAACCCTGAATGAGTGATTGTGTGCGATTTACATTGGGTTGATACACCTGAGTGATTGGGTGTTCTCATAAGTCCTTTTCCTTTTATTTTTTTCTGTTCTGTTATTTCTGTGTGATTGGCACGTTCCTGGCATAGGAGGAATCCTGGGAAACCCTGAACGAGTGAGTACTTGTGAATGGTAAAGGTCCCTGTTTTTGAGCACCTGAGTGATTGAGTGAATGAGCAAGAGCATGCATACATCAGTTTTATAATTTTGTATTAATCTGTGTGATTGATGGGTCACTGGCATGGGAGGGATCCTTGTAAACCCTGACTGAGTGAGTGTGTGCGATTCACAAAGGTCTGACACATCCCAGTGATTGAGTGACTGTATGTTTACGTAAGTCGTTTCTGTTTCCCTAAATCCATTTTATAATTTTGCACTTGTTTGTGTGATTGAGCGGTCACTGACATAGGAGGGATCACTGACATAGTGTGTATGTGAATGTGATTCACAAGAGTGACTGATATTCCTTAACAGACCCTAGTGATCGAGTGGTTGTAAGTTTGTTTTGTTTTTTATTTTGCCTTTTGTGTGCGATTGAGGCATATGTGGGTCAGTGTTTCTCACACACATCCAAGTGACCTAGAGTGTGTTCCCCGTTTCTCCCCTTACTTGTAACCTTGTTTTATTCCCCCCCTACCACATAGGGCCAATCAAGTTTACGGTCTCGGCTATCTTGTTTTCATTGCTAATGTAATGTTTATCCAAGGCCGAGTAAATAAACTAGTGATGCTACAGACTGTGAACACCATGGAAGTGGACCTAGGATAATGGTTGGCTTAATTTATTAACAAATGCACCTTACAGTTAGTGATTGTTGATTGATATTTCTAGTTTTAAGGAGCGAGTGAGCAAGCTCTCCATGTGGTGTGGATGTGTGGCAAGGGTGTTGAAGGAGAGGGTCACATCGCTGGCGGTGCACCCATCCAAGGACAAGCTGGTGATAGCCGTGGGTGACAAAAGTGGATCGCTTGGTTAGTACCACTTTTTGTTACTTGTGGCACAGTGACTTGTATTTTATTTGTACAGTAAGTGCGGCATAACTAGTAAATTTGATCCACCAATTTTTCCAAAGTAGCTGTCATTTTGATAGTTGAGTAGGAGGTAGAAAAGCTTAATTAAACAAATTAATGCATCCCAGTAAGGCTATTGATCCCAAACCCTATGCTCTGCTTCACCTGCCAACGATTTGGCCACATATCGCTTCAATGCGAGGGCAAGCCAACCTGTCCACATTGTGGCAAGGGCAAAGGAAAGTTATGGGAATAAAAATTCAGAATAAACTTCCTTATCTCCAAGCTTGAACAAGTTTAGAGAAATAAATGCCCCTACATTCTCTTGTTCATTTGCCTCCGTCACATCTCAGGCCATAAAGAAAGCCAACCTTCTGACATCAAACAGATAATAGATGTTCCAAAATCAATAAATCAAATGAGACTGTACAATTGCAAAATTTGTGAAGTCAAAAGACCCAGAAAGACGCTGCGAATTGTTTTTCTTTGCCGAAGCTGGGAAAGAAAAACTTGAAACAGTGTCACTGCCAATAACTGTCATCCAAGGATGCAAAAATCACGCCTTCCCCTAGTCCCTCACCAAGGAACTCCTCCTGTGTGGTGAACATGGACGAGTCCTTGTTTACACCATCTGTGTGCAACTCACAACACCTTTCCAAGCTGTGGCTGATATTGTGCATGCCCTAGAAAATATAACCTTGCGTAACGTTTATTTACTGTAGGGTGCACCGGCCACCCGGTTCAATCTGGAGATATTTCTCCCTCTAAGAATTCAAGTCAGTAATTACAGATGCCCGTGACGCCTTTCCAGTCATGGACCAAATCCACAATGCATTCCTCTGGAACATTTCTGAGATTACATCGGTGGAGGTCCAGACTTCATCCCTGTGTTCACGGATGGATCAAAGTGAGACACAGTGTGTGGTTTCGCAGTTTTCTCACCCAACCATGGAGTCCTGAGGGCAAAGATAATTAATTTTAACAGTGTTTACATGGTGGAACTCTTTGTCATTAATAAAGCCCTGAGATAAATAAATAGCAGTATCAGCTCCTCAATTTGCTCTTCGAGCACACGCAAATCTATTAACTGCTTCTCCCCTGCCCACCCTAGGGTCCAGGAGATATACTGCAGGCTCGTATCCTTTCATCAGAGAGGTAAAAAAGTATCCTTTCTATGAAATTGTGGACACGTAGGAATCGCTGAAAATGGAAAAACCAAGGCAGAGGTGAAAGGAGCCCTAATCATGCACGAGACTGATTCTTTGTTGGTGCCAGTGGACGATCTGGAGGCTGCACTGTGCAGTTCGGCCTTAAAGCAATGACGGAATGTGTGGCTCAACGTCATGAACAATAAACTCCGGTGGATAAAGGCAGCGATATTGGTGTGGTCCTCATCCATTAAGAAGAGATGACGGGAAGAGGTGGCGATGGCACGCCCGAGGACAGGCCCTCGCACCCTCATCACGGAGGATAAACAACAACCTTGCTGCGAGGAGTGTGACGGTGAACCATATCATGACAAGTGCTAGAGGGCAAGAGACACATTTAAAATCAGGGGTGATCTAAGTAATATTTTATGGGATGACCCAACTGATTAAACCAAGTTTTAAACTTTTCAAAGGAAACTGGCCGAATGGGAAAGCTATAGTTGTGGTGTCATTCTTTTCAGGTTTTGGTTTTAAATATTTATGTATTTATTTCTCTACTTATAAAGAGGGTGTTGAAGTTATAAAACGTGACAGTGGTGCAAAATGACCTTACCTGTTGAAGCACCCTAAACATAAATTATTATTGCTACTACTCAATATCATTGCTGTTGACTGGTTCTAATCCCAGGTGGCAAAATTCTATGCTGAGGAATTAAAGAAGTTGGTGCAGCATTACAAAAAGTGCTTGGAAGTGAATGGCAATTATGTGGTGAAGTAGTTTGTAGGAAACTAAAACCATCAACAAAACTTTTTCCAACCAAAATTTATTTGTGACCAAAGGACCCTTTTCAAATATGCCCCCTTTTTCCAGGGGAAGTGGCTGACAGGGGAAACAACAATTTTAAATCAGTCAGCAGGGTTTCATTATGCCTTATTTTTATTCTACCTGAAAAACATATTATGTAACAAAATAATTTAGATGGGAATCAGAGAGATCAGATGATAAGAGATGTATCAGTTGCATAGTTACTTTGTTCAAGGGGAGATATTACTGGATAACTGAGAATGATAAATTTTCTATTTCCATCTTTGCTAGGATTCTTGATAGTTATAGCCTCATTTTCAGAGGTGCACTTCGTAAAAATAGCCCACTTGTAAGAAATAGCTAATTGTTTAGTGTTTTTTAGTTCCTGTTCTCTCAATCCTAGACAGCGAAAATGTATCCTTCAATATTTTTGGTGTTTTGTAACTTGTGACTGTGTATATAAAATATGAAATTTCCTCCTCTCTTGTTAAGCGGATAAAATAATACTTTGTAATTCCACAGATTTATTTCACAAACACACGACCTGGGTTTCGACGTACAACGTCATCTTCAGGTGCAGACATACAGGCGACCAACATATATATACCCTTAGACCGGGGGGAGGGGGGAGAAAAATTGAGGGGAAGGAAAGATAGAAAAAGGGGGGGGGGGGTTGGGCAAGGCGCGCTTGTGGGTGGAGAGCCAGGCGGAATAGAATGAGTGGGTAATGGAGGGTCGTGGGAGAGGGGGGGGGGGCATCCCTACCGGATTATCCCTTTACTGGGAGTCCCCACCGAGGGGGGAGGTTGTGGAATTTTTAGGTTCACTATGGATATCTCGGAGGGAAAGGTTTAGGAGAGGGGAATGGGAGGTGTACAATAGGTCATTAACAATAATTTTTTCCTTGGAGCGAACATATTTTAAAATTTCCAGTTGCTCTAAAACGTCAAGTCTATACCCTTTCTTCTCAACATGTAAAATTTCTAGCTGAAAGTCACTCTGGTGGTGGTTGTCCAGCAAATGTTTAGCAAAATGCGAAGATGGCTTTTGGTTACGCACACAGGCCTGGTGTTCCTTCACTCGCGTACAGAATTTCCTTCCTGTTTGACCCACGTACACTGCATCACACTCACAATGTAACATATGCACGCCACTCTTTTCTCCTTCTAAAATTTTGTCCTTTGCGTGTGAGAGCAGGTTTTTAAGGCTTGATTTATTATAATAAGCGATTTTTAACTTATCTTTTGGTAGCAATTTGTAAATTTGTTTCCAGGTTTCACCCAGATACAGGATTCTCCGCCACTTGGCAGAGGAATCTTGTAGTGGCTGGGATTTATAAATTCTGTCAATTGCCTGTTTTTTTATTTTATCTAAATATAGTTTATCAATTAGTTTATCATCGTAGCCGTTATTACGTGCTATTAATTTAATTGTTGACAGTTCTTTCTTGAAATTGCATAGAGACAAAGGAATGCTTGTCAGTCGGTGGATCATAGAATGGAAGGCGGACAGTTTCTGGGAAAAACAGTGCCTTGAGTTACAATGAATAACTTGGTCTGTGCATGCAGTTTTCCAGAAAATGGAGAATTTCAAGTGATTTTTAACTTTGGAAATATTTAAGTCAAGAAAATGGAGTGAATTGTTTTCTTCTAACTCACAGGTGAATTTAAGGTTCTTATTTAGCAAATTTAAATGAGCTAAGAAATTTTCAAGTTGCCTTTTTGAACCCTTCCACACACAAAAGACATCGTCTACATACCGATACCAGCATAAAACATTCTTGTTGGGTACATTCCCAGAGGAAAACAAACATTTCTCCCAGTGGTCCATGTAAATATCTGCCGAGAGGGGGGACAAGGAAGAGCCCATGGCCAAGCCATTGAGCTGTCCAAAATATTTTCCGTTAAACTTGAAATAGTTTTGAAGAACACATGTTTCCAGCATTGCATGAAGTTCACAGATGATAGGGGCAGGGACGCACTTTTGGAAGAGAATAGTCTCTGCTATACTCAGCGCTTCTTTAGGTGGGACACTAGTAAAGAGATTGCAAACATCAAAGGAAACTAGCAAACACTTATTGGGAAGGACCATCTTGGATAGTTTACCAGTAAGGTCAATGGAATTGACGATCCCATATTTGGCAGAAAATTTGGAATGCTGCCTAAAGATGAAAAAATTTAAATTTTAAGTAAAATTTTAAATTTTAAAATTTAAAAGAAAATATTTTGGACAGCTCAATGGCTTGGCCATGGGCTCCCCCTTGTCCCCCCTCTTGGCAGATATTTACATGGACCATCCTCCTCCCCAGCCCCCCCCCCCCTTTTTCTATCTTTCCTTCCGCTCAATTTTCCTCCCCCCGGTCTAAGGGTATATATATGTTGGTCGCCTGTATGTCTGCACCTGAAGATGACGTTGTACGTCGAAACCTGAGTCGTGTGTTTGTGAAATAAATCTGTGGAAGTACAAAGTATTATTTTATCCGCTTAAGAATGAACCGATTCCATAAAATAACGCCTAAACCATCGATTACTCCTCTCTTGTTGCTAGGGTTTTGGATTGTGAATCCTGCTCTGAGTGCTGAAGGCAGAGTAGTCCAATCAGCAGAATCAGCTGAGTCAGGCACTGGCCTTTACAGGTTTGAACCACACTCGAGCCAAATCAACTGCACTTCTTTCTGTGCCTATCATGCTGACCGCCTCTACACAAGCAGCTATGATGGAACGGTTCGATGCCTGAACTTTGAGAAGCTTGTGTTTGATGAAGTAAGTACCCTGTTTCTGATTTTGCATGCATTTTTCTTGCCTTGAGAGCTGTTTGCAGGGAATAACAATGTTAATGATATGTTCCATGTGTAATTGGTTGGAATAATTTTTTTAATGCAGTGGTTTCTTGTTGGCATGTTTTTGAATGAGCAGAAGTCCTGAATGTACTAGCCAGCAAAAGTTTCAAACCTGGGTTGAATTCTTGACCAATCAGAATTTGTCATCACAATCTTTATTTATCATTAGTTGCTTCCTTTACCAACAGGATTTCTGCAGTATTTTAAAAGCACTAACCAGAGTACACATACATGTATTTATACCCGTCTGAGAATGCCAAATCACTAGTGTATCCCAAGAAATACATTGGCAAGGTAAAAAGTCTAGGTTGTTAGCCAATGATACAGTTTGGTTTTGAATGTTATAATGTTGGTGCTATTTGCAGTTGGTGGTAGTTTATTAAATGTGAAGCCTATGAAATTCAACAAGCCTTGGGTCTTAGCCATATGAAAATGTGTGTTAAGCTTAAATCTATTCCTAGTTCTTAATTATATACATTAGATCTTGTCAAGAGGTTATTTACATTTTCTTTTACAACATAAACTTAACAACTTTAGAAGAAATACAATACATATATACATACACACACACATATATATATACATATACATACATATATATATATATTAGTCGAGAGGAATATAGAATACAATCAGGACGTTTTTGCCTGTTTTGTAGATTTCGAAAAAGCGTTTGATAGAGTGAATTGGGAAAAATTAATGCGTGTATTGCAGAAAATAGGAATGGATTGGAGGGACAGGAGACTGATCCGCAACCTGTACATGTCTCAGACTGCTCAGGTGCGAGTGGGGAACGGAGAGTCCGGATGGGCAGTGTTAGGAAGAACTGGAGGTAGGAATGAAAGTCGGAGGGGAATTCGTAAAATCGGTTAGGTTTGCTGATGACCAAGCATTAGTTGCTCAGTCAGCCAAGGGGTTGCAAGCATTGTTGAGTGAATTGGAGGTTCAGTGCGATAAATATGGGATGAGAATCAATATTAATAAAACAAAGGTTATGCGATTTTCCAGAAAGAAAAAGGCTAAGGTAAATATTAAAATAGGCGGGGAAAAAATAGAGCAGGTAGAACAGTTTACATATCTCGGAAGTGTTTTGGAGCAATACGGACAAAGTGGTAGGGACGTAAGGAGAAGAATTGCGCTATGCAAGGAGGCTTTCTCAAGGAGGAGGGAGTTGATGACGGGGACGTTGAGTAGGGATGTTAAGACAAGACTCGTAAAAACTGATATGGAGCGTAGCTATGTACGGTGCGGAAACATGGTCGCTGAAGCAGGAGGATAGACGTAGTTAATATAAGAAGTAGTTTATATAGACGTAGTTATTGTAAAGGAGAAATAGACGGGACACAAGAAGGGGAAAGGATAGTAGAAAAGCATTCATACCACCCTTTGGTGGGTGAAACAGCTCCATAACGCCATCTCTCGGGCAACATCTATAGGAGCACTTTGGCGCTTTATAAGATTGCAGATCTCAAGGTAAATCAGGTTTCCTTATTACCTCAAGAGGTAGAGCATCCGTCTGGAAAGTGGAAGGTCCGTGGTTCAAATCCCGGATAAGGAAATATTTTTACTTTCGTGATCTGCTCAAAAACCGCCTTCCCCACATGTCCTGTGTTAGCCTTTTATGTGTTTTCCTATCCCCTTTCCTTATACCTATTTCTGTTTGAATGAATATTTGTGCGCCGTATGGCGGGATTTTCAAGTTTGAATATATATATATATATATATATATATATATATATATATATATATATATATGTGTGTGTGTGTATATATATATATATTCATATATATATATATATATATATATATATATATATATATATATATATATATATGTATGTATATATGTATGTATGTGTGTGTATATATATATATATTCATTCAAACATAGAAATAGGTATAAGGAAAACACATAAAAGGCGAACACAGACATGTGGGGAAGGCGGTTTTTGAGCAGATCACGAAAGTAAAAATGTTTCCTTGACCGGGATTTGAACACCGGATCTTCCACTAGCCGGGCGGATGTGCTACCATTACACCACCGAGGAAACTTAATTTACCTTGAGATCTGCGATGTTTTCAAGACGCCCAAGTGCTCCGAATCATTTGCCAAAGGAAGGCTTTAGGGAGCTGTCCCACCCACCAAAGGAACAGCTCCCTTCAACATCAAACGCTTTTTCGAAATCTACGAAACAGGCAAATACTTCCTGGTTGTACTCCTTGTCCTCACATGATGTAACCTTTACCTTTTTCAGAAAAGGAACTAACAATGATTTCACAAAATCTTCCGGCCAGATTCCTTCCTCATAGATAATACTACGAATCATTCCATATAGAGTCTTCTTTCCCCATTTTCCTAAACAATTCACAGTTCCACAGGAATGTTGTCTACCCCCATGGCCTTATTTGCTTTCATCTCCTTTAATGCCCTTTGTATTTAATCGTCGAGTATACCTGGTCCTAAGCTATCTCTATCTATGCCATGTTCTTTTTCTATGTCTAACCTTGTTGGCCTATGTTCTCTGCCTTACAGTGTTTCTATATATTCCTTCCATCTCTCTTGGATTTTATCTGGTTCAATTATTATCTTACCTCACTTATCTTAAACTGTTAGCACAGATCTTGCCTTCTTACTTCTCGATAATAACAACCTTGCTGTATAGCGGACCAATTTCACCCTTCCTCTGTCAACTTTCCATATCCTTGCATTGCGTTTACCACCATTTTTCTTTTGCTTTATTTGTGGCCCTTCTCAATTTATTGTTTAACACTTCGTACTTAATTTTGCCTAACTCTGTGTTTACATTCTTCCATCTTCTTCTCTCCTCCCTCTTTGCAATCACCCCCCGCGGGCAGGGGGATGAAGAATACTCTCGCAGTATCCCTGCTTGTCATAAGAGGCAACTAAAAGGGTGGGCAGAAAACCCTGAAAACAAGCTCCCAGCCAGCAAGGGATGCGTCCGGACAGTGCTGTTGATCCACTGTCTGTGTGCGGCCATACTAACTGGCCTGCGATCCGCCCAGTTGTTTGCCGTGCCTGGAGACCCGTAAATGAGAGATGGGGATTCTGGGGGGTGAGCTCTCTGGTTCCCAGAAGGGTTTCGGATGCACTGTTTGGACCGGGGAGCGATGCCATTCTTTGGACCCGGATTTCGTGTAAACAGGTGGCCGGGAGCTAGCCACTCCCGGTCAATCGGCTTCCGTCATTTTTATGCTCTGTTGGCGAGTGCCAAGGTTATGGGGGTCTGCATAGGGAGGTCAGAGACGTAGGGGTTTTGGTGGGCCCTTGCATCGAAGATCGAACCCGAAACAGACAACCACTCCTGAAGGGCTATATCCCTCAACTTAGCCCTGGCGACTGCTCCGGTTCAGCGGAGCGGCGTACCGAATGTGTGGCTTCATGGTGGGTGGGGAGGCCGAGGGACGAATAATTACTTTCTATGGAGGAAACAAATTTTCCACTACCCAAGAGATCACGTCCGGACATGGTCGGGGGAGATCAGAGTAACGCCGCATGTAAGCGGTATTTGGAAATATCTTTTGCGAAGGAAGGTGAGACCTTGAAAAATTTTTGCTCCTTTCCTTCTTCAAAGAGTACTATCCCAGATTGTGCCTGGGAACCCTAAGAGTATCAAGAAACTAAGGGATGGTACACTACTCATAGAGACCCTTAAGGAAAAGCAGAACGACAAAATTCTATCAATGGGAATGCTCCATGACATTCCGATAATGGTGGGGGTGCACTGCACTCTAAACACTTGTTGGGGAGTCATCAGCGACTACGATCTTTTATATGTGGAGGTCGACGAGATCAAGAGGGAAATGTTCTCCCAAGGAGTGATTGATTGTCGTCGACTTACCACAAGGCGCAACGGCGAGGCGATTAATACAACATCCATCATCCTGACGTTCGCGCGCGAACCAGGTCCCAGTGAGGCCGTTCATTCCAAATCCCGTGCGTTGTTTTCAGTGCCAACGTTTCGGCCACATTGCGTCACCTGCCCACACTGTGGCAAGGATGCGCACGAGGATAAAGAGTGGTCCTCGGAACCTCTTTGTGTCAATTGCGAGGGTGCACATCCAGTGTACTCCCGTGATTGTCCGAAGATGAAAGAGGAAAGAAAGGTCATGGAGCTAAAGGCGCTCGGAAAAATACCATATGTGGAAGCGAGGAGGAAGTACAGGGCTCTCATCGCCCCAACTTTCTCCCGGTCTTTTGCTTCCGTCGCGACTGCCCCATTACGAAAGTGCACCATTGCCACGCAAACAGACGTCCCGAGAGAGACCTCCGCGGACGTCCAAAAGAAAACTTTAAAAAACACAAAAGAAACGAAGAATAAGGTGGCAAGCGAGCCACCTGCTCCGGTGGGCCCTTCAAAGAAGAGCCCACCCAAAACCACCAAGGGGAGCGCGCCGAAAGGACGTGAGAAGACACCTTCCCCTACACCTCCGATGAAACCCAAAAAGCCAGTGGTTGCAGAGAAAGACCATAGTATCTCCGATACCGAGGTCCTCGCAAGCGAGTGGAGGAGGAAGCATCGCTTTAAGCGATGATCGTTAAACGGTTGGTCATCTCACCACATTTTTAAACATATTTATTTATATATCAATTATTTTATATTTTAAACAATCATTATGGTTTTTATACTGCAGTAGAACTGCAGTGGTTTTTATCGGCACAAGGAGAAGCTGGCCATTTTAATGGACGATTTTAATCCCTCTTGCATCTGTCTGCAAGAGACACATTTTTCGGTGGCAGACATGGGCGTTTTGAAGGGGTACACTGTTTTTAGAGTTGACAACACGAGTGGTCAACGCGCCCAAGGAGGAGTGGCAGTTACAATTCGTGAGGCCCTTTACACCTCCCGAGTCCAACTGAACACACAATTCCAAGCCGTGGCAGCCACAGTGCACACCCCGGAGAAAATGACGTTATGTAATGTCTATCTGCCGGAGGGTGCACCTGTAACACGTTTCAATCTGGAAGCCCTTGTCCGTCAGCTACCTCAGCCATTTATTTTGATGGGAGGTTTTAATGCCCATGATCCTCTATGGGGAGGCCCAACGGCCCCAAGCAATAGGAGAGGACAAATTTTATCTAATTTTATTTTAACTTGTTTTTATTAAATAGTGGTGAAAAAACTCGCTTTAATAGCTTCAACGGGGAATTCTCAGCAATAGATCTCTCTATATGCTCGAGAAGTTTAGCCCCAAAGCTGAAGATGACGGCCTACAACGATCTTTGTGGGAGTGACCACTTCCCTCTTCTCCTCGCGAAAGAAGATTTTTCACCCAACATCTTCAACCCTCCGGTAAACTGGTGTGTCAGCCGTGTGGACTGGTCGATCTTCAAGGCCCATTTTAAATTTAAACATGACGCTAGTCTCGACGCGTTGCACAACGTCGAGACACTGGCCTCAGCGCTCGTAGCGGCAGCTACTGAAAGTGTCCCTCGTACATCCGGAACACTAAATCGTGCACCTGTCCCATGGTGGAACGAGGATTGTGACAGGGCGATCCGGACGAGGAAGAAAGTGCTGAAGATATTTCAAAAGTACCCAACGGCAACAAACCTGGCAGCATACCGCTGCCTACGAGCGTGAGCTCGGAAGGAGGTGAAGCAGGCCAAAGGGCTTTCTGGATAGAATACGTCTTGACAATTAGCCATAGGACTCCAATCACTCACGGCATGGGACAAAGTCAAAAAATCTCCGTGTCCGAGGGCTCCTTCGTCATCTCGCCATTGCTTGTAGCTGGATGGGTGGTGACTTCACCCCCGGAAATAAGCCGCACTTTCGCCAAGCAGTTCGCGGCCAGCAGCAGTGACGAGGGTTATGATGCAAACTTAAAGAAACGATGTGAGAGAGTCCCTCTCAATTTCTGCGAAGCAAGAACACCTGGAGAATACAACGAGCCCTTTTAACAATGGGAACTGAAGTCTGCCATCACGGGTTCCCATAACACCATGCCGGGAATGGATCGCATCCACAATGCTTTTCTCCGGAATATTCCGGAATTGGCATTGGGAGGGGTCCTCGATACCCTCAATCAATTGTGGATTGAAGGTAGCTTCCCGAATTCCTGGCGGAAGTCCTTGGTGATACCCATCCCGAAACAGGGTAAGAACAAAAGCGACCCGAGCAGTTATCGACCCATCTCTCTCACCAGTTGACTGTGCAAAGTATGGAAAGAGTGGTTAACCGACGTCTCGTCTGATGCTTGGAGAGACGACGCCTTCTGTCCGACGCTCAGTGCGGCTTTCGGTATGAGAGGTCCACGACAGATCATCTGGTGGGCACTGACAATTTCATCCAGAAAGCCTTTCTCCTACGCCAACACGTCGTAGCGGTCTTCTTCGACCTTGAGAAGGCCTACGATAGTGTGTGGCGACGAAAAATTTTAAACACATTGCACAAGTGGGGTTTTAGAGGCAATATGGCCATATTTATTAACAGTTTTTTGACAACCGTACATTTAGAGTGAGGACGGGCAAGTATTTATCCCGATCCTACATCCAGGAGAACGGGGTACCTCAGGGATCAGTGATGAGCATGATACTGATTGCCATCGCAATCAACGACGTCACAGAATGCGTCAATGCCCCGGTTATATCATCGCTCTTCGTGGACGACCTAGCTATTTTCTGCTGGTCGACAAGACTGGCATACGCCTCCAGGCAAGCCCAGGTGACCTTAAATAAACTGGGAGAGTGGTCGTGAAGGAACGGATTTCGTTTCTCCACGGAGAAAACGAAATGTGTCCACTTCCACCGTCTTCGCGGACAGCACATACCACCGACTTTGAACCTGCTGGGTCAGATTCTCCCATTTGTGGAATCTGTCCGCTTTCTCGGCATGATCCTAGACGAAAAATTAAACTGGCAAGAGCATATACGGGTATTACGCGAGGTGTTCCCAACCCTAAACGTTTTAAGGTACTTTACCAATTCCACATGGGGAGCAGATTGCTCTACGATGCTTCTATGTTACCGAGGCCTGGTCCGTTCGAAACTGGACTACGGTTCTATAATATACGCGTCAGGATGAGAGTCCTATCTGAGACCCCTTACGTGTGTCCACAACGCCGAGATACGGTTGGCCACGGGGGCATTACGAACCAGCCCAGTCCCAAGCCTACTTGCTGACGCAGGCGAGTCTTCGTTGGCAACCCGCAGGATGATTTTGATGGGGAATTATGCCTGTAAAGTTTTATCTATGATCAAGCACCCATGCTTTAACATTCTTTTTAACTCCAGATTTTTAGACATATTTAACAAGCGGAAAAGGGCAACCAGGCCCCTTGCCGTTAGTTTTAATGATTTTATCCAGAAGCTCAATTTTACCTTTCCTGAAGTGTGCCCCGTCTCCTACGCCAGACATCCCCCTTGGCTAATACCAAAGCCAGATATTAAGCCAATGCCTCATGTGCACTGTAAAGCGCTCACGACCGAGTCAGAATACCAAGGACTCTTTAATGCCTTCCTCAGATCGCACCCCGACCTCGTCCCGGTCTACACCGATGGGTTGAAGGCGGAGTCCGCCTGTGCCTATGCAGTCGTGTCCGGCTACCTTGGAGTTGTGAGGGAAAAACTGAACACGCTCTGCAGTATATTCACAGCCGAACTGTCAGCCATAAGAACTGCCCTAAAACAAATAAAAGAAATTAACTGCTCCTTCATCATCTGTTCGGACTCGTTAAGCGCCCTACAATCAATATCGGTCTTCTCACCAAGGCACCCGATAGTTCAGGAGATCCACCATACCCTCCTATCCCTTCAGGTAAAGGGTAGCAGGGTATTCTTTATATGGACTCCTGGTCACGTGGGGACACCTGGCATCGAAAAAGCCGACAAAGGAGCAAAGGAAGAAGGCCATGGGCAAAACCGAGACTGATTCCACTTTGGTACCTGTGGAGGACATAAAGGCCACCTTGCGGAGTTTGGTCCTAAACCAGTGGAAGGAAGCTTGGCGGTCCTTACAATAAACTCAAGGAGATAAAATCGGTCATTTCGGCATGGCTCTCTTCCATCTGGAAAAATCAGAGGGAAGAGGTCACGATCACACGCCTGAGGTTAGGGTACTCTGCCCTCACGCACTCGTACCTCTTACGGAGGGAAAAGTGCAACTGCGCTGCAATGATTATGACTTACCCCTGATTGTGAAACATATCCTGACACAGTGCAATAAATATCGCAGGGCCAGAGAAAAGTTTCAAATAAGGGGTGATTTATGAAATACTTTAGGGGACAACCCCAACTCATTAAATAGAGTTTTATTATTTTTAAGTGAAACCGGCCTAATGAGGCAACTTTAGTCGCGGTCTTTTTATTAATTTTAATGTTATCTGTTTTAAATATATATGGATGTATTAATTTATTTATATATTTATTAAAAGCAAACTTTGGTTTTAAAAGTTAAGACAGTGGTGCAAAATGACCATAGCTGTTGATGCACCCATAAAACCCAAAACTACTACTACTACCAAATTGTGGTCAGAGTCTGCATCCGCTCCTGGGAAACTGCGTATTTATCACACTGTCCCTAAACTTGTGCCTAACCATTATATAATCTAACTGATACCTTTTTGAGTCACCTGGCATTTTCCACGTATACCTACGCCTTTTGTGGTGTCTAAACCTTGTGTTGGTGATGACCATCACCTGTCTCCTGCTGAACTGAATTGCTTTCTCCCAGGGGTCATTCCTCGTGCCTTAACCATAATTACCCACCTCATCACCATATCTTCCTTTGCCTACCGTTGCATTCCAATCCCCCATCACTATCAAATGTTTCCCTGCAGGAACACAGGCGATTATATCCTCTAACTCGTCATACATCCAATTTACTTCTTCCTTCTTATGGTTGTTTGGTGGCATGCATACCTTAACAATGACCAAGGTCGTCGGGGTTCTGCTTTTATCTCTACGAGTAATATTCTATCAGTTGCTTGCTCTATGTTGACTACGCTGCTTCCTACCCCTTTATTTAATATTACGGTTACCCCTCATTGGCTCTCATCACCTCCGCTGTATATTAATCTATAATTGTCACTCAAGTGATCCCTGCTATCCTTCTATCTTACCTCGCAGAGACCTACTTTCAACTACTATTTTAACTACTTTCATCTTCTTCTGCGTCTTCTGTCCTGCTGCTGTTATTTCTCCCCTGCAAGGGTTTCGTGGGATGACGACCTCGGAAGCCTTGCCTCCCCCGCTGCTGGGCACGACACACGGCTGCTTGGGCCGAGTCCCACAGTTGCCAGGACTCAATTTCTGTCTTCCGTCCATCATTTTTCATAGGAATAATAATTGTGGTGATTTCCCGTTGCCTTCCTCAATAGTGTTGTTAGCGTGACACCATCACTTAATGGCCGCCTCACTGGGGTCAGATGCCTTTGCAGCCGCCTCACTGAGGAACAGATTCATATACAAGGTCTGTTCAAAAATTAATGAGAATTTTTTCATTTCATGGGCTTGGAGAGCTCAATTGTTAAACTTCTTTTTTATTATGTTGGTTTACATGCCCCTGAAGTATGATATAACTTTCAGCTATTTTCATTGTGGACTTTCTGTGACATCCAAAAAGGTTAAACGTGTTTTATGAGCTCGGCGATTTTTGTTTGTTAAAAGAAATGGATCAAAGATTTTATATAAAATTTTGCATAAAAAATGAAATAAAGTGTAACAAAGTGCCCCCAATTCCAATTTTTTGGGTATGAAACGCGTGGCAGCGATATTCGTTCCAAAATGGATTTTGCACCACGATAATGCACCAGCTCACACTACATTGCTTGTTTGTGCTTTTTTGGCCAAAAACATTACTGTAACGATGCCCCAACCTCCATATTCGCCAGATATGGCTCCATGTTGCTTTTTCCTATTTCCAAAAATTAAGAGAACCTTTAAGGGCCATCGTTTTACAGCCGTAGATGACATTAAAAGAGCATCTCTGGAAGAACTAAAGGCTATGTCAAAGATCGAGTTTGAGAAGTGTTTCGGGAATTGGAAGAAGCACTGGCACAAGTGCATAATCACCAATGGGGACTACTTTGAAGGTGACAATGTATAAGAATAAATAAATATTATTGTCCGAAAAATTAAAATTCCCATTAATTTTTGAACACACCTCATACATATGCGTATACAAATGTTATACATAAAAAGATGTTTATACATACATGTATATGTATACATATATATTATTTATTATTAGGTAATACACTGGTTAAGGTAGGTTTTCAGATGGACATAACTATCAAATAAATATTTTTGTGACTCCTAAGAAAACCTTCTCTACATCAGGTCTTTCTTCATCTCTGTGTACTTCCTTCCTCCTTTCATCCCATCCAACATCCCTATCCTGTTCCTGCCCTTTCCTCGTTTACCCAACATCCTCCCCTGTATTACCTTCTTCAACATTCCACTACCACTCAATATGCCTTTCATCCATTTTCCTGCTTCCATAGGATTTCTCTCAACAAACCCCTCACCTCACCCACCATCTCCAGTACTTCCTCATTTGTTTTCCTTTCAGTCCATTTCACCTTCTCCATTCTTCTCCACACCCACATTTCAAAAGCCTCCAATCTACGTCTGTCCTCCTGCTTCAGCGACCACGTTTCTGCGCTGTACATAGCTATGCTCCATATCAGAGTCTGCGCCGTACATAGCTACGCTCCATATCAGAGTTTTTACGAGTCTTGTCTTAACCTCCCTACACAACATCCCCATCATCAACTCCCTCCTCCTTGAGAAAGCCTCCTTGCCTAGAGCAATTCTTCTCCTTATGTCCCTACTACTTTGACCCAATTGATCCAAAACACTTAAGAGATACGTGAACTGTTCTACCTGCTCTATTTTTTCCCCTCCTATTTTAATGTTTAGCTTAGCCTTTTTTTCCGGAAAATCGCATAACCTTTGTTTTATTAATATTGATTCTCATCCCGTATCTATCGCACTGAAACTCCAATTCACTCAGCAATGCTTGCAACCCCTTGGCTGACTGAGCAGCTAATGCTTGGTCATCAGCAAACCTAACCGATTTTACAAATTCTCCTCCGATTTTCATTCCTACCTCCAGTTCTTCCCATGCTTCTTTAATCATTTCCTCCATATATACGTTGAACAGTACCGGTGACAATGGGCATCCCTGCCTTACACCTCTTCCTAACACTGCCCATCCGGACTCTCCGTTCCCCACTCGCACCTGAGCAGTCTGAGACATGTACAGGTTGCGGATCAGTCTTCTGTCCCTCCAATCCATTCCTATTTTCTACAATACATGCATTAATTTTTCCCAATTTACTCTATCAAATGCTTTTTTGCAATCTACGAAACAGGCAAATACGTTCTGATTGTATTCTATATTCCTCTTGATTAGTGATCTCATTACTGCAATGGCGCCAAACGTATCTCTCCCCTTCCTAAACCCCATCTGATCCTCCCCTAAGTAATGATTTGCCTTACTCTCTATCCTTTTGTTGATGATCCTGAGAATAACTTTAGCTGCAAGGGATATCAAACTTATTGTTCTTTAATCCTCACATGATGTCGCCCTCCCATGGACTAAAACCTTGTCGTGGGGGAAGGGCTTGTGTATTTATTGTGTTTATTATGTGATGGCGTCATGTTAAAAACACTATTAAGGAAGGTAACGGGAAACTACCTCGATTATTTTCCCCAAGAAGATAATGATACAATTATATATCCCAGGAAGATCTGGTGCCTGAAAAATCAACTAGCTTATATTTTTATATATATATATTCTATACATATAAATATATATAGATATATTTAAATATTTATATATATATATATATATATATATATTTATATGTATTTTTTATTTATAAATAAATATATATATATATAAGTCTGCATTCCAAGAGGATATTATCGCTTTCCTCCACGACAACGGCCCTAATGAAAACCTATCCCCCAGCGACATCTCCCTCCTTTCACCTTCCCATCCAAACACCCCCCACTTCTATATCCTCCCCAAGATCCACAAACCCGAAAACCCAGGGCGGCCTATAGTCTCCTCCCGCAACTCCCCGACCGAAAGAATTTCCGCCTTCGTCGATCACTATCTCCAACTTTTAGTTCACGCGTTACCCTCCTATGTCAAAGATACCTACCACTTCCTCAATCTGCTTTACTCAGTTTCCCTCCCTTCTGACACCAAGATCATTATGGCCACAATTGACGTCACATCCCTATACACCTCCATTCCTCACGAAGAAGGCCTTGCTTCCCTACGCCACTTCCTCTCCAAATGGCCTAGCCCTCAAACTCCAAGCACCGATTTTCTCATTGACCTTTCTAACATCATCCTCACCCGTAACTCTTTTTCTTTTAATGACAATTTTTACCTCCAAATCAAGGGCTGTGCCATGGGAAGTAGATTCAGCCCGTCATACGCTAACCTCCACCTCGGTGTCCTGGAAGAGAAGTTCCTTTCCAGTTATCCTCTGAAACCCCGCATGTGGCTCCATTATATTGATGGCATTTTTCTACTCTGGCCATATAACATAGACTCCCTCAATTCTTTCATCTCCCAACTCAATGATTCCTCATCTCTTTCTTTCACTTCCAACATCTCATCATCACAGATCACTTTAATTGATGTTAATATTTCCCTAACTAACAACAAATTTCTAACCTCCATACATACTAAACCTACTAACAAACAACAATACCTTCATTTTAACAGCTGCCACCCCTACCACACCAAATGCTCCCTCCCTTACTCCCTCTCTATCCGCGGGCACCGCATTTGCAAAGATCCCGAATCCCTCAACAAATACCTCAACAACCTTCACCATTTCCTCCTCCAACGGGGATACCCAGATTCTCTCCTTCACAAAAAAATCCTAAAACAATCCTACACCCTCAATCCTCCCTCAACCACAGACTCCCACCCTCTTTCAATATGCACCACCTACTTCCCTGGCATCCAGTCCCTTAAATTCATCCTCAAAGACCTGTACCCCATCCTCAAAAATCACAACGTTTCGTCCAACCTTCTTCCTAAATGCCCTTCTGTTACCTTCAAATGGCCCGCCAACCTATCAGATCTCCTCAAATCCACCAAGCCTCTTTCCAAATCCCCTCCCACCCCCAGAATCACACCCACTCCGTGCTTGCGAGCAAGATGCAAAACTTGTCCTATTTTCACCACTCCACCCCTCTCCATCCCACCTTTTAACTCTCTCCCGCCCTTCCCCCACTCCTCATGCACATCTCAGAATGTCTTCTGACTTGCAAACTCTGCCCGGCATTTTATATAGGCCAGTGCTCTACAACCCTGAACCTCAGGGTGAACAATCATCGCGCCTCATGTAATCCCTCCTCCCCGTCCGTGGGTCTTCCCATCCCAAAACATACCCCTCCCACAACACCCCCTTCAACCACTGTTATATTGTTTCCGTGCTAGCATCCCTTCCCCCATCCGATAACCCTATAAAATTAAAAACAATGGAATTGGCATTTATATGGCGGTGTAAAGCCTATCAACATCCGGGTCTCAATGTCGTTTACTAAATGGGGGGGTGGGGCTGAGGTGGATGGAGGTGGATTTGTTTCTTGCGAGGTGGTGGGACAATTTATTCATCCGCATACATTTTGTCATCCTTGTCCTGTGTTTTGACTTGTCAAGCCCTTATGATGACTTGGTGAGTTGATGCCTTGGTCATGGGTGTTGTGGGATCTGTGGATGAATTGTTAGTTTTCTGTGTCGCTTGTTACTATTTCCGCATCCTCCTTATTCCATCTCCGCTCCCCTCTGGCCTCCCTTCCCCTTCCTTAACCTCCTCCTTCACCCCTCTCCCACCACCTGTTCCCAGCTCCGCTTTCTCCCCCTCCATATACCCCTCCGTGAACAATCATCGCACCTCATGTAATCCCTCCTCCCCGTCCGTGGGTCTTCCCATCCCAAAACATACCCCCCACACAACACCCCCTTCAACCACTGTTATATTGTTTCCGTGCCAGCATCCCTTCCCCCATCCGATAACCCTATAAAATTAAAAACAATGGAATTGGCATTTATATGGCGGTGTAAAGCCTATCAACATCCGGGTCTCAATGTCGTTTACTAAATGGGGGGTTGGGGCTGAGGTGGATGGAGGTGGATTTGTTTCTTGCGAGGTGGTGGGACAATTTATTCATCCGCATACATTTTGTCATCCTTGTCCTGTGTTTTGACTTGTCAAGCCCTTATGATGACTTGGTGAGTTGATGCCTTGGTCATGGGTGTTGTGGGATCTGTGGATGAATTGTTAGTTTTCTGTGTCGCTTGTTACTATTTCCGCATCCTCCTTATTCCATCTCCGCTCCCCTCTGGCCTCCCTTCCCCCTCCTTAACCTCCTCCTTCACCCCTCCCCCACTACCTGTTTTTTCCCCTCTCCCTCGTCCCATACTCTCTCTGCACCGCGTACCCTTTTCCTTAGTCATATCTTATCTTCCGAAGAAGACGGAGCTCGAGTCCACCGAAATTATCAAGATATTATTGTGAGTGTTCTTTTTACGTGTTCTCGTGCTGTGTGTTACTGTCTAAGTTTTTTATTCAACACTTCCGTGTTACTTCAAAGAAATCATATATATATATATATATATATATATATATATATATATATATATATATATATATATATATATATATATATATGAGATTTCTGTTCCTAATTCCTCTTGAGAAAGGTGGTTGGACCACCGAAAATTCGAGAACCAGTGAGTTTTCCCTCTTTGTGTGTTTTGGTTTCTGTGTTTGTTATGACTATCAGTGAATTTACATTACACGTTTGTGGGTTTTCCAAAAAAGTGGATATATATATATGTATGTATATATATATATATATATATATATATATATATATATATATATATATATATATATATATACATATATATATACATATATATATACATATACATATATATATATATACATATATATATATATATACACACACACACACACACACATATATATATATATATATATATATATATATATATATATATATATATATATATATATATATATATAAATTCACTGATAAGTCATAAAAAACACAAAAACCAAAACACAAAAGAGGAAAAACTCACTGGTTCTCGAATTTTCGGTGGTCCCACCACCTTTCTCAAGAGGAATTAGGAACAGAATTGAGTTTTTCCCCTTTTGTGTTTTGGTTTTTGTGTTTTTTATGACTTATCAGTGAATTTACATTACACGTTTGTGGGTTTTCCAAAAAAGTGTATATATATATATATATATATAGTGTCTGATAAGTACTTAGCCTAACAGCCCGATGGCGCCACTGTCGCAAGAACAATTTACTATCGTGTAGGACATTGTTATAGACGGCTATTGTTGAAATTTCAGCCGAATCTGACTGGTAGTTTTGTTTTGACCACGTGTGGAAGCAGATGTGTCCGCCGATTCTAGGAAAATGGAAAAAGAGCAATATCGGTCGGTGATTCGATTCTTGTTTTTGGAAGGGAAATCGCGCAGCGAAATCAAAGAGCGCTTGGATGCTGTGTACGGTGACTCTTCTCCTTCGATGGCGACCGTCAAAAATTGGTTTAATGAGTTTGAACGTGGTCGCACGTCGGTTTTTGATGAGCCACGGCCAGGTGCCCCGAAAATGGCTACCACGGAGGATAACGTGTACAAAGTCCACGATCTCGTTTTGGCAGACCGCCGATTGTAGGTGCGCGAGATGGCTGAGACAGTAGGCATCTCAAAAGACCGTGTGGGTCATATCCTGCATGAAATTTTGGGCATGAGAAAGCTGTCAGCGCGATGGGTGCCGCGTTTGCTCACCCCGGACAACAAGCGCAACCGTGAGACCACTTTAAAGCAGTGTTTGACGCTGTTTAAGCGCAATCCGAAGGAGTTTCTGCGTCGTTTCGTGACCGTCGACGAAACATGGATCCACTGGTACACACCAGAGACAAAGGAACGGTCGAAACAGTGAACTTCACCCGGCGAAGACTGTCCTATCGGCCAGAAAGGTGATGGCCACCGTTTTCTATGATTCGCAAGGTGTGATCTTCAACGGCTACCTGGAGAAGGGCAAAACGATCACAGGGCTCTACTCTACTGCATTATTGGGCCGATTCGACGCCGAATTGCAGAAAATACGGCCCCATTTGGCGAAGAAAAAAGTGCTCTTCCACCATGACAACGCACCGGCTCACACCTCCACCTTCGCCATGGCCAAATTGGTCAAAGTGGGCTACGAATTGCTGCCCCACGCACCGTATTCTCCAGATTTGGCCCCGTGCGACTTCTTTTTGTTTCCAAACTTGAAAAAGGCACTCGCTGGGCAGAAATTTGAGTCAAATGAGGAGGTTATCGCCGCCACGGAGGGCTATTTTGCTGACCTCCAGAAAACTTATTTTTCAGACGGGTTAAAGAAGTTGGAGCATCGCTGGGTCAAGTGTATCGAGCTAAAAGGAGACTATGTTGAGAAATAAATCGCCACTTTTCCAAAATTTTAATTTTTTCTTTTGTAGGCTAAGTACTTATCGGATATATATATATATAAAATGTATATATATGTATATATATATGTGTATATATGTGTATATATATGTGTATATATGTGTATATATATGTGTATATATGTACATATATATGTATATATATGTATGTATATATGTTGTATATAAAAAAACCATAAACACAGTAATCAACCCGAAGGTCAGTTTAGTATGTATATGTATGTATATATGTATGTATATGTATATATATGTATATATATATGTATATACATACTACAGAGAACAAAATATGCACAAAAGTACCACCATAGAATATAATGGTGTGGAGACTGCGGTTATGGGCATATTTAACAGCCGTGGTGAATGATTTGGGTTTGCGTGAATGAGAAACGGATCCATGATATTTTCCATATACTTTTATTAGGTACTACTAATTTCAACAGAAGCAATATTCTCATGTACGAACAATTTTTGGACATTGAAAAGGTATTTCTACACTAGATGGGTTGAGGGTGGGTGGGGTTGACGGGAGTTAATTGTTGTCATTAGTGGGATAATGATAGGGATGCATCCGGCAGGGGAGAAGAGGGTGTGCCTCTGCTTCCAGCATTAACAATGCCTCCATTTACTTCTGACTTGTCCAAAAGTTTTTTGTGACTAAAGGTGACGCTTATGCTTTGAATCTAGTGGGTCCAAATAAGAAGTGTGTAGAAAATATGCACCTACTATTCTTCTTTCACTCAAGATGACTTTCGATGTGGTCGTGATACCATTAAATATATCAGGATAACTGAAATTTCTAAGCACATTTTACATTTTCAACTGTCAGCCAAAATTTGATTAACCATGTTTATCATTTAAAGTTGCAAGTCATTATGAGCTGAAGTTAATATTTTTATGTCTATAAATTTGATGAAAGTATTGGTTTTGAAATCAAATGAAACAAATGAAAAAGTGTCGATGGGATTTTACTTGAGATATCGAGCATTTCATGCTTCCATAATAATAATTGGAACCCCTTTTCTCTGTGTATTAGTATTTTTAATGGTTGTTCTATCGTGTATAAGTAGTTCTCATTCCAACATCTCCTCTTTCTCAGTGTTGCCATTTGAATTTCATATTTGTGGGCAAACTACAGAGTTGACTAGAGACCAGAATGGCAAGTGGAGTTAATGGGTACACAAAAGGTTGACTTCCATTCTTACTTTAAACTGTCAAGAGTTCTTTCTGTAAGGTAGCGTAATCTTTAAAATCTTTGAACCGGGCATCTTTGCACAAAGTAATGTGGCTCGAAAACCAACTTGAAGGCTTAGTAAAGCCATTGACTTGTACTCTGGTGCCATATGTGTAATTATGTGTAACCAATACTGTTATGTCATTGGTCCTTTTTTCCAGGTGCTCTCCTCCCCAAAGAACGTGCAGTCAAATTGGTTCCAGTGGCACTGTCAAATATCATCCAATGTCCTTCTTGTCTCCCAAGGTATGTTTCTGACTTCATCGGTAGTAAAGATAGGAAGAATTAAAAACAACAAAATTAATGAGAAAATTATTTTGCTATTTGCCAATGTTTATGTACATCAAGAAAAAGAGAGATGAAATGCAATAAGAATGCTGCTAAATAATAAGATAAAACCTCAAAATTAGGTGTACCAGATGAACTGGATTTATTTTTGGGAAGTACAATGACATAACCACAAGTAATAATATACTTGAATTAAATTCAATGGTTTGAGGCTCTAACTTGTGAAAAATCATATTCACTGAATAAGTAAAGTTCGTGCTTTTTCGTACAAAAAACATTATTATCATACTTATATTAAATAAAGTATTTTGTGTGAAACAATACCAAGTTTATTTATTCAGTGATCACTTTCATTTTTCACATTTAGTCCTCTAGAAGTGTGTCATATAATTTTTTGTTGAGTTTTTGGATGTTTGTTTTAGTTCTTAACTACTGACTTCATTTATTATATAAACCTAAACCCACATACTTGAAGAGATTTGAGATGGAAGTTTTGTTTGCAAAAGACTAATGGAAATCACAAAGTACAAAATATATTATTATTATTAGGTAATCTACCGGTTAAGGTAGGTTTTTGGATGGACACAACTGTCAAATACATATTTTGTAACTCCAAACAAAACTCAATGTAGCAACCTAATCTACATCAGGTCCCTCTTCATCTCTGTGTACTTCTTTCCTCCCTTCATCCCATCCAACATCCCTGTCAGTTTGCTGTCTAAGTCGCTTGCCCAACATTCTCCCCTCTATTACCTTCTTCAACATTCCACTACCGCTCAATACGCCTTTCATCCATTTTTCCTGCCTCCATAGGATTTCTCTCAACAAACCCCTCTCCTCACCCACCATCTCCAGTACTTCCTCATTTGTTTTCCTTTCGGTCCATTTCACCTTCTCCATTCTTCTCCACACCCACATTTCAAAAGCCTCCAATCTATGTCTATCCTCCTGCTTCAGTGATCACGTTTCCGCACCATACATAGCTACGCTCCATATCAGAGTTTTTACGAGTCTTGTCTTAACATCTCTACTCAACGTCCCCGTCATCAACTCCCTCCTCCTTGAGAAAGCCTCCTTGCCTAGCGCAATTTTTCTCCTTACGTCCCTACCACTTTGACCGTTTTGGTCCAAAACACTTCCGAGATATGTAAACTGTTCTACCTGCTCTATTTTTTCCTCTCCTATTTTAATATTTAGCTTAGCCTTTTTCTTTCTGGAAAATCGCATAACCTTTGTTTTATTAATATTGATTCTCATCCCATATTTATTGCACTGAACCTCCAATTCACTCCGCAATGCTTGCAACCCCTTGGCTGACTGAGCAACTAATGCTTGGTCATCAGCAAAGGTAACCGATTTTACGAATTCCCCACCGACTGTCATTCCTACTTCCAGTTCTTCCCATGCCTCTTTAATCATTTCCTCTACATATACGTTGAACAGTACTGGTGACAATGGGCAACCCTGCCTTACACCTCTTCCTAACACTGCCCATCCGGACTCTCCGTTCCCCACTCGCACCTGAGCAGTCTGAGACATGTACAGGTTGCGGATCAGTCTCCTGTCCCTCCAATCCATTCCTATTTTCTGCAATACACTCATTAATTTTTCCCAATTCACTCTATCAAACCCTTTTTCGAAATCTACAAAATAGGCAAAAACGTCCTGATTGTATTCTATATTCCTCTCGATTAGTGATCTCATTACTGCAATGGCGTCACGCGTACCCCTTTCTTTCCTAAACCCAAACTGATCCTCCCCTAAGTAATGATTTGCCTTACTCTCTATCCTGTTGTTGATGATCCTGAGAATAACTTTTGCTGCGTGGGATATCAAACTTATTGTTCTGTAATCCTCACATGACGTAGCCTTTGCCTTTTTTGGAATAGGAACTAATACTGATCTCACAAAATCTTCCGGCCAGATTCCTTCCTCATAGATACTACGAATCAGTCCATTAATGGCCTTCTTCCCACCTTTTCCTAACCATTTCAATATCTCTACAGGAATGTTGTCCACCCCCACAGCCTTATTTGCGTTCATCTCCTTTAATGCCCTTTCTATTTCATCGTCGAGTATGCCTGGACCTAAGCTATCTTCTTCTACGTCATGTTCCTTTTCTATGTCTAACCCTGTCGGCCTAAGTGCTTTACCATACAGTGTTTCTATATATTCCTTCCATCTCTCTTGGATTTTTCCTGGTTCAACTATTATCTTACCCCACTTATCTTTCACTGTTAGCACAGATCTTGCCTTCTTACTTCCCGATAATAACTTAACCTTGTTGTATAGAGCACCAATTTCACCCTTCTTCTGTAAATTTTCCATATCCTCGCATTGCGTTTTCGACCGTTCTTCTTTGGCTTTATTTGTGGCCCTTCACAACTTATTGTTTAACTCTTTGTACTTTATTTTGCCTAACTCTGTGTTTACATTTTTCCATCTTCTCCTCTCATCCATCTTTGCAATCATCTCATCCGTTACCCATGGTTTCCTTATGCTTTACCCGTTAACGGTTCCTATAGTGTCTTTAGTGGCTTCCAATATTCCTTTCTTGATATATTCCCGTTTTTCTTCGATAGTACTCAGTTCTTTACCATCATCCATTATTTTCTCTACAGCCTGCTGATACTCCTTACTCGTTAATCCATTTAATGCTTCTAAATTCCATTTCCTAACCCGCGGCCCTTGCCTTATCTTCTTGAAATGAACGTTACATTTCATAACAACTAAATTGTGGTCAGAGTCCGCATTCGCTCCTGGTGTCTAAACCATGTGTTGGTGATGACTAACCCCTGTCTCCTGCAGAATTCAATTGCTTTCTCCCCGCGTTCTTTCCTCATGCCCAAACCATAGTCCCCCACCTCACCACCGTCTCTTCCTTCGCCTACCGTCACATTCCAATCCCCCATCACGATCAAATGTTTCCCTGCAGGAACACTCGTGGTGATATCCTCTAACTCATCGTACATCCTATCGATTTCTTCCTCCTTGTGGTTGCTTGGTGGCTTGTATACCTGAATAATGATCAAGTTCGTCAGCTCTGCTTTAATCTCTACGAGTAAAATTCTATCAGTTGCTTGCTCTATGTTGACTATGCTTCTTCCTACCCCTTTATTTAAAATTACGGCAACCCCTCATTGGCTCTCGTCCCCGCCGCTGTATATCACACAAAATATATATGGTTTTTTTTACAACAATAAGATCATATTTGATTTGTTTATCACATTATATTGCAGCAAAACCGGACAAAACTCAACTAAGAGCATAATTTTTCAAATATTCATTATTATTCACAGGGACAGGAGATGTTTATGTGGTGGATGATCGCACCAATTCAGAGTATGAAGCCATCCTAAGGTGTTATAATCGCTCTTGTCGAACAGTCAGTATCCACCCTTTGCACCCCATGTACCTGGCCACCTCCTCATCCCTTGGGTAAGTATCCACTTCAGCCATATCTAGTTGTGACCCATCAAGCTATTCAAATGTTTAAGAAATTCCTCTAAGGATTTCAGTTAAATCATAAATTCTATACATGCATTTGCATGTATGTATGAAATGACATTAGCCAACTGTGATGTAATGAAAGGAGCTTGCTCTCAGGGGAGTTTTTTCTTCTTACTTTAACAAATATAATGGTGTTTTCACTGTACATAAGAAAAAATAACTACAACAGCACTAACAATATAAAATACCAAGAGACTTGATTACCTATGAAACTAAACCGGTCTCATGTTCTCAGTTTGACAATTTCTAACTGATTCTATATTTTACTGCTTGCTCTTTTGTTATTTCGTTCGCTAAAGCATCTCCGTACCATCTGCCTTCTTTTCATTATTTGTGTCCATGTGTCTTATACTTGTTACACTTCAAAAGATCTTGGACTAGATAAAATGGACAACTTATGTCAAAAGACCAAGCAGTTTCATAATGCTTGAAATAAAAAGGACAACATAACAAGATCTGAGGATGGAAAGGAGACAAACTATGCAAATTTCACTTGAATATAGATTTATTCACGACCCGGGTTTCAAACACTTATTGTCATCTTCAGGTGAAGATCCTCTTCACCTGAAGATGACATTAAGTGTTTGAAACCCGGGTCGTGAATAAATCTCTATTCAAGTGAAATTTGCATAGTTTGTCTCCTTTCCATCATGGATAAATTTCACAAGGTTAACCCTAATACCGTTCGGTTTGTTAGATCTGAGGATATTGAAACTTGGGAAATTTTGGACAGACTCATTTTAGAAATTAGGGAAATCTCATGGAAATTTAAATTTCAGTTTCTGTTGTCACCATGTAGTAGTGCAAGGAATAAAACACATCAGTGTACTCTTTGCCTGATTGGCTAAATCAGTGCTGTATTCTCTGGAGCCCAGTTGAGGATGACAGACTGTGCTTATAGTTTGATGGGATCATAATAGTTTAATGAAATCCATCTCCAGGTATGTGTCAGTCTGGGACATGAGGAAGTTTGGGCATAAAAGTTCAAAGACATCTGTGGGAGGAGTGGAGAGTGGTGCCTCCATATGCAACCTGTCCATCCAAGGAACCGTTTCATCAGCCTTCTTTTCACCTGTCACGGGCAGTGGGCTGCTCACCACGTCTTCTGATGAGCGCATTCGCATCTACAACACTTCCAAGTTGGTGGAGGGAGCTCAGAGCCCAAGTGTAATCAGAGGTGAGGCAGTTCCCCTTGCATGCTGCTCAGTGGTCATCTCGTCGGTTCGGATCCTATTCCTTTGGATCTTTGGCTGATTGGCATATCTACTCTATGATTTGTCTAATAGGAGATGACCATTTAAAATATATACAACATTACTATTTCAAAAGGAGCCAATTATATTGGAATACAAAAGAGCTGGTATAGAAATAATTGCACGGTTCCATATTTAGCTGGTAAATCTCAATGGAACTTTGTCTATCAAAATACTGGACCAGATAACCTAGGTTTTCAATTTTTGTCTGCTCAGGAAGGAAGTGCTTGGCGCTGTGGGTATTTGGTGAAATATATCATTTAGTAAAAAAATGCAAAATGAATACTGATTGGTGTGTCATATTGTAAACTGTGTTTCCAACCACTGGCAGAAACCATTGCAATCAACATGATCCTTTTTCATTATTACTTTTACCTTCCCTTTGATAATGTTCAAGGTATTGAATGATTATATATTTAATCTTAATTCCAGGAAGCAGAAACCTTAATTGTATATTTGAATTGATTCAATAGTTTTGTTTCCTCTTCTGTTGATGGAATGCACTTTCCTCCATTGTAATGGACTACGGCTGTGTGCATCACGGTTGCAGTGACTTTGTGAAAGAATAAGTGCATAATGAAATGAGCACAACTTTTACATGTAATATTATCAATAAAAGTATAAGAATTATTAGCTTGTGTTAAAATTTAAATGGATTTAAAAAATGCTGATTTCTCTATCGCTGCCTTACTAAACTAGTTGGTGGTATTCTTTAGTAAAAAATTGGTCGGCTACATGGAATTTCACTGCAAATTGTTATTTAGCAGTAGTCTTTGAAAACTCTTCCCTTCAGTGGTAAGTTCATCTTTTTCACTGGAGTGATATTTTTGCTTTTTAGCAGGCTGTTTTCATTTCAACTAAATTAATTGTTTGAGGAAAGCTTGAAGGATTTTTTTGTGTGCAGATTTTTGAGTTTTAATTGAATTGGGTTAATGAAACATTGAATGAGATTTTGAAATTGCTCTTTTGGCACCCAACCACATGACTGGTATCTCAATTTTGATGTGAAAGGGTTATTGAATTGATACAGACTTAAGTGAAATAAGTTGCAATGTGACTAGCTTTCAGAATACCGTTAGAATCAAAATACTACTACCTTGAGCATTGTATTAAAATCATGTGCTGCATTTATTTTTCTTGTAGAATATTCACCTGTAGTTTTAGGGGTAGGGTTATGCCATTCATTGGCTGGCACAAGTGGAGGATTGGCATTGGCATCAAGCCACATCTACATAAACCCCTCAAGCTGCCACTGGGGTGTGTGGTGGGAGGTGTTAGGTGACCACCATAAAAGAGAATAAAACCACATGCAAAACCAACATACAAGTTTGTATTTATGCAAACCTACACTCACAGTCGTGTATATATTTGTGCAAAAACCTTTTAACTACCATACATGCAAATACATACACTATCAACTAGCATGCACATCTACATACAAATTTAGTGAAAATCTATCCAACAGCGTGCAAATTAGAATTGAAGTTTAATAATGGGAAATTCCACCATCACATGGTTATGCAAATCATGGTCACAGCCCCCAACAGACACAGGCAGGGAATGTGACACATCGCTGGAGGCAGGCAGCAGAGGCGTGCCCCCCACAGAGAGGGACGAGGGATAGAAGGAGAAACTTGAAAACAAACAAAGCAGAGCAAGCAAAACTGTAATGAGCACAACATTCTCTAATGACAGTCCCATGCAGTCATGTAAGAAGGGTTTTGATAACTAAGGATGAAAGTGACTAGTACTTTTCTTCCTATCTAATCTGAAACTTGAAAAGAAAGCACTAAGAGAAATCTCATTAAAAAAATGGCCGACACATACACCTGGTCATTGGAAGGTGGTGTATCAAGAGGAGTTTGGAAGGGGGGTGGTTGTGTGCTATCACGGATGGTTTTTGTTGTTGATTCACCCCTTCATCCCCCTCCTCCTTTGCCCCTAGGGGTGACCAATTCTGCATTCAACATCCACCCTACACCCAAAAGGTGGGCCTCGGTGGCAAAGAGACTATTTTGACCTCTCTTTTGTCTATCCAATCTGCTGGCCTACAATAAAAGTTAGAGAATAAAATGCATATGCTTGGATGGTGAGATACATACTCTGCACTTGTCTAGCCTTAAGCTCCCTTCTCACCTTACGGAGAAACTTTGCATCAAGTTGTTCCAGTGACTTGTGCAGTAGTGTCTCTGGGTATTTTTACAAGTATTTGGATTCCTGCTCTCATGGTCATTAAGTTGCGAAATTAAGAATAATTCAAGAGTTATTCATTTTCCTCTAAATAGGGGAAAGAGAAGAATTTTTGAAAAAATCAGGAGTTTCGTAGAGAATGGAAAAATCACTTTTCCTTCCCCAGTTCTCTCTTTACTCTAAATTGAAACTGCTGCCAATCCCTGGGAACTTCAGGGCTGCATGCCTTTTCTGAGTTTGTGATACAAGGTCTATGCTGAGAGTAATGTCAATGATTTTACTGTGACACAGCAGTACATCGGACTGGTTGAAACTGATCCAAGACCACCATGGCCGACAATGTGACCCGAGTGAGGGAACTGTAGACCTCGGACTGACAATTATAGGTGTTTGTTTAATGGCCGACAAGTTAAACCCTCCAAACACTCAAGTTTATGAGTTCGTTACAAACCATATCAGTGTGCTGAAGGTATGCACAAAAAGGGTTCCAAAGGTCCTCACTGACAATCAAAAGTCACACCTCATTGAAATGCACCAAGAAAACCTCGACATGTGCAAACGTGATCCCAAATTTTTGGACAACGTCATCCAAGAGCTGGAAGTCCCACTGGGGCTGATGTATAGATGAAAAATGAGTCCATTTTGAAGATTTTTACACTTAAAAAAAAAATGCAATGAATGATTTGTAATAGACTCACTGAAATTACTTTCCGGACAAACCTTGTATATTAGATGCCCTCACTAGGAAATCATTGAAAAACTTACCACATTGAAGACCAGGCATTTTTTCCCAACTTGCCTTGGTGGCCACATATTTTCCGGGCAGGCTGGTTTTTTCGGCAGTCAATTATAAATGAGTTATATCTCATCTTTTGCATAATATTGATTTTAAACGTTCAGTTTGAATTTGAAACATTATTTCACATGATGAAATTATAATTTGCAATGCATTAATAAAATTACTACTTTTGTGAACTATAATCTTGATGAAGTTATAAACTCTATCCAAAAATGTATGCACACAAGTTTTTCTTTATGCTATCAGGTTTTTTATTTTTTATTCCTGTATATGTGACTGAGTTGCCATGAATTGTTGACATCATTCTGACAACCCACTTTTCTTACCATAAGAGAAGAATAATGTCACCTTTTTTAAAGAATACTGTGTCATCTTTCCTAAGTCTTGTTCTTTTAGCTTTCAGACTTGGCAGTAAACCTCATCTCACCTTCATAGTTACACTGACTATTGTTCTTTTTCCAAGTAGTAATTCAGTGCTAGGGTGCTGTTGTAATGATTGTCATAATAAATATGTGGCCACAATGCGAACAGAGTCACCTTTATCATTAGTGTCGGGATCACTTCAAAGAAACTGCTGGAGATGCCATGACGGTAACTTTTCACGGAGTCATCCACTTATGCACATTGCAATGAAACAATTTCAAAGTGTAAAAATCATACGCCATCCCAGTCAAGGCGAGTGATTTTTACACTCTGAACTTACTGCATGGGAATCACTTTAGGGCGCAGAAACCTTGTGCTTCTTGTCATGCCTAATAGGGTCACTTCAATGAAAATCACACTCCAAACCTTTAAAGCATCTATTCACACAGTCGTCTGTATCTCCACTCTCACTGATAAATTACTGTCTAAAATTTCCAAAAGTATATCTGTTTTTTTCATTGTCTTCTGTTTACTGAAAGAGTCAATTTCTAAAAGCACGAACAACTTTTAGGCAAAGTTAACGCTTATTCGAATTACCAATGTGAAACAAAACTGTTAAATAAAACGAAAAACCTGGAGGCAATTAAGTAAAATATATTTGTCTACCAATGTGATCACATATATTGGCAAAGTAGATACAATATATCAAAGCACGTGGCATCTAAAGGCAGTGTGTGTGGAAAACCTGAGTTATCTCATGACCTGTCTGTAATGGCTGGCATGTGAAACATGGGTAAACTCTCAATCTGTATGCAGTGTTTTAAAATGGTAGTAAAAAGAAAGCCATGAAATCCTATCAAAAACTCTTTAACCTTGAGAAGTCCATCCAAATGTGATGGAACTTGAGAAAACTGGAAGATACGGGTTGAATATTTTCGACCAATGCTGTACAAATACAAGAGGTTGGGTTTAGTGATGTGTGTGTCTGAGATTTCTAACCATCCTTTTGTCATACCATTTGCAGTGGAAACTGACATCAAGCACAACCATAAGACGTGGAGGTGGATCACGCCAATCCGAGCAATATGGCACCCGCAGAGGGACGATGCATTTGTTGTGGGAACTCCAGCCGTTCCGAGGCGGGTAAGTGGGAATATCAATGAAATTTTAGTGGGGTTCATATTCTAAGGCAGGTGGACAGATAGTGATGGTGTGGCTTCATGTCTCTTCTCCCCCCCCACTCAAGAATATTTATCAATGGCTACTTTTAATCTAGGGTAGAACTAAATTTTGTCCATTATGAACATTTCTCCTTTTTTTGTTAAATGATATAATCCCATAACTTAATGGGATTAATTGGGTGTATTCACCTACCAGGAAAACCTGTCAACATGGAGGAATTTTTCCAGATTTATGGAAACATTTATTTGCAAACGTTTCTTGCTTATCTTTTTGAGATTGGTTCAAAGAAATTCTCAGGGGAAGGCATAGAATTGTGCAAATTAAGACAGTGGTATGGGATCTATGTGGAAATAAGACCCTGAATATTTTTATGTTCACTCTTTTATTTTACGTTTACGTTTGCTGCTGCATTTGCATTTGTGATTTTTGTGCAACAATCGCTGTTCCCCTGCACCAACCTAATTACTGCTACCACTCCCTCAGTGGAAACCTGACACAGTGAGTACAGCAAAAATGAGACTCAAAGTAAAATAAGTATAACGAGTAATATCAAAGTACAGCTTATTGCCCAATGATCAACAAATACAATAAATCAGAAATAAGAAAAGAAGTCTAGTGCATGGCACCCAGAGTGGTTGGTCATTCCAAACACAAGATGGTCAATGCAATGACTGCTCACAGGTGCAACTCTTGTAACATTCTACTTGTATTGCAAGAGAACTTTATTACATGGGATATTTGTTGTAGTGCCTATCATTATAAATGCATCAGCTCGTGAGAAAGCATTGAAGGCACTCTCTGTGATATTTATTGGAAGGGTATTCCGTGTAGGATCACAAAGTTTAACATTTCCATATTGCAGTTGTCAAGGAACTATTGAAAATTGGATTAACTGAACTAAAAAATTAAAAAAGTGTTGCAAATTTGGTACGAACAGAAGGCACATTACAAGTAGAACCAAGGTAGAATAGATCAGATTCACCAGTGATGATTGTGAATGTGTGCTCAATGGTGAAAGATCTCAATTGAGTGTTGAAAGTGAGAGCATTGTCATTATCAACTGAGCTCAATAAAGCCTGAAAGTGTCCCGGTTCATCGTGGCACTCCTGAAGACAGTGGATTTCATATGAAATAAGAGAAGCAAAGACATTCCTTCCTCATTGTTGGCAATGAGCACATGAGCTGTGCTTGGATGTGATTATGTGCTGGAAAAAGATGTTTACTCTGTGTGGTTGGGTCACTTATCTTGTCACTTAGGTAAAGATGACAACCAATGAGGTGACCAATCAGGAAAAATCATATCTGTTTTGGTTTGTGGAAAGAGTAAAAAAAAACAGATTTAGAAACTGAGGTAGTGCCTTAGGAGGTGTTTAATGTTAAAGGTAATGATAGTTTGACCCTAATAGGCATTTTAAATATTTAATGAAGAAATTTTCATGTATTTAAATTCATGAAGATGTTGTTTCGAGTTCTGATGTTGATGTTTTCAATGCAATTGCTGATGCAGCAGGCAGGTGCCTTCACTTTAAGGTTGGAGGATTTACAAAGAAAATCAATGTCGAGATTAAACAAAATATTTTTGCAAAATTACTGTTAAATCCTAAGATTTTTTCCAGTCATGAGAGGAATCACTTTTGAAATTAATCAGCTCCATTAGGTATTATCACTTCAAATATAACTATGAATTATATTCACCTACATTTTTCATTAATAAATATTGACTTTATAGTGTGTTTTTGGAGAATTAGACATGACATGCTTCATCAGGTTTTTCCATAAAAATCATGAAATATTCAAAAACATTTTGTCAATTTATACATTTTTGTAGGCTTGTTGAAAAATGTATTATAGCCCAGATTACTTCTAACTTAGCTCATTATTAATGACATGATAATAATCATAATTTATTTGTGCAGAGGTTTGTTAATACAGACAAATATAGGATACATCAAGAAAATATACATCAATACATATTCAGTCTTTGATGTATGAATTACCAATGAGAGTAGACAATATTTCTGATTTTTAAAAAATTAAGTTAATGTTTAAATGCAGACATTAATATATATATTTATATTTATGGTTATGAGGAAGGAATCTGGCCGTAAGATTTTGTGAGATCAGTGTTAGTTCCTATTCCAAAAAAGGCAAAGGCTACATCATGTGAGGATTACAAAACAATTAGCTTGATATCCCACGCAGATAAAGTTATTCTCAGGATCATCAACAAAGGGATAGAGTTTAACGCAAATGATTACTTAGGGGATGATCAATTTGGATTTAGGATAGGAAGAGGTACGCGTGATGCCATTGCAGTAATGAGATCACTAATCGAGAGGAATATAGAATACAATCAGGACATATTTGCCTGTTTTGTAGATTTCGAAAAACCGTTTGTTAGAGTGAATTGGGAAAAATTAATGGGTGTATTGCAGATAATAGGAATGGATTGGAGGGACAGGAGACTGATCCGCAGCCTGTACATGTCTCAGACTGCTCAGGTGCGAGTGGGGAATGGAGAGTCCGGATGGGCAGTGTTAGGAAGAGGTGTAAGGCAGAGTTGCCCATTGTCACCGGTACTGTTCAACGTATATGAGGAGGAAATGATTAAAGGGGCATGGGAAGAACTGGAGGTAGGAATGAAAGTCGGAGGGGAATTCGTAAAATCGGTTAGGTTTGCTGATGACCAAGCATTAGTTGCTCAGTCAGCCAAGGGGTTGCAAGCATTGCTGAGTGAATTGGAGGTTCATTGTAATAGACATGGGATGAGAATCAATATTAATAAAACAAAGTGGTAGGGACGTAAGGAGAAGAATTGCGCTAGGCAAAGAGGCTTTCTCAAGGAGGAGGGAGTTGATGACGGGGACGTTGAGTAGGGATGTTAAGACAAGACTTGTAAAAACTCTGATATGGAGCGTAGCTATGTACGGGGCGGAGACGTGGTCACTGAAGCAGGAGGATAGACGTAGATTGGAGGCTTTTGAAATGTGGGCGTGGAGAAGAATGGATAAGGTGAAATGGCCCGAAAGGAAAACAAATGAGTAAGTAAGATCTGGTGCTTTCCCGGCGTATTTGCTGGATGAAGTTTTCTCGGGTCTTCCACCGGGTCAGGGGTTCCATGTTGGCCTAGGCCAAGGCCAACATGGAACCCCTGACCCGGTGGAAGACCTGAGAAAACTTCATCCAGCAAATGAGTAAGTACTGAAGATGGTGGGTGAGGAGAGGGGTTTTTTGGGAGAAATCCTATGGAGGCAAGAAAAATCGATGAAAGGCGTATTGATCGGCAGTGGGATGTTGAGGACTATAATAGAGGGTAGAATGTTAGGCAAACGAGGAAAGGGGGGGAACAGGATAGGGATGTTGGATGGGATGAAGGGAGGAAAGAAGTACACAGAGATGAAGAGGGACCTGATATAGATTAGTTTGCTAGGTGGGGAGTCACAAAATGTTTATTTGATAGTTGTGTCCATCCAAAAACCTACCTTAAACAGTAGATTACCTAATATATAACATAACAATGTTTGACAAATCTAACCCCCCTCTGCTGAACTCGATCTAATTTCAAAATCAAATTTATATTATGAGGATCCCATATACTGGCAGCATACTCTAGGTGGGGCCTGACCAAGGCAAGGAGACATCGTTCTTTCACTTTTTCATCGCATTTACCTAGCACTCTTTTCACAAATCCCAATTTTTTATTAGCATGACCGCATATTTCTGGGATGTGTTTTCCCCAGGACAGATCGTGAGTAATTGTTACACCCAAGTATTTAAAGGAATCTACCCTCGCGATTTTGGTTTGTTTCACTTTGTAACCATAAGGGAGTGGATTACTCTTCCCAAAAATGTATTACTACGCATTTTTAAAAATTTAATTCCAATTGCCATGTATCGCACCAATTTTGAATTGCATCTAGTTTGTTGGCTAACATGACTCTGTCTTCATGACTTTGAATGTCCCCATAAATTACTGCATTATCGTAGAAAAGATGGAGCTTGCTATTAACTACGGTACTGAGGTCATTTATGTGAATAAGCAATAAGAGGGGGCCTATGACACTTCCTTGTGGTACACCCGATGTGACCTTGACAGTATCGGATGATACACCATCCAGGATGACTGTTTGGACAGGATCATGAAAGAATTGTTTAATCCAGTTAATAATACTCTTGTGTATTCCATAAGTTTCCAATTTTGCGAGTAATTTACAATGAGGGGCTTTATCGAAAGCTTTCTTAAAATCTAGGAATTATCATCATCAACTGGAGCAATAGGATAGGAATAGATTCCTATTTGAGGACCTGCCTGCTTTTTGAATGGCTTCAAAAAAGTTGTAGAAACACTGGGAAAAGTGTATCGAGCTAAAAGAACATGTAAAGGCCAAGACTGTAAACATGATTGGCAATAAGTGATTCCTATCCTAACAAGTTTACGGTCCCGGTATTTTTTGTTTACATTAAAACAAATATTTTAAAAAGATTTCCAAAATAAATCACTGTTTAATTTAAATTGTTCACTTTGACAAAATCTGTAACCTCATAAAATTCTCCTGACTAAATAAAATTATTTTCTAATTATATGTATTCTTGTGGATTGATTTTGTTTACTTCAAGTTTCAACTGTTTTCTTTAGGGTTTCTAATGGATAGTTTAGATAACCGAGGGTGTTCATTAATTGAATAAGATGATAAAAATTGTATGTGTAATAAATTTATCAAATAAATGAACATTACCTAAAGAGGGCTTTGCTATGCACGTTTGATTTTATTCAGTTTTACATCAAGACTGAAAATGCAATTTTAATTTAAAATTCAAGGAGGATGCATTATTTGCAGGCCTCTAGCAAGGAAATTTAGACCATCAGGAAATTGTGATGTTTTGTGCCAACTCCTCATCTGCAGATGTGTTCTGCATTGTTATTTATCGATTTGTTGCTCCTTACATTTCATCCAATATCCATTTTAAAATCTTCCTTGCAGGTGGAGGTCTTTGGGAGGCATGGGCGCATGCTTTGTGACCTTGGCAGGAATGGACACTTCCCAATGAACACAGTGTGCCCAGTCAATGCTTTTCACCCGAATCGAATGCTACTAGTTTCTGCTGATAGTGGGGGACGGGTCCACATCTTACTCTGAACCTCTCATTCCTTTCATCCCTTGTTCTGAGTTTTATGCTATCGAGCTGATTTAAAAATATAGATATCTGTGTATGTATTTTATAGTCAAGTACTTTTTTTTTGTTAGTTTTGTGTTTGCGTGAAATAAATGTTGTTAATTTAGGATTAAGGTGTGGGTGAATGCTTGAGATTTTCTCGTGGAGTAATTGGGTTAAAATTGTTCACGAGCAATCCAGAAATTGGTCACTTACAAGTACATTAATATGAAACGGGAACGCACAGGATATGTTTCTTAATTTGTTTATTGAATTCAGGTGATCCAGGCAGGTAATGCAATTATTCTGATAGGTTAAATCTAACGAGATTGTAATATAATTTACTCATTTGATTAAAGGTGACCTGTGTTGCCCAGATTAAGCACTTCGTTTTGTTTTGAGATTGAACAGTTTTTACAAAATTGGAGGTATATGTTTTTTGAACAATTGATTTCCTTAGTATAGATTTACTGAACCCTATGTAGGAAAGCCATTCAAATTAAATGAATCTTTCTGATGGGTCATGCCTAGTCTCTCTACTATATGCTCATTAATTTTTTTACTGTTCATTTTTAATTGAAGAATACGTGTATGTAATTAATTCTGCTGTCCAAAATTATGAAAAACTATTCTAAATATTCAATGTGGTGAGATATGTAATATTTTGTATTAATATATTTTTGAGATATTTGATAGTTAAAAATGTTTATTGAGTGCTTGTTCCTTATGATTATGCCACACATTCCCTTTTTCTTGCAGTGCTTCAATTTGATTCTGTTCAAAATTTAGCACATTTGTATGCAATATCGCTTTTAGTAAACTGATTTACGTCCTGCCTACCATGACACTTGTGGTGGTTCAGCTCATTGAAGAAGCCCAGTGGCTAAATACCCTAGGGGGATGTGGCCAACAGAAACTTCAGGATAAAAAAATTGCTCCAAATTCTAATATTCTTTTGCTTGTCATTATCATTATGAAACTTTCAAATTTTGAATTGAAATCAGTGGGTTATATTAACAGGTTTGGTAGTGGCCTTATGTATCATAGAATTTAAATTGGTATCCATATTTTCTCGACAACTTATCAGTTAAAACCAAAATTTGAAATTTCCAAAATGAATGTAAATTGTCTTTTGTGCATCCATTCCCTGGTCAGCTATAGCTATTGTTCTTTGCTAGAAGAAATTTTTCTGCGGGTAGGGGTGTGAAGAATACTCCCGCAGTATCCCTGCTTGTCATAAGAGGCAACTAAAAGGGCAGGGAGAAAACCCTGAAACAAATCCATGGTAGATAGAAGTAAAAGTTTTAATGGATTCCGAACTGTAATAACAATAATGTAACTGTTCTCATAGCTGTTGCAATATTCTGGTAACATGGAAATGGTGAAAAAAATAATAGTAAAAATCTCCTTTAGGTAGCACAGAAGTAATACTTGTTGAAAGGAGCGCATCATGAAATGGTCTGTTCCTCGGGCCCATTTGCCTGGCAGTAAGATTTTGTGCCAAAAGTGTGTCATCTGCAAGTTCATTAGATAATGCCAAGGCTGATTGATGTGTGCCAGAAATTGAGAGATGAAACAAATTTTTGCACAAATGTAGATTTTGCAGTGATTATGGTATTCAGAAGTTGTGTTAATCTTTCATTCACTTTTCATAAAGCAAGCACATTGGAGGTACTCTTGTAGTGTTCATCATAATAGGCAACTGAAAGGGCAAAGGTGCACTATATATAGCCATTGGCTGTTTGGTGATTTTTTGTTGTTGGGAATTTCAAGTGGTTTTCATAATTTTTTAAAGACAATTTCTGTTATTTTTTCATTCATTTTTGTTGGTATATAGTATTACCTCTATCAACTGGAACTGGGATATCATTTGGGTTTACAGCTACTTCGGGATGCTAATGCATGGTGGTTATCCCTGAATCATAATTCCATAAGTCTTCCAGTTAACACATTCGCATCCTCACTCTGGCATTTAAAGTGACTCGAGGTTGCATTCTTGCCTTACTCATTCATTTATTTTTGCTTCTATTTTTTCCATTTTTCGTTTGTACTGTTGTTTCCTGATTCTTGTGGAGGTTTTGGATAATTCTGTTGTAGTCCAATCCAAACACTTCCAGTTCACGTTCCATTCGATATTGTCGAAGGCCTCCTCCAAGTCCACAAATGTCACTTATAATGGCTTATTTAAGTGTATCATTTTTTAGGCCAGAACTCTCGAGCTAAGAATTGCCTTTCTTGCTCCGCGGTTTTTCTGATCCGAATCGGTTTTCTTAAAGGCTTCCTTCAATTCTTCGGCTAATTTCCTGAGTAAGTATTCAGTGTAAGTAAGTAAGTAGCGCTATTTCCCTCGAGTTAGCCCTGGCGACCGCTCGGGTTCAACGGAGCGGTGTCCCGAAAGTGTGGCTCCATGGTGGGTGGGGAGGCCGAGGGATGAAACATTTATTGTTGTGGAGGAAGAAACCTTTCCACCACCCAAAAGATCCCGTCCGGACGCGGGCTAGTGGGATAAATGTTATGCCGCGTGTAAGCGGTACTTGATATGTCCTGTACTAAGAAAGGTGAGGCCCTGAAAAAGGTGTCTCCTTTATTCGAGGGCTGCTGTCGCAGATCTTACTTAGTGATCCTAAGAGCGTGAAGAAACGGATGGTACACAACTCTTTGAGACCCTGAGCGATAAAATGTTGGCGATAGCATCGGCCATTTATATAGATGGGCGAATGTAATGCCCTCATCTCATCTAGCTCCTCGGGGGCGGGCGCGGTAGTGTCACTTTAGGGTAGGTATTCGCTCCGGTGGCGAGGACCAAGGTTGTGGGGATCTGCCTAGGGAGGTTGGAGATGCAATGGTTTTGGTGGGCTCTTTCATCGAAGATCCACCCCGAAACAGGCCACTCCTGTAGCGCTATATCCCTCGATTTAGCCCTGGCGACCGCCTACGCCAATAGGGCAGCACCGATTCGTCCGAATGCTAAAAGTTGCTGGGCTATCAATGACCTGCTTCGTGCTCCATCTCCCAATGAAAGATTGTCGCCCCTCCGTAGACCGGCGGGCCCTTGGTGATGCCGAGAGACGAATCATTTATTATTATGGAGGAAAAAAATGTCCACCAACAAAAAGATCCCGTCCAGACACGGGCGGGGGAGATACAAGTATTTTTAATGCCGTATGTAAGGGGTACCTGTTGATGTCTTGCGCGACGGCAGGTGAGACCTTGAAAAAGGTGTTACTTTGTCTAATCAGACGAGTCCTCAAGTGTCGCCCCAGGAGCGTCGAGAAACTTAAAAATGGTACACTACTCATTGAAACTGCCAACGATAAACCGCACTAAGTTACTGGCAATGGGGAAGCTCCATGACATCCCGATAAAGGTGGAGGTGCACCGCACTCTGAACACCTGTCGCGGGGTGATAAGCCATTACGACCTTTCGTATGTGGAGGTCGACGAAATTAAGAGAGGAATGTTCTCTCAGGGAGTGGCTGATTGTCGTCGACTGACCACGAAGCGCAACGGTGAGACAATAAACACGACATGTCATCCTAACGCTCGCGCGCGATAGGCTCCCCGAGAGTTCGTGGGCTACCAATCGGTCCCAGTGAGGCCATTCAATCCCAACCCCGTGCGATGCTTCCAGTGTCGACGCTTCGGCCACGTCGCGTTGTGAGGGCAAGGCCATCTGCCCGCGCTGTGGCAAGGAATCGCATGAGAGTAAAGAGAGCTCCTCGGAACCTCTGCGTTAATTGTGAGGGTGCACACCCAGTGTACTCCCGCGAATGTCCAAAGAGGAAAGTCATGGAGATAAAGATACTGGAAAAAATCCTATGCACGGAAGCGAGGAGAAAATACAGGGCGCTCATCGCCTCAACTTTCTCCCGGTCCTTTGCTTCCGTCGCGTCAATCCCCGTACAAAAGTGTACCATCTCCACCCAAGCTGGCGCCCCAAAAGGTACTGTTGCGGACATACGAGCAAAAAAATTAAAATGCACGAAAGAGTCTAAGAGTAAGGTGGACGAGCCACCTGCTCAGGTGGGCCCTTCAAAGAGGAGACCACCAAGGGGAGCACGCCGAAAGGGCGTGAAGGGACACCATCCCCTACACCTCCACCTAGGCCCACAAAGCCGGAGGTAATTGAAGAGGACCATAGTATCTCTGATACAGAGGTCCTCGCGAGGTTAGTGGAAGAGGAAAAAAGCCCCAAAGGTGAAGATGTCCGTTCACAACGATCTCCGTGGAAGTGACCACTTTTCTCTTCTACCCTTAAAATAAAACTTTTCGTCTAACATTTTAAACCTCCGGAAAACTGGTGTATCAGTCGACTGGTCACTGTTCAAGGCCCATTTTACATTTAAACACGACGCTAGTCTCGACGCGTTGCGCAACGTCGAGGCACTAAGCTCAACGCTGGTAGCGGCAGCTACCAAAAGTGTCCCTCAGTCAGGTAACCTTAATCGAGCAACTGTCCTTTGGTGGAACGAGGAATGCGACAGGGCGATCTGGAGGTGGAAAAAGGCGTTGAATATGTTTAAAAAGTATCTCACGGCAACCAATCTGGCATCTTGCAGCCGCCTACGAGCGCGACCTCTAAAGGCCGTTAAGGAGGTCAAGAGGGCTTCCTGGATAGAATACGTCTCGACAATTAGCCATAGTACCCCACTTACTCAGGTATGGGACAAAGTGAAGAAAATCTCCGGGTCCAAGGGTTCCTTCGTCATGTCACCTCTGCTTATAGTTGGCCAGGTGATGACTTCACCCCCTGAAATAAGGGACATATTCGCCAAGTAGTTCGCGGCCAACAGCAGTAACGAGGGCTATGACGCCAATTTTGCTAATATAAAGAGGCGATGCTAGAGAGTTCCTCTTAATTTCGGTGTATGTCCAGCACCAGTAGAGTACAATGGACCCTTCTCCCCCTGGGAACTTCAATCCGCCATCAAAGATTCCCTCTCATAACACCGCCAGGAGTGGACCAAA
The DNA here is from genome assembly GCA_037158775.1 of Hetaerina titia. Classification (NCBI taxonomy): domain Eukaryota; kingdom Metazoa; phylum Arthropoda; class Insecta; order Odonata; family Calopterygidae; genus Hetaerina; species Hetaerina titia. Next base: position 3,788,570 of record CM073776.1, on the reverse strand, counting down.
TACACAACGCTTTTCTCCGGAATATTCCGGAATCAGCGTTGTGGGAGGTCCTCAATACCCTCAACCAATTGTGGAGCGAGGGTAGATACCAAAATTCCTGGCGGGAGCCGGTAGTGATACCCATTCCGAAACAGGGCAAGAATAAAAACGACCCGAATAACTACCGTCCCATGTCTCTCACCAGTTGCATGTGTAAGCTGATGGAAAGAATGGTTAACCGACGTCTTGTTTGGTGCTTGGAGAGGCGGCACCTTCTCTCCGACGCTCAGTGCGGCTTTCGACGTGGGAGGTCCATGACAGACCATCTGGTGCGCACTAAAAATTTCATCCAGGAAGCCTTTCTCCTACGCCAACACGTCGTAGCAGTCTTCTTCGACCTTGAGAAGGCCTATGATAGTGTGTGGCAGCGAAACATTCTAAACATGTAGCACAAGTGGGGAGTTAGGGGCAATATGGCCACATTTATTAATTTTTTTTTAACAAATCGCATTTTTAGAGTAAGGACGGGCAAGTATTTATCCCGGTCATACTTTCAGGAGAACGGGGTACCTCGGGGAGCAGTGTTGAACGTAACGTTTTTTGCCATCGCAATCAACGACGTGATGGAATGCATAAATGCTCAGGTGATGGTATCGCTCTTTGTAGACGACCTAGCAATTTTTTGCTGGTCGACAAGACTGGCATACACCTCCAGGCAAGCCCAGGTGACCCTAAATAAACTGGGAGAGTGTTCGCGAAGGAACGGATGCCGTTTCTCCTCAGAGAAAACGAAAAACGAAATGTAGTCAATTCCATCGTCTTCGCGGACACCACTTTCCACCGACCTTAAGCCTGCTGGGCTGGAATCTCCAATTTGTGAAGTCTATCAGTTTCCTGGGCATGATCGTTGAACAAAATCTAAACTTGCGGGAGCATATCCGCGTATTACGCGAGAGGTATCGTCAAATCCTCATGTTTTAAGGATTTTAACTCACCCTACATGGGGAGCAGGTTGCACTACCATGCTTTTATTGTATCGAGGCTTGGTCCGTCCGAAACTGGACTATGGGTCTATAGTACAGTACGGGTCTATAGAACAGTACGGGTCAAGAGTACAGTACAGTTCGAGGTATACTCGTCAGGACGAGAGCCTTATTTGAGATCCCTAGCATGTGTCCACAGTGTCGGGATACGGTTGGCCACTGGGACATTTAGAACCAGCCCAGTCCCAAGCCTACTTGCTGACGCAGGGGAGCCTTCGTTGGCCACCCGCAGGACCGTTTTGATGGGCAATTATGCCTGTAAAGTTGCATCCGTGACGAACCACCCATGTTTTAATATTCTTTTTAACTTGAGGTTTTTAGACTAATTAAATAATCGAAGAAAGGCCACTAGGCTCCTAGCCGTTCGTTTTAATGATTTTATCTATGAATTTAATTTTACCTTACCTCAAGTAAGCCCGGTCTTTTACGCCAAATATCACCGCCTTGGCTAACATCAAAGCCTGATATTAAAACCATGTCACACGCGCACCCTAATGCGTTCACGACCGAGTCGGAATACCCCCGACTCTTTAGTGCCTTCCTCGGAGGGGCTACGACTTCGTCCCCGTCTACATCGATGGGTCGAAGTGAGAATGTGCATGTTCTTGTGCGGTGTTCTCCAGCTACCATGGAGTCTTGGGTGAAAGACTGAATACCTTTTGCAGTATTTTCACAGCCGAGCAGCCAGCCATTAGGATAGCTCTAAGAGAAATAAAAGAAAACGGCTCTTTCCTAATCTGTCCAGACTCGTTGAGCGCCTCAAAATCTATATCCGTAAACCAATGCACCCGATAGTTCAGGGGATCCATTATACCCTCATCCCTTCAGAGAAAGGGGAACACGGTATCCTTTATATGGACTCCTGGTCAATTAAAATGTTATATGACTACCTGGCATTAAAAAGCCGACAAAGCAGTGAAGGAAGCCCTGGGCAAACTCGAGACCGATTCCATAAGTTGTGTTATTGAACCACATAAAATGAGATGGAGGGGCGAGGCGGCATCAGGGAAGCGGACTTCCTCCCACGAGGGATGCATGAGGGAGGCTGAGTGCGATAATGATGAATGCGTTTTTTAATGATGTTTTCTAATTGATTTGATTGCCCAGTGGCGGATAGTTGCGAGGCTCCGTTTCCTGTTTCTGAACCTCTATTAAGGGGTTGCGTTATTAATTTACACGGGTGTTCATGAATGAATAAGCTTGCTTATCTAAGCCACACGCACGCTAAGCAGCAAAGTAGGTTTTGGGCTATCCTCAGGATTACTAATCATAAATATACTCTCCTTAGGCACTTCATTATTAAAAAATTGAACTTTGAAATCTGCACTCTTCCCTTCTCTGGTTCCTCATTTTTCACAACCACCCTCCAATTCACACAAATTGCCTGCTCAGTATTTGTTATTGCCGGAGAAATAAACGTATCCGTTGGAGAGGCTATGTACAGCGACGTAACATAATACTAGTATGTGGACTGCTACTAGTATGTGGATTTTCCAGGTCTTTGTAATAGCCTCTCAATAAGAACTAACGCATTACGAACTAGATGTTGCGAGCACAGCTCCGCGGAGAGCCTGTTAATTTCCTTCGGTCCTAAACGGAGGAGTAGCTCAATATGAAATCGTGCAATGTTCTCTTTTGTGAGGAGTGTTGGCAATCGATGCCTTCTGCCACCATCACTAATCTTCTCTCGTTCGGGGTGCACTCTGGTTTACAAATGGCTGCCACTCGCGATTCCACGACCGACGATTCACACCCAAGGAAGGAAGTTGATGGTGCTATATTGCTATACTTTCCACCGTCCTGGCGCGACGTGAGGCGCTCGATGCGCGATGATTGGTCGTCTTCGATTTGAGTTGGTGCTGGCCGTCTCTGGCCAACGGATCTGCCGGAGTGGTAAGTCGTTTTTCCCAATAAAAGGCACGCGCACCGAAGCCGAACAAGAATAAACGAGCGACAAATGGGACGCATTTGCCGGGGGTATGAATGCTCACGGGTGTTGAGGACCCGGGTTCGAGTGGGACTGCGGCGGATTTTTCACTGATGGTCATGAGCGGCGGATCGAGCAGCCAGTGGTGAAAAATGTCCCCACCACTTCATCAGTCGAATGAACCAAAGGGAATTGGAGAATCAAGAACTATCCTTTTAGTGTCAACCTTTCGAAATGGGCGTTCCACTTTTAAAACAATTTCAAGATAAGCTACGTTAAATAACAACCTAAAATATTTTCTATGTTGGGCATCCGACTTTGATTGAGTGGCGTGAATAATATTTTTGTTGTCTTAAGGAAAGCATTTATTCGTTGCGAGTAACTTTCTCAGTTCGGCATTGGGTGCACGCAGAAGAAAGGAGGCCAAAATCCCACCGCCAACTTGACCAACCAATCCCAAACTGTTGGAGCTGCGCGTCTCTTGAGAAATCGTCTTCTACATCTACATAACACCTCGCATGCCGTCGAGGGGGCATGTGGTGGGGGCGCATAGGTCACCACCCGAAAAATAGAATATCTTGAACGAAGGGAAAACGCCAATTAAGTGTGTTAGTAATATCACACCCAATTACTTAACTAAATTGATTTTTGAAAGAATATGGATTTCATTAGAATTCGACGAATGTGGTCCTAAAGGTCACTTAAGCGTGCAAGGGGAAATGTAGCATAGTTCCTCCTTAATTTTATTCAAGGTTTGAAAATCCTAATCAGCTCTATTTGATGGCCATGAAATATTTGCGAACTAATCCCAATATTTACGTCCAATTTTTCATCGAAAAGTGATTTTTGGATACTTTAATTGACATGAATAAAAGCCAATGAAAGCACTAAGGATGCCAGGCTTAGTCTCTGTTTTATAATGCCTCATTAAATCTAATCGTTAGTTAATGTGAACGTTGAGTTAACGTGGATATTAAAATGTGATTTTAGAATCAAATGAAATTGCTCATTAATGGATGCTAACATTGTCATCGTGTCGACGCCGTCTGTTAGTCATTGAGCAGTTAAGCGGCTGGTATTGAACTTAACTTGAAACGGTCTAAGCGTTCTTTAAACTAAGGTTTAGTCTTAACCGGAGGTTAAAGTAAACCTTAGTTTATCGAGAGATTAAAAACGTGGTTTCAGCATATCAGTTGGCACTTTTAGGCTTCACTTCGTGGAGTTGTTTGATATCCATATGAAATGAGTTCGTAATTTTCCACAGACAGTCTGTGGAAATTTACAAACTCGTTCAATATGGATACCAGTTGAATATCATTCGTTTGAGCTTCATTGTTGAATCTGTAAGAATAATTCTAGCAATGCATAACGTTGGCAGACGAGACCTGCATTTGCCATAACTTCTGGCGACCACCTGAAGAACTTAAGGGCGTATATCATATGCGACAGTTAGAAATATCTGAATGAATACATAAATCACTCAAAAATCACCAACAAGTGAACCAAAGCGGGTGTTAGGGGACCTCTTTGGGCATACCCATATGGTTACAACCCCAGTCACACACATTTGGGGCGTTTGTTGGGTAAGATACAAGCAGATATGTTTTGCCGGTAGATTGCCTAGTAAAAAAATGCTGCCTCTACCAGTCAATTAGGGAGAACTGCAGAAAAGCTGAGAGACAAGCGATATTAATTTTTGGTCGGGATATTGCATTGAATTGGGACGCCCAGGTAGGCTCACATCTAGTGCCCATGTACTTCCTTATTCCACGGAAGCAAACGTGTTCCGTCGGCACGTGAATCCGAATCTTTCTCAACGCACACACGGGCAATCACAAACTGGCAGATTCCGCAAAGATATCGGCCAAGATGGATCGAACACTGCGCTGCAAATGCCAAGGTCACCTTGATACATCGAGAATACTAGTAGATCTTCACTCCTTGCATTACCTGCGCCTCAGTGGAAATAAGAACCAGAGCCCATATACGAGTCAGTATTGCTCACTCTCGGCGTCGAAACACCTTGCGCAACGGGAAAGGTTAAATCGTATCGGGTTTTCTGATGAGCCAAACATCACTTCATTTCGCCCATTTTAAGACAAGACATGAATTTTTAACGAAAAAATAATTCACCCAATTGACCAATCTCCATCTCAGCGGTAAAAAACTGTCGGCCGTTGAATCTCCATGTGAGGCGCTCCACATGTGCTCTGAATCAAAACATTTGTGAAAATTCCTTGCCAGTTTCAAAATAGAACTCTCGAGCAATTGAAATATGAGAATTTAATTTATACAAATACAAAATATTTTACATGTATAAATACTACTACTACAAAATATTTGCACGTTGAATCAGAATTACTTACATTGACTGAAATACAATTCAATTGTTTCAAAAGCAATGAACAGTTTTAAAGATTATGAATCAAAAGGTACACACTACCTACGAATGCCATCCGATAATTCTCTAATATCAGTTTAGTTTGTCATCTAAAGATATAGTATACACCTCGAGATCCCATCCTCAATCGATAATTATCGATAATATAATGTAATTATCGATAATATGATTATAATCGATCTCATAATTCGATCAATTTTGCAATGGATCGAGTCGCTGCGGGAAGATTCGTGAAATACTTTCCTTGTGGCGTTATTCAGTATGACTCCGCAATGTGGTTGCTCAGGAAAGAGGCTAAATGTAAAGAAGGCTTTGTGTCCATCCTTTCCAAAGACTCCTCCATTAGGAAGACGCTTTTCTCCCTTTGGCTTTCCCTGAAAACTGTGGATTTCGGTTTGCCATATAAAGTGTAGAAATATTTGTGGTCTTATTTAATGTAACTTTTTCAGTTGTTCTAAAACTAAGGAACCATCCGGTGTGGATGAGGTGCATCACTGCTACGGCTGCCTTCACATCTCTTCTTCCGCTTGGGCGATTGCCTTTCTCTCTGGCATAGTTGATCTCTATAATTGAACAACATGACAGTTGAGTACGTATTTACATTCATCATTAAATACACAAAATATACCTTCTATTTAACGCGGTAACTTATTTCCACGATATTTTGCAGTAATATGACGAGTGAGAACCATTACATTGGGATTGACTCAAAAGGCTCTTTCAGAGCGAATAAGTTTAGTATATTTATGCATGATTCTTGTTGAAAGAATTGTGATTTAATTCCCACACCAACCACACTGAGTCAATGTGGTAAATATTGTTAAGACCTCGGTGTTTTCAGCTTCCTGACAGATGGGAATTATAGTGGATGGACGCATACCATTCGAACCGTGCATCTGGTTGCTCAACAAAATTTAGAAGTAGTCGTCCGTCGAGTATTTCAGCTCAGCATTTTATTTGGTGATTTTAACGCCCAAGATCCGTGCGGGGAAGCCCTTCAGAGAAAGGGGGACTGCATATCCTTGACATGGACTCCTGATCATGTGGGAATACCCGGCAAAGAAAAATACGACAAAGAAGCGAGGGGAGCCCTGGGCAAACGCGAGACCGATTCCAAGTTAGTACCTGTGGAGGATATAAAGGCCACTTTGCGGAATTTGGTCCTAAACCAGTGGAAGGAAACCTGGCGGTCCTTGCCAAATAACAAACTTAGGGCAATAAAATCGGTCGTTTCGGCATGGCCCTCGTCCATCCGGAAAATTTGGTGGGAAGAGGTCACGGTCACGCGCTTGAGGATAGGGCACTCTGCCCTCGCCCACTTGTGCCCCCACGGCGGTAAAAGAATAGCCTCGCTGTAATGACTGCGGCCTGGCCCTGACGGTAAAACATATCCTGGAACAGTACAATAAATGTCAACGGGCCAGAGACTTTAAAATAAGGGGAGATTTGAGCAATATTTTAGGGGATGACTCCGGCTGTATAAATAGAGTTGTAACATCTTTAAAGGGAATTGGCTTAATGAGGCCACTTAAGTTGTGGTCTCTTTATTTTTAATGCTTTTTGTTTAAAATATTTATGTTTCTATTTATCCATTTATTAAATGTGAAGTGAGGTTTTAAACGTTTTGGCAGTGGTGCAAAATGAACATAGCAGTTGATGCACCCTAAAAGCTACTACGTACTATTCCATTTTGGGAAGGTCTCAAGAATCGGTAGAGTATGAATTTTATCTACTTTCATGCAAGACTGTAACTAAGTATTATTAACGATAAGGAAATAACCAGATTGAATGATTTTACCCGGAAATACTCCGCCATTAACCATTCTATTTGTTCGAGCAGTGTGGCCACAAAATCGAGCCACTGAGTACATAAGTGGGAAAGATCACTTCCCCCATTTTGCTTGCGAATGAAGCAATTCCAAACTCATTTTTTCGCACTGAAAGTTGCATTATCACTCCTCAATTGGAATTCACGACTCAATTGGAGTTACTCATTTACCGTAAACGTAACTTCAATATGTCTGGGGGAAAATGAGACAAATTTCGCTTTTCGAATCGGTCCTAAAAACTAGGGTCCGTGCAGATAAATCTCCATCTGTCAGAGCCGACATGTTTGAAAGACAAGTTCCAAAATCTGTGGAACAATGAGCTGACCCGACACATTCGCAGCGGGAAACAGCGTAGGAAGGATAAGCAATTACGTATCTAGATGAACGAGCCATCACCGCTTGCTACAGTGAAAAGCTATAAGTGGGACCTGGAAAGTATTCATCGCTGATGCGATTGACACTAATGCAGCAACGCATCAGGGCTTACCCTAACTACCCGCCTTGAAGGATGTGCTAAGAGCGGTCAACCAAATATGGTCGGAAGGCACTTCCCTGACGCTTGCAAATTTGTCCTATTCGTTCCTCTCCTCAGACCGGGAAAAGGGAAAATTGATCCCCGTAACTATCCTCCAATGTCCCTGACGAGCAAACTATGAACTCCTCACCCACCATCTCCAGTATTTCCTCATTTGTTTTCCTTTCGGTCCATTTAACCTTCTCCATTCTTCTCCACACCTACATTTCAAAAGCCTCCAATCTACGTCTATCCTCCTGCTTCAGCGACCACGTTTCCGCGCCGTACATAGCTACGCTCCATATCAGAGTTTTTACGAGTCTTGTCTTAACATCCCTACTCAACGTCCCCGTCATCAACTCCCTCCTCCTTGAGAAAGCCTCCTTGCCTAGCGCAATTCTTCTCCTTACGCCCCTACCACTTGGACCGTATTGGTCCGAAATATAGTACTTCCGAGATATGTAAACTGTTCTACCTGCTCTAGTTTTTCCCCTCCTATTTTAATATTTAGCTTAGCGTTTTTCTTTCTGAAAAATCGCATAACCTTTGTTTTATTAATATCGATTCTCATCCCATATTTATCGCATTGAAGCTCCAATTCACTCAGCAATGCTTGCAACCCATTGGCTGACTGAGCCACACACGCTTGGTCATCAGCAAGCCTAACCGATTTTACGAATTCCCCTCCGACCTTCATTCCTACCTCCAGTTCATCCCATGCCTCTTTAATCATTTCCTCCACACATACGTTGAACAGCACCGGTGACAATGGGCAACTCTGCCTTACCCCTCCTCCTAACACTGCCCATTCGGACTCTCCGTACCTCACTTGCATCCGAGCAGTCTGAGACATATACAGGTTGTGGATCAGGGTGCTGTCCCTCCAATCCATTCCTATTTTCTTCAATTTTCGCATTAATTTTTCCCAATTCACTCTATCAAACGCTTTTTCGAAATCTACAAAATAGGCAAAAACCTCCTGATTGTATTCTATATTCCTCTCAATTAGTGATCTCATTACTGCAATGGCATCACGCGAACCTCTTCCTTTCCTAAACCCAAACTCATCATCCCCAAAGTAATCATTTGCCTTACTCTCTATCCTTTTGTTGATGATCCTGAGAATAATTTTAGCTGCGTTGGATATCAAACTTATTGTTCTGTAATCCTCACATGACGTAGCCTTTGCCTTTTTTGGAATAGGAACTAACACCGATCTCACAAAATCTTCCGGCCAGATTCCTTCCTCATAGATACTACGAATCAGTCCATATTTGGCCTTCTTCCCACCTTTTCCTAACCATTTCAACAGTTCTACCGGAATGTTGTCCACCCCTACAGCCTTATTTGCTTTCATCTCCTTTAATGCCCTTTCTATTTCATCATCGAGTATGCTTGGACCTAAGCTATCTTCTTCTACGTCATGTTCCTTTTCTATGTCTAACCTTGTCGGCCTAAGCTCTTTACCATACAGTGTTTCTATATATTCCTTCCATCTCTCTTGGATTTTTCCTGGTTCAGCTATTATCTTACCCCACTTATCTTTAACTATTAGCACAGATCTTACCTTCTTACTTCCCGATAATAACTTAACCTTGCTGTATAGAGCACCAATTTCACCCTTCTTCTGTAAATTTTCCCTATCCTCGCATTGCGTTTTCCACCATTCTTCTTTGGCTTTATTTGTGGCCAATCCCAACATCGTGGTCACTACCGCCGATAAAGGCTCCTCAGTCGTAATTTTAAACACCCAAGACTCTATTTCTAAAGCCCTCAGTCACCTCAATGACACATGCACCTATACCACTCTCACCGACGACCCTACTCCAATCTTCCAAAAGGAAATTCGGTCTCTTCTCCTCCACCGAATTTCTCCTCAATCTCGCCACCGTCGTCCTGACCAAAAATGCATTCTCTTTCCAAAACTGTTTTTATCTCCAAACGAAAGGCACAGCGATGGGAACGAGGATGGCGCCATCGTACGCCAATCTCTTCATGGGCCACCTTGAAGAGAATTTCCTTTCACAGCAACCCTTCCAACCTCTTTTCTGGGTCCGCTACATTGACGACATTTTTATGCTCTGGACACACGGCTCTGATTCTCTTGACAATTTCTTATCGGCCTTAAATTCTTCTTTCACTGTTAAATTCACTTCTTCCATTTCAGACTCCACCATCACCTTTCTTGACACAGACATCTCAATTCACAATAACAAATTCACCACTTCAGTACACATCAAAGCCACCAATCATCAAAAATATTTACAGTATACTAGTAGTCATCCTTCTCACACCAAACGCTGAATTCCCAACTCTCTCTCTATCTGCGGACATCGGATTTGCAACACCACAGCTACCCTCAAAAAATACCTCCACAATCTACACCATGCACTCCACAAACGCGGTTACCCAGATAAGCCCCTACAGGATAAAATCTACCGCTCCACCCGACCACACACACCACAGAATAACAACCCCACATCTGACGCTGGACTCAACCTTTGCACAACCTATTTCCTCGGATCCCACAGACTGAAAACCATTCTTAAAGAACTTTATCCTATATTACATGACAATGACGCGACCACATCCTTACTGCCCCAATGCCCCTCTGTCGCTTACAGACGACCAGCCAATCTCAGAAAACTTCTGAGATCCACCGACCCTTTGACACCCCGCCCTGACAAATTTCCACATATTTCCCCTACCTGCAATCGCCCCCGATGTAAAACATGTCTCCTAATCAGATCTGCTCCCCTCTCCCCACATCCCCTCATTGTCCCTTCACCCCGTTCCCACGCTAATTGCCTCTCAAAAAATATTATCTATCCTTTGTCGTGCAAACAATGCACCTCATTCTACATAGGCGAATGCATTACCCCCTTATCCATCCGAATGAACAATCACCGCTACTCATGTAATTCTGCTTCACTCTCTTCTCTTCCTATCCCTTTACACGCAAGTTCACACAACCTATCATTTGACGAATGCTTTTCCCTAACAATTCTAGACTCCCTACCCGATTCAGCCACCAACATATAGGTGAGAACTCGCGAATCCGCATACAAGCTTTATTTCCGATCCTTTAAATTTCCCACCCTTAACCACCATCTTTAATTTCTTTCCCAGCAGTCCCTAAACATTCCGCCCCCCCTCCCCTGCCCTGGCACTCTTCCCTCAAAACCTCTCAGTCTGACCTGAAGAAGGCCAGACTCTTCAGGTCAGACTCTTATATATATATATATATATATATATATATATATATATATATATATATATATGTATATATTCAAACTTGAAAATCCCACCATACGGCGAACAAATATTATTTTCGCACATAGAAATGACATATAAGGAAAGGGGATAGGAAAACACATAAAAGACCAGCACAGGAAAGTTGGGGAAGGCGGTTTTGAGCAGATCACAAATATAAAAATATTTCCTGTTGTATAAAAACTTAGACAGCATCACACAGCACGAGAAAACATAAACGAGAACACATAAAAAGATCTATATATATATACATAATTATATACTGGGTTCGTCCGGAAAATAAGCGTAATAAGCTCATCGTCTTTTTTGACAAAAGGGGAGTCGTCCACTACGAATTTGTACCTGAACGACAAACTGTAAATGCTACATTTTACGTCCAAGTGCTCGACAGGCTTCGAAAACGAGTCGCCCGCATCCGGCCAGCGATCAAAAACATTTGGCGGCTGCATCACGACAATGCTCCGTCTCACAACGCGCTTGTCGTGTCGGACTTCTTGGCCAAGCACGGCGAGCAAGCATGTAGAGGGGAGAATGTTGGGCAAGCGAGGAAAGGGCAGGAACAAGATAGGGATGTTGGACGGGATGAAGGGAGGAATGAGGTACACAGAGATGAAGAGGGACCTGAGGTAGATTAGGTTGCTGGATTGGGTTTTGTTTGGAGTTACAAAATGTTCATTTGATAGTTGTGTCCATCCAAAAATCTACCTTAACTGGTAGATTACCTAAAAAAATGAAATATATTGAAATACAGGGTAAACCCAAAAGTGGTAGGACTGATTTTTTTATAACAATTTTCTTGTTGATATTCTTACATCGACTTAATTCTCTTCAAAGCATGCTCGTTGAGCTGCTACACACTTAGTATAACGTTGCTCACATTCCCCGTACGCCCGCTGGAAATTTTCTTTGCGGATGCCGTTTATGACCCTCGTCGAAGCCTCTTGAACGGCCTTTATCGAGTCAAAACGTCGTCCCTTGAGCTGTCGGTTCATCAGGGGGAAGAAGAAGAAGTCTGGCGGTGCCAGATCGGGAGAATAGGCCTGGTACGGCAACGTGGCAACGCCGCATTTGGCCAGGAGCTGTCTGACAACGTGCGCGCCATGGCACGGCGTGTTGTCATGATGAATCTGGAACCCAGATTCTCTCCTTCACAAAAAAATCCTAAAACAATCCTACACCCCCAATCCTCCCTCATCCAGACTCCCACCCTCTCTAAATATGCACCACCTACTTCCCTGGCATCCAGTCCCTTAAATTCATCCTCTCAAAGACCTGTTCCCCATCCTAAAAAATCACAACGCTTTGTCCAACCTTCTTCCCAAATGCCCTTCTGTTACCTTCAAATGGTCCGCCAACCTATCAGATCTCAAATCCACCAAGCTTCTTTCCAAATCCCATCCCACCCCCAGAATCATACCCACTCCGTGCTTGCGATCAAGATGCAAAATTTGCCCTATTTTCACCACTCCACCCCTCTCCATCCCACCTTTTAACTCTCTCCCGCCCCTCCCCCACTCCTCATGCACATCTCAGAATGTAATCTATCTTCTGACTTGCAAACTCTGCCCGGCATTTTATATAGGCCAGTGCTCTACACCCCTGAACCTCAGGATAAACAATCATCGCGCCTCATGTAATCCCTCTTCCCCGTCCGCGGGTCTTCCCATCCCAAAACATGCCTCCCACCACAACACCCCCTTCACCAACTGTTACAATATTTCCGTTCTAGCATCCCTTCCCCCATCCGATAACCCTATAAAATTAAAAACAATGGAAATGGCATTTATATGGCTGTGTAAAGCCTATCAACATCCGGGTCTCAATGTCGTTCACTAAATGGGGGGGGGGGCTGGGGTGGATGGATTTGGATTTGTTTCTTGCGAGATGGTGGGACAATTTATTCATCCGCATACGTTTTGTCATCCTTGTCCTGGGTTTTGACTTGTCGAGTCCTTATGATGACTTTGTGAGTTGATGCCTTGGTCATGGGTGTTGTGGGATCTGTGGATGAATCGTTAGTTTTCTGTGTCGCTTGTTACTATTTCCGCATCCTCCCTATTCCATCTCCGCTCCCCTGTGATCTCCTTTTCCCCCTCCATAACCCCCTCCTTCACCCTCTCCCCCACCACCTGTTTTTCCCCCTCCCTCGTCCCCTTCTCTCTCTGCACCACGTACCCATATACCTCGGTCATATCTTGTCTTCCGAAGAAGACGGAGTTCGAGTCCGTCGAAATTATTAAGATATCATTGTGTTCTTTCTGTGTGTTCTCGTGTTGTGTGTTGCTGTCTAAGTTTTTTATTCAATACTTCCGTGTTTCTTCGAAGAAATCATCGAAATATATATATATATATATATATATACATACATATATATATATATATATATATATATATATATATATATATATATATATGTGTGTGTGTGTGTGTGTGTGTGTGTGTGTGTGTGTTTTGGGCAAACGAGGAAAGGGCAGGAACAGGATAGGGGTTTTGGACGGGATGAATGAATGGAGGAAGTACACAGAGATGAAGAGAGACCTGATGTAAAGTAGGTTGCTGGAATGTGTTTTGTTTGGAGTAGCGATATATTTATTTGGTAGTATTGTCTATCCTTTACCTACCTCAACCCGTAGATTACCTCATAATAATAATATATGTATAGATCACCTTCTCTTTCGTTAACTGGAGAACCCAAGTCCATTAAAGAAGTTGCGGAATGGCACACTTTTAGTAGAAACGGCAAATAGGAAACAAAGTGAACATCTACTAGCAATTAAAATACATAATATTCCTGTCCAAGTGGAAGCACCCAAGACCCTAAACACAAGTCGGGGTGTCATAATACACCTTGACGTTTAACTCGCCGGCATCGAAGAGAGTAAAAAAGAGATGGCCTTTCAAGTAGTCATTGACGCAGGTCGATTGACAGCTAAGAAAAACGGCGAAACAATGAACAAAGCATCCATTGTCCTCACGTAATCCTTGGACCGGCTCCCTGAAAAGGTTTTTTAATAGGGTATGAATGCGTCCCAGTGTGACCATTCACCCCTAACCCTATGCAAAACTCAAAAGAATCTTCCATACTTAGGGGCGTGAAAAATATTTATGGAAATGTACTGCCCCTACTTTCTCTCGCTTATTCGCCACCGTCGCATCTCAGCCAACAAAGAAATCTACAGTCTAAATTCAAACTGGAAATACAATATCAAAAACAAAAAAACGCATGAAAACGTGAAAATGCAATTACTCGAGCAAACGCCAAAGTCCCCGAAGGATACAACAAAATGCTTTATTTTATCGAAGCCGAGAATTAAAAAACCTGGAGCCGCGTCACCGGCTAGAAAAATAGCAAAGGACGCGAAATCACTCCTTCCCCTTGTCATTCACCCTGGAAGTCCTCCTGTGTGGAGGATAGGGACCAGTCGGAGACGGAAGTTGCCATCTCAAGGGGAAGAAAACCCAGATCAAGAGATGATCGCCACCGCAGCCACCACCACCTATAACCGCAGAGCTGCGGTCGGATACATCACCAGTTTCATTTGTATTTATATACTACCTTGAACAAAAAGTTCCCGGAATAACCACCGTGTGGCGCTCCCATCGTTCCGATTTGAGTTCTGTTTTTTTGTTAAATTGGTACATCTGTTGTTGATATTCCCTTTAAATCTTAGTGTCATAACATGACATTTGCAAAAGTTACGTAGCCAAGAGTACATCTATCTCTGTGTGTGTTGGTAATTTTTTACAATTGCAGAAATGGATTTAAATTTGCAACAACGAACTTGTATTAAATTTTGCGTAAAAAACGGATTTAGTGGCGCACGGACGTTGGAAATGTTGGAAAAGTGTTTCGGCAACGATTCTCTAAAAAAAACGGTCGTTTACCAGTGGCACGAGCGGTTCAGAAGTGGTCGTGAGTCAATCGAAGATGATGAACGCAGTGGCAGGCCATCGACATCGAAAGTCGGTGAAAAAATTGATAAAGTAAAAGAAATGTTGGTCAATAACCGCAAATTAACCATCAGAGAAATAGCGGAGGACTTGAACATTGCCTATGGATCCGGCCAAGACATTGTGGTTAATGATTTGGGTTTCCGTCGTGTAGCAGCAAAGTTGGTGCCAAAAGACCTCAATTTCATGCAAAAAAGAGATTGTGTTGACGTCGCAAAAGACATAATTTGCGAGGCTGAATCCGATCCCACATTCATCAAAAGGATCATTACTGGAGACGAGACGTGGGTTTATGAGTACGACACGCAATCCAGACATCAGGCAAGTGAATGGCGTTCACCAAATGAGCCGAGACCAAAAAAACCACGTCGTTTTCAGTCAAAAAAGAAGGCAATGCTGACGGTTTTCATGGATTACAACGGTGTAGTGCATCATGAATTTTTGCCAGAAGGCCAGACAGTAAACAAAGAGTATTATTTGGGCGTTATGAGACGTTTGCGTGAAGCAATTCGCCGAAAGAGACCAGAAGTGTGGGCAGAAAACTCGTGGATTTTGCACCATGGTAACGCACCGTCGCACAGTGCTATCATTATTCGTAATTTTTTGACGAAAAATGCAAAAAATACCATCCAACAGCCACCGAATTCACCTGATTTGGCTCCCTGTGACTTCTTTCTGTTCAATCGAGTTAAAAAACCATTACGGGGTACGCGTTTTAGCAGCCGAGAGGAAGTAATGGAAAAATCACAGGAAGCACTGATGGACATACCGAAAACCGAATATAAAAAATGTTTCGAGGATTGGATCAAGCGCTGGCATAAGTGTGTTGCAGTCGATGGGGATTACTTTGAAGGGGACAATATAGACTTAGATGAATAAACTTGTATTTTTAATTTTTTGAATAAATTCCGGGAACTTTTTGATCAAGGTAGTATTTAGTCATTTTAAACCTTCAAAATGGCTTTTCTGATGCATCGAAATTGCAATGGTGTTTATCAGGCAAAGCAGAAACTGGCAATTTTAATACGAGTTTTAATCCCATTTATCTCATGTCTGCAAGAGACTCTCTAAACCTGCGGACGAGGGCTTCATAAGGTGAACACCCCCAAGGTGGTTGCTGTTTGGGAGACATTTTACACCATCCGTGTGCAACTCACAACACCTTTCCAAGCTTTGGCTGATACTCTATATGCCCTAGAAAATATAACCTTGTGTAACGTTTATTTACTGGAAGTGCACCAGTCACCCTGTTCAATCTGGAGACTCTTGTCCGCCAGTTATCTCCACCCATTCTTTTATTGGGCGACTTGAAGGGGCATGGCCTCCTATAGGTAAGCTCTAGGGCCCAGAACAACATGAGGGGTCGGATTTATCTAAGATTTAACCTGTTTTTATTCTAAACTCGATGGTTTCAGGCTTCACTTTGTGGAAATCCATTCTAATAAATCAAAAGAGAGATGGTACTTTTTTCCACACTATATTATTTAAAGTCGACCGGTTTCGTCGCATAGGCGACATCATCAGGTACATAGATTCAGTGAGTTCCAGAATATATAGTTTTTTTGAGAGGGGGGGGAAAGAGGAGGGATAGGGGGGAGGGTAAGAGGCGGTGGAAAAAGGGGGGGGGCGTGTGAGAGGGAGCGTGGTACTGGGCGTGGGTGACTCCAAGGGAGGGGTGGGGTGGATGTAGGCTAAGTGGAAGCTTGGTTAGGTTAGGTACAATTATCCGTATCTCACATGAAATCTAACCCCTACTTGGCGTGGCAGTGTGGTAATTTCACATGGAAAAAATTAGCGAGATGGTTGTCCAGCTGTGTGCTGACACAAGTGGAAATAATAGTTATAGAACCGCATTTTTAAATGCGTAAGGGAGAGGGTCTGTCCGATCTTACGAACAGAGGCCGAGTACAGCATTGCCGTATTCCTCTAAGAATTCAAGTCAGCCATTTCAAAGCCCCCTGGCACCTCTCCAGGAATACAGGTAGACCAGGCAACCTGTAGACCAAATCCACAATGCTTTGCTCCTGAATATTCCTAAGGCTGCCATGGCGGAGGTCCTAAACCTGCTGTGGCTGGAGAACGACTTCCCCGGTTTGATTCCCTCTTTGTGGAGTCAATTCGTCTCTTAGGAATGCGTTCAGATTGAAGAATGAATTGGAGAGGGCATATCCGGTCACTACAGCAAAAGTGCCGTCCAGCACAAAATGTTTTGAGGTTTCTAAGCCACACCGCGTGGAGAGCGGATCGGTCCCCCATGCTTTTACTGTATCATGCTTCGGTGTATGGCATTCACATTTGAATATGGCTCCATCGTGGGTTTTTCGGGAAGAGAGTCGTATTCAAGACCTTTGACCAGAGTCCTTATTGCCGGGCTTCGCGTGGCCTCCGACGCTTTCGTGACGAGACCATTATTAAGCATACACTCCGACTCAGATGAACCACCTTTGGCAACCCGTAGAAAATTTCTGGCGAGTAGCTATGCTCGTATAAAGTTTTATCCGTGACCGATCAACCATGTTTTAGTATTTTTTTAATCCGTAGTTCTTAAGACTTGCGCACTCGAGTCCATTTGCTGCATCTCACCAACCCGCCCTGTAGTCCACGTGGTACACTATAGGCTCGTATCCCTTCATCAGAGGTGTAACAAAGTTTCCTTTCCATGGACCTCTGGGCACGCATAAATCTCTGGAAATGAAAAGAAGCCCTAATCATGCACGAGACTGACCAAGTCTGCTGGATTATTCAGAAAGGTTACCTAAGCATCCGACCATCATCCCATCTGGGGTCCTCCCATCACTAAAACATGGTTTTACGCTCTGACTCATTTAAACGAAATGTCGTAATTTAGCCATCGCATCCTTCAGGAGTGCCCTCCACAGAAAAATAATTTATTTGATCGAAGTAAAACAAGTCAAATCAACCAAGGGCGGATAATGAAGTGGCGCCCACTAAAGAAATTAGTTGAGGTTA
The DNA here is from genome assembly GCA_037158775.1 of Hetaerina titia. Classification (NCBI taxonomy): domain Eukaryota; kingdom Metazoa; phylum Arthropoda; class Insecta; order Odonata; family Calopterygidae; genus Hetaerina; species Hetaerina titia. Next base: position 3,770,683 of record CM073776.1, on the reverse strand, counting down.
CTTGGTATTTCACATTGCTGATTTTACGGTTTTTTCAATTGCTGCATCTACTTTGCGAATATTAGTATGGTATACTGCTCTCTCTTCACTTCCATTTGATTAATTCCGCTATAGGGATAGCAAATTTTACCGATATTTTTCAGAATAATCGCATTAAGATGAAATTAGCAAATGCGATTTTTAATTGAAAATAATGCTAATAAAACCATAAGTTAACTGTTCAATACACGATCACCCACCGAGCGAAGATTAACTCACAAATTAAATCTTGTGCATAAATTGAAAGAATGTTTCGAAAGTGATGATTTTGAAAATGTATTAGTGTTAGCCCCATCGGTAGGAGAGGTCATGTAAATTAATAAATTAGAGATATTTAGTGTAGAGCAGTGTGTGTGCTTGGGGGAAAGTATTATGGGTCAAAAGTATTCGGATACGTAATCACCCCCTGCCATACACTCTAGCGGCAGTGTACCCAAAAGGAAATAAAAAATAATACGAATCGTTACTATTGAGAAAAAATAACCACGGATTGAATTAAACTGCGGAATATGACAACTTGCAACCAAAAAACGCAGTTGCTATAATTCATGTATCAAACGCGAGCGTTTTAAGAGGGGAGGTAACATGAGGGTAATAATAGATGGCGAATAAGGGGCGAATGAAAAGAGTGAGATTGGCGCAGAGTAAGACGGAGGAGGATGGACCGCGAGGGGGCGGAAGGGGGGAGGGAGGCCGCGACGGGAAGAAGAAGGGAATGGCGTATCCCGTGGGATATGAGATTGATGCAATGTTTCCTGAATTTGAGTAAACGACACACGGTTTTTTGTCTCATGTCTGAGATGTATCCTCTTTTCCAATTTCTAAATAAGTGCAAGCTTCCTGAAAGAACTTCTTACGCTGTGTTTGTCATTTGCTGTATTTTTAGTACCCTGTAATTTGCCGCTAGGTGTGTGGCAGGGGATGATTACACACCAAACTACTGTTGACCCACAATACCTTTCCTCCAACCGCGGCCGAACAAAATTTATTCTGATCCCTTATCGTTCGTGGAAAAAATTACATCTTTAATCTGTTCTAAACTTAATCTCTCTAATTTTATTGGCATGATCTCTCCTACCGTGGTACGATGGGGGTAATAATACATTTCCAACATCAGCGCTAAAGAGACTTCCATCCAATTTACGAATGAGCTTCAATTTGTAATTTAACCTTCTCTCCGTGTGTGATTCCCAGTCTAGCTGCTTCAATATTTTGGATACGCTACTAAATTTATCGTGACGTTTTACCTATCTAGCTCCTCTACGCTGCACGCGATCCAATTTGGGAATTAATCCAACTTCGTGAGGGTCCCATATACTAGAAGCACACTCTAAATTAGGCCTAACCGAATACCGATAACATTTCTCTTTGACCTTCTCGTCACTTTTCCCCAATAGTCTTTTAACAAATCCTAATTTCTTATGCTGTATATTTGTCACGTTATGCGTATGTCCCGGTAAGCAATTAAACCTCCCGATGGCACGGTAGCTAATATTTGGGAGAGGTGTCGACGGCAAGAGACACGCAGCGCGTTCCCGTCTTTTGCCCTCGGCAACAGTATTTACATGCATTAAGCTGCTGATAGCGGGTCAATCGGCGCGAACCCCTCCCAGCCCTGCGACAGACACTCGCGACGGAATAGGGCGGCCCACGACGGATCTCCCCTGAACTAACAGAAGGGGAGTTCAGCGTCTTTGATGGCGGAAGTTTTTCCCGCGAAACGGGTTAGGGGCGGCCAGAGGGAAGGGGGGTGGGCACTACTTCGCGCATGCGATCGGGTGTAGAATTGGAACGGAGGGGGGGGTGCGCTGGGGAGGGGAGTTGAGGCAGGCTCTCTTACTCAGAATGAAACTCCTTATCCCCACATACTCGTGTGTGTGCCCATTTTTATACAATACACACACACATACATGATATATATATGTATATATGTATATATGTATATATATATATATCATGGATCAGAAATGTTTATATATATATAAAATATATACATACATATATATATATATATATATATATATATATATGTATATACACACACGTGTATGTATTCTTCCTCTCGCCTACATATTTAGAGTGCCCGGGAGCGCGCGCGCGGACGCTTGGCAGGCCTGGAGGGGGTTAGAGGCGGACCCTCCCTTCCCCGCAGACTACATCGCTCGCCGTGGAGTGACACACTCTCCTTTCCTCTCCCCCGAGCATCTTGGCCCACTAGTTGCGCGCCGGGTCTCGCGACGGAAGGTCCTGCGCCGTTCGTCTGGGGCCGCCTCGCTTGCCGATAACACTGCCGCGCCGTCGCCGAGGGCCTGGCCGTGGGCTGGTGGTACTAGTTCCCGGCGGGTTGGAGGGCGTCCCGTGTCTCGGAATCATCGCTCTCCCCTCGATGCTATTCTCCGCCGGCCTTGCCTTCCGGTGTCGTCCACGATGGTCTCATTCATCTCCCGGGAGACGAGGGAACCATTAGAACTCTCTCTCTTCGCAACGAGGGCAGAATGAAGCGCTGGCGACCCTCAGTGTAGTATAGTGTGGTGTTTCCATTGCGTCGCGCGTTAATAATCGAATCTTACTTAAAGGCAACAACCTCAAAACATCAATCTCACTCTCGGAGATTGTCTTCGGTCATCGGGTTGAAGTAGTCTACGGTGACGCTGGGTGCAAAAAATGTGCCAACTGACTGCATACAACTTCATTCTCCGACCTGGTTATCGGGTGTTATAGTTTATTTCGGTTAAGCGAAGTGTTTCTGTCTTCTTATTTATGTCTTCGGATTGAATTGAGGTTTAATTTTCGGTGTCGAAGTTTCAGAGGCGCAGCACAACTTCAAACTTTCCGTGGTAGTGGGGACTTGGTTACTAGAGGAGGTGGGGAGGGGGAGCGCGTTTACCCTTTCGGGGAGTTCACTCGCGTCGACGTGGTCCAGCCGAAAAATTAAGGAGTGGTGCTTGTTATCCGGTGTCTCCCTCCGCTCCCCCTACATCTACACAGTCACAAACTTGAAGTTGGTGTGTGTGCATAGTGTTCTTGGAGGCGGGAGAGGAATGTTGTGTGGCTTTTATTTGCTCTCGACGCTGCCGCTGAGGGCAAATATTTTCATTGTCATCAGATAAGGACCCCAAACAAATCTCAAGAGTTTTTTTCAGACTAGTCGATTCGTGAGTCACTTTCATTGTCGAACGACGTCTTCCTGAAAGCAGATGGCGGAAGTGACCACGGAATGACTCGTGTTCGCATTGTTTGTACGGTGCGTGATTTCTTCTCGAGTGTCGCGCGTCGTTTGTTTGCTCTTGCAGATTTTTTCTGCTAAGGATAATATTTTTACTGGTCCAGGCAACTGGTGGATACCCTAACGTGTTCCAGGCCGAGCGAGGAGGTTGACGCTGGGTTCCGGGAGGCTGAAGACATTTCCCCGGAGAGGAAACTGAATAAGCGACCGGATAAACAAACGAGCATCGCAGATTGAAAGTAAGTGTCGAATTTCAAAGTCTAAATGATTTTACCCTTCAGTACGTATGTTGCATTTATAGAGAGTTGCTTTCCACGTTCCTACATGAAACAACCGGCTACACTAGAAATTTTGATTTGTTATAATAATATCTTAACTAACCCGAAGAATAATAAGCAGTTCAAAATTTTACCCCACCTAAGCAGCGTTAACTATAAAAAATTACAATAACATGTATCCTAACCCAAGAAAATATTAATGAACAAATAGTAACCTTTTCCACTTGACATTGATTTGTTACATGACCGCTTTCTATGTACTGCTTCATTTTCATGATCCAAAACAAGTGTTATCCTTTGTTAATAATTATGTTCGGATTCCACCACCCCGCGCCTGAAACTACGAAAAAAAGCCAAAGACATGGCTAATCCACTCTTAGTTATTTGTACTCATTATCCATTTGCCATTGTATTGTATTTATTCCAGTTATCGGATGTGTTTATCCGGTATTATTCACATGCACGAGGGTAGTTAGAAAAGTGCTCGGAATGGAATAGAAATAAAAGACTTACCTCAGTGAAACGTTTTTACTTTTCAATGTAGCCTCCCTGCACACTAATGCATTTGGTCCAGCGATGTTCCAATGTCTTGATCCCATCTCGAATATTAGATGCCTTCTAATTCGGCTGTTAGTTCTTTGTTGAATAGAATCTCCGTCCACAGAGGAAAATGTTGAGATTGGTGAAGAGATGGAAATCTGGTGAGGCCACAACTCGTATCTTAGTTTGCGTATTTCTGCCATGGAAACGGGGCTTAGGTGTGGGCATGTATTGTCTTGAGGAAAGATGACTTTCTTGCTTACTAAACCCCGCCATTATTTGTGTATCTTTTGCTGTAGTTGATCCAGGAGGTTAGCATAGTAGTATAGTCCAGTAATTGTATGACCAATTGGAAGATCATCAGCAGAATCCCTTCTGAAGCATCACACTTCCGGGGGACCGAAATCCCTTTGCTTTCTTTGATGGTGGTGAATTAACATGTTACTACTACTTTGACTGTTATTTCATCTCTATGATATAGTCGTGGACCCAGGGTTCATCTGTAGTCTCAAAATAGAAATAGGCGCTGAAAATCTTGTTGGTTGCTCCTTAAACGGGTCATACTTAACACTGTCATAATTTCAGTGCGTAAGTATCATTCATCTTGACTGGGATTCGAACCCGGATCCCTCGATTTCCAATCGTTAGTGAAATGCACATTTAGCGGATCACTCCGTCAAAAGTACTGCCGCGGAATCTCCCGCAGTTTCAAGGAATGGGTTAAACATTGTTCGGAAATTTCCATTCTGATGCGTTTGTGATCCTGCGTCAAGAGCCGCGGCACCCATCGAGTAAATAATTTTCTCAAATCCATATCCACTGTTAAAATGTGATATGCCCGTTCAGATAACATCCCCAAAGCTTCAGAAATTCCTTGCACTTTCAGTCGTCGATCTTCCAATACCATTTTATGCACTTTTGCAATAATTTCTGGGGTAGTGGCACATTTTGACCGACCACTACGCGGATCACCATCTAAGCTGTCCCGACCAAGCTTAAAGCCGTTTGTCCACTTGGCGACAGTTTAATATAAAGGAGCAGGGTCATCCAGAGTGTTCTGAAAGTCGGCATGAATTTCCATGCTTTCATACCTTTCTTTGCGAAATATTTAATCACTGCTCGAATTTCAATTTTTTCCGCCTTCACAAATCACCACACGGGAACAACAACAAAGAGGCGGCCGCACCACAGATCTCTTCCCAGAGCACTAATGCGTTACATATTACCTCATTAAGCATTGCCACGGCTAGCATTACTCACAGGTGGTAGCCTAACACCCCACGCCACATGTCCCAGCGGCGGTTTGCGTGGTATTATGTAGACGTACTCTAGTACTATTACTCCGCGAAGTACTAGTTGCACTAACGCTGACATCTGGTTATGATTCCGAAAACCTTTCCAACTACCCTCGTATTATTCCTTGGTGCTACGATTTGAGCTATAGGCTGATGGGAAGGCTTCATGGGAAATAAATGTACTTAGGCTTTGTGAAACGGATTAAATGTCACTGTCGACGGTCATGGTAACAAAGAGCTGATTGGTTCAGCGCGATACTTTGAGTACCATTTTTCTCTTCCGTGGAATTTTATTAAAATTTTAACTTAGCACTGTAGTGAATTGAACTTTTGTGAAACTGTTTCTTGGAGATCGCCAACTAAATTTAATTGTTTTCCTTCTTGTTTAATTGTTCTCGGTCCTTATTCACAGAATCCATCTCATACTTCCTTTTTATCTTTAATGCCTGGTGCTATGAAGGTCATTCCTTCATAGCACTAGGCTTAACTACTAGATATATATAGATATATAGTAGAAAGATAAAAGTACGAACTTTCAATTGAGGGTGAAATGAAAATGTGCTTTTTCCATATTATTGTTACCAAAACGTCACTTGGTAATTGAAATCCTAATTGAAAGAAAATTTTTGTCAATGTTGTTATTAAGAAACGAGGGCTACATAAGCCTAGCATTAAAATAGGTGATATGTTATACAAGGCGGAGCAAGCACCTACTGCATACATGGGCATTATTTTGGAGGAAATAGGTTCTGATAGCGAGGACAATGGGAGAAAAAGTATGCTACCAGAAGAAGCATTTTAAAAAAACTACGGAAATTTTTCTAGCATTTTAAATATAGACATGGATATGAAGAGGAGAAGAAGCAAATAAGTCGGTAGTGAAAGAGGCCAATTAATGTTTTATCTTATTTAAAAAGGAGCGAACAACTTAGAGGTAATCATGAAACTTTAATAATGATTACTTATTTGGATAATTAGGCAGATAAAGTTATTGTGACCTCAGGTTAGAGAACCTGGAATGTATAAAGAATGGTATTGCATCGTGGATGATTCCATTTTCAAATGAACGGTGACTACACAATTTCCCAAGCACGGTTTACTAATGTCCAGGTTACATTTTACTAATCTTTGTCGGAGAATTGAGAAAGTATGACAAACAGAAAGGACGGCAAATCTTAGAAATGGTGGGAGGATGTCACTCTGCGGAATCCGAGAAGGACGGAAAAAGTTGGGGGGCGGGAGATAGTAGATTGGGTGGGGAGGTAGTAAGTTAGGGGGGAGGTAATAGGTTAGGAGGCCCGTGATAGAAGGGAAAATGTTACGTGCACGTAAAGGTGGCAAATAAAGGAAGAGAAAACACTGAATGCCTCTTCTGACAAATTAAAAAGTTACCACGGAACTTTTTAAGGTGATAATAATATAGACAGTATTGATTTCAAATCAGTATTGACAATAAGATTATCAGCTTGCAAACTCACAGCCGATAGTCTATACTCTCTTCGTTTAATATGCAGCAGTTCATTTTAATGTGAATCCTGAAATATTAACCAGAGAATAAATCGTGATTCCCATGGAAACTCAAATTCCGCATCTAATTGCTGATTCAATTAAACTTGATTGGCTGTTGAATTTTGGAGGCCATTGAGTCTATCTATATATGTGCTCTGTTCTGACCAGACCCTAGACTAAACCCACCATATGGAATATGAATTGTATCGTCGATATTGTCATAGACTACAGCGATTGCATTGAACGTGCTCATAGTATATTTGTATCACTATCTTGTATAGGATCCAAGAGAGATGGAAGGGATATATATATATATATATATATATATTTTTTATGGTAATCTACCGGTTAAGGTAGGTTTTTGGATGGACCCAACTATCAAATATATATATATATATATATATATATCATATATATATATATATATATATATATATATATAGAAACACTGTATGGTAGAGAACGTATGCCAAAAAGGTTAGACATAGAAAAGGAATATGACGTAGAAGAAGATAGCTTAGGTCCGGGCATACTCGACGATGAAATAGAATGGGCATTAAAGGAGATGAAAGCAAATAAGGCCGTGGGGGTGGACAACATTCCTGTGGAACTGTTGAAATGTTTAGGAAAATGTGGGAAGCAGAGACTATATGGACTGATTCGTAGTATCTATGAGGAAGGAATATGGCCGGAAGATTTTGTGAGATCAGTGTTAGTTCCCATTCCGAAAAAGGTAAAGGCTACATCATATGAGGACTACAGAACAATAAGTTAGGTATCCCACGCTGCTAGAGCTGTTCTCAGCATCATAAACAAAAGGATAGAGAGTAAGGCAAATGACTACTTAGGGGATGATCAGTTTGGGTTTAGGAAGGGGAGAGAAGCCTTACTCAATAGTGTTTTTAACATGAAACCATCACATAATGGCCGCCCCACTGGGGTCAGACGCCTTTGCAGCCGCCTCACTGATGAACAGACGCTACGTGGACTACCTTTCGTCTGGCTCCTAACCTTCGACCTATCTGGCATGGGTGACCCTACCAGGAGCAATTATTATTACTTCAGCCAGCACAGCTCTAGGGGTCATCGAAACACACAAGCACTTCCACTACGACAAGGTTGTAGTCCATGGGAGGGCTACGTCATGTGAGGATTACAGAACAATAAGTTTGATTTCCCACGCAGCTAAAGTTATTCTCAGGATCATCAACAAAAGGATAGAGAGTAAGGCAAATGATTACTTAGGGGATGATCAGTTTGGGTTTAGGAAGGGAAGAGGTACGCGTGATGCCATTGCACTAATGAGATCACTAATCAAGAGGAATATAGAATACAATCAGGACGTATTTGCCTGTTTCGTAGATTTTGAAAAAGCGTTTGATAGAGTGAATTGGGAAAAATTAATGCATCTATTGCAGAAAATAGGAATGGATTGGAGTGACAGGAGACTGATCCGCAACCTGTACATGTCTTAGACAGCTCAGGTGGGAGTGGGGTACGGAGAGTCCGGATGGGCAGTGTTAGGAAGAGGGGTAAGGCAGGGTTGCCCATTGTCACCGGTACTGATCAACGTATATGTGGAGGAAATGATTAAAGAGGCATGGGAAGAACTGGAGGTAGGAATGAAGGTCGGAGGGGAATTCGTAAAATCGGTTAGGTTTACTGATGACCAAGCGTTTGTGGCTCAGTCAGCCAAGGGGTTGCAAGCATTGCTGAGTGAATTGGAGCTGCAGTGCGATAAATACGGGATGAGAATCAACATTAATAAAACAAAGGTTATCCGATTTTCAAGAAAGAAAAGGCTAAATTAAACATTAAAATAGGAGGGGAAAAATAGAGCAGGTAGAGCAATTTACGTATTTCGGAAGTGTTTTGAACCAATACGGTCAAAGTGGTAGGGACGTAAGGAGAAGAATTTCTCTAGGCAATGAGGCTTTCTCGAGAAGGAGGGAGTTGATGACGGGGACGTTGAGTAGGGATGTTAAGACAAGACTCGTAAAAACTCTGATATGGAGCGTAACTATATTCGGCGCTGAAACGTGGTCGCTGAAGCAGGTGTATAGACGTAGATTGGAGGCTTTGGCAATGTGGCTGTGGAGGAGAATGGAGAAGGTGAAATGGACCGAAAGAAAAACAAATGAGGAAGTACTGGAGATGGTGGGTGAGGAGAGGTGTTTGTTGAGAGAAATCCTATGGAGGCAGGAAAAATGGATGAACGGCGTATTGAGCGGCAGTGGAATGTTGAAGAAGGTAATAGAGGGGAGAATGTTGGGCAAGCGAGGAAAGGGTAGGAACAGGATAGGGATGTTGGATGGGATGAAGGGAGGAAATAAGTACACAGAGATGAAGAGGGACCTAATGTAGTTTAGGTTGCTGGATTGTGTTTTGTTTGGAGTTACAAAATATTTATTTGATAGTTGTCTCCATCCAAAAACCTATCTTAACCGGTAGATTACCTAATAATAACTTACGTCTAGAATATCGAAAAATCTGTACATAACATTTAATTCCAGCGTTCATTTTTTAATTTCGTTGCAATATTTTACGCTGTCTGTTTGCATTGAAATTAATAGTAAAATTTAGTGAATAGCAAATGTATAAATCATGGATGGTGTCTAGCTTTGTGATCGAGAAAATATAATTGAGTTTGATCTGGTACTTTCCCGGCGAATAATGTTTTCCATGATTATTCGGGTCTCCCACCGGGCCCACGTTCGTAGGTATCCGACGTTTTGATGGCCGAGTCGTCCATCGAACCTTCGGCAAACCTACGAACGTGGGCCCGGTGGGAGACCCGAATAATCTTGGAAAATATAATGGAGTTTTTACAAGCGATGTTTTAAAAGCTTTTATTTAAAAAGTATTGGTTCTTGCAGTGAAATCTATCATTATTTTTGTACACTTTAAATTGTTGAGATTATCAGATATATACTGCATATCACCGTTGTCAGGATCCGTCTTTTATGATTTGCAGATGTAGTATAATACTCTTGTGGTACCTTTAAATTTGCAATATTGTGCGCATTAAATATTATCGACGTACATTATCACTGATGTATCAGTTGTTTCACTGTATGAAATATGCAATAACCTGTATATATGGATATTTAATAGTCAACCTTTGGCGGGCAGTTCCCCTCCTTATGCAACCCACCCTAATGCTGTCTCGCAAGACGATTCGTCGTTGGGATATGGCCTTAAGGAGGGTTTGGGGGGGGCGTGTCAGGCGATTTTAAAACCGTTTGCTTGCTGACATTTGATCACGTAGCTGTCGCAGTGTTGGATTCGGGTTATGAGATCCACGGTCGAATATGGGGGAATTCATTTTCCAATAAAACTGAATCTGTTATTGTTACCAACAAACTTCCTTGCGAATAGGTGCTACACGGTTCAATTTACATCGCTAAGTCATCGTCATCCTCGGGTGAAAATGGTTGGTCGTGAAGGGCACAACATTCACTTTAATGTACGCCTCACATATTTAGAAAGAAATAAGAACTTTGTGACTTCCACACTTTTAATATAAAACGACCGGTTTCGGCAGCTATGCCATCATCAGGTACAAGATTATTTCCGAAAATACCAGTATATATAGTCACACACTGTGGGGGGGAAGGAGAAGGAGGAGGGTGGTAGGGGTGGGGAGGCAAAGTCACGAGCAGCAACGGGGATTGGTTGCAGAAGGTGATGTCATTGAGCAAGACATTAGAATCCCTGACCAGTCCAATTGTAATCTAATCGTCCTCGCCGGGGAGCTGAGCGTCATCCCAGACCATCAATTCGGGTTTCGCAGCGAGCATTCCACAACGCACCAGATCGCGCGCTTGCTAAATTTTGTCACTGAAGGTTTTAACCGACGGCACTCCACCGTCGGCGCCTTCTTTGACATTAGCAAAGCGTTCGATCGCGTTTGGCATGAAGGCTTGCTGTGGAAACTCGAATGTTTCGGCTTTCCGCGTTGGCTAACGGAGATTACGGCTTCATGGCTCCGCGGACGGACATTCTGCGTCGGCTGGGATCACGCGACGTCGGAGAAGCGGCCTATCCGTGCAGGCGTTCCCCAGGGAAGTCTGCTCTCGCCACTTCTCTTCAGCATCTACACTGCGGACATCCCGGCGGACTTTGGCAGCAACGTCGTCGTCGCGACCTACGCGGATGATTCGGCCATCCTCGCACGCTCCTGCAGGCAGTCCCAGGCGGCGCGGTACCTGCAGCGGGCGATTGACGTGCTCCTGCCGTGGTTTTCTCGCTGGCGCTTCGGCGTTAACGAGAAAAAAACGCAGGCGATCGTCTTTTCCAAGGGACCGAAGCAGCCCGGCGAAATTCTCGTCGGTGTGACTGAAGTTCCTTGGCAGAGATCGGTCGTTTACCTCGGTGTGGTGCTTGATAAGCACCTCAACCTGCGTAACCACGTCAGGCGAGCGGCCAACTCCACGGCGACGACGCGACATCTCCTCGCGCCCATCCTCGGCAACCCCAGCGTTCCTCTTCGGCGACGTCTCCACCTGTTCGCGGCGGTGCTTCGCCCTGTCCTCATGTATGCTGCTCCCGCGTGGTGCGGCATCATGTGTACTGGGGCGCATTCAGCGCTGTGCAAGGCGGACAGGAAGAACCTTCGGGCGACGCTGCGTCTCGGTTGGACCCCGGGAAACGCAGCGCTATGGGAGATCGCCGGGATGTCTCCGACGGCGGACGTTCTTCGCGAGCGGTGCGTCACCTTCAGGGAGCGGGCTGCTTGCTCTTCCCATGGGGAAATCCGCGGCATCACTGATGTCGTGGTTTTTCCGTGGGATAAGCATCCCCGTCCACGCGCCGGTACCGGGCTCGAAGAGGACCAGCCTCCTGAAAAACGGAGGCGAATCGTCGGAAATTTCGGAGCTATTTAGCTCCGAAATGGTACGACAGTGGGGGTGACTTTCTGGCACCTCCGAGCGAGCCGAGGAGAACATCGCTGAGGAGCAGGGATGCTGGGCAGCGACAAGCGCCGGCGCGATTCGTCGCCGCGGCGCCGCACACAACAGAGTAAAGGACCTCAGGATGGAAGTCACTCTTGTGGCCCAACTCCAAGTGGTGTCGGGCAAAAGCCGATGAATAGTCTCTGTTCCTAAGGCAGGCCCTATGCTCCTTGGCTCTAATATTAAAATTTCGTCCCGTTTGACCAATATAGAACCCCTCACAGTTATTACAACGGAGTTTATAGACTCCGCATTTAAGGTTTGGTTCAATTACATCTTTCGAATTGAATAGAAGTCGTCCCAACGTGTTGGTATTGTAAAAACAGATTTTGTATTTATCTCTAGGAATGACGTTAGACACACTGTATGAAATGGAGCCTATGAAGGGTAATTTGAACCATTTTGTTTTCTTGACTGGTTGGACAGGTAGCAAGGAGCAAGATTGTGAGGCAGCTAGACTTTTCAACTTGCTATTTAAGATTTTATCAATCACTTGGCAATCATACCCGTTATTAAGGGCAATTTGTTTAATGGTACTTAGTTCCAGGTTAAAACCAATTTGGTCTAAGGGAATATTTATTAGTCGATGGATCATGGAATGGAACGAAGCGTGTTTATGGGAATGCGGATGGCACGAATCACTAGGTATTATTGCATCCGTAAATGCAGGTTTCCTGTAAATAGAAAACTTGTGCTTATTTCCTTGTAAGGAGATAGTTAAATCCAAACAATTTATTGATGATCCACCGATTTCTGCAGTTAGTTTTATATTTTGGTCGAGGTTATTTAAAAAGGATAGGAAACAATCTAGCTGTCGTCTGCTACCCGTCCATAAACATACAATGTCGTCCACATATCGGTACTAGTAAAAAACGTTTTTAAGTAGAGATTGTTAGAATTAAAAAGGCGTCTCTCCCAGTCGTCCATGAATATGTCCGCTAAAACGGGTGAAAGAGGGCAACCCATCGCTAATCCCTCGTTCTGGCGGTATACATTGTGCTCAAATGAGAAATAGTTTTGGCTGGTACATAGTCGTATTAAATTTAAAAGTTCGATGGAAGCGTCTGAATTATCTAAAAACTTTTCTGCTGCTTTGATGGCTTGGTCAGCAGGTACATTAGTGAAAAGGTTGGACACATCAAAAGAGACCGGAGTGGACTTAGGAGGAAGTAAAAGGGGCTCTAGGGTTCGTGAAAGCTCAATGGAGTTCTTGATTCCAAATCTGGGGGAAAAAGTTGACATAGTGCGGAAGAGAGTATTTAACTTGTATGCTAACTTATGCGTTGGGGATGTTATATGAGCAACTACAGGTCTAATGGGATTATTAGCCTTGTGAGTTTTAAGCAGGCCATAGAACCTAGGTGGCAGGGGATTCATGTTGATGAGGGAAAATGTTTCTTTCTCTGCCATTAGGAAATGGCAGTTGTAGAGATGATCTTTCACTTGCTTCTGGTACACAGATGTCGGATCCCTTAATAACAGTTCACAGTTGTTGTCACAAATAAAATTACGACATGTCGTAATATAGTCTGTCTTATCTAAAATTACTAGGCTATTTCCCTTTTCACTGCGGGTGAAGGTAAGAGTATAACATCCCCAGCACTCAATTGGAGCATCTTCAAGACACTGGTTTTGCTGGAAAGTGAACATACGCGGCACCCATCTTGCACATAGCTTTCTCATGACCTAATTTTCAGTTAATATACATTGTACCTCACTTTTTGAAATACCTACTATGTCTACTAGCTCGCGCACTTTCATTCGACGATCATCCAGTATCACTTTACGGATTTTATTCACCGTTTCTGGAGTTTGGTCGACCAATGCGATGCTCGTCTTGGCAGCTCATACGGTCTCGTTTAAACTCTGCTACCCTATATTTTAATGTTGCAAACGAAGGAGCAGACTCACCCAGAGTAGAATCCAGTTCAGCTTTCATATTGGTTGGGCTGAGGCCTTTGAAATAAAAGTATTGTTATCACATAACGATGACTAATGCTCTCCATTTCCATAAATTCTCTAAAAAATTTCACTTTGCTGGCTGCCAAATATTGTAAACAACGTGGCGTCTTCAAACTTGAAACATATGCTGTATAGATTACGTACTTTCTAATACAGTGATATTTTTCAAACAACTACCGCCAACAATAGGCCAGGCCGGGTACTTATGGGACCACCCTCGTACATATTTTTCAAAGGTTTTGAAAGTAAAACTGTGGCTGCTGAGATCACAATGGCGTCGTCAAAATCATCAAGTTGTGTCTTTTCTGTTTTTTTATTTGAATTTATTTTAAAATTAATAAACTTGTTGACCTTTTTGAGTTTTAGGAAATATAAACTTCGAAAATAAGTATGTGCTACTATAGAAATATTGCAAAAATGTTCACTGAAAGGAATTTTGATCCATTCTCTATTCAATTGTAAGTGGGAAAATTAGTGCAATCGCCAGGCGGAAATGCACGTTACCGTTCGACGTCGTGGGCAGCGTTCAAATTGCTCGACCTCTCTCCGATTCAAATTGATCGAAGACTTTACTGCAATGGCTAGCAGACTAGAGAAAATCTTGGGAAGGGAGCAAAAAAAAGCAAGGTGAAGTGCGCGTTTAATCAATGTTCGACGGCCATAATTACCGAACAATTACGTTCCAGCTGACGTAAATATCACGGCAAACAAAGAAAACTATACAAAGAAATGCAAATATTTGAGTTATCAATAGATATATCGATTCCTTCAAGAAACTTGGATGCTTTCGCAAAATTTTATCCAACTTACGTTCCCGTAATTAATGCGTACGTTCGTTTTATTGATTTTTGTCAGGAAACTTCACATACTCGAAGGAAAACATTTAAAAGAGTGCGGGAACGTAAATTGGATAGAATTGCACAAAGCGTCTCGTTTTGGAGTAGTTCCGGACCTGTTGTTCCGGACATGCCAGAAAGGCACCCTTTCATTGCGGAGGAGGAGAATGGGGCTCCAGCTGACGCTCAGTTCGAGGACCACTGCCAGAGATCAGCGCTTCATCGCACTCGGAGGTTAATTTGCGGCTGCGTTACAATCGCCGTCGTGAAGGACCCAATGATCTACTCAGCATCTCTTCCTGCCCAGAGAAACGTGTATTATGCTTTCCACATCTTTGTCATGCCTTCAGTTAACATTTCTCGTGACACTGTATAGGTGTATGATACTTTGAAAATGGTCGTCGGGTTTGCCAAGAAGTGCTGATCCGCTGAAAGGTCACACAGCTTTGGTGAAGCTGAGGGTGTGCAGTTGTTTCGAACCCGTGACCCATGTGGTAAATTGGCAGCCTGCCATATGTTGAGGTGGAAGCGATGAAAAACTTTTCTAAATACAGTTAGTGGACTATCTAGGGATATAAATCGTTTGCGGAAAATCAAAATACGCACACCATAGGCTTTTTTCTCATGGGAGTGAGTAGCGATGAGTTGAGCTTGTATGCTGATTAATAAATCCACGAAGATTCGTTATTCAAATGAACTTGAAGATTAAACCTCCAGTATCCTTATTTCCGTCGTCATATTCGACCATCAGCAGGGAGAGTAGTGTGATCGCACTGCGAAGAGATCAGTGCAGAGCAATGTCCGAAGGCAAATGACTTCTTACATCAGCCTCACGAAGGAGATCACTTATGAAAAAAGTAAGCGGGGCAGGTCGTCAACGAGGAAATTAGAAAAATGAGAGTTAGTCTACTTGACTTGAGGATTTATTGTATCTTCCTACCGAGAAAAGGAGTGACGTGAAGGGTTCAGGTGCTCGTTTGCTCCTTTGCTGTAGTCGGTGGGCTCTATGGAACGTCATGTGCCTTTATGCCTCCATTAATCGTATATTTGGCGTATATTTTCCACTGCGGGAAACACTAAGGCCTTTCATTGAAGACATGTGTTTTTTTTACCGAGTACTTTTTTATGTGCAGTTTCGTGGTGTGGAACGCCTCCCGTGCTACTTACTGATACATGAAAGACCGTTCACATTTTAAGCGTGGCGCGCATCGAGTCTTATGTACTCCATCTCTCGCCTCGGAGCAAACGCGCCCCCCGGATTCGTGGCTGCCTCGAGTGCAGCAGCGAAGCAACCGCACGTCTTGTACCAGTCTACGTGCTCCTCGTTAATTATGGAGGGGGTGGGTAGTCGGGATTAGACTGCAGGTTTGATCGAGAGTGACATCTACATGATACCCAACAAGCTACTGCTAGGACGTGTGACAGGGGTTATTCCGCTCCATACCATACGCCATGTAAGCTAAATGTTACTGACGAATGGAAAAGTTATGTAATTCAAACTATAGGAAATATTTTTACAGCAGGTTTGCATCGCTACAGTATTCCAGTTTAACACATGAGTCCTGACCAGAAAGTACGTGCCTAACAGGCCTAGCGTGGCGGTGGCCATGGCTAGAGCCATCACCTTGGTGTCTAAACGTCCCTACACTCTGTACGAATCCTTCTGTGGTAGTGTGCAGACATTGGCTCTTCTCTTTTGCTTACTGCTTACTGTTCAAATGTGTGCTGCAATTGAAAATACCGCGAGATGTGGAGTGCGATCTGTGATTAGATTTTTACTGGAAAATAGTAATGAGTGAAGGCGGAGTGAGGCATCACCATGTCCACGACGAGGACCGCAGTGGTCGGTGGGCCTAGCCTTTTGACAAAAGAACTCACGGTGAAAATTAGCGAAAATATTTGTGAAAATCACCGATTTACGATTACGGATCTTTTGATAGACATGGCTTGCAACAGTGCTTTGACAGTGATGAAGAACTGCATGCTGTACACCAGCCAGGTGGTTAAAATGTTAGGCGGCAGATTTTTTCAGAGACCGAATCGAAAAGCTTGTGTATCGTAATAAGAGATTCCTCAATTTGAATGGCGACTATTTAGAGAAATAGTTAAAGAATGTGCCTTTCAAATTAACACAATAAATATTTGTTCATGATATAGGTTCATATTTTATTTAAAAACCTAGTTGGAGTTAGAATAAATTAATTACTACAAATTGGGCAAAATATTATGCAAATATTGCTGCATGAGTGCCTTCGTTTATAGTTATTCTGTTTCAGTTTTATCCTTCTTGGAAAGACTAACATTTAAAAAATATCCCTTCAGTACTTGAACTTTCCAATCTTATTTCCATCTCTCTCCTACCGTAGTAAATACGATGGGTTAAGTAATGCGTTTTTTAGATTATCGCGAAAGTGACTTGCTGCCAATTTATGTGAAGTTTGACCTTCGGAATATGTGTTGAGTTCCAACCTGACTTTCTCTATAATTCTAGATACGCCATTAAGGTTGTCGTACGTAACATCGTTTTACAGATTCTGTTTCCTTTTGCAGTGCACGATCTCAATCATCAATGAGACCGATTTCGAGAGCGCTCCATAGCCTAGTATGTAATGTCTAACTACAGAGAGGCAATGACGCTCTTATGAGCTAATCGAGAAGATTCCTTTGTCTCAAAATGCGTCATGATTTCCGCAACAGACACTTGGGCATTTTAGGGTGGGTCGGCAGTGCTTTCTTTATAGCGGTCGGGTAATGGTATTTAGGGTTCTCGAGAATCTCCAAGAATAAGAGCTTCCGGAAAAGGACCATTGCGCGTTCAGGAGCTGGTGACGGGGAGCCGTGTGACAGGTGAACCTGCAGCGGACGGCATACTCGATGGGACCAAGTGCAACCCGGGGAGGCGGCCAAGAGAGAGGGTCTTGGCCGTGTGAAGCGGTCAGGCCCAGATCCATTGGCTCGATTTCTATCATCATCATGAGACGCTCGGAAATCACAGAATTAGATTTGGCGCCAGGCCTTCGTTTGCGTCGTATCCCCTCCCTTCCCTCTCAAATCCCTGCACCCCCTCACCCCTCCTCAACCCCCATGGGTACGCGTGGAGACAATCCGTCGAGCACGTGATTCCAGGAGGACTCCAACCACGAACGATCGGCACGAGAGGTGTGGCTATTATTGATAGCCTTGATGCATGCTTTCGTTAAGATCACGATATTATTTCGATTCCAATACTATGCTTTCACCATGCTACCACTACGCGATTCGATTGCGATACTTTGGCTATACCGTCACGATTCGATCACCACACCACCTATCAAGATACTTACTTTCACGATGCTACCACGATACGGTCTCGTTACACAATCGTAGTTGACGTCCGCTCAATTTGACGAACTCATTGCGCGCCGAACGTGGTCTAATGACTGATTGCTCTTCACAATTCCATTCAGTATATTCGCTGAAATTTACAAAAATATTCACAGCCATGGCTCTGGCAGTTATTACCATATTTTATGCGAGGAAAGAGAAGAGAATGGCAAAAAGAAGAGAAAAAAAGGGTTATAATTCTCATGAATCCGATTTTGAAAGCGGGATAGAAATATGGAGAATATATGCTTGGGAGGAACGATGTCCGACCGTAAACTTAGTGATATCGTACTGTTTCCTAAACTTAAGTATTTATGCTAATTTGATTTATCTAATTACATCTACGCCCATCTTATATGTACAAACCGCAGGGAAGGCGCGTGGCAGGGGTCGAAAGCTCTCCATCCCAAAGTAGCAATTGGTGGTTAAATTGATACTGGGAGTTCAAATTTTCGTGTGCTATAGTTAATGAAAGGCATCTTTAACGAGCAGTATGAAAAGGAGACTAGTGGCAACTCTAATTTGATTCTGTATGATCAAATTAGAAGTATTAAAGCCAGATAATAAGCTTGATTACGTGGTGGTTGAGATGCGGGCGTGAAGAAGAAAGGAAGACATAAAATGGACGGAGAGTAGAACAAGCGGGGAAGATCTGGTAGGAGGAGAAGAGGTGGCTGCTGGGAGAAATTCGGAGGAGGCCGTGGAAATGGGTGGAGAGCATAGTAAGGTGATGGAGGCGCGAGCGAGCACATTGGAGCGTCGGCATCTAGTTCGCGGCTCAAACGTGCGAGCCTGGGAAAATACGTATGGTTCTGAGTAGATTCCGAGGACACACGCGTCGCGCCATCTCGGCATTATTGTCGCTCGAGTGAGATGCTGAACTAAGTCGCCGCGAGGCACTTCCGGGTGAAGCAACATCATCGCCTCTTATGTGTACATATACGTGTATATGAGTGCAGGCGAAGAAGGGTGGTGTAAGCAAACCTGGCGGACTTTGTGTTCGCGGTAACGCTGAAAACGGAGAGAAGGCGTCGGGGACATCTGCGCAGCTGCTTCAAGGCAACTTGGCGGAACACATTCGAGGGAAATCTGACGGAAAACGAACCAAATTCTTAAAATTTCTGTTCATTTATAAACATCCTATAAGCCACCGCCGGGGTGTGTGGCAGGGGGTGAATGTGCGAAATGCTCAAGTAGTTAAATAAATATTGAGTTGAACCGGGAAAAAGAGCGATTCCCACCCGAACACCTATTGCATTGGGAACACCGAAATGGAATGTGTAGACTCAATTAAATGCCTAGGCGTTACCCTCACTCACGAGCTCTCCTGGGTGAAACATATACCAGGGGAATATGTGGAAAAGTGAGCAAAAAAATTACGATTTATTTGAAGAGTACTTGGTAAATATGATGAAAATGTCAAAGAGAATGTGATTTGTCGTTGGTTAGGCCTCATTTAGAATTTGCTGCCAGTAGTATATGAGATCCTCACGAAGTTGGATTGATTGCCGAATTGGGTCGCGTGCAGCGTAGAGGAGGTAGATTTGTAAAACGTTGTTTTGATAAACTTATTGGATTATCCAAAATATTAGAGCAGCTAGGGTGGGAATCACTAACGGAGCGAAGGTTAAATTACAGATTGAAGCTCTTGTAGGAATTAAAAGGGCGTCTCTTCGGCAGTGATGTTGAAAATGTGTTATTACTCCCATCTTACTAGGGTAGGAGATATCATGTTAATAAAATAGAAGAGATTAAGTGGAGAACAGATTAAAGATTTAATTAAAGATGCATCCATTTAGCGACAGAATGACAAAATCAACCAGAAACATTATCTAGTATCCAATATAATGATATTATTAGTATTGCAATTGACGTCATATGCCGTGTAATACATTTGCACAGATCGGCTGTATGATTTGCTGTTATGGTCCACGAATATAAAGTGATATGGAAATAATATAGCAGCTAATAGCTTTAGCTATATAAGCTAAATATTAAAATAGGCGGG
Organism: Hetaerina titia; assembly: GCA_037158775.1. Lineage (NCBI taxonomy): Eukaryota > Metazoa > Arthropoda > Insecta > Odonata > Calopterygidae > Hetaerina > Hetaerina titia. The sequence goes on along the minus strand of CM073776.1, from coordinate 3,750,672 downwards.
GAAAAAATAGAGCAGGTAGAACAGATTACATATCTCGGAAGTGTTTTGGACCAATTGGAGCTTCAGTGCGATAAATATGAGATGAGAATCAACATTAATAAAACAAAGGTTATCCGATTTTCAAGAAAGAAAAAGGCTAAGTTAAACATGAAAATAGGAGGGGAAAAATAGAGCAGGTAGAACAATTTACGTATCTCGGAAGTGTTTTGGACTAATACGGTCAAAGTGGTAGGGACGTAAGGAGAAGAATTGCGCTAGGCAAGGAGGCTTTCTCAAGGAGGAGGGAGTTGATGACGGGGGCATTGAGTAGAGATGTTAAGACAAGACTCGTAAAAACTCTGATATGGAGCGTAGCTATGTACGGCGCGGAAACGTGGTCGCTGAAGCAGGAGGATAGACGTAGATTGGAGGCTTTTGAAATGTGGGTGTGGAGAAGAATGGAGAAGGTGAAATGGATGGAAAGGAAACAAATGAGGAAGTACTAGAGATGGTGGGTGAGGAGAGGAGTTTGTTGAGAGAAATCCTATGGAGGCAGGAAAATGGATGAAAGGCGTATTGAGCGGTAGTGGAATGTTGAAGAGGGTAATAGAGGGGAGAATGTTGGGCAAGCGAGGTAAGTGTAGGAACAGGATAGGGATGTTGGACGGGATGAAGGGAGGAAAGAAGTACACAGAGATGAAGAGGGACCTGATGTGGATTAGGTTGCTACATTGAGTTTTGTTTGGAGTTACAAAATATTTATTTGAAAGTTTTGTCCATTCAAAAACATACCTTAACCGGTAGATTACGTTAAAAAATATATATATATATACCTGTATATAATACATATATAATATATATAATAATCTTTTTTCGGTTTAGTGTTTTTATCGATCAGTGCGCCTAATTGTAGCTTTTTATCACATATTCATACATATAATATCAGTCTCAGGAGTAATTAGATATCAGTGGTCCTTTAAAATTATCACGCGCACGAGACTACGAAATTGGCCGCCGAAACATCTTGTTGAAGGCTCTTTTGATGAATAGATATTTATCTCAAAAGGAAATGCGTAACACTTGTGTGTATTTTTTGTCGGGAATTATAAAATGGCAAAAAGCAAAACTCAGAATTCTCAATCAACGGGGATCGAAACCGGGTCCTTAGTTCAATAAGCCAAATTCACTAGGGAAGGACATCATACACCTGCTGATTGCGTAGAGCTCCAAATAAGGCCCTCTTTGGTGCCGTGATGACACTCGCCCTGTAATTTTCTGATGTCAGTCTCCCGAACGGGATTAGGGGTCGACATGGGGTCGAATACCCTGGCTCGATTGGAGGACGGTAAGACTTAGAGTTGGCGATAGGAAGTCCCCCCCGCATCTCCACCCTTCGCTCCACCGCTGCTCCAGTAACCTGGATTTCCATTACATTCATATGTGACAAGGATTCTAGAAAACCTTTGGTGTCACCTTCGTCTTTTCATCATTTCCATCCACTTCACGTCAATGGTTCAAAGGGCCTGGATGGAAATTCCACCCAATTTGGTGTTCGACCTGGCCGCAGCAAAGGACCAGCCACGTCCTTAATGGTCCCCGCGGTTGACATACCAATACGACTGAAAGACGTTTATAATCAAAGTTTTCATCTCTTGCGCTCTTAATTACGGGCGCGCACCCTGCCCATCGCACTTTCCATTTCGTGGAGTTCTCGTTTCATTTGGGTTCGAGCTACGGCGGAGATAGGAGAGTAATGCATTTGTAAATGTTTTGACGAACCGCTTCCTTGTTTGCAGTCTCAGGTCCTCTAAATATAGCAGTTGCTTCTTCTCTATGACCGTCTTCATAGCCTGAGATATTCTTCGCTTGATGTTGGTTGAACTTATTCCATCCCAAGTTTTACTGCTGCTCAGGTATATGAAGAGGATTTTAGCCTTTTTTTCTCGTTGGTGCTCTTATCTTATTCGCGAAGTGTTCGGTCAATTTCATTCATGGTCCTCCATGTAATCTCACGTATCTGAGACCACTGTGAACTCATCTGTGAACTGGAGCATGTCCATTTCTCCTCACGTCACCTAAACTCAGTTGATTCCCAATTCTTTTGCTTCTTATATATACATACACACATTCAAACACGAAATCCCGCCATACGGCGAACAAATATTCTTTCACATGGAAATAGATATAAGGAAATGGGATAGGAAAACACATAAACATTTTACGCTTTTGATCTGCTCAAATCCGCCTTTCCTACCTCTCCTGTGTTCGTCTTTTATGTGTTTTCCTCTCCCATTTCCTTATATCTATTTCCATGTGAAAGAATATTTGTTCGCCGTATTGTGGGATTTCGTGTTTGGATGTGTATTTGGCCAATGTGGCTCGTCTCTTCTTCTGGCTATGCGTGCCATGAATAGTACTGTTCCCATCCTCTATGATGGTGTGCTTGATAACATACAGTACTTTCTTCTTGTGTGTGTTGTCTATTTCTCCTTTGGTGGGTGAAACAGCTCCCTGACGCCAGGAGGGAGGTCTCTTGTCCGAGGAGTCGGAGCACCATGGCGCTTTACAATATCGCATCTCTCTTTGAAAATTAGGTATCCTTAATAGCTTAGCTGGTAGAGCATCCGCCTGGCAAGTGGAAGGTCCGGTGTTCAAGTCCCGGTCAAGGAAATATTTTTACACTTGTGATCGGCTCAAATCCGCCTTCTTTACCTCTCCTGTGTTCGTCTTTTATGTGTTTTCCTATCCCCTAACCTTATATTTATTTCTATGTGTGAAGTAATATTTTTTCGCCGTATGGCGAGTTGTCATGTGCGTGTGTGTATAATATATAATATATATATATATATATATATACATATATATATGTGGAAGTGTGTATAATATATATAATATATATATATTATATATATTATACACACTATATTATTATACAACTATATATATATATAGTTATATATATACATATATATATATATATATATATATATATATATATATATATATATATATATATATAACTTTTGGACGGCACAATAGAACACAGTATAAAACAGATAACACGTAAAAGGACACTCACACTGTAGATGATTTAAGCTTTCGGCCTACTCCGAGGCCTTCTTCAGGTCAGACTGAGAGGTTTTGAGGGAAGAGTGCCTGGGGAGAGGAGGGGGGGCGGAAGGTTTAGGGACTGTTGGGAAAGACATTAAAGATGGCGGTTAAGGGTGGGAAATTTAAAGGATCGGAAATATAGGATGTATGCGGATTCGCGAGTTCTCACCTCTATGTTGGTGGCTGAATCGGGTAGGGAGTCTAGAATTGTTAGGGAAAAGCATTCGTCAAATGATAGGTTGTGTGAACTTGCGTTTAAAGGGATAGGAAGAGAAGAGAAAGAAGCAGAATTACATGAGTAGCGGTGATTGTTCATTCGGATGGATAAGGGGGTAATGCATTCGCCTATGTAGAATGAGGTGCATTGTTTGCACGACAAAAGATAGATAATATTTTTTGAGAGGCAATTAGCGTGGGAACGGGGTGAAGGGACAATGAGGGGATGTGGGGAGAGGGGAGCAGATCTGATTAGGAGACATGTTTTACATCGGGGGCGATTGCAGGTAGGGGAAATATGTGGAAATTTGTCAGGGCGGGGTGTCAAAGGGTCGGTGGATCTCAGAAGTTTTCTGAGATTGGCTGGTCGTCTGTAAGCGACAGAGGGGCATTGGGGCAGTAAGGATGTGGTCGCGTCATTGTCATGTAATATAGGATAAAGTTCTTTAAGAATGGTTTTCAGTCTGTGGGATCCGGGGAAATAGGTTGTGCAAAGGTTGAGTCCAGCGTCAGATGTGGGGTTGTTATTCTGTGGAGTGTGTGGTCGGGTGGAGCGGTAGATTTTATCCTGTAGGAGCTTATCTGGGTAACCGCGTTTGTGGAGTGCATGGTGTAGATTGTGGAGGTATTTTTTGAGGGTAGCTGTGGTGTTGCAAATCCGATGTCCGCAGATAGAGAGAGAGTTGGGAATTCAGCGTTTGGTGTGAGAAGGATGACTACTAGTATACTGTAAATATTTTTGATGATTGGTGGCTTTGATGTGTACTGAAGTGGTGAATTTGTTATTGTGAATTGAGATGTCTGTGTCAAGAAAGGTGATGGTGGAGTCTGAAATGGAAGAAGTGAATTTAACAGTGAAAGAAGAATTTGAGGCCGATAAGAAATTGTCAAGAGAATCAGAGCCGTGTGTCCAGAGCATAAAAATGTCGTCAATGTAGCGGACCCAGAAAAGAGGTTGGAAGGGTTGCTGTGAAAGGAAATTCTCTTCAAGGTGGCCCATGAAGAGATTGGCGTACGATGGCGCCATCCTCGTTCCCATCGCTGTGCCTTTCGTTTGGAGATAAAAACAGTTTTGGAAAGAGAATGCATTTTTGGTCAGGATGACAGTGGCGAGATTGAGGAGAAATTCGGTAGAGGGGCACTGGGGTGGGGGCGTAGAGAAAGATAGTATCGCAGGGAGGATAGGCCTTCTGCATGGGGAATAGAAGTATAGAGGGAGGTGACGTCGATGGTGGCCATAAGCAGGTTGGAGGTGGAGGGAATGGAGACAGAGTTTAAACGGTGGAGGAAGTGATACGTGTCTTTCGTGAAGGAGGGCAATGAGGGTACGATAGGTTGTAGGTGGTAATCAAGGAATGCGGAGATTCTTTCGGTGGGAGAGTTGAAACTAGAAACTATAGGGCGACAGGGGATGTTGGGTTTGTGTATTTTTGGGAGTAGATAAAACTGGGGTGTTCTGGGGTTTGGGGGGTAGAGTAGGGATATGTCTTGGGAGGTGAGGCCTTCTTTGGTCCAAATTGGAAGAGAAGAGACCGAATTTCCTGTTGGAAGATTGGAGTAGGGTCGTCGGTGAGAGTGGTATAGGTGGATGTGTCGTTGAGGTGACTGAGGGCTTTGGAAATATAGTCTTGGGTGTTTAAAATTACGACTGAGGAGCCTTTATCGGCGGTAGTGACCACGATGTTGGGATTGGCCTGTAGGGTTTTAAGGGCATGACGTTCGTTTGTGGAAAGGTTGTTTCTTGGTTTTAGAGATTGTTTGAAGGATTTATTAGAGACTTTTTGGAGAAGGAGGCGTATTAATATTTCCATGGGATGATTACTAGGTAGGAGTTTTGGCTCATGAGTGGAGGCCGGGCGGAATTTTTTGAGTGCGGGATTGGTTTTAATTTGACTCGAAGAGTTATTTTGCGATTTCCAAAATGTGCGCCAACGAAGGTTTCGGCAGAAATTGAGTGTGTTGGTGAGTAGATTGATTTGGTTAATTTTTGGTGTGGGAGAGAAGGATAGGCCTTTACTTAGTACGGAAATTTCGTTCTCAGACAGGCTGGTGTTGGAAAGGTTCACAATGTCATGAGAATTGTCGGAGGCCACACCGGATTGCCACACCGAGTTTCTCACCTCATGCCTGTCCTTAGGAATCGTTCTAAACGGTCTAGTCATTTTCCTACCTTTATCTGCTGCCCCTCCTGAAATCCACCCGCAACTTAATGCATTCAATTACCAAAAATCTTTAGAATATGCCCACCTTATCCTTATCCAGTACCAACAAATTCGTGAACAACACATATCAAACCTATTTTCTCTCTTCAAAATAATTTCCATGACTGCTCCTCACCTAATTCCAAAACTCAACGCCATAGCTTCATCTGCCCTACGTTCCCTCCAGCAGAAACGGCAACGTCTCCTTACAAAGTTGTCAAATCTAAGCATTTCTTTCTTCCAAGTGGGTCTCAAACTTCCGCACTCTTACTCTTTCCCGCCTCCTCCTCCCAAACCACCCCCACTCTTTAAATACAAACCCGACCTCCAAAGCATTTACAACCTCCCCCCTCCTCCCAAAGGTCCTCCGGTTTTCCCCAGGCGCCAACCACCACCGAAGGGTTCCAACACTTCCCCCCCTCCGACAACAGTTCTAGAATCCTTACTCGATTCAGCCACCAACATAGAGGTGAGAACTCGCGAATCCGCATACATCCTATATTTCCGATCCTTTAAAATTCCCACCCTTAACCACCATCTTTAATTTCTTTCCCAACAGTCCCTAAACCTTCCGCCCCCCCCTCCCCTCCCCAGGCACTCTTCCCTCAAAACCTCTCAGTCTGACCTGAAGAAGGCCTCGGAGTAGGCCGAAAGCTTAAATCATCTACAGTGTGAGTGTCCTTTTACGTGTTATCTTTTTTATTCTGTGTTCTATTGTGCCGTCCAAAAGTTATATTCCTCTCGTGAGTACTTCCGCATCATAGATATATATATATATATATATACTACCTTGATCAAAAAGTTCCCGGAATTTATTCAGAAAATTAAAAATACAAGTTTATTCATCTAAATCTATATTGTCCCCTTCAAAGTAATCCCCATCGACTGCAACACACTTATGCCAGCGCTTGATCCAATCCTCGAAACATTTTTTATATTCGGTTTTCGGTATGTCCATCAGTGCTTCCTGCGATTTTTCCATTACTTCCTCTCGGCTGCTAAAACGCGTTCCCCGTAATGGTTTTTTAACTCGATTGAACAGAAAGAAGTCACAGGGAGCCAAATCAGGTGAATTCGGTGGCTGTTGGATGGTATTTGTTGCATTTTTCGTAAAAAAATTACGAATAATGATAGCACTGTGCGACGGTCTCGACGCACTGTGCGACGATTTCTGGTCTCTTTCGGCGAATTGCTTCACGCAAACGTCTCAGAACGCCCAAATAATACTCTTTGTTTACTGTCTGGCCTTCTGGCAAAAATTCATGATGCACTACACCGTTGTAATCCATGAAAACCGTCAGCATTGCCTTCTTTTTTGACTGAAAACGACGTGGTTTTTTTGGTCTCGGCTCATTTGGTGAACGCCATTCACTTGCCTGATGTCTGGATTGCGTGTCGTACTCATAAACCCACGTCCCGTCTCCAGTAATGATCCTTTTGATGAATGTGGGATCGGATTCAGCCTCGCAAATCATGTCTTTTGCGACGTCAACACGGTCTCTTTTTTGCATGAAATTGAGGTCTTTTGGCACCAACTTTGCTGCTACACGACGGAAACCCAAATCATTAACCACAATGTCTTGGGCGGATCCATAGGCAATGTTCTTTTTGAACTTTTTGATCAAGGTAGTATATATATATATATATATGTTTATATATATATATATATATATATATATATATAATTTATATATTTAAAACAAATCGACCTATTGAAGCGGTGATTGTTCATTCGAATGAATGAAATGAACAATCACCGATACTCCTGTAATTCTGCTTCACTCTCTTCTCTTCCTTTAAACGCAATTTCACACAACCTATCATTCATCGAATGCTTTTCCATAACAATTCTAGAATCCCTAACCGATTCAGCCACCAACATGAGATGAGAACTCGCGAATCCGCATATATCCTATATTTCCGATCATTTTAAATTCCCACCGTTAACTGCCATCTTAAATTCCCTTCGCAGCAGTTCCTAAACCATCCGCTGCCCCTTCCATCCCCCCCCAGACGCTATCCCCTCAAGCCTTCTCAGTCTGACCTGAAGAAGGCCGGGAGCTCAAATAATCAACAATGTGAGTGTTATTTTACGTGTTATTTGTTTTATTCCCACAATAATATCTTGATAAATTTCGACGGACTCGAGCTTCGTCTTCTTCGAAAGATAAGGTATGACTGAGTCATAACTTATCTTCCGAATAAGACGGAGCTCGAGTCCGTCGAAATTATCAAGATATTATTGTGAGTGTTCTTTTTATGTGTTCTCGTGCTGTGTGTTACTGTCTAAGTTTTTTATTCAACACTTCCGTGTTACTTCGAAGAAATCATCTATATATATATATATATATCAGACATGCCAACTCTCCCGATTTAAGCGGGAGACTCCCAATTTTTCCTTCTTACGTTCTTGATGAACTGTTCAAATTGTGTACTTAGCTTAACATGTTAATAAAGTGTGACATTCATTAAAAATTGGCAAAGTGTCATAAAGGGATTAAGGTGCCATGCAAATATTGTGGTAATTAAAAGTGATTACTTCGTGATACACTTCTAAAAATCTCCCGATTTTTCATTTTTGAAATTGGCATGTCCTCCGGATTTTTCATTTTTGAAAGTTGGCGTGTCTGATATATATATATATATATATGTATATATATGCACACACACACATATATATACATATTCATTCAAATAGGAAGTCCCGCCATACGGCGCACAAATATTCATTCAGACATAGAAATAGATATAAGGAAAAGGGATAGGAAAACATATAATGGTAGCACTCCTCATGCACATCTCAGAATGTAATCTATATTCTTACTTGCAAACTCTGCCCGGCATTTTATATAGGCCAGTGCTCTACACCCCTTAACCTCAGGGTGAACAATCATCGCGCCTCATATAATCCCTCTTCCCCGTCCGCGGGTCTTCTCATCCCAAAACATTTCTACCACCACAACACCCCCTTCAACCACTGTCATACTGTTTCCGTTCTAGCATCCCTTCCCCCATCCGATAACCCTATTAAATTAAAAACAATGGAATTGGCATTTATATGGATACGCGTGATGCCATTGCAGTAATGAGATCACTAATCGAGGGGAATATAGAAAACAATCAGGACGAATTTGCCTGTTTCGTAGATTTTGAAAAAGCGTTTGATAGAGTGAATTGGAAAATATTAATGCATGTATTGCAGAAAATAGGAATGGATTGGAGGGACAGGAGACTGATCCGCAACCTGTACATGTCTCAGACTGCTCAGGTGCGAGTGGGGAACGGAGAATCCGGATGGGCAGTCTTAGGAAAAGATGTAAGGCAGGGTTGCCCATTGTCACCGGTACTGTTCAACGTATATGTAGAGGAAATGATTAGAAGAGGCATGGGAAGAACTGGAGGTAGGAATGAAGGTCGGAGGGGAATTGGTAAAATCGGTTAGGTTTGCTGATGACCAAGCATTAGTTGCTCAGTCAGCCAAGGGGTTGCAAGAATTGCTGAGTGAATTGGAGGTCCAGTGCGATAAATATGGGATGAGAATCAATATTAACAAAACAAAGGTTTTGCGATTTTCCAGAAAGAAAAAGGCTAAGGTAAATATTAAAATAGGCGGGGAAAAAATAGAGCAGGTAGAGCAGTTTATATCTCGGAAGTGTTTTGGACCAATACGGTCAAAGTGGTAGGGACGTAAGTAGAATAATTGCGCTAGGCAAGGAGGCATTCTCAAGGAGGAAGGAGTTGATTACGGGGACGTTGAATAGGGAAGTTAAGACAAGACTCGTAAAAACTCTGATATGGAGCGTAGCTATGTACGGCGCGGAAACGTGGTCGCCGAAGCAGGAGGATACACGTAGATTGGAGGCTTTTGAAATGTGGGTGTGGAGAAGAATGGAGAAGGTGAAATGGACCGAAAGGAAAACAAATGAGGAAGTACAGAAATGGTGGGGGAGGAGAGGAGTTTGTTGAGAGAAATCCTATGGAGGCAAGAAAAATGGATGAAAGGCGTATTGAGCGGTAGTGGAATGTTGAAGAGGGTAATAGAGGGGAGAATGTTGGGAATGTTGGGAATACACGCATTAATTTTTCCCAATTCACTCTATCAAACGCTTTTTCGAAATCTACAAAACAGGCAAAAACGTCCTGATTGTGTTCTATATTCCTCTCGACTAGTGATCTCATTACTGCAATGGCATCACGCGTGCCTCTTCCTTTCCTGAACCCAAACTGATCATCCCCTAAGTAATCATTTGCCTTGCTCTCTATCCTTTTGTTGATGATCCTGAGAATAACTTTAGCTGCGCGGGATATCAAACTTATTGTTCTGTAATCCTCACATGACGTAGCCTTTGCCTTTTTTGGAATAGGAACTAACACCGATCTCACAAAATCTTCCGGCCAGATTCCTTCCTCATGGATACTACGAATCAGTCCATATATGGCCTTCTTCCCATCTTTTCCTAACCATTTCAACAGTTCTACCGGAATGTTGTCCACCCCTACAGCCTTATTTGCTTTCATCTCCTTTAATGCCCTTTCTATTTCATCGTCGAGTATGCTTGGACCTAAGCTATTTTCTTCTACGTCATGTTCCTTTTCTATTTCTAATCTTGTCGGCCTAGGTTCTTTACCATACAGTGTTTCTATATATTCCTTCCATCTCTCTTGGATTTTTTCTGGTTCAACTATTATCTTACCCCATTTATCTTTAACTGTTAGCACAGATCTTGCCTTCTTACTTCCCGATAATAACTTAACCTTGCTTTATAGAGCACCAATTTCACCCTTCTTCTGTAAACTTTCCATATCCTCGCATTGCGTTTTCCACCATTTTTCTTTTGCTTTATTTGTGGCCCTTCTCAATTTATTGTTTAACTCTTTGTACTTCATTTTGCCTAACTCTTTGTTTACATTTTTCCATCTTCTTCTCTCATCCATCTTTGCAATCATCACTTTCTTGATACATTCCCATTTTTCTTCGATAGTACTCAGTTCTTTACCGTCATCCATCATTTTCTCTACAGCCTGCTGGTACTCCTTTCTCGTTAATCCATTTACTGCTTCTAAATTCCATTTCCTAACCCGCCGCCCTTGCGTTATCTTCTTGAAACGGACGTTACATTTCATAACAACTAAATTGTGGTCAGAGTCCGCATCCGCTCCGGGGAAACTGTGCGAATTTATCACACTGTTCCTAAACCTGTGCCTAACCATAATATAATCTAACTGATACCTTTCTGAGTCACCTGGAATTTTCCATGAATACCTACGCCTTTTATGGTGTCTAAACCATGTGTTAGTGATGACTAACCCCTGTCTCCTGCAGAATTCAATTGCTTTCTCTCCGCGTTCATTCCTCGTGCCTAACCCATAGTCCCCCACCTCACCACCATCTCTTTCTTCGCCTACCGTCGCATTCCAATCCCCCATCACTATCAAATGTTTCCCTGCAGGAACATTCGCGATGATATCCTCTAACTCATCATACATCCTATCGACTTCTTCCTCCTTGTGGTTGCTCGGTGGCATGTATACCTGAACAATGACCAAGTTCGTCGGCTCTGCTTTAATCTCTACGAGTAAAATTATATCTGTTGCTTGCTCTATGTTAACTACGCTTCTTCCTACCCCTTTATTTAAAATTACGGCAACCCCTCGTTGGCTCTCGTCCCCGCCGCTGTATATCACTCTATAATTGTCACTCCAGTAATCCTCGCTATCCTTTATATATATATATATATATATATATATATATATATATATACATACAGGGTTCGTCCGGAAAATAAGTGTACTGAGCTCAGGAAAAAAAATTTATTACACTTTTACATATCTTAAGCTAATATTCCTCAAAATAGGACCCTTGTGAGTCGATACACTTGTTCCAGCGGCGTTCCCATTCCTGGAACGCTCCCGCGAAGGCATCATCGGGAACCTCTCGAAGACACGTCGTCACGGCCTCTTTGACGGCGTCCAAAGTCCCATATCGCGTTCCTTTCAAACTCCTCTTTATCTTCGGGAACAGAAAGAAGTCCGGTGATGCCAAGTGCGGGCTGTATGGCGGGTGCGGCAGCGTTGCCACGCCGTGCTTGGCCAAGAAGTCCGACACGACAAGCGCAGTGTGAGACGGCGCATTGTCGTGATGCAGCCGCCAGATGTTTTACATCGCTGGCCGGACGCGGGCGACTCGTTTTCGAAGCCTGTCGAGCACTTGGACGTAAAATGCAGCATTTACAGTCTGTCGTTCAGGTACAAATTCGTAGTGGACGACTCCCCTTTTGTCAAAAAAGACAATGAGCTTATTACACTTATTTTCCGGACGAAACCTTTATATATATATATGGAGAGTGTAGGCGAGGGATTGCATCCCCGTCAAACTCCCTCGTTTATTTTGGCTTCTATTTTCCTTCTGTTTTACATTTGCATGGGCGCTAGCTGCACTTGTAGCATTGTTAGATTATACTCTTCTGTCATTTTAGTCTATTTCTATCGTCTATAGACTTTTTGAGTATCCTGTACTACTCAGCGTCAACAAAGACCTCCAAGTTCGCGGATGCCACATATAATGGCTTTTTTTACGTGCATCACATTTTTTTTCGGCCAGTACCCTCAACCTATAGCTTTTCTTTCTCCTTAGTTTGTCCCGAATCCGAATTGGTTTTCCAAGGCTCAATGTCGCTTTAATATCTACGCCTGGGTGACTCTTATATTGATCCCTTGATGTGTTTTCTTGATCTCCTCTTCTGACAAGCAGGTAGCCAATTTGGTGCTCTCCCTCGTCCTCCTCCATGAATATCTTCTCCAATGTGTTCAATCAATGTCCAATGTTGAGGGTGTTGACTGTGCCATGGTTTTCTCCTGACAGAATTCTTTCACCCCTTTCGTTCCGCTTTCCCAAATGTTCCGCAACCGCTTCCATCTTCCGAGCGGAGGGTTTCCTCTTTTTGCTGCCCCCACGACATCTTCCAGTTGTTCCCATGCTTCTCCCTTTTCCCCTTCTAGATGGAAGGATGTGTGCATAGTGTGCTCACTCCTGCACTAGCGCCGTGCCCGTACGCTCCCCCTCTTACTTCTACGACAGCATACTATTATTCGTTATGAATCATAAAGAGTGGTTTTGTTCGCGGTAATAGTTAGGTCAAATTAGAAACTCACGACTCTTTACCTATACACGTTTTTAACATGGTCTAATTTACCATTTTAGTCCAATTGGCCAACAGTTCGCTGCCTATTTGCTGCCTATTTGTCTTCACGTCATGTTCCATGTTCTCATTTCAATGTATTCATTCATTCGATTGTTCAATATTCAATACATTCATTACAACATATGCTTCCATTTCTGTTCCTAACAGACAGTATTACTATAATTTTTGTAAATTCACCTGCTGCTAAATATTTTGCCCATTTGTGTCAAATTTTTGCTATTATCGTTTTATTGTTATTTATTACTAATATTTATTAAATTTTTGATTTTCTTTTAATTTATAGTATTTATGGCGAACGAAGGCATTATTTCTCCTTTAAAAGTTGCAATGGATTAGAGACAAAAGTATTTTTTAATTGTGCATTTTATTTCCTGAAATAATAGTTGTAAGCTGTGCTAGTCCTTTCGCAGCCTCATTTGATTGTTATCATGGCGATCATGATCAACAAAATTAGATCGACAAAGAAAATAGTGAAATAAATTTTAACGGTCGTCGTCTCAGCCAAACGAAAGGGTTCAATGGACGACTCTTTCCGTGATTATAACTTTTTGAAATGTGGCTTTAATACTTTTTAAACTCGCAAAATGTTCATGAGACGCGAGGTAATTTTTCAGATTATTTTACGATAAATTACAATTCACACATTTCAATGTACTATGTTTTTTAGGAAGAAAATAGGATGTTTATTGATTTTATCATTTAATTACACAATTGGAAACTATTAAAATGTTTGTTCATCGTTGAATTCCGGGGAATACTTACCAGAGCCGCCCCTAATTTATGTTCCCCTGAGGTATCACTTTCCTTCTACTCAGTGACAGCAATTCACTTCCATTCCGTGTACGAGTGTTTGCTTATTTTATTTTATGGATAAGTGTTAAATGCACTTAAATGCACTTTTGTTGTGGGATTTAATGCATGCATCTGCAACGTGTTCTTTTATCGAAGTAAAGGCGTGAGGTGTCTTCTTTGTTTCTCTGGAAGGACTTCTGACTTCCCCCCATTCCCCGAAACCCACCAGGAATCCACGTGTGGGGGGTTAGCGGCGGTGCCTTAGTGTTCTCCTCGGGCGAGTCAGTGTTCCCGTGCGATCGCACACTCCCGGCGACCCCGCCCCCTCACTGGGGGGAGGAGGCGGTTTCGGGTTTCCGGGAGCAAAACGTGCGGTCGAGGGAAAGTGTGGGGAACATTTTAATAAAAGACTCTGAGGAAGGTAAGCCGACCCTCTTCCCCTCCCCCCTTCGAATTCCATCGTACGCCTCTCTTCGGAGTAAATATTTACGTCGGCAACGTCAAAGGCAATCGTACCACAAAGAGTTCTCCGTATTCAAGACACGATTTGTGTGTAGAGGGTCCTCCCAGACTCGTCCAGGGGACCTTACCCCTCTGGGGACAGTAAAAGTGTCCATCCCTTTAGTAGTGGAATGATAGACAGCGCTTGGATAAAAATCTCTATCAAATCAACATCTACGCCAATCCTGTCCGGTAGGTCTCGTCTGGGAGATTGAAAGTATTTACCCCCGACGAACTGCTGGCCTGTCGCAGAAAATGGCACTGAAATACCGTTTCTAAAACCCGCAATTGTTTTTGAACTTTTATATTTGTTGGTATTTTTGCCATAGTCATAACTGTGATTTATTATAACCCAGTAAAATTATTAATAGAAAAACAGCTCTAATTCCATAAATGAAACAAAGAGACCGAATTTTGGAAAAGTTTTTGTAAGTTTCATTTCACTCCCCTCGGCAATTTCAATGTGTTCGTTTATGTAGGGAATGCCTTTTCTAAAACACGTCATATCGTTAATCTGGGACCCAGTGATAGTTACTATTGTTGTGCCATCAACTGAGGCCTGTCTCTCATAGTATGCTTTAGTGCAGTGCGTCGGTAATTGCGAGGGAAAGGCAGCTTGGCCCCACTTAAACCGGCCTCGAGACTGCCATTTAAGGACCTTGAACTATTAAATAAGGAATAGAAGAACAAAGGACCGTATTCATGCACCGAAAAGTAGTAAATATCTGAAATTAGAGTTTAAAAAAATACAGTAACATATTGAAAGAACACTCAGACTGAATGGATGAACGGGGAATGGCGAAAATAATGCATTACTATCGACCGAAGGTCAATCGGAAGCGGAATAAAAAGTAGGAGAGAGTGCAAAAGTGAGAGTTGCAAAAGGAGGAGGAAACGATAACTGTACTTACTCACCAATTATCGTAATTAATGTTCACAAATATTCGCCCGCTCCTCACCCAATAGGAAGTGCCCGTCTTTTGTTATCGATCGTAAGGTTGGTTCGTGCCAGTCCAATAAGGCACCGCATTCCCTGCCATTCTCATCATACATTCGTAGGTTTGCATATATAGTATCGGTATCAATATTTTTACTTTACGTGCATTGGGTGAAGTGCTAAATTAAGACCGTCGTGTCGGTTAACTGTGGCCATGATCGCAGGTATCGTATTGGCATTGATACAAGATGACAGTGCACACACCATTATCACTCAATTAAATGCATATACCCTCAATCACGACCTCTTCTGGGTGAAGCTCTTGCATAAATTGGAAGGGTGTCTCTCTAGCGATGATGTTGAAAATGTATCATTACCCGAAATCGTACTACTGTAGGCGAGAATGAATGCCAATTGAATTCGAGAGATTAAGTGTAGAACAGATAGATTAAAAACGTCATTTTTTCCATGAACGAAAAGGGATCAGAATAACATTACCCGACAGGTGTAGTGGTCATATCCGGATCAAAATTAGTCTGGTGTGTATTCACCCCCTGCCACACACCTTAGCGGTTCCTTACAAGGTAATAAAATAAATAAATAAATCACTGTAAATTTGTTAATGCGAAAGATCTGCGCTAAACTCGTCCCGTAGGTCTTGGCGGACGACCAAGAGCAGAGTCGAGTAGCTGCTTACGAAGACCATACTGCGACGTAATCGCGACGATTTCCCAACCCCTTTACAGTCTCGATTTGGCACCAGCAGACTCTTCCCTATCCTTAAAAGTGAAATCTCCCCCAAGGGACACCATCATGGGACCGTAAGTGCCGTCAAAGAAGCTTGGACCCGTACCCTTAATGACCTTCCGCCTCCCAGGGGGCCTTCGAGTCGTGGAAAAGCCGCTGGAAAAAGTGTGTCGACGCTCAAGTGATGTACTTTGAAGAATTTTGATTCATTGTAGCAATATCTGAAATAAATTGGTGACATCGCGACGATTCCCCAGCCCCCTTTCAGTCCACACTCGGCACCAGCAGACTATTTCCTCTACCAAAAAGTGAAATTCTCCTTCAAAGGACACCACCATTGATTGGAGCCTAAGTGCCATCAAAGAAGCCGTTGCGTCGCCTTTAGCATAAATGATGAAATCCGCACGTTGCGTGAATGGCATTGCATTTGTCAGGCAACATTCTTTGGGAGCACCAAGGTGCAAGTATTTCTCGTTCTCGGTGCCCCTGCTTGCCCATCTCGCTCATCGAGGTCCGTATTTCGCGCTGGAGGATCGAGGCGCGTGGTTGCTGTGGAGATGGTTCTGTTTCGCGACGTGTTGATGCAAGAAGATTCCGCGAAATAAAAAAGAAGCGAAGCTGAAAGATTTTACGGCCGCGAAAATGAGAGTGCAAGAGGCGTCGTCAACGGACACCATTCACAGATATCTTTTTACCTCCGTGCGAATGTTACTGCTCTACGCCGAAGGTCTCTTATCACTGGGCGAATGATCTCCACTGCTTCAACAGCATCCGTAGCGATCCCTCAGATTTACGGACCCATTCGCCGTTGACTCGAAACATTAACTCTCTTCCTCGAAAGCTCCGTTGACCCGACGACGCTGGTGTATTATTTTCGCTTTGCATTCCATCGATTTACCCGGACGAACACCGTGAACATCCCTTTCGCCACGTTAGTTTCTCTGTCGCATAGTGTTACAACCTCCCTGGCCATTTGTCGCAAATTCCTTACTCCGTCCATCCAATTTTTCCCTCCAATCTGCGACGCCTCGGTCTCTTCTCCTTCTCTTCCCACAACTGTGCATCGGAAAATGCAGCACTTGCCCAGCCTTCCTCTCTTCCAATTAAGTGTGCCGCTGTAATTTGTTTCATCTTGATTGAGGCTTCTTTTACCCTGGCTCTTCTGGTTTCATCCTTTAATGTATGCCCATTATTTGCATAAAAAGTATCGAAAAAAGTTTCTTAAAATTAGATCTATTTCAGATAATGCTACATTCCTCAAAATTCTTCGAAGTTCATCTCATTAGCCTCGACATACTCTCGCCAGAAGCTTTTCCACGACTCGAAGGCTCCCTGGTAGGCGGAATCTGGAAGGTCCTTAAGGGTACGCGCGCAAGCTTCTTTGGCGGCACTGAGGGTCCAATTAATAGTGGTGTCCTTTGAGAGAGAATTTCACTTTTGGGAAAAGGAAATAATCTGCTGGTGCCAAGTCGGGACTTTCAGGGGTTGGGAAATCGTCGCGATGTTGTTGCAGAAGATCTTTGCAAGCAGCCACTCGACTCTGCTCTTGGCCGTCCGTCAAGACCTTTGGGACAGGTTTAGCGCAGATCATTCGCATCACCATATTTTTAGTGATAATGGTGTGTGCACTGTCATCTTATCAATGCCAATTTGATATCTGCGATCATGCGCACACTTAACCGACGGTCAGCTGAATTCAGCACTTCACGTACACGTCAGAATTAAAAATTTTTACCGATATTTTTAGGCAAACCTTGTATATGAACTGCTAAAAATAAATAACAGATGTGACAAGTAATACATAGTTTAAGACAAATCCACAGGTACTTTTTAAATTCAATATTTTAGCAACTTGAGAAAATGCATGGTTTGATGTCATAAGGAAGTTTATTAAATGTTTACATAGCCTGGTAGAAAATTTATTCAATTATGTATCTTATTGAGAGTAAGGGGTTGACGTGTGGAATAATGGAAGCTGTTGTATCATGAACATATGCATGAGAATTTAGAGTAAGCGCACTGTTTGAGTGATATAGTCAATGTTTTGATTTAAAGTAATGAATCACTGAAGAAAGTTGAACTAGAGGCTTTAGTGGTCAAGCAGTCAATTCATGCACTTCCACAGTAGTTGTTGGGAGGTCTAGGCTAAACAGAATTCCGTGATTTGTTCTTTGCACTAAGACACTAAGTTCGTTCGGTTGATTTGGGCGGTTGAAGACTGATTTGGGCGCCGCATTAGTTGAGCGGCTTCGTGCGCGCGACATCACAACCGTGCATTGCCGTGCAGAAGCATAAATCCAGGAATTGATCGGCCACGCCTTTTGTCGTGACTCTCTCGTGCTCTTTGTTCGTTTTGAACAGCGCAGTGTTCCTCCGGGTGAGCATAGCCAAAGAAATGACTGGGCTGCTTCGTTGTTGGGTTGATGGAATAACTGCGCATGCGCCTTCGCGTCATCGCCAGGTGTACGGAAGATATGAGCCATCGGTACTAATTTTCGGGACGCTCCGCGTAAGTACTTACGGTCACCCGTGAAACATCACAAGATTCCAGATTGATATTGATCCGAATGTATTTATTGAGTGAATTTTGTGCGCGGTTTTTCTTTTTTTATGGACATAAACGAATTTGAAATTCCCTCATTGGTATTCTGCATGAACTGCATATTGTTATGCAATATCATATCACCCTTTGAAAGCCTCTCACACGCACCATTGTGGATATTACTGATTGTGTAAATGCATATTGCGTTCTTTAAGCCTTTGGAAGAGAAGGTGAACTGACCTGATAAGGTGGAGGAAATGAATCCGTTGCGAATGGCGCCCTGGTGGAGTTTGCCGGAAACTACTTACCTCCACAGGTCTCCCCCCCACCTATTGGCATGTGTTGTTCGGGCCCTTGTTTTGTCTCGGTGTGCCTCCGCGTGCGCGTTTGCCGTCGCTGAGTGGAGTTGGATACAGGGATTGTTGCTGCAGGTGTAATTGGAGGCGCGTGGCTGGGCTATCATGTAATTACTTAAGATTTTTTGGGGGGATGGGGAGTGTGAAGTTTATTAGGTTTCCTGACCAAGGGTCGAGAGGTTCAGGAGTAATCTTAAGTAGGGTTTATTATTGTGTTATTCCTGCCAATAACTTCGAAGAAAGACTTTAAAATATCATCGATCACCAAATAAGACTGTGAAAGTACTCGCTCAAGAAACATCCTTCGGGATTATTCAAAGCAATCATAAACCCACAAAATGGCTTAGTCGTATTTATGTTATTTAGATCCTTAAATTTGTATTCTAATTCGAATAAAATAAAAAATAGCACCTTTTCATTGCGAATATTTGATTGGACTGTTAAGTGATGGTGGTATAAAATGCTTTCATTATGATAAATTAATATCAGTAGGTAATTTAGTTTTCCTCATGGTCGCTTTGATTAAAGGAGTATGGATTTCTCTCTAGCAATTTTAATGCATAACATGGACGTTATGTACATATATATGTACTTATGTATGTATATATATGATTTCTTCGAAGTAACACGGAAGTGTTAAATAAAGTTCTAACAAATCTTCTTAGGAAGACGGAGCTCAATTCCGTCGAAATTATCAAGAAATAACGTGAGAGTGTACCTATTATGTGTTCTTATCGTGTGTTGCTGTCAAAGTTATATATATATATATATATATATATATATATATATATATAATAGGCCTGATAATTTTTTAAGGCGTTACGTTATTATTGGCAGATCCTGAAGTCAGATCTGGCGCTTTCCCGGCGTATTTGCTTCATGAAGGATTCTCGGGTCTTCCACCGGGTCAGTTCCTTGTTTGGCCGCAATGGAACCCGTGACCCGGTGGAAGACCCGAGAATCCTTCATTGGCAGATCCTGTTGAACGGGGTGGATGGTAAAAGGATTTGAAATTGACCACACGTAGGTTAATGAGGGTCCCTATTCCGTTGGTGTTCTGTGAGAGCGGCACACAGTGGTGCAAAAGCTCAGATCCCTGGTCGAACTCGTTTAAAAAATGAAATTTAGATATTCCCAATTTCTATGCCAGATACGTTGATCTTCGACGCGTCCAAGGTTGACTGAGTTGGACGATGAGGTCTCACCAGCGCTCCTGGTGAAACTAAAGTGCACCGCGCCGGTATCGGTAAGAAGCATTGTATTTGAAAATCAGCTAACGTGGCGTGCAGTTCGTATTGATGCCAAGCCCGCTCCATAGAGAATATCCAAAATTAGAGAAATGGATTTTGTTTGCCAAAGTAAGAAGAATTATTAAAATAATTAATCACTAAAATATATTTTTTTTAAGGTCGGCTAAATAGCTAGTACACATATTCCCTTCTCGCGATTTCAGGATATCATGAGTAAAAAGATTCAGTGGTATCTAGAATGGCTTGCCTAAACCCGTGCTGTTTATGTGTGAGCATGTTTATATTGTCGAGAAAGGGCACTGCTAACAATACAAAGATTCTGAATGACATCGATGTTAAAAACATGTCAGGAAATCAATATTTGGTGCATTTGTGTATTGATGATATGCGACGATTACAGGATCACGATTTGATGTTGTACTCGACTACCAGGCGTTCAATTACCAAATACGGATTTGAAAAAAATCGGAAAACTAGAAAAAGAGCCTTATGAAAAGTATGCTCCATTGCTAGTTAGACAATTTTCCCATCTTTCGATCAATTTGTGGATATCACGCCAGTATATAATCTTTCCCTTTTTTGCCGCTAACCATTCATCAAGCCATTTTTTCACATAGTTTTTGCGGTTTTACTTGTTCATTGTCTGCAAACATCGAAGTCATCGCTTTTGAAACCACCGTCCACACATATGTATCTTGAGATGGAACATGTTTAACACAAGCTTCTCGAAGTAATTGCTGTATGATTCAGAAGCAAGTTTCCTTCAAAGGAAAACAGTAATTAAATGCTGTCTGCGAATGTTCGTTGTTTGGTTTAAACTTCGACCTTTAGAACACAGGAACACACAGCACTATTCAAACGCTGTGTCAATTGATCAATCGTGCGCGTCTGACAATGGCTGATGGCACGAGGGACAAATCTTTATACCACAAACTGCATCATTGGTGCACCATCTGTTGTCTGAAATCCGCGTTTTTTACTTGTACACCTGGGAAGGTAGTGCTGGAAATCATTAACCAAAGGATGTAGAAGAGGTCAAAGGGGAGTGGCTCAATTTGGGTTGAAAAAGGAGACTCGAGACGCCATAGCAGTAATATAAACCGATAGAAAGGAATAGAGGATATAGCCGGGGTGCGGACTTAGAGTAACTCAAGACGAATCAATGAGCCAAATTCGGAAGGTGGGAGTGGATTAGTGGGATGGGCGACCTACCTGTAGCCTGTAAAATGTGTGTCTGAGACCGCACAAGTGAGATTGAGATTAGCAGCTGGAGAATCGGAACTGACAGTGTTCGGGGAGAGAGAATGAGAAGCAGGGAGAGGTAAAAGAGGAATTTTGAGTTACTGGAGGTAGGAGTGGTTTGGGAACTGATCAAGTCGGATTTGAGGATGATCAAGCTGAAGTTGGTCAACCTTCCGAGGGATTGCAATTATTTTTTATTCACCTATTACAAAACCAATTTGGTAGATACCAAATGAGAATCTATCCTTAGTAAACTCATGTTGTAAGATTCTAAAGAAATAGAAATGCTAATTTAAATATTAAATCCGAAGTCACTGAAAACTGGCGCAGTGGGAATAATTTTATTAAATTTTTCTCATTATTGGAGACTTCCAGACAAAAATAGGCGAAATTCCTTGAAAATTAATTCTGGAAGACATTAGAAAAGAATTTCGTTCGATGAAGAAGGTTTTTCAAAGAGGAACTGAACACGTTTTAATATTCTCTCTTTTCTCTACGTCTTCAGCTGGCTCGTATAAGGATTCACAGTGCTCAAAGATCAATATGGATGAATCTACATCCGTATTTAGCACAGCTCTGCATACTAGATTCCATATTTTGTTGAAGTAATTGGATGAGCGTAGATCGGAGGCATTCTAGATGCTGGTCTGGAAAAAGAGAAAAAACATTTCTAGGTTGAAATAGATTGTAATGTTTGATGCAATGAATTGCAATCATTTTCAACTCAAACAGAATGCAAACGGTACGCATCCATAAGGGTGTGCTTCAATTAATACTCAACGCCGTTTTCGTAGGCTTTTCTCTGGCCACCTAATTTCAGTCCCTCGTCAGTCTCGTAATTGTTAAAATAATTGTTAATCAAGAGGATGGCATTGCTCCGGGAAGAAAGTTGAAGGAAAGCTACGCAATGCAGTTGCCGGGTTATAAGACTGGCATCTCGCGTGCGTTAACTGGTATTTCGACGGCTGAGAGAAACATTTGAGGTACTCTTTCCGGATCCGTAGCCAGCGAGAGTTGACCGTAATCAAGGAAGTGACTTACTTGAGACGCTTCTGTGTTCCGTGGAATTATTCTCCATATCGGAACAGAACCTGATCCTCTTTCCCTACCGATTTCCGAATTTTTTTTATTGTAAATATTGCTTGGTGGGGAAAATATCCAAAATTTTCGAATATATTATTCATATTAATTACAAAACTTTTTCGCATTTAACTATCGATTTCAATTAAATAAAATTGGTAATTTTCCACAAAACAATAAAAAATTTATTAATACGACCGGTTTCGATGCAACTACATCATCATCTGGTGACCAGACGATGATGTACCAGATGATGATGTAGTTGCATCGAAACCGGTCGTATTAATAATTTTTTTATTTTTTTTGTGGAAAATTGCCAATTTTATTTAATCATGTTATTCCACCATATCACGCCTGAAACGTCTCTTTTTATCGATTTCAATTTACGCGTATATTGAAATCTAAGTATCGATTGGAATTTATGCACAAAAATCGGAATCATTGAACAATTTTTTTTTACTGAAACATTTTTTTACTAAAAATGATTTACGGCCCCAATTCCCAATATTAAGATTTTTGCAAATTTTTTTCTTCAAATTGCGATACTTTGAGAGTGACAGTGAGACTGTACTTGGAATATGTTCTTTTACGTCTTTCTTTGTCCATAAAACATTTATTACATACTTTGTAAGGAATATCTTTTCAAACCTGGGAGAGGAAGATCCGTAATCATCGAATACACGGCACAGACCTAACCATCTCGTCCGGCGAGCCATGCATTTCGCTTTTATTGCGATATCGAGAAGTATGAAGGAGGTGAAATGGACCAAAAAAAAAACAAATGTGGAAGAATTAGGTAAGGCGGGCGAGGAGAAGGGATTGTTGGGAGAAATCCTATGGAGGCAGGAAAAATGGATGAAAGGCGTATTGATCGGCAGTGGGATGTTGAAGACGATAATAGAGGAAGGAATATTAGGTAAACGAGGAAAGGGCAGGAATAGGATAGGGATGTTAGATGGGATGTAGGGAGGAAGGAAGTACACAGAGGTGAAGGACTTGATTTAGAGTAGGTTGATGGATTGTGTTTTGCTAGGAGTAACAAAATATTTATATGGTAGTTGTGTCCATGCTAAAACCTACCTTCACCTGTAGATTACTTTATAATTATATATATGTGTATGCAGGTATATATATATATATATGTATATATATTATTATTAGGTAATCTACCGGTTAAGGTAGGTTTTTGGATGGACACAACTATCAAATAAACATTTTCTAACTCAAACAAAGCCCAATCCAGCAACCTAATCTACAATAGGTCCCTCTTCATCTCTGTGTACTTCTTTCCTCCCTTCATCCCGTCCAACATCCCTATCCTGTTCCTGCCCTTTCCTCGCTTGCCCAACATTCACCCTCTATTACCTTCTTCAACATTCCACTACCGCTCAATACGCCTTTCATCAATTTTCCTGCCTCCATAGCATTTCTCTCAACAAACCCCTCTCCTCACCCACCATCTCCAGTACTTCCTCATTTGTTTTCCTTTCGGTCCATTTCACCTTCGCCATTCTTCTCCACACCCACATTTCAAAAGCCTCCAATCTACGTCTATCCTCCTGTTTCAGTGACCACATTTCCGCGCCGTACATAGCTACGCCCCATATCAGAGGTATATGTAAATAATGATATATGTAAACTGCCCTACCTGCTCTATTTTCTCCCCACCTATTTTAATATTTAGTTTAGCCTTTTTCTTTCTTCAGGTCAGAGTCTGACCTGAAGACAGAACTGAGACAGTTAAAGGCAGAACTGAGACAGCAACACACAATATGAGAACACATAAAAGGAAACGTGTGAGTGTTACTTTTATGTGTTCTCATATAGTGTGTTGCTGTCTCAGTTTTATATATGTGGATATATATATATATATATATATATATATATATATATATATATATAATATATAATTGTAAGTTCCATGGCGTCCACTGCGAAGTTTACTGGATACCAACATATCGTCGGGCTCCTGGTAAAATAAAATGAGGTGCGTATTTAGTTTGTTTGTTGAAGTGTACGGGACGGGAGGGCAGTGGCTATATAAAAGTTCGAAAAACAAACAAAAGAGGAGTAGAGATTAGAAAAGGGTCGTTTAGAAAAGCCCTGGAGGTTTTACCACGCGGATTCAGGTGAAAAACGAGAATTGACGTGGAAGAGATCGTGGGATCAAAGCGAAGAAGAGGAGGAGACTTCGCAAGCCATCCCGACGACACCTGCATCTAATCCGCCTCGCTCGCGAATATTTAATCCTTTCCCCGTCTCGCATTGAGAACGCCTCGGGAGCAGGTTGTTGCGGTGTTCTGCGTTTAAGAAGAGAGGGAGGGTTGGGGATCGGGCGTCGTGCCGTGGTCACACGACACATCTGCTACGCACCCACCCACACGCGATGCTCCATTGAGCTCAAAGGATGAAAAAAAGAATGATAAAAAAATAAGAAAGCCTAAATAAGTGCCATTTGCTTTGCTCTCTGTTGATCCGAAAAGAGGGAGCAGCTCTATCTCTCGGTTTATTATTTTTTTAGGAATTTCTCCTAATTTTTTTACGCTATTTCGTATTTTTTCGCCGAGGAGAAGCGGAAGCCTGGCGCCGATCTCGGCTGCTTCCTCTCCTCACTCCCTTCTTTACTGTTTATTTTTTGCGGCGACAGAGGTCGTCTCGGCGACGGATTTATTTTTGGGGGAGGTCCGAGGGAAAGGAGGGAGGGGGCGGGCATGGGGACAGGCGAGTGGCAGGGGCTGCACACACACACAAACTGCATCCTCCTAAACTAGTTTAAAAAATGTTTTTATTTGTTTCATCTACGGGTCGCAGCTCTCGGCGCCACGTTGACAAAGGGAAAAAAAAGAGTGACGACGCGATGGGGATGGAGGTATAGGGTTGAAAGAGCGTGGCTGTGTGAGAGAGAGTTCAAAAAGTCACCCTCAGTGTGTATTTACGGGCATGTGTATATGTCTGTAGAAAATATAGGTATAAGTAAATATAAGATAAGAAGATAAATATTGTGTCCCGTCTATTTCTCCTTTGGTGGGTGAAACAGCTCCATAACGTCATCTCTCGGGCAACATCTATCGGAGCACTTTGGCGCTTTATAAGATCGCAGATCTCAAGGTAAATTAGGTTTCCTTATTAGCTCAATAGGTAGAGCATCCGCCCGGTAAGTGGAAGATCCGGTGTTCAAATCCCGGTCAAGGAAACATTTTTACTTTCGTGATCTGCTCAAAAACCGCCTACCCCACATGTCCTGTGTTCGCCTTTTATGTGTTTTTCTATCCCCTTTCCTTATACCTATTTCTGTTTGAATGAATATTTGTGCGCCGTATGGCGGGATTTTCAAGATAAATATATTTATATATACATATATGGGAATTGTAATGCGGTGGTAGGCGAAGGAAGAGATGGTGGTGAGGTGGGGGACTATGGGTTAAGCACGAGGAATGAACGCGGGGAGAAAGCATTTGAATTCTGCAGGAGACAGGGGTTAGTCATCACCAACACGAGGTTTACACACCACAAAAGGCGTAAACATACAGAGAAAATGTCAGGTGACACAGAAATGTATCAGTTAGATTATATTATGGTTAGGTACAGGTTTAGGAACAGTGTGATAAATTCGCAGTGTTTCCCAGGAGCGGATGCAGACTCAAACCAGAATTTAGTTGTTATGAAGTGTAACGTCCGTTTCAAAAGGATAAGGCAAGGACGGCGGGTTAAGGAATGGAATGTATAAACAATAAATGGATTAACGAGGAAATAGTTACAGCAGGCTGTAAGGAAAATGATGGACGACGATAAAGAGCTGAGTACTATGGAAAAAAATGGGAATGTAGCAAGAGAGTGATTTCGAAAGCCGCAAAAGACACTATAGGAACCATTAACGGGAAAAGGATAAGAAAACCATGGGTAACGGGGTAGATGATTGCAAAGATGGATGAGAGAAGAAAATGGAAGAATAAAAACACAGAGTTAGGCAAAATGAAGTACAAAGAGTTAAACATTAAATTGAGAAGAGCCACAAATAAAGCAAAAGTAGAATGTTGGAAAAAGTAATTCGAGGATATGGAAAGTTTACAGAGGAAGGGTGAATTTGGTGCTCTATACACCAAGGTTAAGTTATTATCGGGAAGTAAGAAGGCAAGATCTGTGCTAACAGTTAAAGATAAGTGGGGTAAGATAATAGTTGAACCAGAAAAACTCCAAGAGAGATGGAAGGAATATATAGAAACACTGTATGGTAAAGAACCTAGGCCGACAAGATTAGACATAGAAAAGGAACATGACGTAGAAGAAAATAGCTTAGGTCCAAGCATACTCGACGATGAAATAGAAAGGGCATTAAAGGAGATGAAAGCAAATAAGGCTGTAGGGGTGGACAACATTCCGGTAGAACTGTTGAAATGGTTAGGAAAAGGTGGGAAGAAGGCCATATATGGACGGATTCGTAGTATCTATGAGGAAGGAATCTGGCCGGAAGATTTTGTGAGATCGGTGTTAGTTCCTATTCCAAAAAAGGCAAAGGCTACGTCATGTGAGGATTACAGAACAATAAGTTTGATATCCCGCGCAGCTAAAGTTATTCTCAGGATCATAAATAAAAGGATAGAGAGTAAGGTAAATAATTACTTTGGGGATGATGAGTTTGTGTTTAGGAAAGGCAGAGGTACGCGTGATGCCATTGCAGTAATGAGATCACTAATTGAGAGGAATATAGAATACAATCAGGAGGTTTTTGCCTATTTTGTAGCCTTCGAAAAAGCGTTTGATAGAGTGAATTGGGAAAAATTAATGCGTGTATTGCAGAAAATAGGAATGGATTGGAGGGACAGGAGACTGATCCGCAACCTGTACATGTCTCAGACTGCTCGGATGCGAGTGGGGTACGGAGAGTCCGGATGGGCAGTGTTAGGAAGAGGTGTAAGGCAGGGTTGCCCATTGTCACCGATGGTGTACTACGTATATATGGAGGAAATGATTAAAGAGGCATGGGGAGAACTGGAGGTAGGAATGAAAGTTGGAGGGGAATTCGTAAAATCGGTTAGGTTTGCTGATGATCAAACATTAGTTGCTTAGTTAGCCAAGGGGTTGCAAGCATTGCTGAGTGAATTGGAGGTTCAGTGCGATAAATATGGGATGAGAATCAATATTAATAAAACAAAGGTTATGCGATTTTCCAGAAAGAAAAAGGCTAAGCTAAGTATTAAAGTAGGCGGGGAAAAAATAGAGCAGGTAGAACAGTTTACATATCGCGGAAGTGTTTTGGACCAATACGGTCAAAGTGGTAGGGACGTAAGGAGAAGAATTGCGCTAGGCAAGGAGGCTTTCTCAAGGAGGAGGGAGTTGATGACGGGGACATTGAGTAGGGATTTTAAGACAAGACTCGTAAAAACTCTGATATGGAGCGTAGCTATGTACTGCGCGGAAACGTGGTCGCTGAAGCAGGAGGATAGACGTAGGTTGGAGGCTTTTGAAATGTGGGTGTGGAGAAGAATGGAGAAGATGAAATGGACCGAAAGGAAAACAAATGAGGAAGTACTGGAGATGGTGGGTGAGGAGAGGGGTTTGTTGAGAGAAATCCTATGGAGGCAGGAAAAATGGATGAAATGTGTATTGAGCTGTAGTGAAATGTTAAAAAAGGTGATAGAGGGGAGGATGTTGGGCTAACGAGGAATGGGCAGGAACAGGATAGGGATGTTGGATAGGTTGAAGGAGGAATGAAGTACACCGAGATGAAGAGGGACCTGATGTTGAGTAGTTTTTTTAGGAGTCGCAAAATATATATTTGATAATTATGTCCATCTGAAAACCTACCTTAACCGGTAGATTGCCTAATAATAATATTTATAACACAGTAATAAACCCGAAGGTCGGTTTAGTAGGTGACAGTAGAGTTCACCCATGTGCCAAACCCGACTGCGTGCGAATATTCACACATCAGGTTAGTGGGGCCATTTCCATTCCCTGTGCTTGTTACGGTTTCCCAGGATGATCTGTTATTTGAAAAATCAACTAGCTTGGGTGGAGCTGCAGGTCCCTTGCCCGGGAATCGAACCCGGGACCCTCATCCGCCCGGAAAGTGGAAGATCCGTGGTTTAAATCCCGGATAAGAAAATATTTTTACTTTCGTGATCTGCTCAATAACCGCCTTCCCCACATGTCCTGTGTTCGCCTTTTATGTTGTTTCCTATCCCCTTTCCTTATACCTATTTCTATGTTTGAATGAATATTTGTGCGCCGTATGGCGGGATTTTCAAGTTTGAATATATATATATATATATATATATATATATATATATATATATATATATATATATATATATATATATATATATTTATAGAAAATAGATGATTTCTTAGAAATAACACGGAAGTGTTGAATAAAAAACTTAGACAGCAACACACAGCACGAGAACACATAAAAAGAACACTTACAATGATATCTTGATAATTTCGACGGACTCGAACTCCGTCTTCTTCGGAAGATAAAATATGACTGAGGAAAAAGGTACGTGGTGCAGAGAGAGTAGGTATATATATATATATATATATATATATATATATAACTTAGACAGCAACACACAGCACAAGAACATATAAAAAGAACACTCACAATAATATCTTAATAATTTCGACGGACTCGAACTCCATCTTCTTCGGAAGATAAAATATGACTGAGGAAAAGGGTACGTGGTGCAGAGAGAGTAGGGGACGAGAGAGAAGGGAAAAACAGGTAGTGGGGGAGGGGTGAAGGAGGGGTATGTGGAGGGGAAGAAAGTGGAGCGGAGAACAAGTGGTGGGAGAGGGTGAAAGAGGAGGTTATGGAGGGGGAAAAAGAGGCCAGAGGGTAGTGGAGATGGAATAAGGAGGATGCGGAAATAGTAACAAGTGACACAGAAAACTAACAATTCATCCACAGATGCCACAACACCCATGACCAAGGCGTCAACTCACAAAGACATCATAAGGGCTCGACAAATCAAAACCTAGGACAAGGATGGCAAAATGTATGCAGATGAATAAATTGTCCCACCACCTTGCAAGAAACAAATCCATTCCCATCCACCCCAGCCCCCCCCATTTAGTGAACGACATTGAGACCAGGATTTTGATAGGCTGTACAAAGCCATACAAATGCCATTTCCATTGGTTTTAATTTTATAGGGTTATCAGATGGGGTAAGGGATGCTAGAACGGAAACATTGTAACAGTGGTTGAAGGGGATGTTGTGGTGGGAGGCATGTTTTGGGATGGGAAGACCCGCGGACGGGGAAGATGGATTAGATGAGGCACGATGATTGTTCACCCTGAGATTGAGGGGTGTAGAGCATTGGCCTATATAAAATGCCGGGCAGAGTTTGCAAGTCAGAGGATAGATTACATTTTGAGATGTGCATGAGGAGTGGGGGAAGGGCGGGAGAGAGTTAAAAGGTGGGATGGAAAGGGGTGGAGTGGTGAAAATAGGACAAGTTTTGCATCTTGCTCGCAAGCACGGAGTGGGTATGATTCTGGGGGTGGGAGAGAATTTGGAAAGAAGCTTGGTGGATTTGAGGACAACTGATAGGTTGGCGGGCCATTTGAAGGTAACAGAAGGGCATTTAGGAATAAGGTTAGACGAAACGTGATTTTTGAGGGTGGGATACAGGTCTTTGAGAATGAATTTAAGGGACTGGATGCCAGGGAAGTAGGTGGTGCATATTGGGAGAGGGTGGGACTCTGTGTCATCCTCCTTATTCCATCTCCGCTCCCCTCTGCCCCCCCCCCATTCCCCCTCCATAACCTCCTCCTTCACCCTCCCCCACCACCTGTTCTCCGCTCCGCTTTCTCCCCCTCCACATGCCCCTCATTCGCCCTTCCCCCACTACCTGTTTTTCCCCTCTCCCTCGACCCCTACTCTCTCTGCACCACGAACCTTTTTCCTCAGTCATATTTTATCTTCCGAAGAAGACGGAGTTCGAGTCTGGTGCAGAGAGGTAGCCTGCAATAAACCTAGATGCAAAACATGTCCTATTTTCCTAACCAGAATCCCATCCCTCTCCCACCCGCTCTTTAACTCTCTCCCACCTATTCCCTACTCCTCGTGTACCTCCAGCAATGTTGTCTACCTACTCAAGTGCCAACTTTGCCCTGCCTTTTACATTGGACAGTGTACCACACCCCTCAATATTAGAATCAATAATCATAGAGCCTCATGCAACAATTCCTCCCTTATTGGTATGCTCCCAATCCCCAAACATGCCTCCGAACACAACGCTGCCTTTGACCAATGTTTTAAAGTATCCGTCTTAGCATCCCTCCCACACTCAGACCCTCCACTGAAACTCAAAACATTAGAGCTAGCTTTCATCTGGCTCTTGGATTCCTGGAATCGCCCAGGTATTAATATTAGACATTAATTGCTCCCTTTATGCATATAATTTCATCCCCCTCCGCCCCCAACAACTTCCATATCATCCCCACCTTTTTTAAAATTCCCGCGCCATACACTACCCCTCCAAACTCCTCACCTCGAATGCCTTCCCCCCTTTTTTCCCCCCTTTTCCTTTCTTTTCCCCTCCTTTCCCCTTCTCCTTCCTACCACTGCTTTCGGGCCCTCCTCTGCCTCAGTTCTGTTCCTAATTCCTCTTGAGAAAGGTGGTTGGACCACCGAAAATTCGAGAACCAGTGAGTTTTTCCTCTTTTGTGTTTTGGTTTCTGTGTTTGTTATGACTTATCAGTGAATTTACATTACACGTTTGTGGGTTTTCCAAAAAAGTGTATATATATATATATATATATATTATATAAGCATACATAATGCATGAAAAGGATCGTATGACGCTTTGTTGTGGAATGGAAAAATGAATAAAGAGGGAGGAAGGTGAATGGCAGTTTTAATTGTTCACCTTATACGTATAGGCGAGAGGATTTATAGTACATATCGTGCCTCTCTGCGTGCTCAGTAAATATGTGCATGGTGTGTAAATGGAGAGCATCTAATCCTAATAATTTCCACCTCCCAAACGGACTTTGAGACAGAATAATCGTACGGAGTGTCAGGAAGTATTTTGACCGCTTCGCCTTAACATACCCCCAAGTCCACGTCTAGCCAAATTGGGGAGGGGTGATCAGAATTTTTTAATTCTCATACGCATTGAGCCATCTTTTTACTGCATAGTCTATCTGTACTAATCTATTCCATGAACATTCCTTACGTTAAATGAGATATTGATTGGTTATCACTGGACTTTTTACAATTTGCTTTCAAAATCTATGGACTTCTATTTTTATTATCACCAACTTCCTTTACCGGAAGGTTGGCGTTCCTGTTACTCCTCTACATTATCTTCGAGCAGAGAATTATACTTTTCGAAACGTAGGTTCCATGATAATATTGCCACCGAATACGCTTCTGTTGTCAAAAGAAAGAATGGTTTGAGGCGTCACTGTGTGGAAGCGATTCATAGCGGAAAAAGAAAATACTTGGTTCTTCCACATGTATTTAATTACACACGACCTAGGTTTCGACTTACAAAGTCATTATCAGGATCGTCATTCTGATGATGACTTTCTAAGTCGAAACCTAGGTCGTGTGTAATTAAATACATGTGGAAGAACCAAGTATTTTCTTTTTCCGTTATGCTTCTGTTGTCGTCCAGTTTGCCCACCGACAAACTGGTTGGCCCGTGGGTACTTGGGTTCGTTGTCAATCGCAGTTCGGCATCCTTTTGAGCTTTTGCCTTCACGAACGAACACTTTTCACGTTCGTAACTAAATCGCCATGAGCCAAACTCGATTGAGGACGCATTTTGATGCTTGCTGAACCACTCAAGTGGAGAAAATGGATGGCACCCTTTTTATTTTCTCTAAGAGACACCATTTTAAGTATCAAAAACGCTTGTGGCGCAGCCATCTATACTTTGTATTAATAAGGAGTGTCCACATATTTCAGTCTTGACCACATCATCTTATTTAATCTTAGTTTTGAGAAAACAATTGGGTGATCTCAGAACTTGAACTTACATCCTAATTGATTCGATGAGTGTGTCTGCAGGTAGGCTGTCCTTAATCGAACGGAATGGGAAAGGTGATTTCCATGGCCAGGAAGCAAGGGAATTAAAGTGCCTTTTTTCAGAAAATGTTAATCTAGATCTGTTAAATCGTCTGATTGATAGTTGAAATAAGAATAATTTAGAGGAAAAAAGCGTCCGAAGCTTTTTCCGACTACGTTAACTACTAACGCCTATTTTGAAATACATTTTCATGATATAAATACGAAATTCAAGAGCTTAAAACACAAGGAAAGTTTACGGTGTATCTCTTTGCTACAACTCTTTTAACTCGTGGCCGAATTATAAGTTATGTAGTTTGTGTTGTCTATGGAAATAGACATTTTGGAATGTGATGAGAGGGTAAAAGAGCTCTGTTATTTTGCGTTAGTTAGGCCCCACCTATTATAATTCGAGGAAAATATCTACATATGTTTCACGCTGTAGCAGTATTCTTTGGTATAAGTTATTTCGAAAGGTTTAATTTCCTGAGAGTTGAAGCAAAACAAGGTAATCTACGCAAATCATAGATTTAGAATAATTACGAAGAATATAAGATATCAATATTAAAAGCTTGACGAATCTCAAAATTTCCGTCGATAAAATTTCTTCGCAGATATCATCTGAAAGAACATCTTAATTGGCGAAAAACTCAGGGTGATCTAAGCAATAAGCGATCGATAATAGACTAATCCTCGTTTATCCACAGGATTGATAGTAAAAGAGCACATTTTAACGGCTAAAATTAGGAATTTAGAGCGGAAGATTAATGTTACCTCGAGGTCTCAAAAGGAAGAAATAATTGTTGCTATTTTCCGAGTGGGAGGCTATGCTTCGATTAATTTATGACTGCAATCCTTTTAAGGGCTCCAAAGTAAGAAAGTTAATTAGTGCAGGTCTTCAAACTGCGTCAGGAAAAATAAATTGGTAACATCTCATCCTAAACTCAATTAATACGAAGGTGAAGGAAAGCATTCTTTCGGCACATTAATATGAACAACCACTCACTTCTCAATAGGAATGAATTTAGATTTCTCTTAAGGTGTGTGTTTGCCCTAAAAGAAATTAAAACCAACAGACGTTAACTCTCCTAGTCATAAAACTTGGTCAAACGAGACGGAATTCTACTCAGAATGGAATAAGCAACATGGCGGGATGGCGCAACCCTCCCCAGCTTTAGTGGTGATGGGTTGGCCTTTCCGCGCGACACGTACGCGAATCCCTGGAGGGAAGTTAGGCGCCGATTAAAAATTCACCCCCGCCCTCCCTCCACCACTCGTGCACCAGGCCGTAAACTCCCTCAAACTCCTGCCTCCGTTTTTATTGCTGCCGTCCATTTCGCAGAGGTAATTTAGGAAAGCGGGGTCTGTTGCCAAGGGAGATCAGATGCTGGAAGCGAATGAATGGATTTTAAATAATTGGCGCAATATGTCCAAATGCACTCAGAATGGAATCTCGCCTACAATGGGGAGTGAGCTTATGTTTATTTTTAAGGAACAAGAGCACTATAATCTATTTTCATCCAAATCCCGCATTTAATTTTTCCTTGATTTGTGCAAAATGGATTCGAATACTTCCGCGTATTGTCACCCTGTGACCTCACGCACCAACTCCCAGCATTCGCTCGGCCTCCACTCAACCCGCGCACCCGATAACAAAGAGTAACCCTAGTTGATTCGAGTGACGCACGTTAGGGAAAAGGGCGGCAAGAAAGGGGTACCCCCCCTCCAAAACGAGAGTACCAAAATTATTCCGCACAGGATCTTGCCAGCGGGATTATGATATTCCATCTGGAGGACTCTCCCTTCCCCAGCTCCATTTGCTTACGATTAATTTAATTTCAGGCGAGCGGGGGGCGAGGGAGGGGGTGTGCGAAGGCAAGTCTCGGGGTCGAGTGCTCCCGTAGCACATCGAGATGAACTCCACTCATGTCGTGGAGGCCACCGAGGTAAATGAAAATGTCAACGTGT
The DNA here is from genome assembly GCA_037158775.1 of Hetaerina titia. NCBI lineage: Eukaryota > Metazoa > Arthropoda > Insecta > Odonata > Calopterygidae > Hetaerina > Hetaerina titia. The sequence goes on along the minus strand of CM073776.1, from coordinate 3,716,527 downwards.
CACAATTTGGTTCAGAGTTAAAAAAATAATTTTGGCATAAATATGCTTGTATTGATTGAATAAATCTGTATTAATAGTTCAGGAAAAAAATTTTGTTGTATTCCGCAGTATTTCATGACTGTACTTAATCAGTTTCGGTACGAACCGGCTCGTTATTATCATGATTTGGAGCGATGCAAAATGGGAACGTACAATCTATATCTTCCTGAAACCAAGGAGAAATACTGTAAGACAAAATTTTCCTGCACTAAAATCTTGAAGGAATTTGGCGACGGTGGATTTGTCCTGTCTCTTGTATGTTGAAGGATTCGTCGATAATTAGGGAACATTTGGAATGTTGATAGAAGCTGGAGTCTCATCTCTGTCAATTATATTTTTGATTCGGATCTTAGTTTCATTTCAGGGTGTAAGAGAATAACGGTGGATTACTTAAAAGATAACCGTTGAACTCTCCGCTGTGTACATACTTAGACTCTGTGTTGGGCACAGAAACCACAGTGTGGAGAGGGCGTGGATTGAAATGCCCGTCGCCAGGGCTTATAAAACGGTGTGATGGATGGATGGTCTTGGGTGGAGCGGTTGTCCAATTGAAGCTTGCGACGAGTCCTCACCCGGAGCACCGCTCTTCCTTCTGTCTTGCTCATTCCGCTTTAAAGCTCCGAAAGGTGTTCACTCCACATTTGCAGTACTTCCTGCATTCTTGCGACGTCTCTCCCAATTTTCACCTCCCACCAAACGGCCCAAAAACATGTCTTTATTCTTCACAGGAATATTTCACATTCTAATTCACCTGGTCTTACTTACAGACTTTCACCGATTTTCCGTTAAAGTTGTTGGGGTCCATTGCTATTCCTTTCAATCAGCTTAACTTTTTCTTTCGTATTGCGTGCGGAAAAAGCTTACTTTCTTTTGTGCTTCCGCTTGCTTAGGGGCGCCGCGGCCATTGCGGAGGAAAGATGTGTCCTGCACATGCCATCAAAAATCTTTTGATAACTGGCCAGCTACGGAACAGGGAGGTACTATTTATATGATATTCATTTGTATGTATGTACGTGTATGTATGTCAGTTGTGTGTGTATATATATATAATCTGTATATATATATATATATATATATATACATATATTATTATTATTAGGTAATCTACCGGTGAAGGTAGGTTTTTGGATGGACACAACTATCAAATAAACACTTTTTAACTCCAAATAAACCAATCCAGCAACCTAATCTACATCAGGTCCCTCTTCATCTCCGTGTACTTCTCAATAGTTTCAGCCTCAACTTTGTGGAAGTTCATTTTAATAAAGTAGAAAAACTTTGTTACAATCCACCACTTTATTTTCGATACTACTAGTTTCGACGCTACGGCGTCATCCTCAGGTACAAAATTAAAAGTCACAAACATGCATATATATACCCTCTTCAAGAAAGGATGGAGGGGTTACGGGAAGAGGGGGGGGGCGGGGAGGGGAGAGCGGGAGTAGGTATGAAGGAATGTGGGAGAGGGTAGGAAAAACCAGGAAAGGCGTCCGTGAGCGGGGGGAAAGTATAGGAGGCTGGATTAAGCCGGGGGACATTTCGTTGTTCGATTTGGGTTGAGTTAAAGGCTAATGGGGGTAAAAGGTCCGGGTTAGGCGTTAATGTGAGTTGAGGGGGGGAGGGGATTAGAGGTTCTGTTTTTTCCGTTAATGTTAGGGAGGCTTCCAGGAGAGGTGATAGGTTCTCAAACAGAATGTCGTTGAGTAAGGGATGTTTCTTCATCGTTCTACGGATCTCCAACTCTTCCATCTTGTCCATCCTCCTTCCTTTTTCTTCCCGATGTAAAATTTTTGAGATGAAATCACTGGTGTGATTTTCCTCCCACAGATGTTTGGCAAAGTGGGATTGGGCGAGGTTACACTTCCTGTAGCACCTTTTGTGTTCCTCCGCTCTTATCCGCACAGCTCGACCACTCTGCCCGATGTACCTCGCACTACAATCCCCGCAAACCATTTCATAAATCCCACTATTTTCCAGTGGTTCAACTTTATCCTTAGTTTTATTAAAGAACATTTTTAAGTTTCGTTAGTTGTAGAAAGCAATTTTAAATTTGTCTTTCGGGAACAATTTGCTGATCTTTACGGACGGGACCCCATAATAAGGTAATCTTGCCCACTTAAGTTTCTCTTTAATAGTTATCTCTGAATGGTAAAGTAGCCGTTGGGCTCTTATGGAGCATTTTTTGCCGAGCATTTTGTCCACCATTTTTGAACTGTAGCCATTAGTGGTTGCTAAAGATCTGATTGTTACCAATTCCTCGTTGAATTTTTCTATCGAGAGGGGAATATTAAGAAGTCTATTAAGCAGGAAGTGGAAGGTGGATAACTTCTGGGATATATGATGGCGGGAGTCCGCAGGAATGACATGGTCAGTAGTGGTGGTTTTACGATATAGCTGAAAATCGAACCCTTTTTCTCTTTTCGTCACTGTAACGTCCAGAAAACTTAGTTTTCCTTCTTTTTCTTTTTCACACGTAAACTGGATATCTTTACACTGAGAATTTAAGACCGATACAAAATTGTGCAGCTGTCTTTCCGTGCCAGTCCAAATTGCAAAGATGTCATCCACGTATCGTGCCCAGAAGTAAATGTTTTTTGTGTTAACTGACTTATTCGTAAACAATTTTTGTTCGAAATCGTCCATGAAAAGGTCGGCTAGGAGGGGTGACAGAGGTGACCCCATGGCTAAACCTTCTGTTTGTCTAAAATAATCACCATTAAATTTGAAATAGTTTTGCTCCACACACACTTTGGTAAGGGTCACTAGGTCACTGACGACGTTTGTGTCCGTCACTGTATTTGATAACACTTTCTTAGCCACATTGACTGCTTCCATCGCCGGGATGTTGGTAAAGAGGTTCACCACATCAAAAGACACTAAAAAATATTTGGAGGTGGGGGTTTTGTTTTGGAAAGTTGCTCACAAAATGTCACCGTGTTCTTCACTCCATATCTAGGCTGGAAATTAGTCAACTCTCTAAATCTAGAATTCAGCACCGCCGCAAGTTTTCTGGAAGGGGAATTCACACTGGAGATTACCGGTCGGATGGGAATGTTCACTTTATGTAATTTTGGGAGGCCGAAAAAGTTGGGAGCTCTTGGGTTCATAGAAGTTGCTTTGTAAATTTCATTGGACTTCAGAAAAGATGGAGTGGAGGAGAGCGATTTTTTCGCAATTTCTTGGAATTTTTTAGTGGGGTCCGATGAGAGTTTAATATCTTGTTCTTCTTAATGAAGTCGTAACATTTATCCGTGTAGTCCTCTCTCTTCATCACAACCATTGCGTTCCCTTTGTCCGCCTTTTCAATGATTAAATTGTTCTCCCTCAATCGCTTCTGAATCAAACTAATTATTTTGCGCTCCCCCGACCTGGTTCATTTGATACTCGTTTGAGTACACTGAGTGAAGGAACTTATCGAACTAAACAATTCAGAATCGTTGAGCTGCAGCAATCGATTTCGTTCATGCCAAAGGGTGAAACGAAGGACTAAAAATGCCGTCGCTACAAGCCACTCGAATCTGATTAAATTGTATTTACTAGAGATATATGAGTCGCGGTAGTCCAGAGGATAGAGCGTTGGATTACTGACTGGAGGGCTCGGGTTGGATTCCCGGGCAAGGCACTCTGGGCACCTGCTGCTCCATCCAAGCTATGTGATTTTTCGGGTACCAGATCTTCCTGGGAAACTCACAGGGAAAGGAACTGGCCCCCCTACCGATGATGTGAGCCCGATGTGTGAATATTCACACTCCGTCGGGCTTAGTACTGGGTGAACTCTGCCATCGCATATTAAATCGGCCTTCGGGTTGAATACTGTAGTTATGGTTTAACCGAGAGAGCATATCGTTATTTGACCTTTGCTCCAAATATGCTTCCATTACTTTTTTTATTTTATTTATTTTGGCACCCCGCAAGAACCGCTAGGGTGTGAGGCAGGGGGTGAATACACACTAGACTAATTTTGACCCGAATGTGACCCCTACACCTATCGGACAATGTTACTCTCATCCCTTAACTCTCGTGGGAAAAATTACATCTTGAATATATCTGTTCTAAACTTGATCTCTCTAATGTTAGTGACATGATCTCTCCCACCGTAGTAAGATGGGGGTCATACAAAATTTCGGACATCACTGCTAAAGAGACATCCTTCGAATTTATGCAAGAGATTTCATCTGTGATTTAATCATCGCTCCTGAGTGGTTAAAACCTTGTGGTGCAAGTGTATAAAGCAGCGTCTACACATTGTGTCCACTTGCATCGAAATATATCTCCTAGTTATGTAGTAAATGTAGTTTAAAGAATAATCGTAGTTAGAATTTCTTGAAAAGCACCTACAGACATATATCACTTGCAAGTGTAATTCAAAACAAAGTAGTGATGTTATCAAATCATAAAAAACTATCTGATAAAAAACTTTGGATTATTATTAGGTAATCTACCGGTTAAGGTACGTTTTTTGATGGATACAACTATCAAATAAACATTTGTAACTCCAAACAAAACCCAATCCAGCAACCTAATCTACATCAGGTCCCTCTTCATCTCTGTGTACTTCTTTCCTCCCTTCATCCCGTCCAATATCCCTATCCTGTTCCTACCCTTTCCTCGTTTGCCCAACATTCTCCCCTCTATTACCTTCTTCAACATCCCACTGCCGCTCAATACGCCTTTCATCCATTTTTCCTGCCTCCATAGAATTTCTCTCAACAGACCCCTCTCCTCACCCACCATCTTCAGTACCTCCTCATTTATTTTTCTTTCGGTCCATTTCACCTTGTCCATTCTTCTCCACACCAACATTTCAAAAGCCTCCAGTCTACGTCTATCTTCCTACTTCAGCGACCACGTTTCCGCGCCGTATATAGTTTTTACGAGTCTTGTCTTAATATCCCTACTCAACGTCCCCGTCATCAACTCCTTCCTTTTTGAGAAAGACTCCTTGCCTAGCGCAATTCTTCTCCTTACGTCCCTACTACTTTGACCGTATTTGTCCAAAACACTTCCGGGATATGTAAATTGTTCCACCTGCTTTATTTTCTCCCCTCCTATTTTAATGTTTAGCCTAGCCTTCTTCTTCCTGGAAAATCACATAACCTTTCCTTATTCATATTGATTCTCATCCCATATTTATCGCACTAAACCTCCAATCCCCTCAGCAATGCTTGCAACACCTTGGCTGACTGAGCAACTAATACTTGGTCATCAGCAAACCTAACCGATTTTACGAATTCCCCTCCGACTTTCATTTCCACCTCCAATTCTTCCCATGCCTCTTTAATCATTTCCTCCACACATACGTTGAACAGCACCGGTGACAATGGGCAACTCTGCCTTGCCCCTCTTCCTAACACTGCCCATCCGGACTCTTCGTACCTCACTCGTATCCGAGCAGTCTGAGACATGTACAGGTTGCGGATCAGAGTGCTGTCCCTCCAATTCATTCAATTTTCGCATTAATTTTTCCCAATTCATTCTATTAAACGCTTTTTCCAAATATAGGAAACAGGCAAATACGTCCTGATTGTATTCTATATTCCTCTCAATTAGTGATCTCATTACTGCAATGACATCACGCCTACCTCTTCCTTTCCTAAACCCAAACTGATCATCCCCTAATTAATCATTTGCCTTACTGTCTATCCTTTTTTTGATGATTCTGAGAATAACTTTAGCTGCGTGGGATATCAAACTTATTGTTCTTTAATCCTCACATGATGTAGCCTTTACTTTTGTCGGAATAGGAACTAACGCTGATCTCACAAAATCTTCCGGCCAGATTCCTTCTTCATAGATACTACAAATCAGTCCATATTTGGCCTTCTTCCCGCATTTTCCTAAACATTTCAACAGTTTTACTAAGATGTTGTCCACCCCCACGGCCTTATTTGCTTTATTCTCCTTAAATGACCTTTCTATTTTATCGTCGAGTATGCCTGGACCTAAGGTATCTTCCTCTACGTCATGTTTCTTTTCTATGTCTTACCTTGTCGGCCTAAGTTCTTTACCAAACAGTGTTTCTATATAATCCTTCCATCTCTCTTGGATTTTTTCTGGTTTAACTATTATCTTACCCCCCTTATATTTACTTTTAGCACAGATCTTACCTTCTTAATTCCCGATAATAACTGAACCTTGCTTTATAGCCCACCAATTTCACCCTTCCTCTGCAAACTTTCCATATCCTAGCATTGCTTTTTCCACCATTCTACTTTTGCTTTATTTTTGGCCCTTCTCAATTTATTGTTTAACTCTTTGTATTTCATTTTGCCTAACTCTGTGTTTACATTTTTCCATCTTCTTCTCTCATCCATCTTTGCAATCATCTCATCCGTTACCCATGGTTTCCTTATCCTTTTCCCGTTAACGGTTCCTATAGTGCCTTTTGTGGCTTTCGACGTCACTTTCTTGATACATTCCCATTTTTTCTTCGATAGTACTCAGTTCTTTACCGTCATCCATCATTTTCTCTACAGTCTGCTTATACTCCTTCCTTTTTTATCCATTTAATGCTTCTATATTCCATTTCCTAACCCGCCGCCCCTGCCTTATCTTTTTGAAACGGACGGAGCATTTCATAACAATTAAATTGCGGTCAGAGTTGGCATCCACTCCCGAGAAACTGCGAATTTATCACACTGTTCCTAAACCTGGGCCTAACCATAATACAATCTAAGTGATACCTTTCTGAGTCACCTGGCATTTTCCATGTTCACCTACATTTTTTCCATATATACAATTTCCATGTATTCCATTTCCATTTTTTATGTATACCTGCATCTTATGATTGATCATATATGTGTTTTTGTATAAACTTACTGCAATATTTTCGGCGACGGAATGATAAAGGAAATAGTTTAGCCTTTTCCGCCATATTTTTGGTGGCACAGGTCGTATTTGAGGCAACGCTTATCTTTCTGCAAGGGAATGGTAATGAGTTGAAACTTCGCCTCGGTGAAACTGAGCCGTTTCCACGGCTTCTCCCCGTAACCGATTCCCCCGGTTGATAAGGCCAATTGAAGAGGGCCCTGGCATCGACAAATCAAAAAGGCCCCTGGGTATATATACCGGGGAAAAACCCGAAGAGCGGGCTGTTGCGGAGAGGGAAGCCGACGGACTCCACGCCTCCGTTTCCAGTCGCCGCCGGTAGCACGGTATCTTCCCCCCCTCCTTTACCTTACCTTCTCCCGGACCATTCCAGTGCCCTCAACTGGTAGCAGAGCGTGGTTTATATATTTTTTTTTTGGGCAGCATGGAACCGGTAGGATTACCGCGGGGGACCGCTTGGATAAATGAGTTATCCAAAAAAGAGGCAACCGATACGTGCCTTAGATTTGGTATTAGTGGGGAAGGCACTCCAGACGATATTCGCGCCAGACTCCGCGAATACGTTCGGGGTTTGTACAGCGAGGAAGTGGACACCCCGACGTCACTAAGTACGAGGGAGCATACTGACCGCTCTCTAGGCGATATAGAGAGGGTAATCGCGGCAGCGACCAGGTGGGAGCTAAAATTCAGCGGAGAACGAACGGAAAGTGCGATGGGGTTCATGGAGTCGCTTAACCGATTCAGGGGCCACCTTGAGCTCTCCGAGTGCCTAAGCATGAAAATACTTCCCGAAATATTAAAAGGAAAGGCGCGCGAATGGGTTTTGGGAAATAATTTCACTAGATTTAAGGACTTCGAGAGAGAGTTTAAGCGAACCTATTGCGCTCCGAGTTACGAGGTCCGCATGAAGCGGGACGTGTTCAACAGGAAGCAAGGACCCCGTGAAAGCGTCGCGGAGTACGTCTCTCTGATGATGAGGATGAATGGAAGGCTCAAAAACGCATTGGGAGAGGACGAATTGCGCGATGTAGTGTGTGCGAATCTCCACCCCGACTATTTATTGGGGCTAACGGACACTCCGCGGAGTTTAACCGAATTGGTCGAGTGGGGGCGAGGCCACGAAGGTAGGCGGGAACTTGCGGAGTCATATGAAGTACCCGTCGTAGAAATGGTAGATGTAGGCTTCCGCTACAGAGGCGAAGATCGTACCTCTAATATTAGGTTCAATGGAGACCCGGGTTATCGGCTTCCAAACCAAGGATTCCAGAGGTCAGGAGCAGCCAAATGTTGGCGCTGCGGTCGAATAGGTCACCTAGCCGTCCAGTGCCGTAAACCCGCAAGGCAACGAGGCCAGGGAAACGAATACCCCGCGAGGCGATGAGGGCAAATCGCCGTCGCGGGATTATTCTCACGTTAAGAAACCTCCCGAGAAGGCCAAAGTGCGTCACGCCGAGGAGTATAGTGGCAGTGAACGGCCAGTCGGCCCAAGCCTTGCTCGACTCCGGGGCGTTTCAGTCTTGCATTTCGCGGTGTTTTTTTCAAAGTTTGGTTGTTTCGCAGAATAAAATACGAGAAGTCAACATGCAGTGTAGCGCCTTCAACGCCAGTCGGGTACTGGTGTCCCAAGCGGTGACGCTGCGTGTAAAAATAGGAAATTGCACTTGGGACCATGAGTTCCTAATCATAGAGTCCAGACCAGTCACAGTAATCTTGGGGGCCGACTTTATGCTGAAAACCGGCATGGTGTTGGATTTCGTTAAGGGAACTTTCTCGTTTCATTTTCAACCGACGGTTATTTGCTCCCTCATAGGTACTGAAAACGAGCGGACTCCCTGGCCAGAAGGAAAGGGGAATTTTGACCTAGGGCATCTTACCCATGAGAGGAGGACTTCATTAATGAAGGTATTTAAGGAATTTGGGGACGTGATAACCAGCAAGTTGGGAGAAACTGAAATAATGGAGTACCGACTCCCTTTAATCGATCGGGAACCAGTGCGGTCCCCACCATTTCAGTGCACCCCCCCGAATTTGGATAAGATGAGGGAGCATGTACGATATTTGCTAGAAAAAGGGATTATTCGTGAGTCCAGCTCGGACTACGCAAGTCCGGCGTTCCTGATTCCCAAAAAAGGGGGTTCTTCGAGGTTGGTAGTGGATTATCGCAAGCTAAACAAAAAAATAAGGTTTGACGCATTCCCGTTACCGACCGTAGAAACTGCTTTCTTCCATTTCAAAAAAGCGAAGTTTTTCACGATACTCGATCTGAATTCCGCGTATCATCAAATTCCCCTCGCGGAAGAAAGTAAACGGGCGACGGCTTTCATTACACCGTTCGGGTTGTTTGAATACGAGAAACTGCCGTTTGGGTTATGTACGGGAGGCCAAATTCTGTCCCGGTTACTAGATAAAATACTGGGGGATATCAAATTTCGCTTTTTGTTTAATTATTTGGATGATTTACTGATATACAGCGAGACGTTCGAAGAACATATTGAGCACGTCGAGGAAGTTCTCAGGCGGTTGAGGAAGGCGAAATTAACAGTCAACCCTCAGAAAATGTCGATTGCCCTGGGAGAGATATGGTTCTTGGGGCATATTTTATCTGCCGGTGGGATTAGAGTAGACCCCGAAAGAGCGAGGGTGATACGAGAATTCCCGCCAAGAAAAGACCTTAAGGGAGTGAGACGGTTCCTGGGAATGTGCAGCTATTACTGCAAATTCATTCCTTCTTTCTCGGAGTTATCGGTCCCATTAAACGCGCTAAAAAAGAAAAATTCAAGGTTCCGGTGGGGTAAAGAGCAGCAAGAAGCCTTTGAGGCGCTTAAGGTTAAACTTTCCTCGCCTCCAGTATTGCAAATCCCCGATTTCGAGAAGGAGTTCATTTTGCATACCGATGCGTCGGGAAACGCAGTCGCAGCCGTACTATCTCAGAAAGTCGAAGGGCGAATGACACCGGTAGCTTTCGCTAGTCGGACATTGACCGACGCGGAAAAAAAATATTCTGCTTACGAAATAGAATGCTTAGCAATAATTTTCGGGGTTGAAAAATTTGAGAAGTATTTGTTAGGGCGAGAATTTGAATTATATACGGACAACGAGGCACTTTCATGGCTCCGCAAGCACCCCAAACAGTTAGGACGAATCGGACGGTGGGTTTTAAGACTCTCTCCTTTTCGCTTTAAGCTGAACCACCTACGGGGTTGCGATAATGTAGTAGCGGACTGCCTATCTAGAATGTTCGGAGACCCGGGGGCGGTGGATGTGAATGAAGCGGAGAATTCTATAGGTGTTCTGGAGCAGATCCCATCGTCCTTTTTATCCATTCAACAACATCAAGAAAACGATCTTGAATGCGTCAATTTACAGAATAGACTCAACAATGGAGAAAAAATAAATAAATTCAGAATAGTTCGCGAACTATTGATGTACCGCCCGGTTAGTGCCAAGCGTAATAGGGTGGTCGTCCCAAAGATAGCTCGGCAAATGATCATGCAGTACTTCCATAACTCGGTAGTTGGGGGGCATTTAGGCTTTTTAAAAACGCGGCGAAAAATACAACGAGATTTTTACTGGCCGAAAATGTACGGGGAGATACGCCGTTATGTAATTTCGTGTCCCGACTGTCAAAGAGCGAAACCCGTCCTAAATAGTCGAGTGGGACTGCATGCAGCGCAGGTATGCAAGGAACCGTGGGAGAAGATATATGTAGACTATATGGGACCGCTAACGCGGACCAGGAACGGGAATAAATGTCTAATGGCCGTAGTGGGCGGCTTCACGAAGTTCTCGATCTTGATCCCTACGCGAGACATGACAGCCCGCACTACAATAAGGAATTTAACCGATCGGGTTTTCGCGTTCTGCGGGTTTCCGAAATTCATAGTGTCATACAACGCGGCCCAATTCACATCAGAAATCTTTAAAGGGATGTGCTTCAAGTGGGGTATTAAACACATCACGACGACACCATATTACCCTCAAGCATCCCAAGTGGAAAGAGTGAATCGGAACCTTAAAATGGCGCTAACCATCTTCCACCACCGTAGCCAGGACCGGTGGGACGAGGACCTGGGAGCTTTGATGGTGGCTTTCAACTCGGCTCATCACGAGAGTATTAAATGTTCCCCGGCGAGTTTATTTTTTGGACGGGAGTTGAACCATCCTCTTTCGATCAAGTGGGACATCGACGAAAATCTGGCAGAATCCACCACAGAAAAAGACCTCGAGCAAAAATGGGAAGAAGCCCTTAGAAATCTAAAGCGGGCCAACGAAAACGTGGCGGTTAGATATAACCGTGGTCGGAAAGCCCAAGGATTTAAGGTAGGGGACAGGGTCGCCTACCGTCTACACCCTATTAGCTCCGCTCCGGATCAGGCGACGGGGAAGCTCCTCCCGCGGTGGTCAAGGCCTTGCGTCATTACAAGCTTTACTAGTCCAGTAACGGTGGAATTAGCTGAGGGACGCGAGGGCAGGTTCGTCAGAAAATGTCACGTATCACAAATTAAACTGTTCCGCGACAGGGAGGACGGCGGGGACGGTTTATCGAGCACGGTGTAACCAAAAATATACCACTCCTCCCCCCCCCACTTCTGCATATTATCTGTAGAAGTGGGTACTATACCCACTCCCTTCCGTGTGACCGGGCGGCGGAGCGAGCGGCGGGATCGAGTCCGAGGTTTCCCAGAGGTCCCCTTGGGACCACGGGTTACGAGGTTACTAGTGATTCCCAATAAGGTGACGGAATGAGAATGTGGTAATCCAAATTTGAAGCTGTGTACTATGAGTTTTGATAAAATCACTTCTGTTGCTTTTCTTTTGAAATGGCTTCGTCTTTCTTTTTGTGAATCAACAACAGCGCTGACAAGTTTTAGCGATAACACGCTAATCTAGCGTGTAAGTGGGTTTCATTTATTCCTCCTATTCAAATTTCAGTGTAAAAATAACGCTTATTTTCTGTTAAAATCTTAAATTTGAACATGAGTAAGGGCTTTGAAACGGCGCCTTGTGGATGTTCTTGTATAGATCGCTGTGGAATTTTGGCAGCAAAACCAAATCTGGGATATTGTTCTGTTCAGTCTTTTGTTCTTTTCACCGTAAGCGGTGTTGAAAACTGCCAGGTTGCAGGACGGAAATGTCATTCTTGAATAATCAGTATTATGTAGAGCTTAATTATTTTATTGCATATTGTATGAATTTTGTGTTTATTATGTGTTCTTGAAATATTGTATGGACAAATACTTCTCATTTGTATTGGGTGGTTCAACTAACTCACCACGACGCCATACGAAAGGTAGAAATAGAGTTTAAGGTAAAAGGATGTGTGATCATGAACATGCACGTTGTGTTTTGAAGGTGGAAATTTAATCGATATCTGTTCATCTTCGCCGAGTGTCGTTTAAGGAGAAACTTCTGAAAAAACGGTACATTTTTTTTTCAACTGGACAATTCGTGAAGACACAAGTGTTACTGTTACCTTATGTCTCTATATTGTATTGGCTGATGAGATTAGTGAATTGTGTATGTGCTGAAGATGATAACGATGTTAAAACCCATGCGAGTTTCGACCGAGAGGACCGCATGTCTCCCAATCCCCTCGCGTTGCGAAACCCCCCCCCCACCTATCCATTCCCCACCTTTCCAAGTTACCGTGAGCTACAGAAAACTTCGCGTGGCGTGGGCTAGTGGGGCCGTCCTGGCGATGGTGTCGGCAGCTGAAGGGCAGGTCGAGAGACATCCGGATGGCGGAAGACCGATGCAAGAGAAGTTGCGGTTTCGATGGTCCCCCAACACAAGCAGACTACGCCGCCGGTGTGAAGGGGGGGGCGGCGGGGGATGATGAGCCGTTTCCACGGCTTCTCCCCCTAACCGATTCCCCCGGTTGAGAAGGCCAATTGAAGAGGGCCCCAATCGACAAATCAAAAAGGCCCCCGGGTATATATATCGGGGAAAAACCCGAAGAGCGGGCTGTTGCGGAGAGGGAAGCCGACGGCCTCCACGCCTCCGTTTCCAGTCGCCGCCGGTAGCACGGTATCTTCCCCCCCCTCCTTTACCTTACCTTCTCCCGGACCATTCCAGCGCCCTCAAAACAAAGAGGTGGGTTACGGACCAAAATGATTAGCAGGGCATCAGGGAGAGGAGAGCGGGTGAAAAGTGCCCGGGTTTCCATATATAGTATTAACGTTTGCCGTCGAAGGAAGTCTATGAGAGATTGACCCATTACTATTCTGGAGCCATGATTCATTGGTTTCGCAGTGAATGGCTCTTTTACTGAGTCAATGCGTTTCAGACACCGAGTATTGCTGATATTTCGCATGTAAGACTTGTACAGATTGTACATTTCATCAAGTTTTAGTCTCTTCAAATATACGCAGACTTCTTAAAAAAGGAACCAAAAAACAACGGTAAATAATCCGCACAATACTATAAGCACTTCTTCAGCTGCTCATAATTGGTCCCTCCCGTTACTCAGTTCAACGTGGTTATTTTCTTTTCCTTCCTCTGCCTCGCCATTCTCCTCTGTAAGAATCTTCAACATTCTGCATCCACTGACTTTTAATAATCAAACCACTTTACTTTTCCACGTAAACTTTTTAATTTTTACTACCCAGGTTTCGTTATAACATAACATCATCAGGTAAAAATAAACAAGTCCAACACCGTATATATACATATCTCTGGGCGGAGGGGAAGAGGAGGGAGGAAAGAAAGGATTGGTTGAGCTATGAAGAGAGGGGATAAAAGTCTATGGTTTGGGCGGATAATATTATATAATTAGCTGGAAGGATATGGTCAATACAATGTTGCAAAAAGCCCACCTGACATCAGATTAGTTGGCAGAGGATTAGGGAAATGATTATTATGAACTCGGAGAACGGCGCTTAGTAATTAGTTAGGTGACTCAGTAGCGGGTTGGGAGGAGTCGCTACATTGTTGAAAAAGTCTCACTTGGTTTCAGGTGAGCTGGCAGGGGGTGAGGGAAAAAACAATAACGGGGAATGTGAAGGGTAAAGAGGATCGTTGGTCAAAACATCTTCCCCGTAATTTTTAAAAAGTTTTTAAAAAGTTTTTAAAAAAGTTTATGTGGAAAAGTAAAGTGGTTTGATTATTAAAAGTCAGTATGAAGATTTTCCACCAAGTTACGCCAGAAACTGTTTTATTTATTCTGCATCCACGTTCACTGTTTTGGATTTGATTTCAGTACCTCTTTCTCGTTTTTTTCCTTCGCTTTTTCTGTCCATGTAATATTTTACATTATTTTTCTTTATTTTCGATTTCACGACGATTTTCACGAGTATCATCTCTTTACATATTTACTTAACGCACGTGTCCAAACTCGTCTTTGTAAGTCCTCTTCATCTGATGCAATACTCTTGTCCTTGTTCGTCTAAAAGATTTTCTTGACGAGTGAAATGTTCTACCTTCCATTCAATTTTTGCCCACTGTCTTTCTTCTTAAAAAATTTCTCAACATTGATTTTCATGGCGTTCCATAATACGTTAAAATTTATTAATCCCTATCTTCACCTGGATGGCTAACTAAAGCTTTATCAATTCAGACGTGTATCCCGTTATTTCCCATATATTTCCCATATTGTGAAATCTCCCCAGATACTCCTCTTCTGAATGTTGAACCATAGGTATAGATAAGAGGCTTTTGAAATGTGGGTGTAAAGAAGGATGGAGAAGGTGAAATGGCCCGAAAGAAAAACAAATGAGGAAGTACTGGAGATGGTGGGTGAGGAGAGGGGTTTGTTGAGAGAAATCCTATGGAGGCAGGAAAAATGGATGAACGGCGTATTGATTGGCAGAGGGTTGTTGAAGAGTGTAATAAAGGGTATACTTTTAGGCGAACCGGGAAAGGGCAGGAAAAGAATAGGGATGTTGGACGGGATGAAGAGAGGAAGGAATTATACAGAGTTGAAGAAGGACTTATTGTAGGGTTACTTTGCAAACTATGTTTTTTGAGAGCGGCAAAGGAATATTTGGTGTACCATTATGTTTTCTGTGTCCATGGAAAACTTGCCGTAACAGGTAGACTACCAATGAAACCCGTATTAATAATAATAATGTTTTAGATATTATGGTACCCTGCAAGCCACCGCTAAGGTCTGTGGTCAGTGATCAAGTGTGTGATCAAAAAAGACAGGATTGATTTTATAACTTATTTCGACGGATACGGCTTAATCGTACTTTTCGCCCTCAAAGTACATGCCTTGGTTGGCGACACACCTTTGTAAAAGTTTCTTCTAGCTCTCGAACCCTTCCTGGTAATCCGCCTTAGGGATCTCCTTCAGGTACACCGTGCAACTACGTTTTAATGTCCGCAATAGAGTCGAATCGGCGCCCTTTCAAGATTGATTTTAAGTTAGAAAACAATAAAAAAGTCTGATGGAGTAGGGTAAAAGAGTCTGGGGAGTAGGGTGGCTGCGGGATCACGGAAGTTCCCGTTCTGGCGAAAAACTCTCTCACGATCAGCGCCGTGTGAGCCGGCTAGCTATAGCTTCTTTATCGATACCGTTGAACACGGCAACGAACTGGTTAAGACACGTACCTCTGCTGCTATGTAACGACTCGACATAATCAAACACAACACCACTCACTCTAGTCTTCAGATGTGTCGCTAGATAGTGAACTGTCTTGTTTCGATACGTTGAACAGTTTGCGCAGAATAAAATCAGTCGGGTCTTTTTTTGATCACACCTTGTGCACACCAGACTAATTTCTTCCTGAAAATGACGCCACCGCGGTCGCAAAATGTTACTCTGGCGCCTTGTTGCACTTGGAAAAAATTACATATTCAAAATATCTCGGAAGAATCTTAAGTGTATCTCGGTAGTAGGGACGTAAGGAGAAGAATTGCGCAGCACAGGAGGTTTTCTCAAGAAGGAGGGAGTTGATGACGGGGACGTTGAGTAGGGAGGTAAAGAAAAGACTCGTAAAAACCCTGATATGGAGCGTAGCTATGTACGGCGCGGAAACGTGGTCGCTGAAGCAGGAGGATAGACGTAGATTGGAGTTTGTTGGGAGAAATCCTATGGAGGCAGGAAAAATGGATGAAAGGCGTGTTGAGTGGCAGTGGGATGTTGAAGACGGTAATAGAGGGTATAATGTTAGGTAAACGAGGAAAGGGCAGGAACAGGGTAGGGATGTTGGATGGCATGAAGGGAGGAAAGAAGTACACAGATATGAAGAGGGACCTGATGTAGAGTAGGTTGCTGAATTGGGTTTTGTTTAGAGTTACGAAATGTTTATTTGATAGTGTTGTCCATCCAAAAGCCTACCTTAAGAAGTAGATTACCTTATAATAATATATCGGGTAGATGTAACAATGTCCTTATAGGCTACATGGATATTCCGAAAGGATTGAATCAGTGAAATGTCCTCCTTGAACGCTACAACTCCTTATAATTCCATATTCTTGGCGTCTGTGAGAATACAACTCTTACTTTTTTTAAACACGTCAGTGTAAATCAATGCACGGGTTTGGTTATTTCTGCACTCTCCCCTCAGACTTGAATTCTCACCCCATTCCCCGCCACCCTCCCATCCCCCGCCCATCGTCCTTCTGCGCCCCTTCTGGAGCCGCCACTCGAGGCGCCACGCCACCCTCCTTCGCCCTCCCCATCAAAGCCCCTTCCCCCTCCGATCCCTGGGAATCAGCCCCCGCTCCCCACGAGAGCTCTGCAAACTCTTTCAGGTCCGACCGGGAAAAGAGGGAATCCTCGTTTAGCGCCGCCCCCCCCCCTTCTGCCCCCGCAATCTCCTTTATCATATATTCCGTCGGCATCCCTTCCGCCCCTCTCCCCCCTCCCATGAGGACCCTCCCCGTCAGGCTGAGCCAGACAGCGACCCTCATTTCGGTGCGCCTGGATGGAAGTTTTGGGAGACCTTCTGTTTCTTCTTATGCGATTGCCTCAGCTTGCGGAAATGCATTCACTTACTAAACCGACCTTCTGGTTGATTACTGCGTTGAAATATAAATTATATATATATATATATATATAATATATTATATATATATATATATATATATATATATATATATATATATATATATATATATATATATATATATATATTGTCAGATGGATGAGAGAAGAAGATGGAAAAATGTAAACACAGAGTTAGGCAAAATGAAGTACAAAGAGTTAAACAATAAATTGAGAAAGGCCAGAAATAAAGAAAAAGTAGAATGGTGGAAAAAGCAATGCTATGATATGGAAAGTTTGCAGAGGAAGGGTGAAATTGGTGCGCTATACAGCAAGGTTAAGTTATTATCGGGAAGTAAGACGACAAGATCTGTGCTAACAGTTAAAGATAGGTGGGGTAAGATAATAGTGGAACCAGGAAAAATCCAAGAGAGATGGAAGGAATACATAGAAACACTGTATGGTAAAGAACCTAAGCCGACAAGATTAGACATAGAAAAGGAAAATGACGTAGAAAAAGATAGCATATGTCCAGGCATACTCGACGACGGGATAGAAAAGACATTAAGAGAGATTAAACTGAAAAGGCCTTTGGGGTAGACAGCATTCCTGTGGAACTATTAAAAGGTTTAGGGCAATGTGGGAGGTAGATTCTATTTGGACTTATTCGTAGTATCTATAAAGAAGCATACTGGCCGGAAGATTTTGTGAGATCAGCGTTAGTTCCTATTCCGACAAAGGTAAAGGCTACATCATGTGAGGATTAAAGAACAATAAGTTTGATATCCCACGTAGCTAAAGTTATTCTCAGGATCATCAACAAAAGGATAGACAGTAAAGCAAATGATTACTTAGGGGATGATCAGTTTGGGTTTAGGAAAGGAAGAGGTAGGCGTGATGTCATTGCAGTATTGAGATCACTAATCGAGAGGAATATAAAATACAATCAGGACGTATTTGCCTGTTTCCTAGATTTGGAAAAAGCGTTTGATAGAATGAATTGGGAAAAATTAATGCGAAAATTGAATGAATTGGAGGGACAGCACTCTGATCCGCAACCTGTACATGTCTCAGACTGCTCGGATGCGAGTGGGGAACGGAGAGTCCGGATGGGCAGTGTTAGGAAGAGAGGTAAGGCAGGGTTGCCCATTGTCACCGGTGCTGTTCAACGTATATGTAGAGGAAATGATTAAAGAGGAATGGGAAGAACTGGAGGTAGGAATGAAAGTCGGAGGGGAATTCGTAAAATCGGTTAGGTTTGCTGATGACCAAGTATTAGTTGCTCAGTCAGCCAAGGTGTTGCAAGTATTGCTGAGGGGATTGGAGGTTTAGTGCGATAGATATGGGATGAGAATCAATATGAATAAGGAAAGGTTATGTGATTTTCCAGGAAGAAGAAGGCTAGGCTAAACATTAAAATAGGAGGGGAGAAAATAAAGCAGGTGGAACAATTTACATATCCCGGAAGTGTTTTGGACAAATACGGTCAAAGTAGTAGGGACGTAAGGAGAAGAATTGCGCTAGGCAAGGAGTCTTTCTCAAAAAGGAAGGAGTTGATGACGGGGACGTTGAGTAGGGATATTAAGACAAGACTCGTAAAAACTATATACGGCGCGGAAACGTGGTCGCTGAAGCAGGAGGAAAGACGTAGATTGGAGGCTTTTGAAATGTGGCTGTGGGGAAGAATGGAGAAGGTGAAATGGACCGAAAGGAAAATAAATGAGGAAGTACTGGAGATGGTGGGTGAGGAGAGGGGTCTGTTGAGAGAAATCAAATGGAGGTAGGAAAAATGGATGAAAGACGTATTCAGCGGTAGTGGAAAGTTGAAGAAGGTATTAGAGTGGAGGATTTTGGGCAAGCGAGGAAAGGGCAGGAACAGGATAGGGATGTTGGACGGGATGAAGGGAGGAAAAAAGTACACTGAAATGAAGAGGGACCTGATGTAGATTAGGTTGCTGAATTGGGTTTTGTTTGGAGTTACAAAATGTTTATTTGATAGTTGTGTCCATACAAAGTCCTACCATAATCGGTAGATTGCCTAATAGTAATATGTTTCTATTTTTTATAAAAATATATTTTTTTATATTTATTCATTCAAATACGTAATCCCGCCATACGGCAAACAAATAAAATTTCACGCATAGAACCTTCCACCTGCCGCCCGGCAAGTGGTAGGTCCTGTGTTCAAATCCCGGATACGGAAATATTTTTACATTTGTGATCTGCTTAAATCCGCCTTCCCCGTTTTTCCTTTTATCGTCTTTTATGGGTTTTCCTATCCCGTTTCCTTATATTTATTTCCATGTGTGACGTTATATTAATTATATATTAATATATATAATAGTCATTCATATGGAAGTAGATAATATAAGGGAAAGAAACACATATAAAAAAACGAACGCAGGAATGGTGGAGAAGGGGAAATGGGGCAGATAACAAGCGCAAAAAAGTTTCCTTGACCGGGATTGAACCACGAATCTTCGAATTTCCAGACCGATGGTAAACCTCCCGTAGATTTCAGTGTACATTACATTTTCTCGATAGCTCAAGCGGTTAAGAGCATCCTTTATATTAATGTTAAGATTAAGGCATTATAATAATTTCTCCGGTCTAAGGAAGAAGTGGATAAGTAAGAGTAAGTGGAGAAGATCAATAGGTATAATTTGCTACGTAGTATTATGGCACAAATAAATGTAGAATATGGTAATTCTGTATTTTCGAGTCTTAAAAAGGAGAAATAGAGTAAATTCTTTAAATTGTTTAAGAAATCTGTTGATAAAGTTAACAGTTTCAGGCTTAACTTTGTGAAATTCCTTCATGATGAGGGTAAAAAAGAAGGGACACTTTACATTTCCAGCGACTTTTAATGTTCTACGGCCATAGTTTCGATACTGCGCATCATCATCAACGGATGATGATCCGCAGATTTAATTGATTATAAATTTAAATGAAACCGTATTTATCACACATTTTGAGGGTATAGAAACGAAGGGAAATTGTGTCATATTAATAAAAAATAAGCACCGAGTTTCTTTCAACGGATTGTGTTTTGATTTTGATGTATATGACTGGTGAAATTCATTGAAATATGCTGGAGCCTCATCAATAGACTATTTGATTTTTTTTCGTTAAATTTCATGCTTAATTTCTTTAAAAATATCTATGTGGAGGTTGTTCAATGTTTTTGTAACTAATCAAAGGATAATGGCCTCGATCACCTGTCGATGAGAAATAGTAGTGTGGAGCCCAGGTCGATCCCCCAGAGGCTGATTCTCGAAACCGAACAATTGCGTCTATCGATTGTTGTTTGTCAAAATGTCGCGAGACCATGAAAGCCGTTCCAAATGGCAGCTCTTTCGCTAATCTGCTGGATTTATGACGATGAGCAGGCGAAAGAACAATTTCGCCAAGATGAGTGTCTTTTTTTGATTCATTCCAGCTGTGTCAATGGCCTATCGAGTTCAACCACCCGTGGTTAGTCGGTCTCTCCTCCTACAAGTCTCGGTTCCAAAGCTCCCTGCCTGCGCCCACCTAGTAATTTCTCGAGGAGCCAAAATGCAATCTCGGCCGTGGATGGTGTTCAAGCGCTACATATTATTTAGTATAAAAAGAGGCCTATGGACTGTTTCATGTCACATTTTGAGGCTCGGTCATCCCCAATGATACAAAACCTACCTATACACCAATCTTCCTATAAAAATACCTCATCGTGAAGGTTTCTTCAGCAAAGTCATCACAACTCTCTCCCCGCCAAATCACATTAGGTTTACATTCAATCGTTCTACAATCTTGGCTGACTCGTTGCCTATATTGTCGACCGCAGAGAAACGCACTCCTGCTCTAGTTGACTGCCATCTTCGACTCATCGTCCAGTTTCTGCCGTCATTTATGAAGTACACACTTTGTTAGGGAATCCCTGGTGATTCTCCCATCACCCGAATTCAGATATCACTATCGGTGGGACTTCCTCGATACATAGATCCCGAATGCAGAAGATCTCTCCGTCCTCCCACAACATATCATTTCTAAATTGATTACTCCATTATTCCCTGGAACCCATTTCCTTTAAAAGCTTGCAAATTCCATTCTGCTTTAAAATGTTTCACATTTAACAATATCCATGGCCTTCGGGGAAAGATAAAGAGGGAAAGTGAGTTTGATCCATCGAATGGCAATATGTACCTCGATTCCTCGAAAAAATGTAGTCATACAGGACGTATTTGCCTGTTTCGTAGATTTCGAAGAAGTGTTTGATAGACTGAATTTGGAAGAATTAATGCGTGTAATAGACTGATCCACAACCTGTACATGTCTCAGACTGCTCAGGTGTGAGTGGGGAACGGAGAGTCCGGATGGGCAGTGTTAGGAAGAGGGGTAAGGCAGGGTTCCCCATTGTCACCGGTGCTGTTCAACGTATATGTGGAGGAAATGATTAAAGAGGCATGGGAACAACTGGAGGTAGGAACGAAAGTCGGAGGGAGACTTGCAGATTATCTAATAATAATATATGTAAAAATATACATACATACATATATATATATATAGATATATAGATGATTTCTTCGAAGTAACACAGTAGTGTTGAATAAAAAACTTAGACAGTAACACACAGCACGAGAACACATTAAAAGAACACTCACAATAATATCTTGATAATTTCGACGGACTCGAGCTCCGTCTTCTTCGGAAGATAAGATATGACTGTCATATCTTATATATATATGCATACACATCATTCAAACACGAAATACCGCCATATGGCGAATAAATATTAATTCACATTGAAATAGAGATAAGGAAAATGGTAAAGGAACACATATAAAGGACGAACACAAGAGAGGTGGGGATGGCGGATGTGAGCAGATCACGAATGTAAGAGGAAAATATTTTTAAATTCGTGATCTGCTCATATCCGCCATCCCCACCTCTCTTGTGTTCGTCCTTTATATATATATTAAACTTAGACAGTAACACACAGCATGAGAACACATAAAAAGAACACTCACAATAATATCTTGATAATTTCGACGGACTCGAACTCCGTCTTCTTCGGAAGATAAGATATGACTCATATGTATACATACACGTTTGTCGTGCAAACAATGCACCTCATTCTACATAGGCGAATGCATTACCCCCTTATCCATCCGAATGAACAATCACCGCTACTCATGTAATTCTGCTTCACTCTCTTCTCTTCCTATCCCTTCACACGCAAGTTCACACAACCTATCATTTGACGAATGCTTTTCCCTAACAGTTCTAGAATCCCTACCCGATTCAACCACCAACATAGAGGTGAGAACTCGCGAATCCGCATACATCCTATATTTCCGATCCTTTAAATTTCCCACCCTTAACCGCCATCTTTAATTTCTTTCCAAACAGTCCCTAAACCTTCCGCCCCCCCTCTCCTCCCCAGGCACTCTTCCCTCAAAACATCTCAGTCTGACCTGAAGAAGGCCTCGGAGTAGGTCGAAAGCTTAAATCATCTACAGTGTGAGTGTCCTTTTACGTGTTATCTGTTTTATTCTATGTTCTATTGTGCCATCCAAAAGTTATATTGCTCTCGTGAGTACTTCCGCATCATCGATAAATAATATATATATATATATATATATATATATATATATATATATATATATATATATATATATATATATGCGGGTCGCGGTGTCCAGTGGGTAGAGCGTTGGACTACTGACCGGAGGGTCCCGGGTTCGATTCCCGGGCGAGGCACTTTCGGCACCTGCAGCTCCACCCAAGCTAGTTGATTTTTCGGGTACCAGATCTTCCTGGGAAACCATAACCGGCACAGGGAAAGGAACTGGCCCCCCTACCCTGATGTGTGAATATTCACACGCCGTCGGGCTTGGTACACGGGTGAGCTCTACCATCACCTACTAAACCGACCTTCGGGTTGATTACTGTGTTTATGGTATACTGTATATATATATATATATATATATATATATATACATACACCCACACACAAACATCTCCATGAAGTTGAACTTTGAATGTCGAATGCTCGATTCTTTGCATAGTCGTTGAACTCCATAATTACGTTAGAGACTCTCCGAGGTGCACTTCTACCTCTCCCGTTCCTCCCGTTCCCACCGCGCACTCTTAAAATTTTCGATTAAGGCTCACGGATAGTCCCGCGAGACCACGGCGCGGACCTGAAACGCAAACGCTTCGACCCCCCTGCGGTGCCTCTGCTGCGCCGTCCCGGAGTTTTCCCAGGTAGATTGGAAACGGAATTATTCCTGCCGAGTTGATTGGGTACTTCCCTCTAGGAGATTAATAGCGGGCTTTCAGTTGTTCCTTACCTGGATGATTTTCACTTTCTGCGTTTCAAACGACGGCTATGTCGTGCCTGGCCCGATCTTTTCCGAAGGATGTTGCCCTGACTGTCGACAAAAAGATGGCCGATGGACAGCTATGCAGACCCCCCATCGTCTCGAACGAAATCATTTTTTGAATTCAGTTTAATCGAGAAATTACGTTTCATAAAGTCCCCAGCCGCATCGGTAAATAAAATATCCGATCGCAAATAATCTGAAGTCATCTATTCTGAACCTCTCCCATACATTATCTTCTTCTTTTATTGTTCTCGAATAAAAAATGTAATAAATATCTAAGGTGAATACTGCGTTCCCCTTCTCAAGCATTTAGTTGTCGCCAAGATGTAGCATTAAGTAGTAATTATATAATGGGTCATTTGTGAATGTGCGTGAATACAATATCATTTTTATGAAGAAAAGTTGCACGTAACACAACCAAAAATCTCAAATGCGCATTTAAGTTCGCAAACGAGGAAAACTAAAGTGAGCTCCAACTGAATATTTGATTTCATAATTACAAAAAAATCATCCTTGTTGCATGTTTTGATCCTGCAAACAATTGCTCATCTGTGTTAGGATTTTTGTTCATAAATGCTACACCCTTTTTTCGAATTCTAGGACGTCGGACCAGTTTTTCGCTTACTGTATGTGATGATAGTGATTAAAAATTATACATACAGGCACTTGGCAAAAAAGTGGAGAAAATTTCTCAAAACTTTATAAAATACTTCTTAGATATTTACGTCTCAGGTGGCGTGTTTTATACATTTTATAACGGTGAAATATTCGTAATATTTTTTACTTCAATGTTTTAACGATTTAATTTCTTAACATCCGTACGAAACATCCCTGTCATCAATTCTCTCCTCGTTGGGAAAGATTCTTTTTCTAACGTAATTTTCTTCCTGAAGTCCCGACTACTTTAACCAATTTCATCCAAAACACTTCCGAGATACGTAAACTGTTCCACCTGTTCTAGTTCAAGTACACCTGAGTTAATATCTAACATAGCCTCCCTATTTCTGGAAAACTGCTTAAATTTTGTTTTATCTACATTGATTCTCCTTCCCTGTTCTCCCGGCAGCCCGAAGTTTAACCGCTTAGATTTTAGATGATGGTTTCCAAAGGCATCACCGGGATGTGAACCCGGGACCCACTCGCCAGTGTCCGAACGATCTACCCACTGGACCAGGGTTCTGCCGGAAAATTTTTATAATATTGCTTGAGAAACTGACTGTCAATCAATTTCAATTCCAGTGGTTTTATTAAAATGATGAATTTCTTTGCGCTTAATGAAAAGGGTGAAATGAAATTACTCGCTGTGAAGGGTAATAAGTTTGCAATACGCGCATAACCCATAAAATCGCAGAGGCGCAAAAGAGGAAGGTATTGCGGAATAAATGATTGAAGTTCTATTTCCGTTGAAGCTCAGAAGCCGATTTACAGAATTGTATTCAGTATTTACCTCGACAGTAGTCATCAAATGAAAATGTGAAATAAATGTGATGGAGTTCTCGGGTTATCAATCTGAGGATTGGTCAGTGCCAGTTCTCCAATCTAGTACTGTTAATGGCCTATCCTGCAAATTTCTTCATTTCTTCTCAACTCAGCTAAAAGTTTCCATTATCTTTTTCTCGTAATTAATCCTCGACCTCCCTTGGTAATTTTTCCTTCGATTAGCAACGGCCTTAGGTAAATTACCCGTAATCCGAAGTGTTTTTTTCCGTTTGTCACTCTGCCTTGCCATTTTCTCTTCGTTATATTTCTGTGGTCACACACATTTACATCGCCCGTCCTATCTTCTTCATCCTTACTCTCTCCTTCACGTCTCACAGCTGTGGGATGTTAAACTATTTGCCGGCCCCGGTGGTGGTGGGGTAACGTCCTCGTTTCCGACGCTCAGCTCGTAAGCAAAAAGCAAAACTATATTAAAGATATTCTCAAGAATGAACAAATGCTAACCTTTTTTTTCCATTTAGTTTTTTCCGCCATCTCCGTGAAATGTGTTGCATTCAAGCATTGCGGTAATATACTTCATCTACATCTCTTAAGTACCCTGCAGGGGCGTGTGGCAGGGGGTGTTAGGGCATCACCCGTACTTAAGAAAAAACCACATGCAAAAACTACAAATTTATACAATCCACAACCAAAACATCGTGTACATTCGTGCAAAAACCATTACAACTCACTCATATGCAAAAACACAAACTACCAACGAACATACACATGCACCTACAAATGTACCCGATGTCTTTTCATTGTTTCATTTTGTTCAGACTTGTAAATTGAATGTTTTTAATATTTCTGTAGTGACTATGGTTTCTGACTATTACGATTTCTGATTGTTCAGGGAAAGAATGAGTATTTGTGCCTATCTGTATTGGAGTCTATCTCCCTTATTTTATTTTTATGGTCTGATCTACCTAAGTAGTGTGGGGCCCTTCCACTTATTAGAACGTACACCTCATATTTTGGACAAATGCGATTTAATTACGGAGACCTCGTCATGAATCATACCTGTCTCCTTATGATTTCTCCCAACAATACCCTCTCCTCCCCTTTCATCATACCCATCAATCGCTCATTTGTTTCCCCTTCCGTCCACTTCACCTTCTCCAACCTTCTCCACACTTACATTTCAAAAGCCTTCAGTCTACTACGTCCATCATCCCGCTTCTGTGATCTCGGTTCCTCGCCGTACAGATAATTTACATAAATATATTGTATCTAAAAATTAAGAAAGACTTTATTTTAATGTCGCATGTTTAATGCGTAATCACTCCTGCCACACACCCTAACGGGGATGGGCAGTTACCATACAGATAAATAGAAGGGTGACCGAAGGGTGACTGAGGGTGCCCGGGTGGGCATCCCCTCCTACGCGTAGCAATTTGGTTACAAAATAGGAATTGAAAAGAGCAGCAATGAAGAGAGCCATCGACAGCAGTGCGAGTTCATCGACAAACCTCTGCTTTTAGATAATAAGTATGTAAGCGGTGAAATTTTTAAAAACACTAATGATCCTGTTCTATCCAAGATTCATAAGATTGTGTCTCCCATTCTATGAAACGATGAATGTTTTTGCCCAAAAATTATATCAACCCGAAGGTGTAATCAGTATTTTTACCCCATAATGTTTTGAAGTAAGGAATTCGACTTGTACATACATTGAATAAAAGACGAAACCCCTTTCAAATTTTATGAGAGACGGAATGAGCATTCACTTGGCGTATTCCGTCAAGGACGACTGATTCGTGCGTCGCATTTCAAGCGATGGATTGAATAACATTGATATATTTTTGGACTGTTTAATTGATATTTTGCATATTTGTTATCACTTCGTTCATCCGTATTACTTAAATTAGCCTTAAAAATGGGAAGAGATTTTTAATGACATGTTATGATTATTCCTACTTTATATCTTCCTACTTTATTCTTCCTTAATTTTTTTTGGATTAATACATTTAAAAGTGCCGTAAAAAATCTGCTTGATTAAATATTTTACCTGCTGTTCAAGCAGATCCGAGGAATTTTGCAATTGAAATTCACCTAAACCGGGAAATACTGGTTCATGACTGGCTTAGCCCATAATAGTCTTTAAAAGTTTCTTAAGACCCAGAAAACCTTTTTCTTAAGTCTTAAACAGTTTATTTATTTTTTTAAATACAAAAAATTTTGTTGAAATATTTCAATAGAATACAGTAAAAAAATACTATGTTTAGATGCAAAACAGAAACATCTATGGACGGGAAGTATTCATCATCTTATTAACGTAGTTAATGAATGATATCATCAATTAATCCGGTTGACATTTTTTAAGAATTCGGATTCCCTTCCCTACATTGTAATTACAAGATCGTGTGTTCGTATAATTCGTTCGTGTAATTACAAGATTCGTGTTTTTTTTACGAAGAAGTTGATTATCAGAATCCATTCGGTTTAGATTGATGAAATGCAATCCTAAGAAAAAATGATGAAGTGTACGACGACTCCAAAAAGAGTGAAGTAATAATCTCAATTATTTTAGTCTTAGATTATGCTATAGGTACGTGGATTTTGCTTCATTGCATAAAATTACCGTGACTTTCATCAAGATAATAGCGAGAAAACCCTTGGGATGAAACGCGCTCGCTGATACTCATTACTTTTGGGAAAATTTTCAAGAGTGACCAACTCTGACATTTGACTCACGACATTGACTCCGTAGTCACGAGTAAGATACGTTTATTTGCCGATGATGCAGTGATTGACAGTGATATCCGTGGTCTTGAGGACACGGCAGCTTTGTCAAATGGCCCCAATGCGATACAACTCCGGTGCGACACTTGGCAATCAGAATTAAACTTAAAAAAGTGCGTGGTCATAGATTTTTGGAAAAAGAGGAATTCCCACCCGAACGCCTACTACACTGGGGACACCGAAATGGAATGTGTAGACTCAATTAAATACTTGGACGTTACCCTCACTCTGATCTCTCCTGGGTGAAAAAAATATGGGGAATATGTGGACAAGCGAGCAAAAAAATTAGGATTCATTAGAAGAGTACTTGGTAAATGTGATGAAAAGGTCGAATAGAAATATTAATTGTCGTTGGTTAGGCCTCATTTGGAATATTCTGCAAGTATCCTCACGAAGTTGGATTGATTACCGAATAGGAGGAGCTATTTCGTGTGCAGCTCGGAGGAGATAGATTTGTAAAACGTCGCTATGATAAAGTATCCAAGTATTAGATCAGTTAGGCTGGGAATGACTCACGGAGCGTAGGTCCAGAGTGACGCTATTGAATAAATTAAGTCTCGCGTGATGTTTACAATGCATTATTACCATAAATTGTGCTACGGTAGGAGAGATAATGCCAATAAAATTAGAGAGATTAAGTGTAGAATAGATAAATTTAAGATTCAATTTTTTCCACCAGCGATAGGGGGTCATTATAACATTGTAGGATCATTTTCGGGTAAAATTATTCAGGTGCGTATTCACCCTCTCCACACACCCTAGCGGTGGTTTGCAGGGTATATATAAATAAATAAAAAGAGACTTGCAGCCGGCGCATTCAGATTCATTCAGTGAGTTATGTGGGCGGGAGGGTTTGGGAAGGAGGGATAACTTCACGCCAAGAAAATGTAGTGAGGCTGCCTTTTTTTGGAATGCGAGTCGATGTCGTAATTTCTCTCGGGGTCCTATCCAATGGAGCCCCGTTCGGGCCCCGTCGTGTCTGATTCCGCCTCTCACCTGTCCAGGGAGTCCTATTAACGAGGATCCGCTAAAGACTTCAGATAATCATTTCCTGGAGGGTTCCACGGTGCCCATTAATTACTATCTTAGTTCTCATGGTTGATTTTGCCCTTCGTCATCTGATGCTGGGCTTCGACCTGGTCTCGTTGACACATAGCCTCTCGTTAGATCACCAAGTCCGGCCCAGATGGAGGTCGGATGGCCAACATCAATAGATGTTGGCCATCCGTTATGGTGCTCTTGTCCCCTGTCTGCATGTTGCAGGCAGGCAGGTTAACAGTGGATTTGCTCCAGATGGACCTAGAGCTTCCGCTGAAGGCCCCCCACGCCAACAATCAATCAATCAATCTCTGATACTCCTGCTGTAAATAGTCTTTTCTAAATGCCTCGTGACCGTTTAACCGTCGCTATGAAAATACAATGAATCATTGAAATGTGGACAAGAACTAAACTTTCTGTGACTAAATTGGTTTCCATGAAACTAAGTTTCAAGTGAAAGTATACAGGGTTCGTCCGGAAAATAAGTGTAATAAGCTCATTGTCTTTTTTGACAAAAGGGGAGTCGTCCACTACGAATTTGTACCTGAACGACAGACTGTAAATGCTGCATTTTACGTCCAAGTGCTCGACAGGCTTCGAAAACGAGTCGCCCGCGTCCGGCCAGCGATGTAAAACATCTGGCGGCTGCATCACGACAATGCGCCGTCTCACACCGCGCTTGTCGTGTCGGACTTCTTGGCCAAGCACGGCGTGGCAACGCTGCCGCACCCGCCCTACAGCCCGCACTTGGCATCACCGGACTTCTTTCTGTTCCCGAAGATAAAGAGGAGTTTGAAAGGAACGCGATACGGGACTTTGGACGCCGTCAAAGAGGCCGTGACGACGTGTCTTCGAGAGGTTCCCGATGATGCCTTCGCGGGAGCGTTCCAGGAATGGGAACGCCGCTGGAACAAGTGTATCGACTCACAAGGGTCCTATTTTGAGGAATATTAGCTTAAGATATGTAAAAGTGTAATAAATTTTTTTTCCTGAGTTCAGTACACTTATTTTCCGGACGAACCCTGTAGATCAGTTCAACGTAAATTGGAGATTTCTGCATTTTTAGTATTGCATTCTTCAGCTGTTTGGAATATCCGAGAATTTGGAGCGAAATTGTTAAAATCCACATCTACATTTTCATTTACTGTAGGACATAGACTTGTCACTGAAAGGTTATCGGCGGAACAGGAAATGGTAAAGGAGCCGAGTGGTAGAATATTTGACGTAACAAGGTATTTGAGCAATCATTGCACTGCCGGCCGAGAACCCATCAAAGCGAGGTCCTCGGTCATGAAAGTGGTTTCATCATTTATTCCAGTCTATTAGAAATTTCACAGTGTTAAAATTATTCGACCTGACCGGAACTTGAAGCCGGATCCGTCATGTTTCGACCAAGTGCTTGAGGGTCAATTAAACTGCCGAGACGTACCCTAAAAATATGGATGTCCAGGAGTTCTCGTAGGATTCAGATTTTATGACGAATTCGATGCTATAAATGTTCGCTTGCTTGCGCCTGCACCACAATCCACGAGGTCAAGCCATCGTTTAAGCACAAAGGCCTCGGGGCAAACTCTATGACAAAACTCTACTGAAATGCAGGAGTTTCACAGCGTGAAAACCATTTGGAATGATAGAAGTACTTGGTCGGAAATCAAGGGAATTGGAATTCGATTCGCGGTCAACGCGAATGATTTTTACAATATGCGAAATTAATTCATTTCGGTTGACTCCGTTCAACTAGCTGTCGCGACGTCTCTCGTAGTTTTTTTGCAATTATTCCATTTGGTAAAACCTCGAAGGGTGGTTGTCAATTTATTCTTCCTATTTAAAATAAAAATCCGTGAAACAGTAAGGAAGCATTTATCCTAGCTAAACGCCCACAAAATATAAGCCAACAATTCTCGGGTTCAGACAAAATTTTGGTTGAAATTTAACATTTTTTGGTTGAACGGGTTTCGCACTCTCTCGAAACGGCGGATGAAGCCCTCCGAAGGAATGTTTTCGACTTGATGGAATCCGTGGATATTTCCTCCATTTTCCCGTGAGCCAACGGAATATCGGATCACCCCTTTTAGGCCTCAATTTCCCCAGTTTCCGCGATTTAATTGCTTGCTAGGCAAAAAGGATGGAGATCCATTTCCTTGGTGCAGCAGCAAAGGATCTTAAAGGGATTAGACTCCCCGATGAATCCACGTCGCCATGCTCTTTAGAGGAATCATTCATCGACTCGTAATTTGAACGGGCGCGAGAGGAAGCACAAGGGAATCGAAGATGCATTTCGGGAAGGCCGGCACGAAGCGATAGGCATTCTGCGTCCTCTCCTCATTGCGGCGGCACCAACTGAGATCCAGAGCAGAGGGCGACTTTACTTTGGCCAAATACTTCGATGGGCTCGCTTTTCTAAGATGGAGGGGGGAGGAGGTCGGTCTGCTCTCCAACCC
Source organism: Hetaerina titia (assembly GCA_037158775.1). Classification (NCBI taxonomy): domain Eukaryota; kingdom Metazoa; phylum Arthropoda; class Insecta; order Odonata; family Calopterygidae; genus Hetaerina; species Hetaerina titia. The sequence continues at coordinate 3,685,667 of CM073776.1, read as the reverse complement.
AGCGCGGAGATTGCTAATTGGCCCGGGGCGAATCGAAACCTTGACGGAGAAATGGAAATGAGACATCGATGGGGAGCGCCGTTCCAATCGGTGCACGATGCGCCTGAATGTGGTCTTACCGGAGATAATTCATCAATTGAAGCACTTAGGGAATTCCGAGGGAAGGAGTTCTCTGTGAGTTGTCTCTTGCATTGCATCATGGTCATCAGTATTTCAATCCTAGGATTGATTTACTGCAGCTCTCCATTCTATTCTGTTTTACGTCTTTCTTGATTTGTCCTATGTACTTGTCTCTTGGTCTTCCACGTGGAATCTTTCCTTCTATTTTTCCTTCTATTATATTCCTAATCAATCCATTGTGCCTCAATGTGTGTCCAATCCATTTATTTTTTCTTTACCGTAGAGTTCTCCATATGGTGCTATGCTCTTCTGCTCTTCCATATACTCCCTCGTTCCTCACTTTGTCTGTCCATTTATCTTCAGCATTCTCCTCCAGCACCATGTTTCAAACGCTTCTATTCTTCGCTGGTCCACTTTTCCAATGTTCCAAGTTTCGGAACCATAGAGCGCCATGCTCCACACGAAAGTCTTGACGAATTGTTTCCTTGTTTCCAGCCTTAGGTTCTTTGAACATATTAATTGCCTCTTCCTCATGAATGTGTTCTTAGCTTGGGCTATTCTTCGCTTGATGTCGATCGAACTTCTTCCATCCCATGTTACTATACTGCTGCCCAGGTACATGAAGGATTCCACTTGCTCTAGTTTCATTAGAATTGCATACGAAATATAAAAATCACAGAAAAAAACTTTTTTTCATGAAATTAGTAGTTTTCATAAGTCTAGGATAGGTTGACAAGTATTTGTAGGAAAATTCTTTACACTAACGTGCTAAATATATGGCACAAATAAAAGGATTGCAATTCGATAGTTGAAAAATAAATCTTTAACCAATGTATCTAATAAAAAGAGACGTTTCAGGCGTGATATGGTGGAATATCATGATTAGTAAAAATTGGCAATTTTCCGCAAAATATAAATTGCTACAAATACAGTGAAAGACGAAGTAATATTGATATTCGAGTGTTCATGCAGTTTGAATTTTCTTACAAAACTGTCGACGGACCACTTACGGCTGCAGCTGCAAAGACTGCTGTCTCTACATGGATGGCATCCTTCTTTTCTCCATTAGTGTAATATACGTTTGCGTTAGTGTAATAGCATTAGTTGCATTGCATTGCATTAGTGTAATATAAATTTGCGTTAGAGACCCCTTCGCGGCGTCTTCTCTTTTATCGGTCCTCCTCGCGAATTCATCATGCGTTATGAGTTGCCCAATCCAAAGGGTCCTTCTCTTCCATTCCGTGTTCCATATAGTATTACGAAGAGTGCAGGGAAATGAGGAGGAGGCTTCCTCATCCCTCAATCTCTCTGGCACTTTTCACCTCTTGTCGTCGCCACCTCGACTAAAGTTATTCCTTCTTCATCGGCGTCAAACTCGGACAATTCGAGCTAATCTCGGTATTTTATGCCAGGCGTATTATATTTACGATTCCAGGGATCTCACCTATCCAGCGATAAAGTGAAATCAGCGTTTGGCAGGGGATGTCAGTCATCGGTGTAATTGCTGATAATTGAAAATCGCTGTATTTTTTTCGTTTAACTCAGGCTTTCGTGGCTGACAAACCATATACACTACTGTGGTCACAAATTTTGCCAGAAAAAAATTCTAGTTGATCGGTCCGTTGGGCAGTCATTTGGCATCTCATTTTGGTCTCTATACTTCGTGGACAATATTATTCTCTTTGCATCGTTGTCAATGTTGTACGCATGGGTATTTTAAGTCTGTCGTTTGCTCTCCATGATTCCAGTGGCATAAACTCAGGTTATCCCGCGATTGTCGCTTTTCATTCGTTCGGAACAAGTTTTCACGGAGTGGGCAGCATTTCTCAGTATCCTTTTCTGTTTTGGAATTAGAATGTTCTGCGTGGGCCGTAAGTGCTCGACACGTGTCCCTCCCTTGGTCGGGTCTCGCCAAAGCGAAAAGCATTTCTTCTTGATCTTTGCCATTCTCATTTTATCCCTCTGTTCTTTTGATGAACCGTAGTTTGACTCAGCTCCGCACTGCTGGGCTGCAGATGTCGCTGATCTTATTTTGCGAGGATCAAAGTTTGAGAACTATATTCCTCCCCGGGTCTTCCTTGAACTTCTCCATTTGTCACTTGATCTGTCCTCCTGACCTTAATTACACGTCTCTAGCGCAAACATTCGAAATATCTAATTTTGCATTCGTCTGATCTTACGTGGTCCCGCTCTCTAATTCATGGCCTGCCTTACTCCGTACTAATACTTGAACTTGTCGGTTCCGCGTTCGCTACTTTTTTTCTAATTGCATCAGAGTGGTTAGGTCGCTCGGATATTCTCCGCTCGATGCCCACCGAGTTATTTACTTGTTACACTGCGCGGTGCTGTGCACAGGCACCTTTTGATTCTTAATTTGAACTCTGTCCGTTGCAGAAATTACTTGGCAATGCGTGCAAACGAGTCATCGGGAGAAGTTCCCTTTCCGCAATTGGAAGAGTGCTCAGAATTCGAGAAGCGAATCGGCCGTGTCCATTGGCCGAGGTGTCTGGATATCTGGTCCATTTTACTATTAATAATTGAATTTGGTGAACCATCCTCCAGCGATGTCGCAGGTTCAATATTTTTTCCACAGCTCAACAAAGTGTATGAAGGGGGACAGAAAACCATTTCACACTAAGTAGATACGGGTCAGCCAAAATATTTCGTCATCAGTTGGTAATTGTTAGAATCCTCCCCTTTATGATGTTTAAATTTCTTCATGCTGACGTTGAAAGAATTAAATAGATTGGTGGAAAACTTAGCACAAATGATACTGCAGTCATTCGATCTCTTTGGCGCACAAGGAAAATTCCTAACTGAATATTTTCTTTTTTTTACAGTCAACCCGAATTATTTCCATAGATCCATTTATCCCTTGACAAAAATTTCATTTCTTTGGCGTGAAGCTTGAGAAAATTCAGACAACGTAATGAAGGCACATTTAATAAATATCTAAGGAAAGAGCTATTTAAAACTTTATTGTGATGGGTAGTATTGAATGGCTAGGAAAACTATTCGATGAGGAAATAGGGTAAGCATTGATTGGAGGTTTTGAAATGTGGCTCTGCAGAAGAATGGAGGAAATGATCTAGATACTATGGAAAATGGACGATGGAGTTGTTGGCATTCTAGAGGGAGGAATAGAGGTGTTGTTAGAAATCGGAGGACGGCAGGGCAAGTGGATGCAGGACATTAAAATGAGAAAGGGAAGACGGTGATGTGCGGATGGGAGATTGCTGCGAAAGCGAGCGAGGAGGAGGACACAGAATGGGCTTTTAGTGTGGAATTAAGAGCGGTAGAAAGTACGCAGTGCCGAAGTGCGCAGGGTTCAGGACTTTGTGTCACATTAGTTATAAGTTCGGAATGGTGTAGTTGGCTGTTCTATGGTTTACCAAAAACCTACCCGAAGAATACGCTTACGTTAGGTTTTTGAAAGCATGAAATAGGAATACGTCAAGTAGTAATTCCACAAAGTAGGAAACTATCTAGAGATTTCGACCTCACGAGCACATTGGAATGCCTCCGACATTTTTTTGAGTTGCGATCTAAAGTGTGCTGCCGACGTTTCTTAGTCTATTCTTAGTATTCAACATATAACTAATGCTTGTGGAATCTCATTTTAGATAGCCTGCCTATTACCGATTGAGGATGGATGGCTCTTCACAGCAAATGCGTTTTACACATCGCGTGAAATTGAACTCTTACTACATGATTTTCTCCTCCCGCTCTTCCTGCCAGAGTCCTCTCTTCTATCACGTCCTCATCGACACGCCATTGCCCAGCAATCATCATATCCTCCCCATCGTGCCTTTTCCTCGAATTTCACCAAGCATGCCTCCCCTCTCTATCTCAACGCCACCTTTCCGGTTTAGACAAGCTCTTCATTCCTCCAACTCTCCTTCGAAGGTCATCAAAATGTCACTATTGCTTATTTTTTTTCTCCTAATTTCATCTTAAAGGAAAGTTTATCTCAAGAAATTAAGTATTTTTTGCCGGAAATCGCGGTTAATTGCTCGATTTCGCGGGTAAAACACATACCGTTCTCATGCTGCTTAAGTACTCGACCCACGATTCAGTCTCTCTTCGTCTTCTGGAGCGAATAACGGTCTTTCTTCCTCTTAGTTCAAAGATAAGGAATAGATTTAGCCTTAACTTTGTGGTATCCTTACAACGTTCCATAAAAAAGTCAATTTGTACCTGTACCCCATTATTTTATTAACAAACGAACATGATCTCACTAGATATCTGCCATTATCAAGGTGTAAATGACTGGTGTCTCTCGAAAAATTCTGTTTGACCTTACCTACCCGACAGACGATGGGATATGGAGGGGGAAACAGGTATTTGTGAATAAAGAACGACAGCTACCTGCTGGTCGATTTTATTGATAAATTTTTGTGGAAAGATCATTCTTTGAGAGTCAACACGAATGGTAGACCGCGTCGCCATCAATTTGCTTTTTTGGAACAACTTTCTAATTATTTTCACGGCCACATTTGTGTTGAATTTGCGCCCTACTCGCTGACAAACATGTAGAAGTAAGAAATTATTTATTCCGTTTCCAACAGATAACTGTAATTGAGTAAATTTGAGAAATTGGGAGAGGAAAAGGGCATTTCAGGGCGTGTTCGGACATGTTTTTACCCGATGCGTTTAACCCCGCCCCCCAATTCCACCGGGAAGAGACTGGGCGCATGGAGGGGCCGTGCAGTGAGTCTGAAGATTGTGAGGCCCTCTGCGTACATGTTTCTTTTGAATGTTTCGTGGGGAACGCTCGACGAAAGAATTTCGGGAGTTCTTCTCGAAGAAAGTTTTCTTCTTCGGAGGGCTTTATGATTATACAAAATATATCGAGCATCAAGCGGTTTACTGGAATCCATAAATCTTGTAAGAACTAACTAAATGAGAAGTTACGAGAAAATTCGATCAATATGTCCAATATTTTATCTTGTGGAAAGGGAATTGTGACGACACTACTGGAGGAAAAAGGATGGAAGCCGAGCTAACCCAGGGGGAGGGAGCTAATAATAGGGAGGTTGTAAATCTTATGAAAAAATACAGGACACTCGAGATGACTTATATTAGAGGAAAAGGAGCTATAAAGCCTCGGAGAATGTCCGGAGATTGGAGGAGAAGGATGGGAATGGGAATCGTGGCTGGAGCCATCAGTCGCATGGGTGCACCGCTGAATTGCAGCTTGGAATGCGAATTCCTCCCGCGAACAATTCGCGAGCGTGAGAAATGTTGGTCACAACTTCGGTGTGGCTCTGTAGGGGCCCTTCTTGAACTTACGCGAGTAAATAGTGCCTCACAGATACTACGTAGGCCAAAATCTTACCTCGTCTGTAGTTCGTTGCTGTTTTCAGCAAGTGTCGCTTTACCGTGGGTAGGAACCACCTGTGTCTTCAATCACCCCGCGGCATGGTTCATTAAAAAAATGAAGTTCGCGAACGGATGCTTATGGGTCTGCACTGAAAAAAATATTAGTTTATTTCAAAATATATTACACATTTTATACATAACCATATCGGAAGGTTTACGTTTTCCATCCCACCCGCGGTGTTTTTCGTCATTAGGAAGTAACTAATGATTTATAATAGAAAATACGCCAAATCATGGTAACAACCTCACTAAATGTTAGCTTTTTAGAGAGGAAGGGAATCATTTATACCAGACAGAAATACACGTATTTAGTTTAAATGATGAGAACATTTTTTCAGCAGTGATTGCATATAACAGCGCTTGCACCACAAGCAAATGTTTTTCCCATGGTCGTATTTTTGAAACTGTATTAAAAATTCGAACATGAAATGCGAAAGCACACACATATCCGCCCTTCGCGTTAGTTCTTTTCTGTAAAAAGAAATTCTAAAAGCTTTAATTTAAGTTGTTTTAGGAAACTTGTTCCCTATTACTAATTTATTCCATTACAGGCCTTAACGGAAAAATGAATTTAAGCGAGTCAAGCATTTAAGGTTTTTTTTTAATTTTAGCTAAAATTTTATCGTTAAAACACGGAAACAAGTTATAAGGAAGAACTAGTTAAGAAGTTGTTATTTCCAGTTTTAATGCACTTCGTCATTTTTGGGTAAAGAGCAGCACAAAGTTTTGTTCGTTTACAAATTTTAAGTATTGCTATATCTTCCGCTTTGCTAATTAATGCACAATTATTATTTGCGTAATAAATAGCGACGAAATTAAGTAAAACATTCTTACCCGAAAAAATGTAGGAATGACTAACTCTAAATTTGGCGATGTTGGCCAGTATTTACAAGAATAAGAATATTTGTAAAAAGAATTTTTATAAAAGTTTTAACAGCCAAACCCATGACCCATAAGTAATACTTTTTGATAATTAACTTCATTTTGCAGAATTACATCTCACATTTTTGCATGATTATTATATCGATTTAATACTTTAACATGCATTAAAAATTAAAATTATCCAAAGAAATTCATTGAAGGTTACCAAGTATGCAAGTTACTATCTTACTTGTAAATATGATAATTAAATGTCCAACACCAAATACTTGGATCGTAGATTTTCGCGGAGTTCACACCAAATAGTTGTTTAAAATTTACTATGCATTCTTGCCAAAATACTTTCCCTGCAAGAATATATCATTCAAAATGTGTTTAGTGTAGAATTCATATCGATAGAGTAGAATTGAACATGGGAAAAACGGTATGCACGGATTATGGTTCGAGGTAGGTTATAATAATAATTCCAAAATAAACAAATAATTGAACATAATCTTTGCTCTACAAATGATAAAAGATCCAACCGTAAATGACCTGTGAAAACATTCCGCTTAATCACATCCTTTATGCTATTCACATTCATTCGTATCTGTATATCACAGCTTCAAATTATTGATCCATGGGTGTATATAATGCTATTGATATGTGTACATATGGTTTATATCATAAATGCTCCGTCATGCCCCGCCGACAGGATGCCACCAATGGAACATTCATAAATAATTTATCTTTAACAATTAATAACTTCTAAAAAATAAAACACTTTTGCTCTTTGGGGCCATCTTCAGGTGACGATGATGCTGATGATCATACTGATAGTGTTGCGAGAGCAATAATATCCGGGTCGAGATTTGTTTTATGTGATTTTTTAAAGACATCCAGGAATAATGTTTATTCCACTCATTCAGAGGAGGGTCTTATGGTGGTCAATTGGGATGTGAGTGAGGGCAGTAATTGAGAGGGCGTGTCTGTAGGATGGCCGGAAGCCCTCGTGTCTTGTGTATGGGAGAGGAGGGAATCGACAGGGCGGACGCCCCCCCCCCCCAATAAAGGATCTCCTATGGGAGAGAGGTCCCCCTTCCCTCCTCTTAAAAGGCAAGCGCGGCGCGGAGGGAGTCCAAGCAATCAATCCCGCTCGCCGTCCAGGACGGGTAATTGAACGAGTCGGAGCGTTGATATTGGTAGTCCTGACGTCGTGGGAACCGGGACCGTCTCACGCGTGAGATGTTTCCCTGATTTCCATTTCAAAGGAAGTTCGCACGAGCTCACAACGCCGCCTCTGTGCCCAGCGGCGCCCGATGAATGGGCCAATTTGGCCTCGGATATTTTTTTACTCTAAAGTTCTCTCCTACCGCGTCGCGAAGTGAAAACGTTTGCTCTTACATTCATGAGGAGGCCGTTTTGGGAAAGTATCTGCACACTCTTTTAAGTCCTCGATATTTTATGTTCAGAAGAGATTGTAAACCGAGGAAAGTAGATAAAAAAGAAATGTTTAGGATATTAAGAAAAGATTAGTGAAAACTCTGATATGGAGCGTAGTTATGCACGGTGCGGAAACGTGGTCACTGAAGCAGAAGAATAGACATAGATTGGAGGGTTTTGAAATGTGGGTGTGGAGAAGAATGGAGAAGGTGAAGTGGACCGAAAGGATAACAAATGAGGAAGTGATAGGTATGATGAAAGGGGAGGAGAGGGTATTGTTGGGAGAAATCATAAGGAGGCAGGTAACGTTGATGCCGAGGTCTTCGTAATTAAATCGCATTTGTCCAAAATATGCGGTGTACGTTTTAATAAGAGGAAGGGCACCACACTACTTAGGTAGATCAGATCATAAAACCATATACATAGTAATCAACCCGAAGGTCGGTTTAGTAGGTGATGGTAGAGCTCACCCAGTACTAAGCCCGACGGCGTGTGAATATTCACACATCAGGGTAAGGGGGCCAGTTCCTTTCCCTGTGCCAGTTATGGTTTCCCAGGAAGATCTGGTACCCGAAAAATCAACTAGCTTGGGTGGAGCTGCTGGTGCCCAGAGTCCCTTGCCCCGGAATGGAACCCGGGACCCTCCGGTCAGTAGTCAAACGCTCTACCCCCTGAACCACCGCGACCCACAGATCAGACCATAAAAATAAAATAAGGGAGATAGATTCCAATTCAGATTGATACAAATACTCATTCTTTCCCCGAACAATCAGAAATCATCATCAAAGGAGAAGGGTTTTTTTGGGAGAAATCCTAAGGAGGCAGGAGAAATGGATGAAGGGCGTATTGATCGGTAATAGGATGCTGAAAACTGTGATAGAGGGGAGAATGTTAGGCAAACGAAGAAGGAGTTGAAAATTGAATTAATATCAACAATAGTAATAGTAGAAAATCAGCTTTTGTAGTATGGTGTACGATGTTGTCCTGTTAGGGGCGCTAACAATTTCAGTGGTGAAGTAAGATCTGGTGCTTTCCCGGCGTATGACCTTGGTGAAGTTTTGTCGGGTCTTCCACCGGGTCAGGGGTTCCATGATGACCGACGTTTCGATGATCGACTCGTGCATCATTATCATCATCTCTCTGATTTCTGATGCTCAATCATCATCCCTGAGGACGATGCACGAGTCGAGCATCGAAACGTCTGTCATCATGGAACCCCTGACCCGGTTGAAGACCCGAGAAAACTTCATCAATTTCAATGGTGTTCAGTGTATGTCCGTCGAAAACCTCTCTTAAACGGTAGATGGCCAAATAAGTATAAAGTTCGTCTTAGACACATCGAGGCCATGTGGGCAGAGAGCATTTGGCCTCTTATTTAAGGATCCTGGTTCAAAATCCGGGTGACACAGCTGGCGCCACATTTGGCATTCTTACCATCGTGTACATTTCAGTCTTGCCTTATTGGACTAACTGGCACATGCTTGCCATGCTCTAACTACTCTCAATTATGCAAACCAGCACTCAGATTAATGACTTACTCTGTTGCTTCATTTAGTTGTGTAATTCATGCAGATATGCGTATGCGTGGTCTGCACTCCGTGGACAAAACCTTGTCAGTGTTAAAATTTATTTAATTTTAATAAGTCTTGATGAAAATAATTCAAATACTGCAAAGATGCAATACCTCTAGAGTTAGTGTTTCAAGGTACTTACTATGTACTCCACCATGGTTAACAGTCTCTTACGTAAAGTCAGTTTTCTAATAAACCCACTTTATCATACTTTACACAGATTGACGCATTTTATCGTTTGAACGCCGTTATTGTCCTTTTTGGTCCTTTGGTAAGTCTTCCGTATTCATTATTTATATAGCCAACAAACACTGAGTGCAATGTATACCTAGTAATGGCATCGGCATAGGAAACGAGAAAACTGGACGATGCGAATACAAGGTTAACACTGGAAAGAGGAAAGATCCTCAAACGTATGTTCATTACTCGATGAAGTACGATGCGTGGTACTTTGAATAAACAATTTGTATTTTTTCTAACCGTATCCATGAAGCTACATTCTTCAGTCACATCGTTTATTCAATTTAATTATATCTATATGCAATTTTCGTTGATTGCCAACCTTTATAAATGAAATCCTATCAAATTATCCGTAGCATTTTAAAATATTTTTGGATAAAACGACTGTTAGGCAAATCGAAAGGATTAAAAATAGGCAGAGCACATCTATCCAAAGAATTGTTTGTGTGCTCTCCTGCTCCTTAGCTTTTCAGTGTGGATTTATTTGCTACACGGTATCTAACTTTTCTAATATCGGCTGCTTTTATCATCCCAGTCGCTGTCCGTTTTCTTCAACTGCCCCTCCTGTCCTAAAGGTCCATTCCCTCGCCCTGCGTAAGTGCCCTGGGCTCTGCGGGTTGCTTCCTCGCGTTAAATATTCAACTTCTGGCGAAGGATATTGGCCTGGCCTCAGAAATCATTTGTCATGCCTTAAGACTGTCCCTTCTTTTGAATCCTTTCGCGTGGTAATCAAGCCGAAAAACGAATTTTCATTCTTTCTCAAATAGACGGAATCAACATCAATAAATTACAAGCACTTACAAATAACTGACACTTTTCATACCATAGCATGTTCAAAGAATTTGACTGAATGAAAAATATCGCCACACCAAGAAGATACGAGAGTAGGCTGAAAGCTAATGCACACGTGCTTGTAGAGGACGAAAAAAAAACAAATAGCAAGTTCGGGATAAAAGTAAATTAAAGTACAGTTCTTAAGTTTCAAAATAATATATTTATTTTTCAATATAGTCACTCGAAAGGCTAACCCATTTCTCCCAACGTATGACAAGTTTTTTCATTCCGTCAATGAAAAGCTCTTCCAACTTTTCTCGAATCCAGTACTTGACAGCTGCCTTCGACTCATCGTCCGAGGTGTAATAATTGATGACTCTTGAGGTGTCACTTGAGTTGAGGCAAAAATAAAAATCGCAAGGCGGAAGATCGGGGGAATAAGGAGGGCGTGGAATCGGTTCAAATTTCAGGTTTCGCAGAGCCTCTCCAGTTGCGCGCGAGGTGTGTGGACGAGCCTTGTCATGTTGCAAGATTATCGGAACCAGGCTACCTTTAACACAACAAACTCGACCAATATGGCTTGCGATGTGTATCGTCTGTGGCAGTGATCGGACGTCCACTGCGTGTTTCATCCACAATCATGGCTTTTTCAGGTTCGCAACCACGAAATTTGACCATCCATAGATTTACAGTAGACCTATTTACAACATAAACAGCCTTTAAACGACGATGAATCTCAGTAGGCGTCACTTTTGCAGCAGTTAAACATTCGACAACAGCAGCGCATGCGTATTTAGGGGGAATGTTACTTCCACATGCCACTAAGAGTGCTTCCGAGGGTAATTTTGTTTCTGGTACACAAGGATGTGTGCATTAGCTTTTAGCCTACCCTCGTGTATGGTATGTTAAAGCGAGTATTTTTCGTCTTGGTGCTAAGGAATCGTGGGCGCAGGGATTAAATATTGGGCTTTTAAATGTGCTCATAAAGTAGAAATAGTTTCTCAGTGTGTTAACGGAAGAACCCTCGATGGAATCAGTAGTCCTGGCGAATACCTGTGTGTTTTGCCATAGGGTATTCAGCTCGTCCACTGGGGAAGTTATTGAGATGTTAAAAAGTATAGTCATTGTATGATATTTGTCTCGAAATTGAAAACAATTTTTTCTTAACAGTGAATTCAGTAAACAGCATAATATTACTAATATGAAAGTAATAATGTGTCACAGGGATGCCATAGGCGAGAAGACAGTAATGCCGGGTGTATGATTCCTCTTTACTAGATATCGTGAATTGGGAGATACTTCTTATCGGTCTGTTTGGAGCTCATTGAAAATTAATTCACTTATTGGCCTCCTCTACCCTATACCCAAGTACATCGTTGATGCATTTATTGTGAGCTCTAGTTAGGAAATAATCCAGCTGGCAAGTCCTTGTACGTAATCAGTGAAGGATATCGTTGCTAAATTAATCCATTTATGTCCTCCACGACGTTTTAGCGCTTTCTTGAGGAGGGATATTGATACTCTGACCACTAATTCCAAAACTACATATTATGAATGCAACCAATAGGCCTATACCCTATACGTATGAAAGTACGTAAGTAATAGTATGTAAGGTATTTACTAATGTTTTGGGTTGAACCAGAAGCTCTTACGCGCAGTGTTACTGCCAGGAGCGCAGGGACGGAGACGAGAGAGAGACGGAGGGAGGAGACGGAGAAAGTGGGCAACGGTCCATTGGAATGGAGGGAAGCACAAGGACTAACTAACCGGTGGTACGCATTCTAGGCATTAGAAGGCGTCTGCTCCCGGGACCAGAGACCGATATCCCTCCACGGCGAATCTATCCGCCGCCCTTCAGTTTGAATTCGTAGTTGGTGGACCCTAAATATTTCAAATTCTAAGAACCAGCAGATCGTAGACGACTACTTTTCCGATAGAAATTTATCGCCAGTTAGTGGAAGTGTACGGTGAGAAGTGTATGGAAACCAAATACGTGCAGAAGTGGTGCCGGGAGTTTATCCGATGGCCGGGAAAACGTCCACGATGAGCAGCGGTCGGGACGGCCGGGTTTGCCGGAATCAATGGTGACCCGAATGGACGAGCTGGTGCGCAATAAGCGGAGAATTGCCCTTCATGAGATAAAGGAAGGTCTTAATGAAGAGTGTGGCTACTTCTCCGTGCAGAATATTGTATCGGAGGTCCTCGGTTACAACAAGGTGTTTCGCCAAAGGAGTGTGTTTGCATCATGACAATGCGCTTCCACATGTGTCACGTCTAACAACCACCCTACTCGATGAATTCGGCTGGGTTATCATCGACCACCCTCCGTACAGTCCGAACGTTGCCCCCAGCAACTACCACTAGTTTCCCGCTCTCGAAAAACGCCTTGGGGGACAGAAATTCAAGTCAGTCGAGGAAGTGCAAGAAGCAGTCGTCAGTTGGCTTCGCGACGCGGCGGGAGGAAGGTGCGACGCCGGTTTTCAAAAGCTGGTTAAAAGGATGCAAAAAGTGATTTTTGAGATTTACGTCACTTCGGAGCTGAATATGGAAGCCGCAAAGCCTCCGAAGCGTCCTTATGGGAATGAAGACCCAAAGCAGCGAAACATAGGAGGACTCAAACTCAAGATAAATATTGAGATACGATTGTTTTCATGGCGTTTTTTAAAATTCCACCAATCTTTTTTCAAATGTTTGAAAGTACACCGCCAATAAAAGTTATATTTTGAAACAAAGAGGGTGTGAACGATTGTCTGTGAGTTTGTAAGGTGACATTGGTATTGTGTACTATTGATTTTTTGTGGAAGTCTATACCAGAATATCGGAATAGAGTTCCACAAAAAATGAATAGCCACAACCGTTCCACCAATGCTTGCATAACTTTTGCCGAATTTTTATTCGCTGTTCTTAATTGCATGAACTCTACGATTAAAGTAGTCATAATTAGAGTTTTCAAGCTCGGAAAGAGCCAGGTTTAGGGTGATCAGATTTATATCTGTAATGGCATCACCACCGAATACGTCCAAGGTCCCAGGACATCTACACATATCATCCAAGGAGAGTACATTCAGCGACCTTCAGGTCAATAATTTTTACCTTTCTCGTCATTGTGTATTGCCCCGCTCAATTACATTCTTTCAACCAAGGGTAACAGGGTGGAGCTGCAGGTGCCCAAAGTGACTTGCCCGGGAATCGAACCCCGGACCCTACAGCAAGCTGTCCAATGCTATACTCCCTAGACTACCACGGAAAGAGCCGAAAGTTCAGGGTGATCAGATTTATGTCTGTAAGGGCACAATCGCCGATCAGGTCCCAGGTTTTACATATCTTTTTCTGGGCTTCCCATTCTCTGAGATTTTTCGCCGCAGCCAAGAATCAGATGCGCGACGTTGTCTATTCGACCGCATGACGGACAAAGGGGCGAATCGGCTAACCGTAGGTGATGTCACACTTCCCTCGTCATGACCGTGTTCGCGATTAGGTTGAACATTTGACTACGGGCCTCACCATTTGTTCTGCTGTTTTTCCATGATAATGTCGTTTTGGATGTCATTTTTCTCTGCTCGGCGAGCGCTCTGATATACAGGGTCTTGACCCTAATTATTTCTCCATCTCTCAGGAGTGAGACGACCTTTTTCGTTTCTTCAAATGCCCTTTCGGCATTCATCGTGCATTCGTCGTGCGCGAGTGCCTGCCACGCGTCCCTGAAGAGTGCCTTTCGCCACGCGTCGTCACCCCCAAGGATGCGCAGGCCGAGCTTCGCGTAGACCACCTTTGCCTTTAGAGCTGTATCCGTTAAATTGAGACCACCCTGTTCATATGACTCAAGGATGTCGTGGGCGAGAGCCATGTGGGACGGGTCGTCTATAAAAAGGGTTATGTCCTCAGGGTATGCGACGCCCAGGCAGCCGGCGCCGTGACAGCGTACCCCGATTCCGCTGCTCTGCAGTCGTCATAGTAGTGGGTCTTTGGCAAATCGCAAGCACTTCTAGAAAACTATCGCCATACGACGGTGAGGAATAAATAACGTCGCGATTTAGAAGTGCGGCATCGAAAATGCTTCGCATTTTCGACACGGCGTACTGGGATGGAGAGAGGACGATATCGGCAACAGCCGTCATTCTATAGCGCAAGACGTGTGCCAATATTTTATAATCGGTATTTAAAACGGCGATTAACTGGAAGTCGTTGGACGACTTGGGCCGCGTCATCTTTGGTATAAGGGTTATCACGGCGGTCCGCTGACTTTCAATCAGAAAGCCGCTAATTAAAACGCAATTCAAAAGGTTGGTTAAAATAGGTTTAAAAAATCCCAGTACGCAAAATAAAATTCAAAGGGTAGGCCGTCCAAGCCGGGTGCTTTGCCCTTAGGGAACATGGAGGAGACGCAGTCCAGTTCTAGTCCTAGGGAGAGGGGGTGCGTCTCCCTCCTTCCACGGGGGATACCTGTTAAAGGCTGTTGAAAGTGTCGGGCCGCTTCCCTAAAGAGGTCCGTGTCACCGGCGGCAGATTCTCTGACAGGGATTCTGTCTGTGGCGGAGCCGGAGTTGGATTTCATCGAGGCTCGGATAGCGTAAGGGGCCCCACTATACCCGTGTCTAATTCTTTTTGCCATTTTTGAGGAGCGTATTTTTGGAGTTCATGGCCGAGTATAATTTTTTGTAAGGGACGACACCTGGGCGTGGAAATCCTCCGGCGCAACGTTCTTACGCAGGAGCTCCTCCAGCGCCCAGCGGTAGGAGGAGGTAGTGTAATTTTTTTCTCTATGACACTCAAAAGTTTGCCTTTTGATGTGTGTGGCAATGCAGGGTTTGAAAACTTCGTCCCACCATACGGCGAGGTCTGCACCGGGACGGAATGCCGCGATCAGTTCGCACACCCGGCTGCGGATGGAGTCGCGACGGAAATCCCTAGGCGCAACGTCCTTACGCAGGAGCTCCTCCAGCACCCGGCGGTAGGAGGAGATGATGCAAGGGCTTTGATGCAAGGACTGCGGGGGAAGGGCGTCGGTGGCGTGATCGCGGAAAGGAGGGACGAAGGATGATCCGTCCTCCTTTGACCGGGTCACAGAGACAAGAGATGGCGGTCGTGGGAGAATGGACGAGCTGGTAGGGAATACAACTAGATCGATGTTCGAAATGAGGAGTTCATTGTCGTCTCTCCTCTTCTTTTTCGCATCCCTTTCTTCCGTTGACGACTTTCCCTCCCTCTGAAACTTCCCTCCAAGTGGGATGTGGGGAGCAGCAGATCCGGGAGGGGGATGAGGCGAGTCGGTGGGAGCAGCTGGGTGCGCACCCTCGATAAGAAGCAGCGACCGCGCCCTCTCTTCCACAGCCACCTCGGGCTCGTCCATCTCCTCGGCGGTGTTCGGGTTGGAGGCCATAACCATTGCCTCCGCATAGCTCTTATCTCCCTGGTTCCGAGGGCGGGTCTTGCGCTCGTGGTCGCAGCGGGCGCAAGTGCGGCGCAGACCCTCATAGATGATGATGGTGCTGGATGATGGATACTATATTTCTATCGACCGTCATCCGCACAACTCTGGTGCCAGTAAGCACCCGCGCCATCTTTTCTCCCTCCCACCTGTTCTCCCACGAGCGATGGATTTTACCAAAATGTTGGAGCTCGCTTGTTATGTCTTCCAACGGGGTCTCCACAGGGAGACAAAGAACCCTGACATTACACGGGCTGCGGGAAGTCTCGTCAACAGTTATTGTCGCCCTCTGGTCACTTAAAGACGGAAACGGTAGTTTCCGCGGAGTATTCTCTAAAACCCTAGTCATTAAAGCTTCGGTTGCTAACTTCAGGAATGGCGATTGTATCCAAATTGGATCGCCACTATCTCTTCGGGTGTGAGCCCCAGCGACTCTAGTGTGAAGAGGTAGACCTCCCAACGGAATAGGGGGTTTCGCCATCTCGTCAACTTGCAAGGCGAACGTGTTTACGTGACGTATGACCATTTTGAAAAGTAATCAAATGGAGCACGCCTGCGTGAAAGAAAGGAGAGCGGGCCAAAAGAGCAACCACTCCAAAGAGAGACAAACAAAACAATCACTCGTGCACACTCCCTCCCCGCTACTCGCACCCAGAGGTAGCAAAACAAAAAGGAGCCTAAGCTAGCAGTCAAGGTCAGTCATGAACCAGTAAACAAAGGAAAGCACGGACTTCACGGCGGAAGAAAGTCGAGAGTCAAACTTCACGCTTTTGGAAGAATTAGGCGGTCAACCGGCGCTCGAAACAAAACAAAACACGCTCGGAATCTCGATTTCCATGAGCGTCCGACAGTGCCGCTCTCCAAGTCCCGGCGGCCGATGCCTCGGTCGCCGGCGAAATCAGACACTCGGTAGAGGCACGTCCAGCTTTCGAGGAAGCTATCGAGCTATCGAGGCGTCCTCTTTAACTCTGACATTTTGGTGTCTTTGAAGGAACAAGACAATGTGACGAAATACCATGCATACAATGTCTCAGGTATTCGTAAACCTGTGCGACGCACCACAGTCCATGAGGTTAGAGCCAACTGTAAACACTTAGGCTGTTTTTACCTTTGACAAATTCCAAGAAACTGCGGGAAATGCCGCAATAATAACTTTTTTACGGAGTCATCCGCTAGCATGCATTTAAATGCAACAATTTAAAAGTGTAAAAATCATTCGCCTTGATCGGAATACGACCCCGGAACCCTCGATGTTCGGCCGACCGATGTCGAGTGCTTTCGCCGGTTAAGCTATCGAGACGTCCTCTTATACTATCACAAATATGGTAGCATAAATTACGAACTTGTATGGATATTCAAGGACCGGTTCGTCGTACCGATAAATTTTCTGGTTACAGACCTAATTTTAATGAATCCTTTATCCTTTCCAGACTTAGTAAGTTAGAAGCTATGATTTGTCGTTTATATGGCCCGTTAAATGATTGAGTGACTGATAAAATCTCCATTCAGTAAATATTTTGGCTCACGGGAAGCGGTGGATTTTGAGGAGAAGCGCTTCCTTTCACCGGAAAGAGAGATGCAAAATGTCGCTTTTCATTCGTCCACACGCCTCGTGCTAACTAGATAAATCAACACTCGCGATCGCGTATTAATTGCCCTTAATTTTTCCGTTTCTCCGGACAGACATCTTGTTTGCCGCCCGTCCTCTCCTCCAATTGAGGAGCGACAAAGCAGCTCGCTTACCCTCTCTCTCTCATTTGTTCTTTCTCATTGACCACGAAGAGCCAACGCCCGCGGTTCACTTTTATATTCCACTCTGTCGTCTCTATGGGAGTCGGAGAAAATGGAGGATGAGGTTAACTGAGAAGGGGACGTCTCATAACGAACACTCTGTTCTCAGTGAAGCCACCGCAGAAACCAAGCGTCAATTACTGAAACACGATTTTTGCCAGGGCGGTGGGCGTCATTTTTTCCCTGAGGGACTCGGTGTCAATGGGAAAAGAGGAACTGATAAAAGAACTTTCCTTTTCAAAGTCATTTTTATTGTGTTTTGTTCCTTAGTTTCCTTTATTCTTTTTTGATTTCGACAAGTCTGACCTGCCTTATTTTCTTTTTTTTCATTGCCGTTAATGTTTGACAAAATTGGACTTTTCTCCCGTTTCTACATTGCTCTCTCCACATTTATATGGGTTCGACCAAATGAAATTCAATATTCAATTGAGACATCTATCTATTTATACCCTTCCTCTTACGCACACTGACATATCCTTCTTTGCTCAAGAATTGGGATGGTAATCGGAAGAACGTTTCCATAATCCTTATTTTGCGGCAGATTATCATGCTGGAGAATCCTCATATTATTTATTTTAGAATGCCTTAAATGCGAATGCGGAAAGAGAGTGAGGAAAGTGGTTTCAGACCCTTTATCGTCCCTTCTTGAGGCTTAATGCTTACACAGTGTCACCTCTCGGCGTCTGCATAAAGCGTGTAACGGAGATATTCAACGCCAACACAACTAGGGGAAAGCAAAAAAATGGCTGAATGTAAATTTCACGACGGAGACGATCATGATGATGAAAAAAAGGGATTTTATCAGTTCCTCGACAAATTAATTTTCCGCCCCGAAGGTCCACCGACATTTTCTATTCTTAATTTGAGCAGTGCACCTCGAAAATGCCAATCTCAGGGAAAAAATCACAGATTTCTTTGAAACAAATGAGTTGTTAATTCTATTTTTTCCGTTTTATTCCCTGCGTGTGGGTTATAAAGCGTAGGATTAGTCGATGAAAGAACTGAAGAGAGACGGGAAGGTGGGGGGGCGGGGAGAGGGTGGCGGGGAGAGGGTGGCGGGGAGAGGGTGGCGGGGATAGGGGGGCGGGAAGGTGGGGGGCGGGGAGAGGGGGGCGAGAAAAAGTGTAATAAAGCGAAATTCAGACCTGTACGTACTATAAAGGTAATAACGCGAAACGAGGGAAAATGGGAAATTAATGAAATCAGCCAGGAGGTGTATTTTTGTTGGACGACGGGAGGGGGGGCTAGAAGGGGTGAAGTTGGTAATGGAAGATTCCCAAGTGGGGGGAGAGGGGATTGCCTTGAGCTTTTTCCGGGATGACAGGAACACTGGCGCCGTAATGAGGATCTACGGAGGCTGGACAATAAGAGAATCGTAGTCGAACACCTGTGCCCGCGAGATTATAGTATTTGCTTCCAATTGCATTGATAAATACGATTTTCCATGCTTTGAATTTGCCAGACGATGGACAAGCACGAGAAGAAAGGAAAGTATTGCCCATAATGTTAGAAATAGCAAAACCATGGCAATTGTAATCGCACCGCGTGTTCTCCGCTATTTCTAGTTGGTAACTTACGAAATCTCACGAATGTGAAGTGTAACACAAATATAAGTTTATTCATTTAAAATTAATGTTACTTACTCTTGTTAGTAGAGAGAAATAACGTCCATGCTGTATTTGCATATGCGTGCGTCATACATATCTAATATTTTTTTGTAGCAAACTAAAAAAATCTTCATCGTTCTCGAAGTTGCTGACAAAGACCGATAAGGTGGATATCAAGGTCGGTAGTGGGTCATAGTCAATAGAAATTGACCCTCACAGATTTCATCTGAGTGACTGAGATAGCCTAATTTAGTCCAGGAGTTAGTTTATGCAGCATGCCGCCAGTGTCACTATTTGCTTTGATTTGTTTACTAAAATTCACACGGCTGTATTATCAACAAAAAACAATTTTTTTTCTGAGCGCTGAAATGAGTACAATAATTAAAATCTAATTCTAAAATCGAGGCAACAAGTGGTGAAATATTTCCGCATTAAAGCTGCGGGCATATAGTTTCTCCAAAGTTCGTAAATTCTCATTCAATTTTTAATAACTGTTTACACAATTAGCACCAGTTTGAATGAAACGAAGGGATATTTATCCATAAAATTTGTTTTTTAGAACAATGATTGACTTAGGGGAAGTTATTTAGTCGTTCATTCACAAAAGGGCAATCTACTGAAAGGGATTTCGCGAAATTTCTGTGAGTATAGTTATTTCACAGCTGCTCATCTTAAAGTTATATATTATTCTCTTTTATTGGGATCATCTGTGTTGGAAGTTAATGGCATCGAGTGTGTCTGTAGGAATTTTCTGAGGAGGAGACGTTTGTGGCAATAGATATCCACACCCATTTCATTGATAGGCTTGATTCTATGAATCCCCAACCTGACGACGCGCCGTGGTTTGGTGAAGGGAGGCATAGAGACAGAGGAGGGACCTCCGTCCCGAAGAGGAGGGATTCCGAGCAGCTAGCGGGGAAATAAATGGTCACTCTTGAGCCAGGAGGGGGCTATGAAAGTTGCGAAAGTGACTAATTCAAGTAATGAAAGCAGCAATGAGGAAGTACAGAACTACTGGTAGCGACTCCGTGAAAACAGAGCCGATAAAGATTCATAGGATCGTATTAATAGTCTTCTCTTATTTCAGTACCTCTTAAGAGTGTCTCAAATTGTTCATTTTTTTAATTTCTACATGAATCTTCAATCTGGCTATCTCTTGCGCATTACGGAACATTTAAATTTACGTCAATTTTTAATAAAAACTACCAAAGATCGGCACATGTGCCCTCAAGTAACATAGTGCATCTTAAATATCTCTTGTGTATTGGAAATTGTGACGACAAGTCTTTACAGAAGCAGGGAGTTCGAGGGAAATGAGGTTTATGGATATCCTTTCCTTAGGTCCACGAAATTGATCAACAGGAATGTTACTTTTCCTTATTTTAAATTTTACACTAACATTTAATTCAAGGAACACGTTTTTTATCCTACATACGTCATTTAAAGGTCCACTAATCTCTAAGCTAAGTCTCCATCTTAAGCGGAAACCTGCGTTACGATATAATTACTACCTTGATCAAAAAGTTCCCGGAATTTATTCAGAAAATTAAAAATACAAGTTTATTCATCTAAATCTATATTGTCCCCCTTCAAAGTAATCCCCATCGACTGCAACACACTTATGCAGCGCTTGATCCAATCCTCGAAACATTTTTTAATATTCGGTTTTCGGTATGTCCATCAGGGCTTCCTGCGATTTTTCCATTACTTCCTCTCGGCTGCTAAAACGCGTTCCCCGTAATGGTTTTTTAACTCGATTGAACAGAAGAAGTCACAGGGAGCCAAATCAGGTGAATTCGGTGGCTGTTGGATGGTATTTGTTGCATTTTTCGTCAAAAAATTACGAATAATGATAGCACTGTGCGACGGTCTCGACGCACTGTGCGACGATTTCTGGTCTCTTTCGGCGAATTGCTTCACGCAAACGTCTCATAACGCCCAAATAATACTCTTTGTTTACTGTCTGGCCTTCTGGCAAAAATTCATGATGCACTACACCGTTGTAATCCATGAAAACCGTCAGCATTTGCCTTCTTTTTTGACTGAAAACGACGTGGTTTTTTTGGTCTCGGCTCATTTGGTGAACGCCATTCACTTGCCTGATGTCTGGATTGCGTGTCGTACTCATAAACTCACGTCTCGTCTCCAGTAATGATCCTTTTGATGAATGTGGGATCGGATTCAGCCTCGCAAATCATGTCTTTTGCGACGTCAACACGGTCTCTTTTTTGCATGAAATTGAGGTCTTTTGGCATCAACTTTGCTGCTACACGACGGAAACCCAAATCATTAACCACAATGTCTTGGGCGGATCCATAGGCAATGTTCAAGTCCTCCGCTATTTCTCTGATGGTTAATTTGCGGTTATTGACCAACATTTCTTTTACTTTATCAATTTTTTCACCCGACCATTCGACTCGATGTCGATGGTCTGCCACTGCGTTCATCATCTTCGATTGACTCACGACCACTTCTGAACCGCTCGTGCCACTGGTAAACGACCGTTTTTTTAGAGAATCGTTGCCGAAACACCTTTTCCAACATTTCCAACGTCCGTGCGCCACTAAATCCGTTTTTTACGCAAAATTTAATACAAGTTCGTTGTTGCAAATTTAAATCCATTTCTGCAATTGTAAAAAATTACCAACACACACAGAGATAGATGTACTCTTGGCTACGTAACTTTTGCAATGTCAAGTTATGACACTAAGATTTAAAGGGAATATCAACAACAGATGTACCAATTAACAAAAAAAACAGAACTCAAATCGGAACGATGGGAGCGCCACACGGTGGTTATTCCGGGAACTTTTTGTTCAAGGTAGATTACCATTAATGGGATTCTAATAGTTGAGGTAGGTTTTGTATGAACACATACTATACAACGGTACTGCGATAACATTAAATGCAATTCCTAACAAAAGCAAGCCCAAATTCTACTCTACATTAAGTTCCAATTCAATTTCTGCATACGTTCTTCCTTCTAATATAATACTATTATCCAAACCAATATATGTGGTCCCACCCCGCCTCGTTACTGCGTAGCTGACTCCTGTCTCTTCGTTTCCCCGCAGGAGAGGCCGGGACGGAGGCGACTCCCATGAAGGGAGGCCCGGAGAAGGGCAGGGGCGGCGGCGGGATGGGTGGCCCCGGGGACCCAGCGGCGGCGCGGCAAGGGGCGGCCGTGTCCGGCGGCGAGATGGAACTCGAGGACCTATACAAGCGCTACTGCATCCGGCTCAAGCACGCCCTCTTCCTCGGCTGCCTCCTGGTGGCTGCCCTCGGAAGCACCGGCGTGCTTCTCGCGCTTCTTCTGCAGGCTCCCGTGAGTACCACGCACACGCCCCCCCCATCCTCGTCTCCAAGATAATCTGCCTTTTGGCGCGCATTTTTCCATACGACGGCGGACCACAATTAATATCAGTCTGTTTTATCCGTCACGTGAATCTCTTCTTAAGTTGTCCAATTGTTTCTATATTCACTCATACGTGTCTCCACTTCTAAAATTCTGTACGCATTCAACGAAATGTCTATACTCGGGGGGAAGTGAAGTGAAATGTTTGATTTGTTTGCATTCAATGGGTTTCAGGCACCCCGCTCTCTCAGGGCGACGCTTAAAAGCGGGGGTTCGCTTCATTCGTTCCGTGCCCGGCGAAAATGTCAACTCTGTCATGCGACTGACCCAGTAATACATTTTTAAAGTCACCGCTATTGAGACCTGCTTCCAATTGATGCATGATGTCATCTGCAGTGTTTCAGGCCGCCAATCGACTCTCCTTAGTTTACCTTCTTCCGTGGTATTCCTAAACAAATCGGTTCCAAAGGATGACTTCTAATTAGGTAGTAATATATTAGAGCACCGTGTGATGGTAGTGGGTGTTGGTTATGGGTTGAGTGCTTAAGGACTCTTGCTCGTTATGCGCAGTTGACTTTAATTCTGTCTAAGTATTTGTTTATGTCTGAGTGCGTTGGTATTAATTTTTCATCGATGATCAATGTCCATATTAATTCCACTCCTAGGAGGAAGTAACACGGTGGGATTTTGTTATTATTGGTGGAGTCGGTCGAAGGAAAATGAATAAACGGGTCGAATATTTTATCGAATTGTGTCAAGGACGGATCGATTCCAAATTTTAGCTTTCATAACGGATGCAATAGATTTTCTGTTTAAATCAACGCTCGCTCGATGAGTCCAACACAGTTCCTCTAATATTGTGAAATACTTGCCATTAGAAGTATTTTAATACCGTGTTACAAGTCCAGTCCCTCCTCTTGGAATGTGTTAATATCATTGGCCTTGATGCTTCCTTTTGTCTAGTTGAGACAAACATGTTGAAAACAGACTACAAATTCGAACAAAAAGTACTGTATTTCGGCTAATACCCTTCGCCAACAAGAGTTAGCGTAAAAATATGATGGATTATGAAAGAAAATATGACTTCGTATCGAATGATAAGATTTTCAAGCCTCAATGATATGAGAGTGCGAGGGAGACAGGCGGGGATATTTGATGGAAATATATGAAGACAGAATCTCAATAACATTAACTCTATTGCGTAGTATAATTTAATGTTAAATGTTACGCATAGGGATACCTTTAGTTTTTTCAACTATTGCGTGAAAACGTTTTGTAATATTTTTACAAAATACTAGAATTGTTATCATAGTATTCTAAATCTACACAAATACCCTGCGAGCCACCAAAAAAGTGTGTGGCAGGGGGGTGTAGCACCAGGAAGAAGGGATTAGGGATGAGGGGCTTTGGGTTTTTCAAATAGGTGGGGGAAGATGGAGGGAACCTATATAAAAAGATACATATTTTTACGAGTATATAACGACGCGTAGTTCCTAACCTGTACGTTAATACTTATTGTGTTGAACTGACTCCTGGGGGATTTCGACTATAAGCACTCTGGTCTCTTATCGTTCTTAGAAAAAATGACATTTTAAACCTGTTAGTCTTGCAGTCTATCTCTCGTCTTATATTCGTGATCCCTTCGACCGTAATACGTTGGGGTTCGTATTATATCCTTGATGTCACCGGAAAAGGGCCCATCTTTAAATGTTTTTAATAAGTTTAATCTATATTGGACACGCCGCTGTGTAAGAGTATCCCAACCTAAATTGTCTAGCAAAGTGGATACGCTGCTGAGTTGGTCATAACAATGTTTGACAAATCTAGCCCCCCTCCGCTGAACTCGATCTAATTCCGAAATCAAATTTGTATTATGAGGATCCCATATACTGGCAGCATACTCTAGGTGGGGCCTGACCAAGGCAAGGAAACATCGTTCTTTCACCTTTTCGTCGCATTTACCTAGCACTCTTCTCACAAATCCCAATTTTTTATTAGCAAGACCGCATATTTCTCGTATGTGTTTTCCCCAGGACAGATCGTGAGTAATTATTACACCCAAGTATTTAAAGGAATCTACCCTCGCGATATTGGTTTGTTTCACTTTGTAACTATAAGGGAGGGAATTACTCTTTTCCCAATAATGTATTACTACGCATTTTTTAAAATTGCATTTGCAATATCACTGCTAAAGAGACGCCCTTCCAATTTATGCAAGAAAGTTAATCTGTAATTTAACCTTCGCTCCATTGAGTGATTCCCAGACTAGCTGCTCTAATATTTTGGATACGCTACTCAATAGGTGATAACAACATTTTACAAATCCAGCTACTCTACGTTGCACGCGATCCAATTCGGCAACTGATCCAACTTCATGAGGATCCCATATACTTGTAGCAGCGTATTCTAAATGAGATCTAATCAACGCAATATAACATTTGTCTTTGACCTTTTCATCACATTTACCTAGTACTATTCTAATAAATCCTAATTTTTTGTTAGCTTGTCCACATATTCTCGGTATGTGTTTCATCCAGGGGAGATCGTGAGTGAGGGTAAACCCTGGGTATTTAATTGAACCTACACATTCCATTTCGGTGTTCCCAATGCAGTCGATGTTCCGAAGGGAATTCCTCTTTTCCAAACATTTATTTCTTCGTACTTTTATAAGTTTAATTCTAATTTCCAAGTGTCGCAACTACGTTGTATAGCATTTAGGCTATCTGAAAAAGTTGCTGTGTCCTCAATATCACGGTAAATCACTGCATCGTCGGCAAATAAACATATCTTACTAGGGACTACGGAGTCAATGTCGTTCCCGTAAAGTAGGAATAATAGAGGTCCGATAAAACTTCCATGGGGGACACCTGAAGTAAATTCTACTGCATTTGAGCTAACTCCATCTCCCACTACTCATTGAATTCTACCATTCAAAAAGTCTTTGATCCAACCCCTGATATTTTTATCTATTTCATGTTTTTCTAGGTTTGTGAGTAGTTTCCTGTAAGGTACTTGGTCGAAAGCTCTCTTAAAATCCAGAATAACTGCATCCACTGAAACATTGCTGTACGGGTTTGACGTGTAGTTGTTTATTTTATCTTTATTATTGTGCCCTAAATATTTGTTATATGTCTTATTAAAAAAACATAGTAATCAACCCGAAGGTCGTTTTAGTAGGTGATGGTAGAGTTCACCCGGTACTAAGCCCGACGGTGTGTGGATATTCACACACCGTCGGGTAAGGGAGCCAGTTCCTTTCCCTGTGCCGGTTATGGTTTCTCAGGAAGATCTGATACCTGCACATAGGACATAGCTTAGGTGGAGCTGCAGGTGCCCAGAGTGCCTCGCCAGGGAATCGAACCCGGTGCCCTCCGGTCAGTAGTGCAACGCTCTACCCCCTGGACCCCCTGGACCCAACTTATGATAATGAATGGGAATATTAATTCCAGGAAAACAGGTAGAAGTATTTTGGGGATTTTCTTAAAATAAGGTTTGCTGTGCTTTATACCTAAAAAATGGAAAATTAGATTGAAAGTATTTGCCAGATGCTACCCTGATAATTCATTCCCCTTTTCTTTTACCCGGCACTCAAAAAACTGGTCGTGTGGCTACCATTATTGCCACCATTGCGACCTCTTCCGATTCGATCCTGCCCTCTGCCCTGTGGAGTGAACAGCGGAGATTTCTGAGTTTGGACCGTAATGGTGCCTGACAGTACGAGGCATATGTATGGGCCTCCTCTGCTCATTTCATGAGCCCGCATAGCACTAGGTAATTTTGTTAACCAGTCTATAATTGGGACTTGATCGGCAGAAATAACAATAATTACCTTATTACAGTTAGAGTGAGCACTGCACTTTGACTATGAATAGTCTTATGACATTGAGAATTTGAAAAGGACTAACTTTACCCACTATTATGCCAGTCCCAATGGTGGCGGGGTAACGTCCTCGCCTTCATACTAAGACATCGCCTGGGTGGGTTTTCCTCCACCTAGGGTTTGGGTGTTTGTAATTGCCTTCAATATAATGTACAATTTAATTTTTATTTTAAATTTTTTTTAATTTTAAATTTAAATTTATTCTTAAATTTTAAATAAAGGGGTAGGAAGAAGCGTAGTCAACATAGAGCAAGCGACCGATAGAATTTTACTCGTAGAGATTAAAGAAGAGCCGACGAACTTGATCATTGTTCAGGTATACATGCCACCGAGCAACCACAAGGAGGAAGAAGTCGATAGGATGTACGATGAGTTAGAGGATATAATCGCGAGTGTTCATGCAGGGAAACATTTGATGGTAATGGGGGATTGGAATGCGACGGTGGGCGAAGGAAGAGATGGGGGTGAGGTGGGGGACTATGGGTTAGGCACGAGGAATGAACGCGGGGAGAAAGCGATTGAATTCTGCAAGAGACAGGGGTTAGTCATCACCAACACATGGTTTAGACACCACAAAAGGCGTAGGTATACATGGAAAATGCCAGGTGACTCAGAAAGGTATCAGTTAGATTATATTATGGTTAGGCACAGGTTTAGGAACAGTGTGATAAATTCGCACAGTTTTCCAGGAGCGGATGAGGACTCTGACCACAATTTAGCTGTTATGAAATGTAACGTTCGTTTCAAGAAGATAAGGCAAGGGCGGCGGGTTAGGAAATTGAATTTAGAAGCAGTAAATGGATTAACGAGGAAGGAGTACCAGCAGGCTGTAGAGAAAATGGTAAATGACGGTAAAGAACTGAGTACTATCGAAGAAAAATGGGAATGTATCAAGCAAGGGATATTGGAAGCCGCTAAAGACACTATAGGAACCGTTAACGGGAAAAGGATAAGGAAACCATGGGTAACGGATGAGATGATTGCAAAGATGGATGAGAGAAGAAGATGGAAAAATGTAAACACAGAGTTAGGCAAAATGAAGTACAAAGAGTTAAACAATAAATTGAGAAGGGCCACAAATAAAGCAAAAGAGGAATGGTGGAAAACGCAATGCGAGGATATGGAAAGTTTACAGAAGAAGGGTGAAATTGGTGCTCTATACAGCAAGGTTAAGTGATTATCGGGAAGTAAGAAGGCAAGACCTGTGATAACAGTTAAAGATAAACGGGGTAAGATAATAGTTGAACCAGGAAAAATCCAAGAGAGATGGAAGGAATATATAGAAACACTGTATGGTAAAGAGCATAGGCCGACAAGGTTAGACATAGAAAAGGAACATTACATAGAAGAAAATAGCTTAGGTCCAGGCATACTCGACGATGAAATAGAAAGGGCATTAAAGGAGATGAAAGCAAATAAGGCCGTGGGGGTGGACAACATACCTGTACATGTCTCAGACTGCTCAGGTGCGAGTGGGGAACGGAGAGTCCGGATGGGCAGTGTTAGGAAGAGGTGTAAGGTAGGGTTGCTCATAGTCACCGGTACTGTTCAACGTATATATAGAGGAAATGATTAAAGAGGCATGGGAAGAACTGGAGGTAGGAATGAAAATCGGAGGGGAATTCGTAAAATCGGTTAGGTTTGCTGATGACCAAGCATTAGTTGCTCAGTCAGCCAAGGGGTTGCAAGCATTGTTGAGTGAATTGGAGGTTCAGTGCGATAAATATGGGATGAGAATCAATATTAATAAAACAAAGGTTATGCGTAAAGAGTAGAGATGTTAAGACAAGACTCGTAAAAACTCTTATATGGAGTGTGGCTATGTATGGTGCGGAAACGTGGTCACTGAAGCAGGAGGATAGACGTAGATTGGTGGAGGCTTTTGAAATGTGGGTGTGGAGAAGAATGGAGAAGGTGAAATGGACCGAAAGGAAAACAAATGAGGAAGTACTGGAGATGGTGGGTGAGGAGAGGGGTTTGTTGAGAGAAATCCTATGGAGGCAAGAAAAATGGATGAAAGGCGTATTGAGCGGTAGTGGAATGTTGAAGAAGGTAATAGAGGGGAGAATGTTGGGCAAGCGAGGAAAGGGTAGGAACAGGATAGGGATGTTGGATGGGATGAAGGGAGGAAAGAAGTACACAGAGATGAAGAGGGACCTGATGTAGTTTAGGTTGCTGGATTGGGTTTTGTTTGGAGTTATAAAATATTTATTTGATAGTTGTGTCCATCCAAAAACCTACCTTAACTGGTAGATTACCTAATAAAAATAAATAATATACAACGATTGGTAGAAGAAGGGATTATGAATTCTAAATGTCGCTCAAATTCGTTAAATAAATAAATAATAGAAATTTATGGAAAAGAAGTCTATCAATACACAATTATAAGAAAAACTAAAAGAAGAATTCCAGTTGTCATCGAATTTTTCACGATTTTTTAAAAATCTTGCCAAAATTTTTCAAATTTCTCTTACTTTCTGTTGCACACTGTGGGATATTCTCAGATAACCCAGTGTTATCACAAGAAACTTTGGGAGGTATAAGTACGCATGGTGACCACATGCTCAAGATATTCGAAGAGGGCAGCACAAAAGAACGCGGGAGAAGCCGAGGGGATACGATGGGATGCTGTAGATTGTGATATAGGGTTGCTCTACAGGGAGAAACTTACGTATTGAGATAAAATATGAACCTAGTGATAGAACAAAGTTTTATTATATAAATTGAAAGGCACATTATTAAACTATTTCTCCAAATAGTCGCCATTCAAATTCAGGTATTAATTGCTACACAAGCTTTTCGATTCGGTCTCTGAAGAAATCTGCCGCCTTACATTTTAACCACCTGGCTGGTGTACATCATGCAGTTCTTCATCACTGTCAAAGCACTGTTGCAAGCCAAGTCTATCGAAAGGCTCGAAATCGTAAATCGGTGATTTTCACAAATATTTTCGCTAATTTTCACTGTAAGTTCATCTGTAAAAAGGTTATGCCCACCGACCACTGCTGTCCTTGTCGTGGACATTATGGCAATTGTGGAACTGAATGTATCACTGCCTCACTCCGCCTTCACTCATTATTCCGTCTCCGTCCACAATTCAGGAAGTTGAATTCCAATTGGCTTGTGGTTTTTATCCCGTAGAAACCTAATCGCTTCCCCCCTTCTCTCTTTCCCCTCCTTTCCAAGGACCTGGAGCAGCGCGTGGTGCAGGCGTCCGCCCTCTCGGCGGTGGCCCTCTCCTCGTGGGCCCTGCTCTTCGCCGGCCAGTTCCTGCCCGGGGCCACGTCGGGCGACGTCCCCGCCCTCGCGGCATCCCTGCTCATCTCGGCGGTCTGCGGGGCCGGCATCCTGTTGCTGGGGCACCTGCCCGCCGGGGAGGGGCAGCCGCCTCCGCTAGGGCGGCCCCCTGCCCCCTCCACGGCCTCCGCCCTCCCCCTCTTCGCCCTCATCCTCGCCGTGCACACCATGATGCCAATGCCGAGGAGGGCGGCCCTCATGGTGGCCGTGACACTGACGGGTGCCCACCTGTCCCTGGGCGTGCTCCTCCGGGACTGGTCGGGGCCGGGCTTCGTCTGCCAGGTGAGTTTTCTTCGCTGCCTCTGTTTCGCTGGCATTCTCTACCACTTGTACACCTAGTGAATTACGAGTGAATCGCGAGTGGGGAGGTTTTCCACTCACAAATAATCTGTGCAACAGGTGTTGTGACTCAATCTAATTCATTTTATTAAAATTAAAATCTTACAATTATTGATTTGAAATGTAATTATTTTAACATTCTGAAATTGTTGCATTGCAAAGCACACTTGGTGGATGACACCGTTTTCGGTTACTGTCGCGGCATCACCCGCAGGGTCTTGGAAAATAAAATATTTTACGAAGTTAAGCAGTGAAGTTTTATAATATTTATTCGTGTCTGATACATAGTTAAAATTTTTCATATTCATGAATTCACATGAATATTGACAATATTCGTATGAATGATTAGTTATATAATTAGATTTTTAATTATAATTTCATATAATTTATATAATTTAATTCTAATGACCTTATTCAGAATACATTAAACATGAATCTCGAAAGAAATAGTACTTTTGTAAATTCAAGCTTGCCCTGATCTGACCTGGCTTTTCTGACTTCACGTTTCTCAAGTGTAAATGTTGTACCAACCAAATGAGCGAAATCTTCTTGCAGCTTTGCAAAGCTGACCAGAGCATTATCATTTAAGATCGACGTCACGCAATGTAAAGGTTTATCGCAAAGGCCGGAGAAGTGGGGAGTGTCGCGCGTCTTTGAGGCGGCAGCAAATGGCCCTAAAAATCTATGCATGTCATACGGAGGAGAGCTAGCGGATGATTCAGTTAATAACTCGCAGTATTCTTACTGTTTTCATGACTTCAATTGTCATGTGTATTTTGTTGCTTTTAATAGATAAGGCAATAAAAATACATTGTTTACTTTTTCCACTCCGATTGGGGTGCCTCCAAAACATGGTTTTTGAATGCATTAACGGCTTCTTCAGGTGCCAAAAAACGTTGGCCATGCAATTGTTTCTTGAAAAACGGGACTAAAAAGAAGTCATTCGGTGCGAAATCAGGGTTGTACGGGGGATGAATCATCAACTCGACGTTTTCGCCAGTCAAATAGGTAGTTGTTTCGGCCGATTTATGAAAGCTTGCATTGTCATGATGAAGAATGGTCCTTCGTTGCCGCTACTTTTTCCGTATTTCACCAAGCACTTCTGGCCAACAAATGCTCGTGTACCATTCAGCATTCACGGTTTTACGTTGATCAAACGGAATGGTTGCCACATGCCCAGTTATTCTGTAGAAACAGGCGATTATTTGCTTTGATGTGCTTCGTGTACGAATCACTTTTGTCGGATTTAGCTCGTCTTGGAAGACCAATAGAGTGGATTGCTGTTTTGTTACGAACTCATACGCATAGATCCAAGGTTCGTCACCTAAGTAGATGTTATACACAGTTTTGATGCACCTCGATTGTATTTGTTGAAAATTTCTTTGTACCGATTGACGCGTGGATCTTTTTGAGCTTTCCGTGTGATCACGGAAAGGGATAGAGATATCTGTCCTTGCCATATTTACTTTACACTATAGAATACCATTGAATCTTGTGGTGTTGAATATAGTGTGCATAAAGATTACAAATATCGTGAATAGCTTTTTTCTCTAAAATTCGCAATGTATGCTTCCGAATCGATGATTTCTAACGAGTTCCTCATTCTTCGTAGCGCAGTAACCATTGTTGATTGCTCCTTAGACCCCCGTGTAACTGCATTGACCATTCCTGCTCCAGCAGAGGAATCCAAGAACCCTTCCACTGTTTAATTAAAAGTTTGAAAAATGTGCCTCACTCATTTAGTGACACAAAATTTGAAGGTTCCTTTTGATCGGTTACACATTGAATGAAATTTTTTGGTGCCTGGTAAACCAACAGAAAAAATGCGATCTCAACTCTGGGTGTCCCAGTTCACGCATATAATTTCTTAATCTTTAACTGTTAGCACAGATCTTGCCTTCTTACTTCCCGATAATAACTTAACCTATACAGCAAGGTTAAGTTATTATCGGGAAGTAAGAAGGCAAGATCTGTGCTAACAGTTAAAGACAGTAGGGTAAGATAATAGTTGAACCAGGAAAAATCCAAGAGAGATGGAAGGAATATATAGAAACACTGTATGGTAAAGAACTTAGGCCGACAAGGTTAGACAGAGAAAAGGAACATGACGTAGAAGAGGATAGCTTAGATCCAGGCATACTCGACTATGAAATAGAAAGGGCATTTAAGGAGATGAAAGCAAATAAGGCCATGGGGGTGGACAACATACCTGTAGAACTGTTGAAATGTTTAGGAAAATGCGGGAAGAAGGCCCCATATGGACTGATTCGTAGTATCTATGAGGAAGGAATCTGGCCGGAAGATTTTGTGAGATCGATCCTATTCCAAAAAAGGCAAAGGCTTCGTCATGTGAGGATTACAGAACAATAAGTTTGATATCCCACGCAGCAAAAGTTATTCTCAGGATCATCAACAAAAGGATAGAGAGTAAGGCAAATGATTACTTAGGGGATGATCAGTTTGGGTTTAGGAAAGGAAGAGGTACGCGTGATGCCATTGCAGTAATGAGATCAATAATCGAGAGGAATATAGAATACAATTAGGACGTATTTGCCTGCTTCGTAGATTTCGAAAAAGCGTTTGATAGAGTGAATTGGGAAAAATTAATGCGTGTATTGCATAAAATAGGAATGGATTGGAGGGACAGGAGATTGATCCGCAACCTGTACATGTCTCAGACTGCTCAGGTGCGAGTGGGGAACGGAGAGTCCGGATGGGCAGTGTTAGGAAGAGGTGTAAGGTAGGGTTGCTCATAGTCACCGGTACTGTTCAACGTATATATAGAGGAAATGATTAAAGAGGCATGGGAAGAACTGGAGGTAGGAATGAAAGTCGGAGGGGAATTCGTAAAATCGGTTAGGTTTGCTGATGACCAAGCATTAGTTGCTCAGTCAGCCAAGGGGTTGCAAGCATTGTTGAGTGAATTGGAGGTTCAGTGCGATAAATATGGGATGAGAATCAATATTAATAAAACAAAGGTTATGCGATTTTCCAGAAAGAAAAAGGCTAAGCTAAATATTAAAATAGGCGGGGAAAGAATGGAGCAGGTAGAACAGTGTACATATCTCGGAAGTGTATTTTACCAATACGGTCAAAGTAGTAGGGACGTAAGGAGAAGAATTGCGCTAGGCAAGGAGGCTTTCTCAAGGAGGAGGGAGTTGATGACGGGGACATTGAGTAGGGATTTTAAGACAAGACTCGTAAAAACTCTGATATGGAGCGTAGCTATGTACTGCGCGGAAACGTGGTCGCTGAAGCAGGAGGATAGACGTAGGTTGGAGGCTTTTGAAATGTGGGTGTGGAGAAGAATGGAGAAGATGAAATGGACCGAAAGGAAAACAAATGAGGAAGTACTGGAGATGGTGGGTGAGGAGAGGGGTTTGTTGAGAGAAATCCTATGGAGGCAAGAAAAATGGATGAAAGGCGTATTGAGCGGTAGTGGAATGTTGAAGTAGGTAATAGAGGGGAGAATGTTGGGCAAGCGAGGAAAGGGTAGGAACAGGATAGGGATGTTGACTGGGATGAAGGGAGGAAAGAAGTACATAGAGATGAAGAGGGACCTGATGTAGTTTAGGTTGCTGGATTGGGTTTAGTTTGGAGTTACAAAATATTTATTTGATAGTTGTGTCCATCCAAAAACCTACCTTAACCGGTAGATTACCTAATAGTATATATATATATATATATATATATATATATATATATATATATATATATATATATATATATATATATATATATATATATATATATATAGATGATTTCTTCGAAGTAACACGGAAGTGTTAAATAAAAAAACTTACAGCAACACACAGCACGAGAACACATAAAAAGAACACTCACAATAATATCTTGATAATTTCGACGGACTCGAACTCCGTCTTCTTCGGAAGATAAAATATGACTGAGGAAAAAGGTACGTGGTGCAGAGAGAGTAGGGGACGAGGGAGAGGGGAAAAACAGGTAGTGGGGGAGGGGTGAAGGAGGAGGTTATGAAGGGGGAAAGGGAGGCCAGAGGGGAGCGGAGATGGAATAAGGAGGATGCGGAAATGGTAACAAGCGACTCAGAAAACTAACAATTCATCCACAGATACCACAACACCCATGACCAAGGCATCAACTCACCAAGTCATCATAAGGGCTTGATAAGTCAAAACCCAGGACAATGATGACAAAATGTATGCGGATGAATAAATTGTCCCACCACCTCGCAAGAAACAAATCCACCTCCATCCACCCCAGCGCCCCCCCATTTAGTGAACGACATTGAGACCCGGATTTTGATAGGCTTTACACAGCCATATAAATGCCAATTCCATTGTTTTTAATTTTATAGGGTTATCGGATGGGGGAAGGGATGCTAGCACGGAAACATTGTAACAGTTGGTGAAGGGGGTGTTGTGGTGGCAGCATGTTTTGGGATGGGAAGACCCGCGGACGGGGAAGAGGGATTACATGAGGCGCGATGATTGTTCACCCTGAGGTTCAGGGGTGTACAGCACTGGCCTATATAAAATGCCGGGCAGAGTTTGCAAGTCAGAAGACATTCTGAGATGTGCATGAGGAGTGGGGGAAGGGCGGGAGAGAGTTAAAAGGTGGGAAGGAAAGGGGTGGAGTGGTGAAAATAGGACAAGATTTGCATCTTGCTCGCAAGCACGGAGTGGGTGTGATTCTGGGGGTGGGAGGGGATTTGGAAAGAGGCTTGGTGGATTTGAGGAGATCTGATAGGTTGGCGGGCCGTTTGAAGGTAACAGAAGGGCATTTAGGAAGAAGGTTGGACGAAACGTTGTGATTTTTGAGGATGGGGTACAAGTCTTTGAGGATGAATTTAAGGGACTGGATGCCAGGGAAGTAGGTGGTGCTAATTGAGAGAGGGTGGAAGTCTGTGGTTGAGGGAGGATTGGGGGTGTAGGATTGTTTAAGGATTTTTTTGTGAAGGAGAGAATCTGGGTATCCCCGTTGGAGGAGGGAATGGTGAAGGTTGTTGAGGTATTTGTTGAGGGATTCGGGATGGCTGAAAATGCGGTTCCCGCGGATAGAGAGGGAGTAGGGAGGGTGCGTTTGGTTTGGTAGGGGTGACATTTGTTAAAATGAAGGTATTGTTGTTTGTTATTAGGTTTAGTATGTACGGAGATTAGAAATTTGTTGTCAGTTAGGGAAGTATTTACATCAAGGAAAGTGATCTGTGATGATGAAATGTTGGAAGTGAAAGAAAGAGATGAGGAATCATTAAGTTGGGAGATGAAGGAATTGAGGGAGTCTATGTTTTGTGGCCAGAGTAGAAAGATGTCATCAATGTACCGGAGCCACAGAAGGGGTTTCAGAGGGTAACTGGAAAGCTACTTCTCTTCCAGGACACCAAGGTGGATGTTAGCGTATGACGGGCTGAATCTACTTCCCAAAGTGTAAATATTTTTGGTGATTAGTGGCTTTGATGTGTACTGAAGTGGTGAATTTGTTATTGTGAATTGAGATGTCTGTGTCAAGAAAGGTGATGGTGGAGTCTGAAATGGAAGAAGTGAATTTAACAGTGAAAGAAGAATTTAAGGCCGATAAGAAATTGTCAAGAGACTTTGACGACATTTTTATGCTCTGGACACACGGTTCAGAGTCTCTTCAGAGAGTCAGAGTCAGGTCTCTACACGCAAGTTCACACAACCTATCATTCGACTAATGCTTTTCCCTAACAGTTCTAGAATCCCTACCCTATTCAGCCACCAACATAGAGGTGAGAACACGCGAATCCGTATACATCCTATAATTCCGATCCTTTAAAATTCCCACCCTTAACCGCCATCTTTAATTTCCTTCCCAACAGTCCCTAAACCTTCCGCCCCCCTTCCCTCCCCAGGCACTCTTCCCTCAACACCTCTCAGTCTGACCTGAAGAAGGCCTCGTAGTAGGGCGAAAGCGAAAGGGCGAAATCATATACAGTGTGAGTGTCCTTTTACGTGTTATCTGTTTTATTCTGTGTTATATTTTTCCGTCCGAAAGTTATATTGTTCTTGTGAGTACTTCCGCATCATCGAGATAATATATGACACCATCTGTCATATCTTATCTTCCGAAGAAGACTGAGTTCGAGTCCGTCGAAATTTTCAAGACATTATTGTGAGTGTTCTTTTTGTGTTATCGTGCTGTGTGTTACTGTCTAAGTTTTATATATATATATATTCATTCACATTGAAATAGAGATAAGGAAAATGGTAAAGGAACACATTTAAAGGACGAACACAAGAGAGGTGGGGATGGCGGATGTTAGCAGATCACGAATGTAAAAATATCTTCCTCGACCGGGACTTGAACACCGGATCTCTCCACTTGCCGGGCGGATGCTCTAACCACCTGAGCTATGATTCAATCAATTTTTTATTCGGTTCAGTTCATACGTTACACAGCAAGTGTTTACATTGTACATAATAACAGCTTATAGATTTTGGTTACATAATAATATTTTCCTTATGAATATATGCATAAATATATTCATACACATATATATACATAAACATAGAAAAAAACATAAAAACATACACATTATTACACTACATACATTAGAAATGTGCATATACAATTGAGATCATATGCAATACTGTTGAAGAAAATAATGAGGCTAGGTTCACAAGATATACGTTATATATGGTGAGGGTTATCGATTAGTTTTAAACACATTCTGTGAAACAACTCTTCAACCACTGGCGAAGTGTGTCCGGCACCGGGGGCAGCCACATCCGTTCCACCATTGCTTGCATACCTTTTGCGGAATTTTTTTTCGCTGTTCTTAATTGTATGAACTCCACGATTAAAGTAGTCATAATTAGAGTTTTGAAACTCGGAAAGAGCCGAAAGTTCAGGGTGATCAGATTTATGTCTGTAATGGCACCACCGCCGAACACGTCCCAAGTTTCATATATCTTTTTCAGGGCTTCCCATTCTCTGAGTTTTTCGCCGCAGCCTAGAATCAGATGCGCGGCGTTGTCTATTCGACGGCATGACGGACAAAGGGGCGAATCAGCTAAACGTAGGTGGTGCCTCACTTCCCTCGTCATGACCAAGTTCGCGAGTAGGTTGAACATTTGACTACGCGCCTTGTCGTTCACTCTGCTGGTTGCCCAGTTTTTCCAAGATAATGTCGTTTTGGATGTCATTTTTCCCTGCTCGGCGAGCGCTCTGAGATACAGGGTCTTGACCGAAATTGTTTCTCCATCTCTCAGGAGTGAGGTGACCTTTTTCGTTTCTTCAAAAGCCCTCCGATGGCATTCGTCTTGCGCGAGTGCCTGCCACGCGTCCCCGAGGAGTGCCTTTCGCCACGCGTCGTCACCCCCAAGGATGCGCAGACCGAGCTTCGCGTAGACCACCTTTGCTTTTAGAGCTGTATCCGTTAAATTGAGCCCACCTAGCTCAAAAGGGCCATAGAGCTGGTTGCGAGACACTTTCTTTACGTAGCCGTTCCAGATCATTTGGTTAGTCGCTTTAATGAAGTGTGCATTGTATTTAGGGGGTAAGGGCCACAAATGGGCCACATACCATAGCCTCGGGAAGACAATCTGGTTCAGGAGGCGGACGCGGGTCACAATCGGGAGGGAAGGTAGTGAAAATTTCCCAACACTCCATTTTATATGGCGGTCTATAACTCCCCAGTTCCGCTCAATCGTGGGAGCCAACTCCTTCTCCCACCAGAACCCTAGGATTTTGAGAGAGGGCGACTCTGACCAACCGATGGAGGTCGGTGGCGGGCTTCCCCTCAGCAGGAGAAACCTGGATTTCCGACCGTTGAGGAAGAGACCACCCTGCTCGTATGACTTTAAAATGTCGTGGGCGAGGGCCATGTGGGACGGGTCGTTCATGAAAAGGGTTATGTCGTCAGCGTATGCGACGCCCGGGCAGACAGCGCTGTGACGGCGTATCCCGATTCCACTGCTCTGAAGTCGCCTGAGTAGGGGGTCTATGGCAAAAGCAAAAAGCAGCATTGACAACGGGCAGCCCTGCCGGACGGAGTTACAGACGGGAATGGGGGGTGAGGTGGCATTCTTTATTCTAATTCTAGAAGATGTACCGGTGTACATCGTTAAAACGGCACGTAAAAAGTGCTCGGGGAAGGCCATCGTCTTGAGCACGGTTACGATCCATTCGATCCGGACCAGATCAAATGCTTTCGCAAGGTCAATTCCAAGCACTGCTAGAAAACTATCGCCATACAAAGGTGAGGAGAAAATGACGTCGCGAATTAGCAGTGCGGCATCGAAAATGTTTCGCGTTTTCGACACGGCGTACTGGGATGGAGAGAGGACTAAGTCGGCAACAGCCGTCATTCTATAGCGCAAGACGTGTGCCAATATCTTATAATCGGCATTTAAAAGGGCGATTGGACGAAAGTCGTTGAACGACTTGGGCCGCGTAATCTTTGGTATAAGGGTTATCACGGCGGTCCGCTGACTTGCAGTCAGAGAGCCGCTACTTAAAATGAAATTAAAAAGTCTGGTTAAAATAGGTTTAAGAACATCCCAGTACGCGAAATAAAATTCAAAGGGTAGGCCGTCCAAGCCGGGTGCTTTGCCCTTTGGGAACGTGGAGGAGACGCAGTCCAGTTCGTCTGAACTAATGTCTCGACCTAGATCCGCTTTTTGGGTTGAGGACAGCATAGGGAGAGGGGGAAGAGGGGGTGTGTCTCCCTCCTTCCACGGAGGATACCTGTTAAAAATATTTTTAAAGTGCCGTGTCGCTTCCATAAGGAGGTCGGTGTCGCCGGTGGCAGATTCTCTGACAGGTATTCTGTCTGTGACGGAGCCGGAGTTGGATTTCACCGAGCGCCGAAGCTCGGATAGCGTAAGGGGCCCCCCTATATCTGTCTCTAATTCTTTTTGCCATTTTTGGGGCGCGTATTTTGAAGTTCATGGCCAAGTATAATTTTTTTAAGTGACGACACTTGGGCGTGGAAACCCTTCGGCGCAACATCCTTACGCAGGAGCTCCTCCAGCGCCCGGCGGTAGAAGGAGATGGTGTAATTTTTTTCTCTACGCCACTCTAAAGCTTGCCTTTTGATGTGTGTGACAATTCGGGGTTTGAAAACTTCGTCCCACCATACCGCGAGGTCTGCACCAGGACGTAATGCCGCGATCAGTTCACACACCCGGCTGCGGATGGAGTCGCGGCGAGTGGCGTCCTCCAGAACGCGGAGGTCCATGCGCCACACGGCGCCGCAGCGGTGGGCACGCGCGGCGGGGGTTGTATCCGGGCATGTAACACTCATGATCAGCGCACAGTGATCAGAGAAGGACACTGGGAGGGTGTCCACTCTCTGGACATCATTCTTAAGTGATGCCGAGAGGAAGAGGTAGTCGATCCGCGTCCGAGAGTTATGTCCTGATCGCGTGAAGGGGGCGGGACCGGCGCAGAAAGAACGCACTGCGTCAATCGCTCCAATTGAGTCAAGCATCAGTGAGAGTGCTCGGCTTGGGTAGTATGTCATTCTATCCCTGTTCGAGGCACTATCCTCTCGGCGGTAAATGGAGTTGAAGTCCCCACCCAAGATGGCCTTCCCCGAGAAGGGATAAAGGTAGGGGAGGAGAAGTTCATTAAAATATGTTTCGCGCTCTGCCCTCGCACACTCGCCAGAAGGAGCGTAAAAATTGATTATGTGGATCCCATTCACGATAACAGACGTTATTCGACCCGAGGCGTGGCGGCGAACATGAGAGAATGGAATGCCATTTCGGACTAGGGTGGTGGTGCCAGAATGACAATCGGCGAAATTGCCGATAGCCTGAAAAGTGTTTGCATCCCAGACTATGTCCTCCTTCACCTCTTGAAGGAGGATTACATCAGCCCTGAGATCGCGGAGAAAACGTTGGAGGACTGCAATTTTTAGGTGACTGTAAATTGCCGGCAATATTCAGCGAAATGACATTCATTGGTGAAGCAATAGGGCATCTACGGGCACCGGGCATCACTTACCAGAGTTTTTGGTCGTGGCTTACGTCGCTCCGGTCGCGGCTTGAACCCGGGCGACGAGTACTTCGCCGTTTCCCGGGACGCTTCGTCCGACGAGTCAACGATCGAGGTCGCGAGTTGTCGCCACATCCCTCCCCCCCGACCTCGTCCGAAGAGGAAGAGCCAGCCGTGGTCTCCACGAAGAGCGGGTTGTTCGGCAGCGTTCCACGGGGGTGGCCTCCTCGAGCGAGCACAGCTGGGGCCCGTCTCGGACCGGGAGGTGTCCTCAGGAGGGGCCGGGGTGGCGGACTGGGGGTCATCTGCCGAAGGGACCCCGTCGGCAGTAATCAAGGAGGATGGTTCGATTCGGTCCGCCTCTAGAGGTTCCCTGGGAAGACCGACGACATCTTGATCGAGTGTCCGTGAGAGCGGGATCGGGGGGCCAGCCGTTGGGGATGGGGGCCATTCACAATCCAATGACTCTGTCACTATTGGTTCTCGGGGAGCTGGAAGCCCGTGATGCAGGGATTGTAGGTGGAGGGTATCGGTGGCGTGGCCGCGGGAAAGAGGGACGAAGGATGATTCATCCTCCATTGACGGGGTCACAAGGACAGGGGCCGGCGGTTGTGGGAGAGTGGGCGAGCAGGTAGGGACTGCAGCTAGATCAAGGTTTGAACTCAGGAGATCAGTGTCGTCTGTTCTCTTCTTTTTTGCATCGCTTTCTTCTTTCGACGACTTTCGCTCCCTCTGATTTTTTCCTATAGATGAAGGGGTATGTGGGGAGTCGGCGGGATCAGCGGGGGTCGCACCCTCGATAAAAAGCAGGGACCGCGCCCTCTCCTCCACAGCCACCTCGGGCTCGTCCATCTCCTCGGTGGTGTTCGGGCTGGAGGCCATGACCATTGCCTCCGCATAGCTCTTTCCTCCCTGGTTCCGAGGGCAGGTCTTGCGCTCGTGGCCTTCTTGATTGCAGCGGGCGCAAGTGCGACGTTGACCCTCATATATGATGATGGCCCGGTTTCCGCCGATGTGGAGGTACGAGGGGATATTTCTCTCGACCGTCATCCGCACAACCCTGGTGCCAGTAAGCACCCGCGCCATCTTTTCTCCCTCCCTCCTGTTCTCCCACGAGCGATGGATTTTACCAAAACGTTGGAGCTCGCTTGTTATGTCTTCCAATGGGGTCTCCACGGGGAGACAAAGAATCCTGACATTACACGGGCTGCCCGAGGTTTCGTCAATAGTTATCGTCGTCCTCTGATCCCTTAAGGACGGAAACGGTAGTTTACGCGGAGTATTTTCTAAAATCCTATTCATTGCAGCTTCGTTTGCTAACTTCAGGAATATCAAATGTCGATTGTATCCAAATTGGATCGCCACTATCTCTTCGGGTGTGAGGCCCAGCGACTCTAGTGTGAAGAGGTGGACCTCCAACGGAGTAGGGGGTTTCGCCTCTCGTCAACTTGCAAGGCGAGCGTGTTTACGCGACGTATGACCATTTTGAAAAATGATCAAATTGAGCACGCCTGCGTGAAAGAAAGGAGAGCGGGCCAAGTGGACAACCACTCCAAAGAGAGAGAAAAAAAAACAATCACTCGTGTACACTCCCTCCCCGCTACTCGCACCTGGCGGTAGCAAAACAAAAAGGAGCCTAAGCTAGCAGTCAAGGTCAGTTATGAACCAGTAAACAAAACGAAGGCACGGTCTTACCCGGCGGAAGAAAGTCGAGAGTCAAACTTCACGCTTCTGAAAGAACTAGGCGGTCAACCGCCGCTCGAAACAAAAACACGATCGGAACCTCGATTTCCGAGAGAGTCCGGCAGTGCCGCTCACCAAAACCCGGCGGCCGACGCCTCGGTCGCCGGCGAAATCAGACACTCGGTAAACAGAGCACGTCCAGCTATCGAGGGAGCGTACTTTCACATTGAAATCTGCGATCTTATAAAGCGCCAAAGTGCTCTCGAATCATTAAACAGAAGATGGCGTTTTTTTATTTAAAACGCATATTTTTTTTATTAGGTAAACATGTTACATTCATGTAGGATCCCTTTCACCCCACATACCTGTAAATACACAAACTACCAACAAACGTACACTGCACTTACATTTAACCCTTGCACTAACATTTTTTCTGACTTGTAAATTAAATGTTTTTAATATTTCTAAAGGGACTTCAGATTCTTACTATTTCTGATTGTTCTTGGAAAGATTGAATATTTGTATCTCTCTGTATCGGAATGTATCTCCCTTATTTTATCTTTGTGGTGTGATCTACCTAAATAGTTTGGGGCCATTATTATTCCTTTAGTGCCATCGTTATACTCGCGGGTTCTGAATCTCTCTAAAAGTCTAAGTCTCGCTTTTTCCCTTCGTATTTCAAGGGGCACCCAGCCTAAATCCCCTAAGAGACCTGTTGTTCTTATGTTCTTGTCATATATATTTTTCACGAATCTGGCGGATTTTCTCTAGACTTCATCTAGTTCTTTTTGCCAGATTTTCTCCCAAGAATACCAAATACTTGCGGTATATTCCAAATGTGGTCTAACTAGAGCAAAAAACACCTCTCTCTAACTTTCTAATTAAATTTCCCCCACACCCATTTATTGACGCCAAGATTCTTTAAAGAGGATCCGCATATTGTCCTGATATGTGCTCCCCATGAAAGGTGTGATGTTAGAACTTCCCCAAATATTTTCCTTGTTTAGCCGTAATTAGTAATGAACCTCTATTTCGTAGTTGATGTCTTGTTCGCCACTCCTTTTGCTCCAAAATTTCAAAACTCTGCGCATTTGTCTTTATTAAGAATTTATCCCCATTCCATGCACCAGTCCGAGATTGTGTATATGTCTCTAGAG
Source organism: Hetaerina titia (assembly GCA_037158775.1). Taxonomy (NCBI): domain Eukaryota; kingdom Metazoa; phylum Arthropoda; class Insecta; order Odonata; family Calopterygidae; genus Hetaerina; species Hetaerina titia. The sequence goes on along the minus strand of CM073776.1, from coordinate 3,642,800 downwards.
AGTAGCTCGCAATCTAGTCAGCTCCTTATTTCCCTGTATACCACCGTATGGTCAGCAAATAACCGGAGATTGCTACTAATGTGTCCACTCAAGTCATGAATAAATACTTAGAACAGGAGAGGCCCTATTACGCTTCCCTGAGGGACGCATGACGTTAAATCTCCATCCGTTGAGCACAACCCATCAATGACTATTATTTGTTTGCGATTTGACAAGAAGTCTCTAATCCAATTAATAATTTTCTCATTGATTCCATAGCATTTAAATTTGTGTAACAATTTAATGTGTAAGACTCTATCGAAAGGTTTCTGAAATCTAGGAATACTGTATCAACTTATATTTTGTTTTCTCCCGATCTAAGAATATCATGAATGAAAATACCTAATTATGTTTCGCAAGATCTGCTCTTCCTAATTCCCTGCTCTTTGTGGCTTAGTTTTTTCCTACTATCAAGTAACCTCATTATGCTTTTTTGGTAATAATGGGTTCTAATAGCCATTAACGTTATGTAATTCGTAATAACTATTTAAGCCATGAACTAGATCGAACTGTTAAAAAATGCGTCATAAGATGTTTGGCAATGTATTTCTAAGTTCCATCGTTATCTCCAGCAATCTTATTTCCCTTATGTCTTCACTTCATCTAACCCCTTAATCTATCCGAATAAGCCTTTCACCTACTTTATCAGTTGCATTCGGAGGTTACCAGCAACCGCGAAAAGTTTGCGACAAAGTTGAATTTTTGGTGAAATAATCAGGGAGATGTTACTTGAGCTAGGTTAGTAGTGTTAGTTAAAAAGAATTGCATTAGACTATGATTCTTGGTATTATGGTGATGGGGCGATGGTGATTTCATTCGATTCGCGACCCAAGGCACCGATCGATGACAATTCTGAACGACCGAATATCGCTAAAATGTGAATCCCACTCCCGCAAAATATCACTTTTGTTAACCACTCGTGAAAATTTACAGTTATTACGAAACTTTTGTGACATTTTTATTGGTCTCTCACCGGGAAAATCATGCCTGTAAAAAATAGATTGTATAGGGGTCATGCGATTGTCGCCTGCTTGGTTGGGTCACGGGAACGGCAGTTGGGGTTCCTCATCCAGAGGTACGGATAAGTAAACAAGGGGGAGAAGGTGAGGAGGGTTTGGGTGCGCTCAAGCGACCTCAACGGATCGACAACGGTTCGTTAAAAGTTTCCCTTCAAGCTGCCGGAGCATAATTTGATATACCCACCCACGGGATGGCGCGCGCGTCGCAAAGTGCTGATAGATAGGAAACCAAAAGCCCTTCGTGAAGAGTGAACTTCTCGGTGCCCTCCACGAGCGTAAACTCGCGTCTCGTCGTTAGTTATAAATTTGCGGCACTATAACCCCCCTTCATCCTCTCCCGCTCTTCTCACCCCCAGGGAGAGTTTCGAGTGAGGGGCCGGGCCACTAGGGCTCAGTGAGAAGGGGTTGGTTTGGGACCGCCGCCGAGCTTTTGATTCTCGCGTAGTCCTTCGTGAAGGTGGCGCAGATCCTTGAAGCACTGGAGGCCATTGCCACCCTGTGGGGCCTAAAATATTAGTACTATTATATTCTTTGAGTTTGTGTGTAAATTAAACTTATTTATCAGTGCTAAAATGTACACTATCGTGTGTATAATAATACTGATTGACAATATTACCCATATCGACTAATGCTATACGTTCAACTTAGTTGCTGACAGTCCTGAAAAGGCAAACTTTCATTTTCAACCAACTCTCTGTGAACATCCATCTTTATTTTCTGTTTTCTGTAAGTATTTAAGTGCAACGAATCAAAACAATGCCTGGCGAGGGTAATCGTTGTTACTGACGAAGGTTTCAGGGTTGGTAGGAAAGATATATACATTGGGGGCTGCTGCAAAGTAATGCAAATTTATATTTTATCAATGTCAGAATGCTAAAAAGTTAGATATAAAAAAGTATACCTTTTGCATCAGCTCATAAAACGGTGCTTAAGCTGCCAATAATCACCGGTTCACTTTAACTTCAAACTGAGGAACTCCGAAAAAGGAATTGTGGAAACAATGTCGGCCAAGAAAGCTTTTTTCCCCTTCGTGACCTTCGAAAACGGCCAAACTCAGAATGACTCGATTGCCGAGGTGAATTAGTTCACTCACTTCCCAAAACGATGATCTGGCGTCGAATGGGGAGACTTTTCGAGTGGTACCCCGAGCCTTAATCGGGGCTCTAATGAGTCCAGAACGCTTCGAGTGGACGGCGGCGTCCGTCGGATGGGACGTTGAACTGTGTGACGCTTGGCGAATTTCTTCGCGTGTTTGGCCAATTCCGACGCCCCGTTTCTCTCCGCACTTCTTCGTCTCCTGAATATAAATTCCCTTCAAAAGCTCCCACTTATCACCAGATTTGCATAAAACCTCAGCCATCCGTGGCCTCCCCTCACTCCTGCTGCTGCTCCATTTACCACTTGTAACCCACGAGGTACCTTTGACAATGGTGCACGTATATTGAACAGTTCCGTTGAGGCCACCACATTACTTTCTCCATGTGATTTTTCATGGCCGAAGACACGGACAAGAAATATTTAGTAATTGGCGGCAATTTATTTATATCAATTCCAGTTAAACTTTATTTTGGTCCTCTACTATGCAAAATATTGGCATAGTCTCGAGATCCCTTCCTCTTTCAGTTATTATTAAATACATATATTTTTAGGAATGCCTTTTTCTTCCGGGGTGAAATGGATTTAGCATTCGTGCCATTAAAGAGATTCAGGTGGAGACGATGATTAGGTTCGTGTGGTAGCCACACTCATGTCATCGCCATCAGTATTTCAATCCTATGATTGGTTTCTGCAGCCCATATCTTTCCATATATTAGAATGCAAGGCAAGGGTGCATATTCTAGGAAGAATAACATGGTGGTTTCCCGTTGCCTTCCACATCGCGGTACTGCGGCCGATATCGTGAACTTCTCTATCGCCTGCAGTTCATACTGGGCCGACCCACTCGGTCTGCGCCTCCAGTGCCTAATGGTGAAAGGTAGCCACACCAATGAAGGCTAAAATAAAATGCTACAAGTCCGTCCTCCAAAGTTTTATCAATAACTCGCGCGAGGTACGAATCATGGCGACTATTTTTGAGAAATTTTAATTTTTATCCGTGTAATACTTCAAATATCACGTTAACACCTCATACCAATACACGGGCAAAATAAAATTTTGCTTCGTGGGTATTCTTATTTGTTTTACAAATATAATCATTGAATCTGCCTCTCTGTTTTAATAGATTTTTTCCACTTCGTAGAAGCTGGAAAAAAGTCGAAAAGGTCACTTTCGGTGGGTTAATGTTACAACAAATCGTCTCTTTCAAAATGGTAAATATAAAGTTTCGTGCAGACCATGGTTTTTCAGTTAAACTCTATGACGCGCACCCAGGCACAATCGAGCATACAGTAATTTGAAAAAAACGTGCTCATGGAAACTCATCACATGTATTCACGTTATGATCTTGACATCCATTTTTTTGTGAGAACAATTCGTGCAATAGATACGGTGGGAGGAATAGGGAAACTATTATTTTAAGCTGTTGAATATCACTCCGAAGCAAACTATAGTTGCCTTTCATATTGAAAATATTATTCTCTCTCTTGAAATACTACCATCGCACTTAAGGGGCACATTACGGAAAACATGAAAGTGTTAAGTGTACCTATTTAAACATTCAGTGAGCTAAAGAAAGCTATGATAACGCTTGCTTTGGGGAAATTTTCAGGATATCTGAGTTTGTTCATTAATAGCTGATAGCCGAATCACTTTAAGAGGTGGTATTACCATTAAAGTGGGCGTCCCTCCCCCACCCTCCCGCACACCCTCCCTCCCGCACACCCTCCCTCCCGCACACCCTCCCTCCCTCTCTCGTCCATCGGAGCACACGTGGGCTTTCCTTCGGCCGGCGGCATTCCAAAGGTGCAAGGGGAAGTGTTCCCTCTTTGCCGGCGGTGCGTGTGCACCAAGGCCGCCAGCACCCACCCCGAGCCACACCCGCTTATAGCGGCTTTTTTCAAACATGTTTTTTTTTAAATTGGCATTCCTTGTTAATCTGATCCCCAAAATGCTAATGCAAGATTACATTGATCCTGATTGCTTTATTCTTTATTAAATTCTTGCTTGTTAATTAAGAATACAAGCTAATTTTTTTCCAATTGTGTGAAAATTTACATAGTTTGCGTTTTACATATGTGCTTCTCTCTTTTTAATATTCTTGAACTATCTACATTTCTTGCTGCATAAAACAGACTTCTCTTGATCTGTCCTGGGGAAACATTCGCCAAATTGTAGAATCGTAAATAAAAGTTAGGATTCACGAGAAGCATGCTTGGGAAATGTAATCAGAAGGTAAAAGAGCTTTGTAATTTCACGTCAGTCACGTTTCACTTCCCCTTGCGTGTGCTGCGGGTGCGTGGGATCCTCCCGAGGTAGGCTTCATTTTGGAACGAGATCGAGTGCAACAAAGGGCAGCTAAGCTTGTGAAAAGTTGTTGCGAACAATGTAGCAGTGTCACGACACTGTTGGAAGAATTAGGATGGATAGGAGTCACTCGTAGGATTCAACACAGGTTAAATTTAATGCTTAAATTTGAGGCAGTTTACTTATCTGAGGATGTTAAAGACATTTTGCAGGCCCCGACTGACTATGATAGATCAGATCACCAACGTGAAATCAGGAAGATTTATAGTGGGACGGATGGATTTAAAATGTTTTTTTCTTCATACGATTAGAGATAAAAAGGGAAAATCGCATGCACGAAGATGATACTTAATATTGGTAGTTAGTATATATTTTGTTGTTATCCTGCTTTATTCTTACCTGTACCCATTTTTTTTAAATTTTCCCTACATTATTTGAATATATTTAGCCATTGAATATTTTTGCACGTAAGTAGCGTCTTTCGTGTTGAATAACTTTCTGACCAATGCATTATAAATAATAATGATAAAACAGTGATAAACCAGAAGGGCGGTTTGGTAGGTGATGGTAGTCCCTGTACTAAGCCCTATACGGCGAGTGACATTCACACATTAGCAGGATATTAATAAGGGGGAGCAGTTCCTTGATACACTGTGCCGGTTATGGTTTCCTAGAAAAATCTGATACCCGAAAAAACACATCAGTTGAAGCTGTAGGTTCCCCGAGAGGGTTGTCCGGGACTCGAACCCGTGTCCTCCGGTCAGTAGTCCAACGCTCTATCCCTGGACTACCGCGACCCATAATTAAGCTCCCATTTAGGCAAAACACTTTTTTGTATAATCTCGTCGCTGAACTAATTACTATGTTGACTACGAAAACACTTTCGGTTCTTCCGAGTGCTGCTCTTTAGAAGAAAAAGAAGCACTTGGATGCATTAAGAGCATTAAGAAAAGAAGCATTAAGAAAAAGGTGCCTGTTTTAAAGGATATCGTCACAGCGCTTTAGCAGTGAAATAGTAATAAGCAGGTGAGAGGAGGAGGTCCATATTCTACAAATCCTTACAAACGTAATTTAAGGACTTCTTTTCGTTAGTCGCTTGTTTTCTGTCTCCGTTGCGATTGCCGCCGCTTCTAATCCTCTCTCACTCTTCCCCATCACGGCAGCTGTGCGCCGAGGCGGTGTTCCTGTCCTGTGCCACTGGCGCCGGCGTCTACTACCGCCGCATGACGGAGGCGGCCCACGAGCGGACCTTCGAGGGCACGCGGACGTGCATCGAGTCACGCGTGAAGCTGGAGTGCGAGAAGGAGCAGCAGGAGCAGCTCCTCCTCTCCGTCATCCCGGCGTACATCGCGGCCGAGGCGAGTACCCAACCCCCGCCATTACGTCTGTGCTCTGACGAGTGTCGTCAACACTATGTGCATGCATTTTACGAAGATCGCCTTAGCATTTTGGTAAATCTGGAAGCATCCCATGCCATACAGCTTAGCGGTGGCTCGTTGGGTACAATATAGATTGAATAAGGTGTATGTTAAGAAGCAAGTTGAATTTTTGAGATTTTCATTTATTTTTTGACTTTTATTGAAACATGGATTAGAAAAAGAACGCGATATAACACCATGGCTGGTTTTCCAAAAGGAAAAAAAATTCTTTTTTACTTTGGGACTGGGGTTGGTGAGACACGCATAGAGATGGGTTTCCTGAAACTGAATGGAAGCATTCAGAAGTAATTTGAGCGTTGAAACATGCACTGATTTCGTTATGTTCCAAAAGCTTTCAAAATGCCATTTGTCAAAACTCAAGTGCGGAGCTGGGGAGGTGTCTTCTTCAACAAAATGACAAGTCCTGAAAATTGAGCCGTTCGCGGGAGAGGAGCAATTTTTTCGGGAATGCTGTCATGGCAGCTCGCTTTAGTGAACGCCCTGCAGTCGTATGCGTGTCACTGACCGCACCACACTATTATTATTATTATACGGTAATCTACCGGTTGAGGTAGGTTTTTGGATGGACACAAGTATTGAATAAATATTATGTGGCTCCTGACAAAACCCAATCCAGCAACCTCATCTACATCAGGTCCCTCTTCATCTCGGTGTACTTCTTTCCTCCCTTCATCCCGTCCAACATCCCTATCCTGTTCCTACCTTTACCTCGCTTGCCCAACATTCTCCCCTCTATTACCTTCTTCAGCATCCCACTACCGCTCAACACACCTTTCATCCATATTTTCTGCCTCCATAGGATTTCTCTCAACAAACCCCTCTCCTCACCCGCCATCTTCAGTACTTCCTCATTTGTTTTTTCCTTTCGGTCCATTTTACCTTCTCCATTCTTCTCCACGCCCACATTTTAAAAGTCTCCAATCTGCGCCTATCCTCCTGCTTCAGTGACCACGTTTCCCCACCGCTCCATATCAGGGTTCTTACGAGTCTTTTCTGAACCCACTCAAGGTCGCCGTCATCAACTACCTCCTTGTGAAAGCCTGTTTGCCTAGCGCAATTCTTCTCCTTACGTCCCTACTGCTTTGACCGTATTGGTCCAAAACACTTCCAAGATACGTAAACTGTTCTACCTGCTCTTCACTATACTACGTAATGAACTAATTAAGAAAATTAAGACTCGTATTACGACTAAATGGCACTTGTATATTTGGTAAATTTTCTTCCGTTGACTCAACTCATGAAATATATCATCAATAGTTACAATTGATTTCATTAAAAATATAAGGGTGTTACGATATCTTAAAGAAGATATATATCAAAGAAATTTTGAAAATAGAGAGAGTGGCTTTTTCCTGCCCGAAACCAATAAACTATTGGAAATTGCTGGTAATTATTTCAATTAGCTGAACCTGTGAATTTTAGTTTAGTTTACAGTGTAATTTTAATATTTTAATTGAATACAATTGTTGAAAATCATGAATTTTATTTCTTAATTTTACCCTATGACAGTGCACATGGTGTAAGTTTAACAAAATGAATGTCCTATCAATCTCCTCACAGCTCTGAAATATTCTCATTTCGGGTCTATTAGATGCCTATGGGCGGGTCGCGGTGGTCTAGTGGGTAGAGCGTTGGACTACTGACCGGAGGGTCCCGGGTTCGATTCCCGGGCAAGGCACTTTGGGTACCTGCAGCTCCACCCAAGCTAGTTGATTTTTCGGGTACCAGATCTTCCTGGGAAACCATAACCGGCACAGGGAAAGGAACTGGCCCCCCTACCCTGATGTGTGAATATTCACACGCCGTTGGGCTTGGTACACGGGTGAGCTCTACCATCACCTACTAAGCCGACCTTCGGGTTGATTACTGTGTTTATGGTTTTTTTAGATGCCTATGGATCTCCCAGCGCAGAGAGAGGATTGTTATTGCAACGTATTTTACGACACTTCTTATTCAAAATTGTATAGTAATTGTGTAATGCAATAAATAGGCCTTGGAGCATCATGATTGTTGAGATAAACAAGGTTTGGAGAACAGAACGAATGATGAAAAGAACACTCCTAATTATTGGGACGAATGATTCATGTCGCCATTTTCGTTAGTGTCCCGCGTACGTCCGCAGGCAAGTCGAAAGTGTCACACCTGCAAGAGTTCACCCCTCACTTTGTCGGTGACCAATCGCGGAGAGAGAAGGGTGTCAGTCGGTATGAGGACGACGAGCGCAGCAGAGGAAAATATGAGACTTTTCCAATGAATGCAAGAGAGAGAGAGTCCTGTTTTCAATTCCCACGGGGCCTCGATTCCACTTCCCGTCTCGACGTATTCGGTTGAATCGGTCACAAAGGTAGCCGTTGAGCATCTGAGAAAACACTCCCTCCCCTCTCCCCACACGCCCCTCTTTCCCCCCTCCCCCTCTCTCGGTCCCCATTCAGGAGCGTGTAGTTAGCCATGAGAAATGGCCCAAGGTGGCGTCTTTATTTCGGAAACCTTTCCGCGTTGTCTTCCCGATGACTGCTGAGACGAAGCAGCCGCGCCGTGAAAACGTCTCCCGAATGCTATTTTTGTATACTAGTCTTTTTCCCCGAATCCTTTGGTCCACAAGGATCGAATCTCTGTCACGAATTACCTAAATTCGCCATAAATGCCGAGGAACCTGCTTTAACCCTTGTGTGCATAACCGTGGCACCAAAACGGTTGATTTGTGATAGTAATTGATTGATGAATGATAATTCCTCCTTAAACCTCCGAATCAATGCCATTAAACTCTTTCTGAAGCGGATTATCCTCAAAATAAATTTTAAATATATTTTCCCTCGAAATTAGAAGCTTTCAAAGATTGTGTAACGTCTCAGCCACAACCGGGATAGTCAACATTCAAAGAATGGAATTGTTATGTCATAATTGCTATATTTGGTTGATTGTTAATGGAGATCAATGGCTTCGAAACTCAACAATGATGTGTGCAATACATTGGTCATTGAAAGTCATTTACTCATGAATACACTGGCGATATTTCGGAAAAATAACACTGCTTTCATCGCCAACAGGATGTGCCCACTGTCAACGACTTTTCCTCGTTTTCCTTCTTTTCCTGATTGGTTGCTTTGCACAAATGTAGCCCGTAACTTTGACCGTACTAGATGCATCCGTAGGATTTTAATGACTTGGACCGGCTGGGGGGACGACCTGTGTGTGTGTATAAATATATATATAAATATATATATAAATATATATATATATATATATATATATATATATATATATATATATAATATATGAAAGGCTGAAAGGTCTTGAAAGGAGAGTGTCTGGGGAGGAAAAGGGTGAATAATCACCGCTATTCCTGTAATTCTGCTTCACTCTCTCCTCTTCCTATCCCTTCACACGCAATTTCACACAGCCTATCAATCGACGAATGATTTTCCCTAACAATTCTAGAATCCCTACCCGAATCAGCCACCACCAACATAAAGGTGAGAACTCGCGAATCCGCGTACATTCTATATTTCAGATCCTTTACAATTCCCACCTTTAAACGCATCTTTAATTCCCTTTCAAGCAGTCCCTAAACCTTCCGCCCCCCGATTTCCCCCAGACACTCTCCCTTCAAGATAAATTTATTTCTATAAATGTATATATATTATTTTCTATTTCGTAATCTACCGGTTAAGGTAGGTTTTCGGATGGACAAAACTATCAAATAAATATTTTGTGACTCCTAAGAAAACCTACTCCACATCATTTCCCTCTTCATATCTGTGTACTTCCTTCCTCCCTTCATCCCGTCCAACATCCCTATCCTGTTCCTGCCCTTTCCTCGTTTGCCTAACATTCTCCCCTCTATTACAGTCTTTAACACCCCACTGCCGATCAATACGCCTTCCTTCCATTTTTTCTGCCTCCTTAGGATAACTCTCAAGAAACCCCTCTCCTCGCCCACCATCCTTAGTACTTCCTCATTTGTTTACTACTAGCCAGTTTGTTTACGCCTGCCACGCGTCCCTGAAGAGTGCCTTTCGCCACGCGTCGTCACCCCCAAGGATGCGCAGGCCGAGCTTCGCGTAGACCACCTTTGCCTTTAGAGCTGTATCCGTTAAATTGAGACCACCCTGTTCATATGACTCAAGGATGTCGTGGGCGAGAGCCATGTGGGACGGGTCGTCTATAAAAAGGGTTATGTCCTCAGGGTATGCGACGCCCAGGCAGCCGGCGCCGTGACAGCGTACCCCGATTCCGCTGCTCTGCAGTCGTCATAGTAGTGGGTCTTTGGCAAATCGCAAGCACTTCTAGAAAACTATCGCCATACGACGGTGAGGAATAAATAACGTCGCGATTTAGAAGTGCGGCATCGAAAATGCTTCGCATTTTCGACACGGCGTACTGGGATGGAGAGAGGACGATATCGGCAACAGCCGTCATTCTATAGCGCAAGACGTGTGCCAATATTTTATAATCGGTATTTAAAACGGCGATTAACTGGAAGTCGTTGGACGACTTGGGCCGCGTCATCTTTGGTATAAGGGTTATCACGGCGGTCCGCTGACTTTCAATCAGAAAGCCGCTAATTAAAACGCAATTCAAAAGGTTGGTTAAAATAGGTTTAAAAAATCCCAGTACGCAAAATAAAATTCAAAGGGTAGGCCGTCCAAGCCGGGTGCTTTGCCCTTAGGGAACATGGAGGAGACGCAGTCCAGTTCTAGTCCTAGGGAGAGGGGGTGCGTCTCCCTCCTTCCACGGGGGATACCTGTTAAAGGCTGTTGAAAGTGTCGGGCCGCTTCCCTAAAGAGGTCCGTGTCACCGGCGGCAGATTCTCTGACAGGGATTCTGTCTGTGGCGGAGCCGGAGTTGGATTTCATCGACGCTCGGATAGCGTAAGGGGCCCCACTATACCCGGGTCTAATTCTTTTTGCCATTTTTGAGGAGCGTATTTTTGGAGTTCATGGCCGAGTATAATTTTTTGTAAGGGACGACACCTGGGCGTGGAAATCCTCCGGCGCAACGTTCTTACGCAGGAGCTCCTCCAGCGCCCAGCGGTAGGAGGAGGTAGTGTAATTTTTTTTCTCTATGACACTCAAAAGTTTGCCTTTTGATGTGTGTGGCAATGCAGGGTTTGAAAACTTCGTCCCACCATACGGCGAGGTCTGCACCGGGACGGAATGCCGCGATCAGTTCGCACACCCGGCTGCGGATGGAGTCGCGACGAGTGGCGTCCTCCAGCACGCGGAGGCCCATGCGCCGCAGCGGTGGGCGCGCGCGGCGGCGGGTTGTATCCGGGCACGTAAAACTCGTGAATAGCGCAGAGTGATCAGAGAAGGACGCTGGGAGGGTGTCCACTCTCTGGATACCATTCTTAAGTAATGCCGAGAGGAAGAGGTAGTCGATCCGCGTCCGAGAGTTATGCCCTGATCGCGTGAAGGGGGCCGGCAGCAGAAAGAACGCACTGCGGCAATCGCTCCAATGGAGTCAAGCATCAGTGAGAGTGCTCGGCTTGGATAATATGTCATTATATCCCTGTTCGAGGCACTATCATCTCGGCGGTCGAGAAAATCTAATTTATACTAAGATCTGCGATGTTTTAAAGCGCCCAAGTGCTCCGATTTCTTGGCCATGGGATGGGGTTAGGGAGCTGTTACACCCACCAAAGGAGAAATAGAGAACACAAACAAGAAGAAAGGGCAGTAGGCGTTAGCAATCACATAACATCGTGAAGGATAGGAACAGTGAGTTTCATGGCACGCATAGAAAGAAGAGACGAGCCACATTGGCCAAATACATATTCAAACACGAAATCCCGCCATATGGCGAACAAATATTCATTTACATAGAAATAGATATGGGGAAAGTGGATAGGAACACTCATGAAGGACGAAAACAGGAGAGGTGTGGAAGGCGGAATCAAAATTTGTACATTAGTGATGTGCCTGATGTATATGGACTACTACCTTGACGTGGTGGAAGGGCTGCTGCGTTCCGAAGACCCCTAGAGCTGTGCTGGCGGGATTAATGATAGGCAATAGATGTGGGACGAGAATCAATGTTAAAAAACAAAGGGTATGCGATTTTCCAGAAACAAAAAGGCTGAGCTAAACATGAAAATAAGAAGGAAAACCCTCGATCAGATGAGAAGAGTTTACGTATATCGGTATTGTTTTGGACCAATATGGTCAAAGTAGTAGGGACGTAAGGAGAAGAATTGCGCTATGCAAAGAGGCTTTCACTAGGAGAAGGGAGTTGATAACGGACATTGAGTAGGGAGGTTAAGAAAGGACTAGTCAAAACTTTTATATAGAGCGTAGGCACTAAAACATGATGATCGAAATAAATAGGAGGGTTTTGAAATGTGGGCGTGGAGAAGAATGGAGAAGGTGAAGTGGACCGAAAGGAAAAAAAAAATGAGAAGGCACTTGGAATGGTGGGCGAGGAGAGGATAAATGGATGAAAAGCATATTGATCTGCAATGAGATGTTGAAGAGAGGGTATAATGTTAGGCAAACTAGGAAAGGGTAGGAACAGGATAGGGATGTTGGACGGGATGAAGGGAGGAAAGAAGTACACAGAGTTGAAGAGGGGCTTGATGTAGAGTCAGTTGGTAGATTGTGTTTTTTTTTAGGATTCACAAAATATATATTTTTTATTGATTTGTCCACCCATAACCTACTTCAACTGGTGACATTTCTAATAATAATATTCTTCCATTCTAATCCATCACTATCATTATACAGCATTTATTTTGCATATAGTATTTCCCGCCACCTTGCCGAGTTACATCCAAATCTAACTTTTTTGGCTACAGGATAGTCACGCGTATTTTGGAGTTTTGAAGTGATTATTGAGGGTTGGCGGTAATCCTGGGTTAGATGTTGGACTGCTAACCGGAAGGCCTTTGTCCGATTTTTGGGCAAGCCTCTCTGGGCATACTCAGCTCCACCCAAGCTGTGTGATGAATTGGGTACCAAATCTTCCTGGGGAACCATAACCGGCACAGGAAAAAGTACTGGCCCCCATAAATTTGTGAATTTCACACGACTTATAGGGCTTATTATTGAATGAACTCTATCTTTACCTACCAAACCGATCTTTGGGTGGATTACTGTATTTATTATTAATGGTTATTGATTATCAGTACAACAAAAATATGTATTTTTAAATGATCTTTTGGGATAAAATTCTACTCTGTTCTTTCGATCAAATAAGGTGTATTCTGTTGTATGCAATGCTTTTTCTCTTTTCCGACATTTGAAATGTTTATCAATTAGATTGAGAGTCAATCTATTTCTTTTGGTGACTTTTTGTTTGGCTTTACTTCAGTCTTTGTCCACTCTTTGGATTTTACTTCATCTTCTTTTCCTGGAAAAGTTGTTCCACTGTACGTGTGCTGCACCCTGGCGAGGGAATTCTGAGAACCAAGAAGAAACCACCCGTCCCATGATTTGAAACGTGAGAGGAGTGCGTACTCTCACCTTGAAATTCGGGTTTTTAGAAGTTTTCTACCTGCCCGGAAATCGGGGTCAGTTTTCGTTTAATCTCCGTTCTTGAGGACTGTCCTTCGCCATTTCCTTAATCCCAGTCTTAAAGACGGACGTTCACGAGTGGGTGGGCAGGTAGGGATTTGGTTACGTGACTAAAACTTTCAAGACTTGATATTATCGAGTTATAATAATTATATGTTTTTGATGCGATGAGGTTCACTTGAGTTGTAATTCAATGGTATAAGTACTTAGTGGTTATTATACGACAAACGAACTCAATCTTTTGTTTCCCTTGGATTTCATAGTAAACCATCCGTATAAGTTTCCTTAACTCCATTCTAGTGAATTGTGCTGAAATAAGGCCGGATAGCTTTGGAAAGCACGAGAATAATCGTACTTATTTTGAAGCAGTTGATGCACGAATAATTTTTTTCCACAATAATATCTCTGTCAAACATCGCTACTGCTATTTAAATGCAACAGCAAAACTGAATGAAAACATTGGCGGCAGTGAGGTTAGAGCTAACTCAGTATCGGTCATCGTTATTCTACCAAAAGGTTTTATATCAGTGTCATTCCAACTAACTGCGACATGAAGTTTGCATCGAAAACTTCTTCTTTAAGTGGTAGCATCGAATGTCATTTGCGTCTCCCCGCCCCCCACCCCAGATCGAACAAATCCCGTATTGCATCGAGAAAAATGTCCCTGATATTGAAAAGAAAAATACGAGGATAGGCTGAAAAGTAATGCACACATGCTTGTAGACCACAAACAAAAACAAGCAGCAAGATCGGGCAAAAAGTACATTAAAGTACAGTTCTACAGTTTCAAAATAATATATTTATTTTTCAGCATAGCCACCGTTAAGGCTAACACATTTCTCCCAACGTGTAACAAGTTTTTTCATTCCGTCACTGAAAAATTCTTCCGACTATTCTCGAATCCAGGACTTGATAGATGACGTCACCTATTCGTCCGAGGTGTAATGATAACCATTGAGGTGTCTTTGTATTGAGGAAAAAAATAAAAATCGCAAGGCGCAAGATCGGGCGAATAAGGAGGGTGTGGAATCGGTTCAAATTTCAGGTATCGTAGAGCCTCTCCAGTTGCGCGCTAGGTGTGTGGACGAGGTTTGTCATATTCCAAAATTATTGGCGCCAGACTGCCTTTAACACGACAAACTCTACGTTGAAGGTGTTTTAGAGTCTCTCCCCCCTTCTCTCTTTCTGATCGCTAGTTCCCTATTCTCACGGCCTCTCAGGAGATTATAAACACCTTTCCATTTTCTCGCGTTTACACAACCTCTTATGAAATATCAAACTTCATTATTCTATGTTCATGGCACCCTTAGACGTGAATTGGAGGATACAGATGATGATTCAATCGTACTAGTGCGTACGGTAAGTGCCTGTAAAAACAGGGGAAACTTTTTAAGATTACGGTTTCGGTTATTATGTTAGCCGCTCTCCTTCCTTCTCACGCAAAATGTTTTGCACCGTAGAATTTAAGTTGCAAGGATGACGCGTGTTCGTTTTGGGCGATTTCACTCGTGACCTTGGAGAAAACAAGTCGAAAGCTGATTCGGGACAGGAGCAGCAGCGTTGTTGATTCGTTTTCTTTGCAGTGATGGTGAGAGAAAGTCGAGTTAAGCACATATGTTACACTTATTTTTCTTTTTTTATATTTACTCGACTTTCCTTGTAAAAGTATAGCATTTTTGATTTGAGGCCTTCTTGTTTTCATTCAATCAAATACACTTTTCATTGAATTCGCACCGGAAACGCGATACCAAACTTTACTAGCCAGCGTCCCCTGAAAGTAAACGACGTGAATCGCATGTACGTATGCAGTAAAACTCAGCTTCCCCATGGATTACGATCTTGAAGTAATGAGAACATTCACGCTATTGGATGACCCCTATAGTTGCCAGGAGAAACGATGATTGGTCCTCGTTTTAGTTCAGGCGAAAATTCTTATCGATGAGGCGTCCGGTCGAACAAGGTGCGTCCAAAGTCATTGGGAGGGATGCATTCACGATACCGAGTCACGAAAATGCAGCCCGTGGAATTCCGAGCGGGTGGGCGGTGGTGCCCTCTGCATTGTCGTCTCCCGGCCCTCGTCACACGCTGGAGGCTCCAAAACTTAAGTTGCCCAATTCACGGAAAGACGTCGCTACGATTGGATTCGGATCCGCGGGAATTTCGCTATTGTATGTGGAACATGATAAATGCTGTCCTGTTTACTGACATTCATTATTAATTTCATTTCCATGGACAGAAAAACGCTAAATCATACTATTAAGTATTTTGATTGTGGGAAAAGATTGCTTCAGGTTTAATTGAATTCATTTATATGTTGTTTTTTGACATACTTGTGTGAATGAGTATGAAAGAGATGGGCGCAAGAAGCATCCCCGCATTAGTTTTCAGGGTAGCGTATAGAAATCTACGTGATCTTCTCAATGCTAGCTAAGCGACACTGCCGACTGAGAACCCGTGGTACAAACACTTAAAAAAAAGTCGTGCAGAACCTCATTGGGACTAAAAGTAATGATAAATGGGATAAGTAAATTATAATTAATAAATGAAAGAATAAATCTGATGATAAATGAGTTCCAAACGGAATTAGGGTGTGCATGTATGTGGGATTGATTTTCGGAACGCAATTCTATCCAGTTTAAAAAAAATAGCAAATGAACACAAATGCATAAGTAATCTCCTCCTCATAAAGGTCGAGGTGTTCTTAATTCCAGATAACTAACTTTTTTTCAGTAATGACTACTTTGAGCCTAGAATAAGTACTTCTGTCGTCACTGCCAGATGCATGTATTATTCCATACTTGCTCTGATATTCCATCTAACATTACTCGTTTTTGAGTCTCTGAAAAAATTCACCCAACCATCCCATCCAAAGGTGTTGAAATGTTTGGAAAGACGTTTTGGATTTTTTGATGAGTTAACAGTTACGCTTCACGTCTGAAGGACCAAGCATCTCGCCTTTTCTTTTTAACGAAAGGGATTAAATTCGTCATATTTTTGAATCTTGATCATTTTAGTACGCGTCGTGGGATCATTTCAACCATTAGGGAATAATTATTCTCGTGAGAATTTTCTTTTTTTTATTAATTAAATTTCCTTTAAAATTTCTTGAGAGAATAATCTTTGCTTATTATCCTTTCTTTGCATCGCAAATGAATGACACGCAGGGGTTTTCCCAATGTTTGTCCAAGAGTTAATGTTCGAGTGCCTCTACGCATAGCTGTTGACCCCCGTGCACACAGTCGGACTGAGTTTTCCTTTAACTTTCTGAAATGAATGTTATTTTAATTACTATATTAATCGAAAGCATTCATCTACAAGCAAATCAAACTACAATCAAAGCAAATAAAAGGGCATCGATGTAAAATGCAATACTTTTAATGAATGAAACCCGTAAAATGCCAAAAGCAAGAATTTGCATTTCATTTAGTTTGCGTTAAAATTTAATAATTTCTCTGGGACATGGAAATTTCGATGTAAAATGAATGATTCACAAAGATTTAACCGTCGTTTAACTGTCGAGCAGGGCGCTATTTCTTAGTAAACAATATTTCGATATTTTATGCAGGTTATAAGTGTTAAAACCGATTCATTTAAACGCCACGGCGTTATTTACAAGATAAATTGCAATTGCAGCATGGGCTTGGGGGGAGGTTGAGAGCGAGAAAAAATGGCGTGGTGCTCTGAATCATTCCTTGTAGGCGATGGTACGGAATGGGGATTGCGTCAATCCCGATGGGATCAGGAAGACGCGATATCAGCACATAAAACATTGGATACGAGCGGTAAAAATGTGATCTCCGTAATATAGTTTAAGTTTGCACACTTATTGAATATTATTACAGCAATATTTATCGTTTCCAAAAGAGAAAAGTGGAGGAAAATGTCTAGTTAACCTTGTACGCAATAGTGTGGGCTGAATTGCAGTTCATGTACACTGTAGTGGTGTATTATATATCGCACTGTACTGTAGGAATAAGACCATTCGTACCCAAATCCTCAAGTTATCTGGCGCCCTCCCTCCTGCCGAGCTAATTCACTTCCCCCATAAAAATTCGGACCCATGATTAAAAACATATTATGTCATCGATAATGCATGAGTTTATAATTTGAGTGAATTTAAATTTAACGCGAAAATGAATGTAAATTTTATCCAGAAATATTATCAATATTTATTACCGCATTAGTAGCAACACGCGAATAACAATGGATGCAGTACTGGGTCGTTTTGAAAAAAATGTATCGTATATTATGAATATGATTGATAAAGCACTTCGCTTCAACAAGCACGGTCGTTTTGCAATATCTTCTTCGACTCTCCCAAAAATTTGATGAAGCATGTAGTCTTGACTGTCCATTTGGGCACCCTGTGCCCAAATCCATGCCATGGTTTAATCCATGGTTTTATGAAGTGTTTTTCAGAAACTTTCTATTTAGATATAAAATGCAATATATTCTTCATCCCATTGCAGCCTTTTATCCGGAAAAACTGCGATAATTGGCATCGTTGGTTCCAAAATTTTAAATTCAATCGTGATCCGTAAACTTCGTTTGTTTTAACAATCCGCTAAAAAAGGCAAACGATTGTTTCAATCGAAATCCGATTTCTGGAATGGAAGACGGTGGAAGAACTGAGTGTATTTGGGGTGTTTCAATTGTTCTTCCATCGAGAAGGTGGGTTATTATTTGCGTTTTAACGCTGAGAACGCCAAAGTTTGAACTCTTCGAGGAACAAATCAAGACCAGTGGCATTTCCATCACGCCGAGCATCTTCCGTAGTCGACCAATGAGAGTACCACTGGCAAATGACCCCACAAGGTGACGTGGATTTGATGAAAATATCTGAGATGAAGGGTTTTTTTACCCAGGGAAGCTCCTTTTTACCCGGGGAGAAAATGGCTGTTTTATCGTTCTGATCGATATTTCCAAAGTCATTTGGTCGGAATTGGAGGCTAAGAAAAGTCTGAGGCAAAAGATTTTGATGGTGGTATTGGTTTTGTAAGGGGGAAATAAAAATCGAAAAATGTATTTATCCACGGTTTGATTGTATCACAGTCAAGTAGGTGCTGAACTGGTGTAAAGTCTCGACATAATTACTATTCACGTATTGATTTTTCACTCCAGCATGAAAATTTACTTAAATTAATGAAAAATATTTTCAGAGTTTTGAGAAAATAACATGAATGTATGAAGTTCCGAGAAATCGGAGCATTCTCTTCTCAATCAACACGAAACTTTGAAAATAATCTGTTAAACGAGGGTCGAACCAATTTTCTCAATGAATATGTTGTAAAAGAATGAAGATACTTCAATTCTCGGTTGCAGATTTTGCAAACGCGATCTGTGATAGACTCCAATACCAATTATTTGCCGACGGAATAAATACTTCTTTAGATCAGCGTATTGTCAGTTGCATTGGAACGAGTAGTATTTGTGGTCGTTCGAACCGATAATGGTTGCCAACCTCTGAAAGGTTGAACATTTTGTTTTGTAAGTTAAAGTAGGGTAAACTGATATAAGAATTGCACTTACCACAGTTCACTTATTTGTGTTACGCTTGTAATTCGTGTGTAACAAGAAGCACAATAAAACTGATAGGTACCCAAAATACGGTTTACTGCATTTTGCTGATCGAATCAGTTCCTGTGCTCAAAATAAATGTTTTGCTTAAAGTGACTAGAGGAACATATTTCATATCCTATTGTGATTAATTCTCCAAAAGGTCTTATGTAATATTTATCAATATGTATGTATAATATTAATAATAAATTTATTTCTCCTGTCAGAATTTCGTGAGTCGGAAGAAGCCTTATCTAAAGCCTCACACCAATATCTCTGAACGTATTAAGTACAGAAAGTTTTCACAGGACTTGTGCTATAAGGTGAGGATCATGTCCAATACGGGCGTTAATCGGTGAAACAGTGGCAATGCAGGAGGAGGGAATTTTATTCTCGGGTAGTTTTAATGTCTAAAGTTTTGCTTTCGACTGTATCGCGAATTTTGTAGTCACAGACTCTGAGATAGTCATTTTCAGATGAGCCATTTTCCACGCAGAAGACCAGGATACGCGAGGCATAAGCACACATATGTAGTGGTTCACGCACGTACTCCCTGTGGATTTTAAGGGTACACTGAGTTCTATCTGGTGATGGCAGGTGAATTCAGGAGGGAGGGGGGGCACCCCCGCTGGCTCCAGTGGGCCAGGGTGCGGGCCAGGCATAATTTCCCAGTGGCATCCCGATCCACTTCAATTGGACCTCGGCTCAAACTGTGTGACCACTTGGCGTTTTACATTGGCTAGCCGGCGAATGGCAGCGCAGGGGTTTCTCACCGTTCTCTCTCATTCACTGAATATAGTATCCTACCCTCACCCTCCTGCCCCTAATGAACTCAGTTGTCGATCGCCTCTTCTCATACGCACTACTTTCGGCGTTTACCCCTCGGAGTCCTCTGCGTTCCTTTAGCGACTGCCGTCAAGGAGGGAAGGACCACGCGTGCACTCGCACGCACGTGGACGTCTTCGTGGTGTTTCACGTGGCGGGAATGTGCCTGGACGAGCATGGACCACTCCGACAACTCGAAAACCCCGTGTCGTCACGTGACCGAATCAGCATCCTGCCTGCAGTAAATACGAGTTTATGAAGGAAAACACAGTAAAAACAGGCCTGTAATGAAAAACAGGGGAAGGAATCAATTAAAAGTTCAACAAAAAACAGTGATAATGCGGGTAAGGTGTCAAGTATTGCAATATAAATGTAGAATTACATTTGTTTTCTTCAAGTTTAGCATCACGCGAATGGGGCGAGAAATAATTCAGCGTTTTTTGAGAAATCCGTAAAAAATGAGTGCGTCTATTTATTTATAGGATGAAAAGCAAAGACACACACACAGGGGTGGTCTGAAAAGTTTCTGACCTAACAAAGATACATGACATTTCTTTTAAATTTTCTGAGTCGGAAACTTTTCAGATCACCCACGTAGGCTTAATGACTCGAATGAATCAATGCAAGTGGGTTGTCAAGAGGAGTACACGTATTCACTTAGGTTAAAACGACCGGAAATGCTCCCGAAAAACTTCTGAAATGACGGGCAATCTGTAATATATTTTGAATTTCGCTTACGAATGGTCCAGTTTCGATCTAAAAGAGATCGATCGTTAATATTTATAGGAAAAGAGTTATTGCGATGGGTTTTTCATGTCATTTGACCGTCTTCTACGGGGATTATCAATCTGAGGTCAAGAGAGTTGGACGAAGAGAGATGGTAACATAAACATTCGCTTTAGGGTTCCCAAAGGCTGACTATATTTGTCGCTTGGATCGATTTGAAAACGGCCCACGTATTCTGATGAAAATCAGAATGTGGGCCGTTCGATGTGAGAGGTTTTCATGGGTGTAACGAAATCAAATCTTGCGCCAGAATATCGTTTCCAAGCATCGCGCATAAATTAATCATTGACCACGGTGTCCTCTGCTGCTGTTTTTTCTTGTCGACGTGAAAGTCACTCACTTGTGGTCTTTCAGTCGCAGCCTAAGTAAATGACGGTGAAATCCTAAATTTTTTATTTCGCGTGATTATAATTGCAATGACCGTTATTCCAATGACGTGCTATTTGCTATTCCGCAAATTCCACGAATGTGTTTTCCTCAGGACATATCCTTAGTTATCGTTACACGCATAGTGCCTCTTTCTTCCCGCAATTCTTCTCACCTCTTACTTTCTATCTAACTGTCTATCTTCGCTACCGCAAATCTCCGAAATTTCTAGGAACTCTTCTCTCTCCTTTCTCCTTCTAGTGCATGCTTAGCATTCATTCGAAACGATATGTAACACTTCACGAATAAATGAGTGACAATAATAACATTGCTAAGATTTTATAGCTTCGGGTGAACGCTCTGTTCGAGAATATAGAAAATTATTCGTATGAAAGAAGACACTATTTTCTTCGAATTGGCTATATACACGTATGCATAGAGTAGGTGCAAGGCGGAATAGACATGAGGGGGCTGGAGAGGACAAGCATTGTCAATTGGTCGATATTTAATCTGCCATCTCAAAAATATTAATTGAAATTGAAAGCAAAGTAACTTGATCTAGGAGATTTGCTCAACATTTATTATTCAAACAGTCATCCTGGAAGGTGTATCATCCGATACTGTCAGGGGCACGTCGGGTGTACCACAAGGAAGTGTCATAGGCCCCCACGTATTCCTTATTTACATAAATTACCTCAGTACCGTGGTAAATAGCAAGCTCCGTCTTTTCGCCGACGATGCAGTAATTTAAGAGGACATTCGAAGTCACGAATACAGAGTCGCGTTATCCAACGGTCTAGATGCAATTCAGAATTGGTGCGACACATGGAATTGTGAATTAAATTTTTAAAAAATTCGTACTTTTTGGGAAAACAGTAATTCCCTCCCAAATAGTTGCAAAGTGAAAATAGCCAAAATCGCGAGGGTAGATTCCTTTAAATACTTGGGTGTAACAATTACTCACGATCTGTCCTGGGGAAAGCACATAGGAGAAGTATGCGATCGTGTTATTAAAACATTGGGATTTGTGAAAAGAGTGCTAAGTAAATGCGACGAAAAAGTGAAAGAACGATGTTTCCTTGCCTTGGTCAGGCTCCACCTAGAGTATGCTGCCAGTATATGGGATCCTCATAATATAAATTTGGTTTCGGAATTAGATCGAGTTCAGCGGAGGGGGGCTAGATTTGTCAAACACTGTCATGACCAACGCAGCGGCGTAACTACTTTGCTAGAAAATTTTGCTTGGGATTCTCTTACAAATCGGTGTTAACATCATAGATTGAATTTGATGAAAACATTTACAGATGGGTCATTTTCCGATGACATCAAGAATATAATACAAACCTCAACGTATTACGGTCGAAGGGATCACGAATGTGAGATTAGAGAGATAGCCTGCAAGACTGACAGGTTTAAAATGTCATTTTTTCCAAGAACGATAAGGGACCAGAATGCTTGAAGCAGAAATTCCCCAGGAGTCAGTTCGACACAATAAATATTAACCTAAAAGGCGGGGAATACGCGGCGTTATATACTCGTAGACATATATATTTTTATATAGATTCCGGTAATGGAATGTAGAACCCTTAAATGGATTAACAAAGAAGGAGTATCAGCAGGCTGTAGAGAAAATCATGGATGATGGTAAAGAGCCGAGCACTCTCAAAGAAAATTGGGAATTAATCAAAAACGTGATATCGAAAGACGCAAATGACATTATAGAAACCATGAACGGGAAAAGGATAAGGAAACCATGGGTCACGCACGGATAAGATGATTGCAAAGATGGATTAGAGAAGAAGATGGAAGAATGTAAACACAGATTTAGGCAAATGAAGTACAAAGAGTTACACAATAAATTGAGAAGGGCAGCAAATAAATCGAAATAAGCATGGTGGAAAACGCAAAGCGGGGATATGGAAAGTTTACATAGGAAGGGTGAAATTGGTGCACTCTGCAGCAAGGATAAGTTATTATCGGGAAGTAAGAAAGGAAACTCTGTGGTAACAGTTAAAGGTAAACGGAGTAAGATATACTTTACACAAAAAAGATCCAAGTGAGACGGAATGAATATATAGAAACACTGTATGGCAGAGAACTTAGGCCGACAAGGTTAGACATAGAAAAGGAACATGACGTAGAAGAAGATAGCTTAGGTCCAGGCATACTCGACGATGAAATAGAAAGGGCATTAAAGGAGATGAAAGCAAATAAGGCCGTGGGGGTGGACAACATCCCTGTAGAACTGTTGAAATGTTTAGGAAAATGTGGGAAGGAGACTTTATATGGACTGATTCGTGGTATCTATGATGAAGGAATATGGCCGGAAGATTTTGTGAGATCAGTGTTAGTTCCTATTCCGAACAAGGTAAAGGTTACATCATGTGAGGACTACAGAACAAAAAGTTTGATTTCCCACGCAGCTAAAGTTGTTCTTAGGATCATCAAGAAAAGGATAGAGAGCAAGGCTAATTATTACTTAGGGGATGATCCGTTTGGGTTTAGGAAGGGAAGAGGTACGCGTGATTCCGTTGCAGTAATGAGATCATTAATCGAGAGGAATATAGAATACAATCGGGACGTATTTACCTGTTTGTTAGATTTCGAAAAAGCGTTTGATAGAGTGAATTGGGAAAAACTAATGTGTGTATTGCAGAAAATAGGAATGGATTGGAGGGACAGGAGACTGATCCGCAGCCTGTTTATGTCTCAGACTGCTCAGGTGCGAGTGGGGAACGGAGAGTCCGAATGGGCATTGTTAGGGAGAGGTGTAAGGCTGGGTGTTCCAGTATCGCTGGTGCTATTTAACGTATTTGTGGAGGAAATGATTAAATAGGCATGAGAAGAATTGGAGGTAGGAATGAAAGTAGGAGGGGAATTCGTAAAATCGGTTAGGTTTGCTGATGACCAAGCATTAGTTGCTCAGTCAGCCAAGGGGTTGCAAGCATTGCTGAGTGAATTGGAGGTTCAGTGCGATAGATATGGGATGAGAATCAATATTAATAAAACAAAGGTTATGCGATTTTCCAGGAAGAAGAAGGCTAAGCTAAACATTAAAAGAGGAGGGTACAAAATTGAGCAGGTAGAACAGTTTACGTATCTCCGAAGTGTTTTGGCTCAGTGCTGTCAAAGTAGTAGGGACGTAAGGAGAAGAACTGCGCTTGAGAAGGAGGATTTCTCAAGGGGGAGGGAGTTGATGACCCCCTCAATGCCTACCCTTTCCTCCTGGTGCTGCACCCCCTGCCACATACCTTTTTTTGGTTCGCAGGTTTGTATCGTTCATTTATTGGTACGACTGGAGTTTTGTGAAAGGGCATGTCGAATTAACTTTTGTAAGAATGAATAAGTTACATCATTATTATATCCTCTAAACCACCAGATATACAAATGTGTGTATATGTGGCATGGGGTATATCCAACTCAGGAAAGCCAAAGACTTTCGCTTATGTTCCACTTATGAAAGTAGTAAAATAACTTGTTTTATTTTTAAATGAAAATTAACATTTCTCTAGTTTGTGGGGAAAGGTCGATGGTGGAAATGATAAAATCTCTGCTATTGGTTGAGATCAGCAATCAGCAAAACAAAATTCAGGAACTTAAAAAAAATCCCGTTAAAATAAGCAATCAAGCAAGAATAAAACTAATAAAAACTAAGTGAGAAAAAATTAAATGAGAAAATACCGACATCTTTTTTAAATATGTAGTAACAGTCTCTAGAAACTGCGATAGATGCCGCGACAGGAACTCTTTGACGGAGTCATGTGCTAAATGTGCATTACAATGCAACAATTTCAGAGTGTAAAAATCATTCGTCTTCAAATACCGGTCTAGGCAAATGATTTCTACACTCTGAAATTGTTGCATTGCAATGTGGCAATAGGTTTTAGAATAACGTTGGTGGTTCAGGTAGCCGCAAAAAAAAGTGAGAAATAAACGAAAAAGGGAACCTATTGGTTCTAACGGTAATTAGTTTAACGCTCTCGAAAAAAAATTAATTCTGTATGTTCTTGACATTTGATCTTTGTGCTCTTGACGGCATGGTCATATCTTTTATTGCATGAGATACTCCGGGGTGACTTCGGAATATATTTTCCTCTTGCCTCAAAGGTGCATACTACGCTGTTCGCATACTCCATGCAAATCAAGGTAATGAGAAGGGAATAATACTCAAATCTATACATTGAAATGTCTTCGAAAGAAAGCGTTCACCAGGAAAAAAGATAAGCAAAATGACGGACATGTCCCATCTCTGCAGTAAGCAATAACTCTGGAAGGCTCCGACGTTATTTTATTTATTGAAATATTATGCACATTCTTGCATAGCAAAGAAGTAAAGGATCGTGCGTGATAATTTAGGTCA
This sequence comes from Hetaerina titia, assembly GCA_037158775.1. Taxonomy (NCBI): domain Eukaryota; kingdom Metazoa; phylum Arthropoda; class Insecta; order Odonata; family Calopterygidae; genus Hetaerina; species Hetaerina titia. The sequence continues at coordinate 3,617,497 of CM073776.1, read as the reverse complement.
ATTCAACCAATTCAAATTTTCGATGCAAACGTTCTTTCTACAAAATCTGATCGCGTTACCTAGCATCCGTCGAAGGAAAACAAATGCAATGTCTTTTTCCTAGTTCTTCTCTTGTCACATTATTTATCCCTACATTTTTCCGGAAGTACATACCGGAACTCCTGTGCGATTCTCGAAAGCGGTAACCTCGTTTAATGCAACTCTCGACACATTGCTTTGGCAAGGCCTGGATTCCCTGGAGCCGTTGAGCTCGGCCTCCCTGCACTGCATTGGGGTAATTTTTTCATTTTTCTAAAATTCGTTTGCTCTCCTTAGAGTAACAGGAATCTCGCTTTCTTTTTATAAGTACGGGTTTGCCAATTAGATGGCAGGGATGTTACGCATTTTCCGCTCGATGGCTCGGGGAGAGTTTAAATGGAGTAAGTGAGAGTTTTTTTTAACGCCTTCTATTCATACCTTTTACGATGCAGATAGATTAATTCGGTCAAATATTCGATAGTTTCGATAAAAGACGAAATCGACCCTCCACGAAGGGTGCATTACGTCCTTGATCTCTGTCGCTCAATATTCGGTTTTATAACACTTGAGAATCATTAGGTCAAAGGAATCACCAAATAATTAAACGGTTCAGTTGAATGAGAAATTTGACGCCGTGTTCGGAGAAAATTAATTACTTTAATGGTGATTGTTTCCTTCCATTTATCCTGAAGTGCGCATAAACTTCAAAAACGTCAGTTTTTGTGTATTATGTCTTGTTAGTAAAGAGGCGTTCTGCAAACCAAGACAGGTCTCAGATCTCCGCGGAAGCAAGAGAGGTGACTTGTTCGTATATGTATGGGAGCGTCACTCGTAACGATTCGATGGTTTTCCCGGGGATTTGAATAGGAGAGAGCAACGGAATAATTTTTCTTTCATTCACAGAACACGAAGGCTCGACAGAAAATCCCATTTTTGCCATTTTTATCTTTCATTTTTTACCTGTTTTTATTGGAAGTCGATCAATCACCATTGAAACAAAAAGGCTTGTTTTTAAAATCCGTTTATGATTGCGTTTATTTTATTTTGAGGCAAGGGTATATGTCAGATATCGCATTCAAAAGCGGAAAAAACTGGGAGAGGAGGAAGAGAGGGGTCTAAAAGTGGACGGTTATTCCCGATTTATATTTTATTGGACCACTGTGAAAAACTTTTGCGAAATGGATTGAGGTGGGTATCCTTTTCATGGAATCCGATTCGCCGCTATCATTTGAAGCACGCATTGCGACTGAAGACGAAAACGTCAGTGGCAGCGGCACCGATGGGAATTCTGTGGCATTATCGATTAAAATTCAGTTTTCTACCGATGTGTAAGGTACGAGATGCTCGGCCACATAAGTTGCATTTAAGACTGCCCTTATTTCGGATGAGTACTTTGGACAAATAATCAGCATTTGCTTAAGGAAATTATTTTGTTGTACATTCGACATTCCCAATAGACGTGTTAATTGAGTGAGAGGAGCGCTGCACTAGTGACCTGAGGGCTTGGGTTTGATTCTAGGTGCCGGGATTAGCTTATTTTAGTTTCAAACAAACTGTGATTTTTCTGGTACCTTATTCTAACTTTTGCAAAAGCCGCAAATGACACTATAGGAACCGTTAGCGGGAAAAGGATAAGGAAACCATTGGGTCACGGATGAGATGATTACAAAGATGGAGGAGAGAAAAAGATGGAAGAATGTAAACAGAGAGTTAGGCAAAATTAGGTACAAAGAGTTAAACAATAAATTGAGGAGGCCACAAATAAAGCGAAAGAAGCATGGTGGAAAGCGCAATCCGAGGACATGGAAAGTTTACATAGGAAGGGTGAAATTGGTGCGCTCTGCAGCAAGGATAAGTTATTATCGGGAAGTAAGAAAGGAAACTCTGTGGTAACAGATAAAGGTAAACGGAGTAAGATATAGTTGACACAAAAAATATCCAAGTGAGACGGAAGGAATATATAGATATACTGTATGGTAAAGAAATTGCTGGCCAACAAGGTTAGGCATAGGAGAGGAACAGGACGTAGCAGAAGATAGCTTAGGTTCAGGCATACTTGAAGGTACCGTGTCGTGCCCGGCAGCGGGGGAGGCAAGGTTTCCGCGCCCGTCATCCCACGAAACCCTTGCAGGGAAGAAATATCAGCAGCAGGACAGAAGACGCAGAAGAAGACGAAAGTAGTTGGAATAGGAACAAGGAACGTCAGGACAATGTTGAGGACAGGAAAATTAGAAAATATTAAGCGAGAGATGGAAAGAGGTAATATAGATGTTTTAGGTCTATGCGAGGTGAGATGGAAGGATAGCGGGGATTACTGGAGTGACAATTATAGAGTGATATACAGCGGCAAGGACGAGAGCCAACGAGGGGTTGCCGTAATATTAAATAAAAGAGTAGAATTTTAGTCGTAGATATTAAAGCAGAGCCGACGAACTTGGTAATTGTTCAGGTATACATACAACCAAGCAACCACAAGGAGCAAGAAGTCGATAGGATGTACGATGAGTTAGAGGAGATAATCGCGTGTATTCCTGCAGGGAAACATTTGATAGTGATGGGATATTGGAATGCAGCGGTAGGGGAAGAAAGAGAGGGTGGTGAGGTGGGAGACTATGGGTTAGGCACGAGGAATGAACGCGGGGAGAAAGCGATTGAATTCTTCAGGAGACAGGGGTTGTCATCACCAACACATGGTTTAGACATCACAAAAGGCTTAGGTATACATGAAAAATGCCAGGTGACTCAGAAAGGTAACAGTTAGATTATATTATGGTCAGGCACAGGTTTACGAACAGTGTGATAAATTGCACAGTTTCACAGGAGCGGATGCGGACTCTGACCACAATTTAGTTGTTATGAAATGTAACGTCCGTTTTAAGAAGATAAGGCAAGGGCGACGGGTTAGGAAATGGAATTTAGAAGCATTAAATGGATTAACGAGGAAGGAGCATCAGCAGGCTGTAGAGAAAATGATGGATGACGGTAAATAACTGAGTACTATTGTAGAAAAATGCGAATGTATCAAGCAAGGGATATCGGAAGCCGCAAAAGACACTATAGTAACCGTTAACGGGAAAAGGATAAGGAAACCATGGGTAACGAATGAGATAATTGCAAAGATGGATGAGAGAAGAAGATGGAAAAATGTATACATGAGTTAGGCAAAATGAAGTACAAAGAGTTAAACAATACGTTTAGTAGAGTAACAAATAAAGCAAAGAAAAAATGGTGGAAAAAGCAATGCGAAGATATGGAAAGTTTACAGAAGGGTAAAATTGGTGCGATATACAGCAATCTTTAGTTATTATCGGGAAGTAAGAAGGCAAGATCTATGCTAACAGTCAAAGATAAGTGGGGTAAGATGATGGTTGAACCAGGAAAAATCCAAGAGAGAAGAAGGAATATATAGAAACACTATATGGTAAAGAGCATAGGCCGACAAGGTTAGACATAGAAAAGGAGCATGACGTAGAAGAAGATAGCTTAGGTGCAGGCATACTCGACGATGAAATAGAAAGGGCATTAAAGGAGATGAAAGCAGATAAGGCCGTGGAGGCGGGCAACATTCCCGTAGAACTGTTAAAATGTTTATGAAAATGTGGGAAGAAGATTCTATATGGACTGATTCGTAGCATCTATGAAAAAGGAATCTGACCGGAAGATTTTGTGGAATCAATGTTAGTTCCTATTCCGAAAAACGCAAAGGCTACATCATGTGAGGATTACAGAACAATAAGTTTGATATCCCACGCAGCTAAAGTTATTCTCAGGATCATCAACAAAAGGATAGAGAGTAAGGCAAATGATTTCATAGGGGATGGTCAGTTTGGTTTTAGGAAAGGAAGAGGTACGCGTGATGCCATTGCAGTAATGAGATCACTAGTCGAGAGGAATATAGAATACAATCAGGGCGTATTTGCCTGTTTCGTTTGATTTCGAAAAAGCGTTTGATAGAGTGAATTGAGAAACTGTGATGCGTGTATTGCAGAAAATAGGAATGGATTGGAGGGACAGGAGACTGATCCGCAAACTGTACATGTCTCTGACTGCTCAGGTGCGAGTGCGGAACGGAGAGTCCGATGGGCAGTGTTAGGAAGAGGTGTAAGGCAGGGTTGCCCATTGTCACCGGTACTGTTCAACGTATATGTAGAGGAAATGATTAAAGAGGCATGGGAAGAACTGGAGGTAGGAATGAAATTCGGAGGGGAATTCGTAAAATCGGTTAGGATTGCTGATGACCAAGCATTAGTTGCTCAGTCAGCCATGGGGTTGCAAGCATTGCTGAGTGAATTGGAGGTTCAGTACGATAAATATGGGATGAGAATTAATATTAATAAAACAAGGTTATGCGATTTTCCAGAAAGAAAAAGGCTAAGCTAAATATTAAAATGGGCGGGGAGAAAATAGAGCACGTAGAACAGTTTACGGATCCCGGAAGTGTTATTGCCCATACGGTGCAAGTAGTAGGGACGTAAGGAGAAGGATTGCGCTAGGCAAGGAGGCTTTCTCAAGGAGGAGGGAGTTGATGACGGGGACGTTGAGTAGGGATGTTAAGACAAGACTTGTAAAAACTCTGATATGGAGTGTAGCTATGTTCGGCGCGGAAACGTGGTCACTGAAGCAGGAGGATAGACGTAGATTGGAGGCTTTTGAAATGTGGGTGTGGAGAAGAATGGAGTAGGTGAAATGGAGCGAAAGGAAAACAAATGAGGAAGTACTAGAAATGGTGAGTGAGGACAGGGGTATGTTGAGAGAAATCCTGTGGAGGCAGGAAAAATGGATAAAAAGGCGTATTGAGCGGTAGTGGAATGTTGGAGAAGGTAATAGAAGGAAGAATGTTGGGCAAGCGAGGTAAGGGCAAGAACAGGATAGGGATGTCGGACGGGATGAAGGGAGGAAGGAAATACACAGAGATAAAGAGGGACCTGATATAGATTAGTTTGCTAGGTGGGGAGTTACAAAATGTTTATTTGATAGTTGTGTCCATCTAAAAACCGACCTTAACCGGTAGATTACCTAAAAAATATTAGGGTTTAGGAAAGGAAGAGGTACGCGTGATGCCATTGCAGTAATGAGATCACAAATCGAAGGAATGCAGCATACAATCAGGACGTATTTGCCTGTTTTGTAGATTTCGGAAAAGCGTTTGATAGAGTGTATTGGGAAAAATTAATGCGTGTATTGCAGAAAATAGGAATGGTTTGGAGGGACAGGAGACTGATCTGCAAACTGTACATGTCTCAGACTGCTCAGCTGCGAGTGGGAAACGGTGAATCCGGATGGGCAGTGTTAGGGACAGGTGTAAGGCATGGCCGCCCATTATTGCCGGTGCTGTTTAACGTATATGTGGAGGAAATGATTAAGGAGGCTAGAGGAGAACTGGAGGTGGGAGTGAAAGTTGGAGGGGAGTTCATAAAAAAAGATAGGTTTGCTGATGACCAGGCTTTGATTTGTCCGTCGACCAAGGTGTTGGAAGCATTGCTGAGTGAATTGAAAATTAGTGGAAAAGATATGGGATGAGAATCAATTTTAATAAAACAATGGTTATGCGATTTTCCAGGAAGAAAAAAGGCTAAACTAAATATTAAAATAGGCGGGGAAAAAATAGAGCAGGTAGAACAGTTTACGTATCTCGGAAGTGTTTTTTTAGCCAACGCGGTCAAAGTAGGAGTGACTCAAGGAGAAGAATTGCGCTAGGGAAGGAGGCAGCTGGTGAGGGGGACGTTTTGTAGGGTTGTTTAGAAAAGGCTCAGGAAGTTCAGTGCGATAGATAATGGATGAGAATTAATATTGTTAAAACAAAGGTTTTGCGATTTCCCAGGAAGAAGAAGGCTAAGCTAAACTTTAAAATAAGAGGGCAAAAAATAGAGTAGGTAGAAATGTTTACATATCTCGGAAGTGTTTTGGACTAACACGGTCAAAGCAGTAGGGACGTAAGGAGAAGAATTGCGCTAGGCAAACAGGCTTTCACAAGGAGGTAGTTGATGACGGCGACCTTGAGTAGGTTCAGAAAAGACTCGTAAGAACCCTGATATGTACGGCGCGGAGACGTGGTCACTGAAGCAGGAGGATAGACGTAGATTGGAGGTTATGAAATGTGGGTGTGGAGAAGAATGGAGAAGGTGAAATGGACCGAAAGGAAAACAATTTAGTAAGTACTAGGGATGGTGGGTGAGGAGAGGGGATTGTTGGGAGCAATCCTATGGAACCAGGAAAAATGGATGAAAGGCGTATTGAGCGGCAGTGGAATGTTGAAGAAGGTAATAGAGGGGAGAATGTTGGGCAAACGAGGAAAGGGCAGGAACAGGATAGGGATGTTGGATGGGATGAATGGAGGAAAGAAGTACACAGAGATGGAGAGGGACCTGGTGTAGAGTAGGTTGCTCGATTTTATCGCTTTGAGTCGCATGTGAATTTTGTGATAGTTGTGTCAATCCAAAAACCTACCTTCACCGGTGGATTTCCATAGAAATATTAAAACTTAATAAAATTTCACAATACTTTCATGTGTCAGCATGATGCGTCTGTCCACATTTAATCCTTCTCCTCAAGTATAACTCCCTTTTCATTGGGTGATGGCGTTCAAGCCTTGACACCATGATACAAGCAGTGTATGTAAAAGTGTTGTGAAATGGAACTAGTTTTAAGGCATATACTCTCTTAAGAGGAAATAACACCAAGTCTAGGTTTCCGCAATCCACTCTATTTCTGCTGCCAGATTTAACTGACCAAATACTTGATGTGAGAATGTCGCATGGTGGTGGGCTTAGTACGAGGTGATTTCTGCCCTTATTATGAGGTGATGGCAGGCGATTTGGGAATTTCAAAGGTGGCATGCTGAAAATAAACCACGCTACAACGCTTCAAACTTTGATTACTTTTCAACGACCTGTTTCCATGCTGATTCCCACCAGTATCAAACTTCAAAAAATTGAACATAGTTATTACAATAAAAATTTGAAATATTGTAATGTGATCTTTTGAACCTCACTTATCGATCCAACTAGTTCCTGATTTAGAAAACCTCTAACGGAACATTTTCAAATATGAGCAAAAATTATTTTAAAAATTCATTTTACTTTGAAAGTTGATAACATAAAATAGTATACTATATAGTATACTATTGGTATACTATAGTACCATAATAGTATAGTAGATAACTGTTTACTCGGGGTTACATTCATTGCTAATTTTATGGAAAACAGAAACAATATTGTAATTCCTTGGATTAGCCCCTAAAATTAAGTTTCGTTTTTAATTTACGGTGGTTGTTATGTACAAGTATTTATATAGTTTTAAGAGTATTCTACTTTCATAAAATGATTATTTGATGAACAGCCCATCTAATGATATATATTTCGTTGATCAAAGAGCAATATTGACTCCTCAACAGAGTTTTAAACTCATACTATTCACACCATACCGTTTTTCTAGTACATATTAGCAATTGATATTTCTAGGATAGTTCATATTGCCTCATGAATACCCTTATTGAAAAAGGCGCTTAGCGAGGCACTGGCATCGTCTTATGGCGTGTTTATGGATTTTCAGAGCAAGCCGTGGAAGTGCAAGAGGGGCATTATCGTTGGCGGTGGGGCGATGGGTATGGGGGTGGGGGTTCATCTGCGGGTGTCATGGGTAATCCGTAGAAGGGATGGCACACTGGCGCCGTCGCTGTTTGCATTTCGCGGAAAGGTGCCGAAACATGGCCTGGGCGCCATTCTGCGGTGGATCCCATATTCGAGGTTTGAGTGAATTATTCACGCGAGCCACTTTCCTCCCCGCCCCCCCCCCCCACTCCGCCACCTGGAATACGAGCGGATGCGCCAGCGTGGTGCGTTTCCCACCGCCTGCCGTCTCTCTCTCCGTCCGTCGCCCCATCCGCCCCCGACCCTGGGGGTGGGGGAAGGCGGCGATGAAAAATGCACCCAGGTCACGGGAAAGATATCATGCCATCGTGCCAAATAAATTGATGCATTGCGTACACACCTCACTTAGTTGCCATAGCGCATCCATTTGTTGTCATCATGAGCTATGTCATTTGAATTATTTTACACAGAGTATTGTTACTATAAGAACATTCTGATTCAATACTGTTGAATATTCCCTTGCAAGTCACCTCTAGAGGTGTCCCATCTTGGCAGATGGAAACTCAAAGCATACGGACTTTGCACCGGGTATGGAAGTTATAATCGCGAAAGCACTTTGGGTCCTTCACTTCTACTTCCGCTGATAAGTCTTCTTATCTGCTGCTACTGCTCCTAGACACCAAAGGTGCTCATATATTGTCGTCTCCTTATCAATCGTATGCTTAAATGCTTATTCCATTCGTTGTATCTGATCCTAGTCAGTGCGTTTGTCGAAATGATGATTACGTGCAAGAATTTGCGTGTGACATACATCGTCTACCTGGAAATTTTAACCCGTATGCTACCAAAAGGGGAGTGGCAGGGGTTGATAAGTTACCAGCCATCAAGTGTTTATTAAGCGACAGTAAACCGAGTTAGGATTATTTATTAAAAATTGGCAAATTTCTACAAAATAAAATTTAATACGACCGGGTTCAATGTAACTACATCATCATCAGGTAACAGTCATCGCTCAGAGTCCAGTATATATAGAAAATAGCAAGTAAGGGGGAGGGGTATTGGAAAAAGAGGGAGGAGAGGTGGTAGGCAGCATGGATGACCATGTGAGTGAGGGAGGGGGAATCTTCTCATGGAAGGGTGTGGGGAAGACAAAGTGACTGGGTGCAATGACCTTCAAAGTCCGGAGAGAACGTCGCCGGTGGATGGAGGGGGATTTCCCGTTGGGGGTGTGTCCCACGGTGCGGGTTACCTGATGATGCTGTAGTTACATTGAAACTAGTCGTACTGAATTTTATTTTGTGGATAATTACCAATTTTCAGTTAATCATTATATTCCGCCATTTCTCGCCTGAAACGTCTCTTTTTACGGGTTAGGATTAGTTATTTTGGACACTACGAAAATATGCTACTGTATTCCTTTGCTTTAATTACAAAAAATATCTTTAAACCCATATCTGCATATTAAATTAGTCAATTAATAACGTTGTTTATTTTTACTTCACTTAATCAAAATCCTATTCGTTTCCTCCTTCCATTCCTCCTCATTCTTCCCTCTGCTGCCTTACTCATAATTGTAAATGTCTCTTAGTATGTACTAAGTTCTATTCAGTTGTCTACTGGTATATGCTAAAATAAAACCGAAAGGCCTTCTTTGACTTTTTCCAACACCCTTCTCTTTTTCCCTACCACGCTTAGAACTTCTCACTTGATTTTTCTTTCCGTCCATTTTATTTTTTCCATTCTTTCCTTACCTAAACACAAAATATCCCTAGTCTAAGCTTATCCTCTTGCCCCAAAGATGTGAGAGCCATGCACGACTAGTAAAATTTTCACTTGTCTTTCCTTTACATATTAAATGAAAGTGCAACAGTTCTTGCCTCTTCATAAACGCTTCTACGTCTTACGCGATTCTTCGTGCCTAGTCACTTCCCTACACTCGGTTCTTACTTCCTCCGAAACAATTCCTAATTTAGTGAACTCTTTTATCTCTTCTAGTTTACACCTCCAATATTGTTTTTCGTTTCCTTCCTAATTCTTGAAAATCGCTTTACCTCCGTATTCTAGGTATTATCATAATTGGTTTATTATAAATAGGCATTTCATATCAAATAAAAAGAGACGTTTCAGGCGTGACATGGCGAAATATCATGATGAATTAAAGTTGGAAATTTTCCACAAAATAAAATTTAATACGACCGGTTTCGATGTAACTACATCATCTTCAGGGCTAATCATATCAAAGTTCTCTCAGAAGTCATATCAGAGTTCTCAATTTTTGTCCGTGATCTTTGGAGTTGTTAATTAGGCAGGTCGCTAAAGTAACATTTACGAACGTTATCGATTTCCCTGAATCCGTCTCAATCGTTCATTTGCTTCAATCCAGAGAATGTACGGATGTATTTTCCTAGATGTTTAGAATTTAAATTAGAGAGGCTATGCATGACCGATGCGGGCTTAAGTTTCTAATTGATTGAAATGGTAATATTGGCAGTCGACCTACTTGCAAAGCTCGAAGCAAATTAATATTCTAATTGGATTGAAGTCTATCAACGGCCAAATTCAAGTGATATTATTGGACATCAAATCCCTATTTATTAACCGATATGCTCTTTTTTTTAAAGTCAACTGCATACTTTTATCCTCCCTCAGCTGCCTATTTAATTTAATCTGCCGACATTTTCCACGATGCGGTATCCTGCTTGGAATTTTGGCTAAATATGCAAGGTTAGAGAATAAGAAAATGAAATATTAATATGGGTGAACACACAGAAAGAAAAAAATCACGGCACGTCGCCGGATCACTTGTTTAATCTTCTGTCGCGTGGTCTCCGTCCTACCAGCGAGCGTAAGATGTATGTATTTCCATGATTACCTACAACTGTGGAAAGATTAATATGTCCTGTCTGCTAAAGCTATCTTTTCCCATGCATTCCTTCGTATTGGTACCGTCTTTTCTAGAGGACAGCCACGAGAATTTTTCCGTTTCATTCAGTAAGCTTTTTACACCTAAATAAATTTGATTGAGCCTTTAAAAAAATTAAAAATACATATCAAGCCAAGACAAATTGTCAAGTGCCTTCCACCGAAAGCATTGGTTCTGGTTATCATTTTACGTTGTTGAATTTCAAATGTTTTAAAGTTTTAAATTCCAGTTTAAAATAGTTTTAATTTTAAAAATATTAAACTGGTAAATTTGACTGCCTAATATTTTTCTGAAGGACCTCGTGTATTGTCAAAATTTGACGATGAATGATGATAGAAGCAATAAATTGCTCTTTAAAAGCAACAAATTTTGTCAGGATAAACATTATTAAGTGAAGTTGTCAATAGAGTTGCTAGAGTTTATTAGCATACCATTTCAGTGAAAATTATTATTTGGAAAATAATTTTCTTTTTCAGTATGGGTAAACACGTTTAAAAAATACGCCACGCATGCTAATTACTCAGAAGATGTGTACTGATAACCATAAAACGAGTTTCGGTGCAGCTGTAATTTGTAAACGCAGTGGCAATATCATATTTTCCATACACAGCAGAAGCCCGGAACAGGAAAGGCAGCGTGCGAGCAGTTTACTTGTCGGAGCAAAGTGGCGTCATGCACGTATCATTTCAACATAGTTAGTCATTGATTTAACGGTATGGTATTGGTCAAACTTCATCTTGAGAGAGATTGGAGTGTTTCCAACGTTCTCGGAAGGACCTAATTACGCAATTGAACGGAACAGAAAGAAAAGAGTCCTACCCCTGCCGTCCAGAATAATTATCAACGAACAGAAAGCGTCGCACTTTTATTGGAAGTCGGGACTGAGAAACTCTGGCCACGGAAACAAAGATTACTGGCGCGAGTCACTTTTAGAACTTTATTCTTTTTTGTTGTTGAGCAATTTTTGAGTTTACCAAACTCCTTCTGCCGGTGTATATTTGGTGGAGATGGCCAAAAATCAAAGGAGATTACGGTTTCCTCTGCTTCGTCGTTCTTCATATGAATTCAGCAGTCCAACCAAAACGCAGGTCCGAGTGCTCGAGCACGCTTCGCCCTTTATCCGCGGCCAATCCCCAAGATGGATGGATGTGCTTCGAAGTGCTTTCGTGCAGAATTATTTGTTGTCTCCTTGCCTAGAGGAAAGGTATACCAGCGCAAGCGACGTGGATACCCGAGTTGAAGCAAGAATAAACGGAGAGATATTTTCTCCACTGAGGGTTTTTGGGTGAATTTTGAATTTGAAAATGAATCTCAAGGAGGCATGGCGGGAAAAAAGAGCAAAAACCGATAATTCGGTCACTGTCATTCCCACCGAACGTCAACATTTGCAGTATCTCGGCCATCGGGTATTTTTCGCTTAATTTTGATTTTATCTATCTATGACAATTAAAGGGTCTGATAATAGAAATAGAATTATGGGATAATTTTCAACGGGTTTTATTAATGAGAATAAAATTTGCGAATTTAAATTTGAGTGATTACTCGAGATTCTCTTTATGCAGTTGATACGTAATTGACATTCGTTTGTTCTCTGCTCCTCTATTGGCCGGCATCGAACCTCAACTTACAGGTATGAAAAGGAGACAGCACGTAATTTGCGTGTCCCCTAATTCATCGCTCAAGTCTTTCCCGTGGAATTTGGAAGGAGTTCCTCTCATTTAATATTCTTCTCTTTCTTCCTCTCTCCCCACTTTCGGTGAGGTGGATGGTGGCCCGCCTGTCCGAAATAGCCGGCGGGCCGCCGTTGCTCCAACTTATTATTTCACAACCCATTCTAAAGTCAAAAATCTCCTCATCAAAAGTTCCCCATTCGTCCCTCTTGCGTTCTTAAAATAATCCACCGTGACTTTCGCGCGAAGAAAATCATCCTCGCCCTCATTTAATCTCTTTTCATCCATCGATTTCAAAAACGAAAGATGTAAAAGGTATTATGTCATTCGGAACAGCCGTACCAATATGCATTTAAAAGAAAAGAAAGAAAGGAAAATGGTTGGAAAGATGAATAAATTAAAGCGTCGTTTATCTTGCTCATAATAACAACCCAAATTACAGATAACTACTATCAATTGCTGAATTTGACCTCCCCTTTCGGAAAATTTTTCTTAGGGGCACGATTTCCGTAGATTCCGTCACTCAAAAGAAAATACTTTGGATTAGGTTAAGCCGATGAAACAGCTGCATTGATCACAGTCAGGGTGATGGAAGCCTGCAGGTAGTAAGGAAATGGAGTTATGTGTGGGTGGAATAATGGGGATGATCTCTGCAATAACGTTCTTACAACAAGCCTCTAGGTGGTGATCGGTTACTACCGAACGGAAATGAGAAATTCTCATTTCCAGGTACACTCAATTCGTTTTCATACTGAAAATTGGTCGATGTTACGGGATCGTTTCCAACTAACTTTCCGACATAATGTAATAGAGGATGCTGCGGACGACCTTGCATCGACGCCACTCGCTCAGGTTCGCAGCCCGCGGGCGACACTGAAAATGAACGCATGTTCCAGGCTGGTGTGGTATGGTGTTGCCGCAAAACTGAAATCGGATGCCATTCTTTAAACATGGGATATTAGTTAAACAACGAACTCTTTAATCTTTATTTGGCCCGTTCTTTTATTTCTGACGAGGGAAGGGCGTAATTTTCTTCCGACGAACACGGTTACCCAGCTATGCCGCATTGCTCTGCCAATTACACGCAGACGTGGCTCCTCTCCCCATTTTATGCAATGAGAAATATACTTTCGCATTGAATCTACTCATAACTCGTCGAGCTGCTGCGAGGGAGCGTGGTTGGGGAGTGTAAAAGTACATGCCTCCTATGCATAAATATGTACTTATGAATGAATGTGAGCGTATTTTTGCAAAAATCCATGGTCGCACGTACACTGACACACATAATTGCCTGGTGGCAGTGTTCGAGTAAAGCTTTTAATTTAGTTATTGACATTTAGAGTGTAGGTTGGAGTGTTTATGTTTGATTTTCTCAAGAATGTAATTTTCGAGGATTGAAGGAGCATTTAAGTATGCAATTAGTGTTGCCTATCTTTCTCTCTCTTTCATCCTGTTGGTCCAATTCGCCTTCGTGATAAGGAACCATTAGGATTCCCTCGTCGTCAGGGGTAAACGCGGGTGTTCTCTTCCTCTCTAACAGCCCTACTCTCTCTCTCTCTCTCTCCTTCTTCGTGGATCAAGGGGCTCCTGCTGTATTTAAGTCGCGATTCTACTATTCTCAAAGCAATTTTTAAACAAGCTATTGTCTTTTATCGTAAATTTTTCCGATACATTGTCGAATTATAGTTTTCTCATATGTATCCCAGATATTTTCCACGTATCCTAATTGCGACTTAACTGAAATAAAACTAACTAATTATTTTATTTTTATTGGCAGTACACCGTTTAAGGTGAGTTTTGAAAGGTTACAGAATAATCATCGCTACCCTTCTTAGTCTAGTGTAGGAAAGCACAACTTTAAATCCGGTACTAAAATCGCAATTACGTGTATTTCCTCCCCTCATTCCGTCCAAAATACCCATCCTATTCCTACCCCTTCCTCGCTTGCCTAACATTCTCTATCATACCTTTCAAATTAAAATGCACTCGATCCACATTTCCAGCCTCTTTTGGATTTTCCCACGCACTTCCTCGTTTGCTTTTCTTTCTGTCCATTTTGACCTATTCTACGAGCATCCTTCTCCACACTGACATCTCAAAAGCCTCCAATCTACTAAACGACCAGCGCCGTACAAAACGACCCCAAATGTGTACGTTTTCACTTACCTGCAACTCTCCAACTTCCCAAATTATTGCGCAACGCGCCCTTCTTCATTTCCTTCCTCCTTTAAAGTTAATAATGATCCTATTCATTTCCTTAGCTGCGTGCCTTTTCCTTTATCTTTTAGAAGTACTGGTTTGGGTAAATCTAATTTATACGGTTCCCGATTGGCTAAAGGTTCTATGAATAAGTACATGACAGTTGAAAAATATTAAAATTGAAAGAATCAACGTATAACATTATGGCCTGGAGTTGCATCGGGTGATGTAACACATGCCTTTGAATGCATCAGTAATGGTACGAGGGTGGGCTGAAAAGTAATGCACACATGCTTATACACCACAAAAAAACAAATAGTAAGATCGGGAAAAAAGTATATTAAAGTACAATTCTTCAATTTAAAATCATATATTTATTTTTCAACATAGTCACCGTTAAAACTAACACATTTCTCCCAACGTGTAACATGTTTTTTCATTCCGTCGCTGAAAAACTCCTCCGACTATTCTCGAATCCAGGACTTGACAGCTGCCTTCACCTCCGAGTCCGAGGTGCAATAATTTTCTCTTGATTTGAGGAAATAATGTGTCTCTTGATTTTAGGAAAAAGTAAAAATGGCAAGGCGGGGGAATAAGGAGGCTGTGGAATCGGTTCAAATTTCAGGTTACGCAGAGCCTCTCCAGTTGCACGCGAGGTGTGTGGTGGACGAGCGTTGTCATGTTGCAAGATTATCAGAACCAGGCTGCCTTTAACTGGACTAACAACTTCTTTCTTGAATAATCCAATTTGGTTTGTGATACGCCTTTGAGTGATTCGCCGGTGATTTTGAATAAAATCTTCGACGAATTTTCTATGTTTATCGTCTGTGGCAATAATTGCATGTCCGCTGCGTGTTTTATCAACAATTATGGATTTTCCAGGCTGGCATCCCCAGAATTTTATCGCCCATCGATTTACAGTAGACCTATTACCAATATCGTCACCATAAACAGCCTTTAAGCGACAATGAATCTCAGTAGGAGTCACTTTTTCAGCAGCTAAAAATTCAATAACAGCACACTATTTAACTCGCGTTGTCATAGCACTAGAACACTTCTCTATATTTACGCTTTTCGAAATACACTGAATGGACGCAACCACCTCAAACGTGCGCATGCGCATTGAGGGGGAATGTTAACTTAAGATGTGTTAAGTTAAAATGTTAAGGGGAACTTCCACGTGCCATATGGCGCGCTTCTGAAGGTCATTTGGTTCGCCCTCTACAAGCATGCGTGCATTACTTTCCAGCCTACCCTCGTACGAGCTAAACCAGTATTGCTACTAAATCACTGATGATAAAACTTCGCCTTAACATAATAAGAGGAGAACTAATTAGTGGTGTTACATTTCACAACTTATTGAAAAATAGTTTAGATTTTCCCCGAATATCATCCATATATTTCACCAATGACAGCAACCAGCCGAAAACAGTTTCTAAATACTTTTAACACGGGAATTGCGGAAGTTTTTTGTCCATAGCTAAGAGGTTTTCGTTAATTTTGTTGCTAATAATTGTTTCGCTAACTATAATCCTGTTTTTAACGAAATGATGCATTATATTGAGTTTGTTTTGAATGCATTGAAATTCAAATTGTGTTTTCTAGTCTTTACAAAATTGAGAGCCAGTTAATTATGAAACCCCCATTTTTTTAGTTTTATAGTTTTTTCCTGAAAACGTTCAACAGCGTCATTTACGTCCTTTTCCATTTTGTTAATGCCGTATTTGATTTAATAGAGCACAGAAGATTGACAGAATACGTACAGATAGATGGTTAATGGTTTATGGATGTAATTATCATTAATTATCCTTGGGAATAAATCCATTAATCCTGTTTAGAATCCATTTATCCCATTTAGTCGAAATTTCTAATATCTTCGATAAAAGAAATCGGTTAGCATTATTAGTGGTGGTAGTTATTAGTAGAGGAGGCCGAGAGCTGAGGTAATTTGCGCCATTAGGGATGGATGGAGGGAAGGAGGAAGGGTGGAGGGAATCCCGGCGTCGGCATTAGCCTACTCTAATAACGAAAGGCGCCAAGGGGTTACACACAGTTTAAAGTCCCATTCGACTGACGGCGAACTAACTCAAGGTGCCGTCCAAGCAAAGAACCTCAAGTAGGGATCGGGATACCACTGAAAAATATCTGCAGTCTCCAGGATTCGAACCCGGACCATCTCGGTTGGAAGCCAGTACGTTAGCTACTTCACCATCCCGATACCCGTTCAGCATTAATGTTTTGTGATAAATGAACTATTAAATCCGTCCTCAATGACCGACATCATTTCTATTTTTCTTGTCTTCAATAGTATAATGTAATCATTAATTACATTAATACATGTTAATCTAATTAAATACCAAACAAAATGCACATGGAGTTTAGAAAATGACTTGTTATATTTTAGGACGCAGTTTTTGCAAGAGAGGAGTGACTTGGGAGAGGAGGAGGAGATCGTTGAATCAAGTGCGCGAGCATTGAGTCAGAGAACGACAAATGGTTTATTTCCCTCTGGAAACGAAGGCAGGCGAAGGAAGGCCCTCCTCTCGAATTGAATGTCGCGGCTACATCGGACGACTGGGATGATGAAAATAAACGCGAGTGCGGCGGTTATTAATACGCGCGGGCGAACGAACGTTCCAGGGAAAAGGAGATGGCGCGCGGGCGAGGGCGTGCGTGCCTGTTTTCCTTTGCTCCGGAAACAAACGAAGGCGGGCAATCGGACGTTGACTGTCTTTTGTTTCGGACGAGCGGGATCCAAAGGGGGGTGATGCGCCTTGCGGCTCCGTCCCGGCGAAGCAAAATAACATTGCCGTCCGAAGACCTCCTTCTCCGTCCATTTCTCGTCTCTCCCCTCTCCTTCGTGGGGGAAGGGGCGCGTTTTTGTCAGCCGTCCACCCCTAAGAGGAGGGAAAGGGGAGACTTTAATCCGAGTGAGACAGGTTTTGTGGGGGGTAAGGACTGGGACAAGGGTTTAATTATTATTTCCCTTGTTCCCTAGAGGTGGATCGTGACGTGCCTTGGGACCTTTCTGGCTGAGGACAGGAGCAGGAGTGTGTCCAACCCTTCCCTCCCCCGGGGAATGACGGTAGTTGGGGATCCCGCCATGTGAGGGCCGCGTGTGCCCACCCGATTCATTTCACGCCACATTGGCAGCAGGGGTCTTCTGGAACGGGTCAACCCGCCACCGACGCGAAGTTCAACGCTGCAGAGATGGACGGTCCTTCGTGCGCAATTAGGCTTCCCGATCACGATCGTGCTAATATTCGTGACCCACGCCCGTTCACTCTAGTGCAACGGACTGTTGACCGAGCGGCCTTGAACATTCAAGTTTGCTGTAGTTCCGAAAAAATTCTCAACCGCTGATTTTGCTGTTAATAGTCCTTATTTTAGACAATAAATGAAAGTTAAATGCAGACAGCATTGCACTAAATAAAAGCAGAATGTAGATTCATCCAATTTGAGGAAGATATAAAAAGGAGGAAGAATAAGTTCAACAGATTCAGGCTTGAGGTCGTGGAAGTTCATCATAATGAAATAAGGACAATTTGCACTTTTCCACAGTTTATTTGACGTACGACGCGTTTCAACTCACAGAGTCATCATCAGGTACAAGACAAAATAAATAGTAAGGAGACCTTATTTATATGTACAGAAGATGTGGTTGGGGAGGGAGAGTCGTGTAGGGGAGAGGAGGAGGGGGGGGGGGAGGAGAGGCGGAGAGGTTATAAAGAGCGAAAAATGCGGGGTTAATGACAGGAAAAACCGCAAAGTGAGGGACAAGGGGCTGGAGTATCGGGAGCGGGTATTGTATAGCAGGGGGTTAAAGGCTTAAGGACATAGGGAAGGAATTATCAGTAGGAGATAGTGGAGGGGGGAAGATGGGTTAAACAGGTAACTTTCTGGGAAGCAGAGCCCACTGCTGGTTTTAGTGGAAGGGATGAGCCACGTGCTGCGAGGGGGGGGAAGGGGGGGGAAGTGCACTAGTTAATTCTTGGAAAATATGATGACCGGTGGTAGTGGGCAGTGAGAGACCCTGACAGGGGGGGGGGGGAGAGGAGAAGGTAGGAGGGTGAAGTCATGAAAGAGGAGGGGCAGTAGGATTTTGATTCTTGAGTTTATTAATCGTGAAAGGGATCTTGAGGAGGGGTGAATGGTTCACAAAAATTTGTTCATTTAGGAGAACATTGTGGTCCTCCTGCAGTATTTCCAATTGTTCCAATGTGTCCAGTTTCATCCCCTTATTCTCCAGGTGGAGGATTTCCGGAACAAACTTGCAATCATGTGATGTCCTTATTAGATGTTTGGCTAGGAGAGACGTTTCATCCCCTGATGTCCAGCATCTCTTATGTTCTTTCACTCTCGTGATGAAACCTCTCCCAGTCTGGCCTATGTAGCACTTTTCACAGGAATCACATTTCACTTTGCACACACCGGATTGAAGGAGGGGGTCCAACTTGTCTTTATTTCTGCATAATATCCTCCCTAGTGTGGAGGGGTTGTAAATCAGGTTGTAAACCTGATGATGACTCTGTGAGTTGAAACGCGTCGTACGTCAAATAAACTGTGGAAAAGTGCAAATTGTCCTTATTTCATTAGGAGGAAGAATGTTGTTGTTCTCATTATTCTCGATTGGTGATTGATGAAACATGATTCATTGGTAATTTCGGCTTGACAGCCATAACTGATAGATCGATTCAGAGTTCAGCTGGCGGGTAAAATATTCTTTGGGCGAAACGCTGTGTCGGATCGTGAGCGTAATGATCTCGGACTGTGATTGGATCGGGACCGTTGGCGCACTTCAGCTTGAACACATTAACGTCTTACCCTAAAAGCCCCGCCAAGGTCGAATGGCATGGTATTTTAGGTCACCAGTCTTTGGAGCAACTAATTTATTGGTTAATAGAGTGATCAATTGGTTATTGAATATTGCCTGTATCATTACAATAGCCGTCTTACGCGTAGTCTTATTTGGTTAGATGGAGCCTTGCACATTATCTTGAAGTTTCTAAAAAAGTCTTGCCAAGCAAAATCCGTTAAAGGAACTCTTTCCTCATTCATAAATTTGAATGCGGAATACTAACTCAGTTTTTCCCCTTAGAGCGTGTGGATGTCTGCTTTCAGTCTTTTTCCTAAAAAATAGATGCCTTCGTGGCAAGGTGAGCTTCGTTGTCAAGCCCAAAGTGCCTCCTCATTGTCGTTATTGTTCATTAATTCTTGGAGTGCCACTTGTCTATTTCCTTCCCTTTGCAATTGCCTCTTTCCTCCGCGTAATTCTTCTCCTTACGTATCGAGCACCTCCTCCAGAATCCTGCTCAAATATGTGCATTCCAACTGTTAAAATTGCCTGTCTTACAATTAATTAGAGCATAATGTCACTTTCTTCATTTTAGATTCCCATCACTTCTTTGTTCAGATTTTCCATTTGTTGATAAAGACAATTAAAAAAAACTTCTCCTACATTTTAAAATTACTTCCGGAATGAGTAAGTTGACCTAAGATATTTGTAGACCGTGTTAAGAAAGTGTGGTGGAATTCATGAGAAAGCTTCAAATTAGCCGACGCTACTGGGGAACCAATCGAAGCGCTTGCATTTTTGGCCAGTCAATATTCTCAATATTGAAAAGAAATGCTTTCTGTGGTATAATATTGCTAATTGCGGAGAAAAAATGAAATCAGAAGGAGAAATAAAGAAAATAATATCTTAGTATACAAGGGAAAGACATGACGAAAAAAGTAGAAAAGTTTTGCGGTGTAATGATCAAGATAAGTAGCGGAGGAAGAGACAAGAGGGATGTAGTAAGCAGAATAGGATTGGTGAAGAAGGCTTTCTTTTAGAATAATGAGCTACTAATTGAAATAAGTACAAACAAAGACATAAGGAGGAACTTGAAAATGGGGGGTACTTTCTAGAGATTTAAGGCGTAGAAAGTTAGAGCATAAGAGAAAATAAGTTGTGGATGACGGAAAAGTGACAGCGAAAAGGTAATGGTTAGAGAGTCCTTCCTGCTAATGAAAGAGCTCTTAATTGTAATTTAGCCTTCGTTCCTTGACTGGTTCCCAACCCAGTACCTCTTATGATCCGAATGCGCTGCTAAGTTTATCATAATATCGTTCTAATAAACTGGCCTCTCTTGCCGACACAAGATCAGCTTCGGAAGTCTGAACGAAGGTTTAAGAATCCCATTTACTAGTCTCATGCTCCAATTGAAACCTCACTATCGAAAAATATGATGCCAAACCTCTCCAAGTTTAGGATGTAAGCAGAAACTAGAGCACTCATCAATTTCATGTGTTCTTTTATCTCTTCACAAATTCTTATCTCATTGAGAGAAAATGACATGACAAATCTTAATGCTAGAAGTAATATTCATTCTCGTAGGACCTTCGGACCGATTTCTTTTGGGTCTATGGCTGTACATAGCTCTAATGACCAATAAAAACCATCATTATCTATTAAAGCTTTTATTATTGTAATTACTTCTTTTTCTTTAAGTAATTTCTCTCTTAGCGGCTTTCCTATTTTATTTCGCTCGAAAGAATTTTAGAATAAGTTAATTTTCCTATATTGTCGAAGTTATTCCTTCTGATAATCCGGAAACACAAATGCTATCTTTATTAAAATTTTAGTTTACCGTTTGAGAAAAATCAAAACCTTTTGTAGCCATTACACATCTGAGAGAGAGGGCAGATTGGAGACAGATTTTCCTGTTCTCGTCGGAAACCTCGGCAACGAAGAAAAGCAGCGTTGGACATTCATTGCCGCCAATATTTAAGTAGGCGGCAATTTAATATGTATATATATATATATATAAACCATAAACACAGTAATCAACCCGAAGGTCGGTTTAGTAGGTGATGGTAGAGCTCACCCATGTACCAAGCCCGACGGCGTGTGAATATTCACAGATCAGGATAGGGGGGCCAGTTCCTTTCCCTGTGCCGGTTATGGTTTCCCAGGAAGACCTGGGAAGTACCCGAAAAATCAACTAGCTTGGGTGGAGCTGCAGGTGCCCAAAGTGCCTTGCCCGGGAATCGAACCCGGGACCCTCCGGTCAGTAGTCCAACGCTCTACCCACTAGACCACCGCGACCCGCATATATATATATATATACATATATATATCCGAGAATTAATGGAGGCTCTGTCCTCAAGGGAGAGAGGAAAAGAGGTGGATCAGATGGGGACAGTGTTTTGGCGAGTGTCGTCGACCTTTTTAAGTTGATTGGGTCGCGGCGGATGCGAAGGGGAGTGACATTTTCTGAGTGACTGCCCCTTAGAGAAGGATAATTCTGGAGAAGGAAGGGGTAGGTGAGCACCCCTGGCTCATGCTAGGGAGACCCCTCTCCCACCAGCGAAAAAGATATAGTGTCCATCGCGACGGAAAGCACTAGGGTTTTATCGAGTTTCCGATGGTATTTTACTGCGTGTCACAGCGAAGGAACTCCTCACCCGCCAACCCGAGTCTGCACCTTCGAATCCTGCCTTTATCACCCCCCATCTCCCCCTAGGGTTTCAATATTCGTGTCTGTTCATTTTGTTTATGATTCAATGCAAATGAATTCACTTAGCTTCCTATGGATTAACGAATGGATGATTCCATAAAGTTGGATGAATTGCCGAATTGGATCGCATGCAGCGTAGAGGAGCTAGATTTGTAAAACGTTTTTATGATAAACTTAGTAGCGTGTCCATAATATTAAAGAAGCTGGGCCGGGAGTCACCCACGGAGCGAAGGTCAAATTACGAATTGAAGCTCTTGCATAAATTAGGTCATCTTTTTAGCAGTGATGTTTAAAATGCATTGTTTACCCATTTGTACTACGGTAGGCAAGATAATGTCAATACAATTAGAGAGATTAATTGAAGAAGAAATAGATTTAAGACGTCATTTTTCCCACGAGCGATAAGGGATCAGAGTAATATCCGACCGCGGTTGGGGTAAAAATATTTGGGTCAAAATTATCTGGTGTGTATTCACCACCCCCTGCCACACACAGTAGCGGTGACTTGCAGGGTACTAAAATGTGTGTACATGTATATATATATATATATATATATATATTTCCACACACACTTATACAGATGATATCGTCGGAGTAACACGGAAGTGTTGAACAAAATACTCTGAGTACTAAGTTACTCAGTACTAGAGTTTCTTCCGAGGGAGACGGAGCTAACTGCCATTGAAATTAACAAGAAGTAACGTGTGATTGTTCTTTTTATGTTTACCTATATTGTTTGTTGCTGTCCTAGTTATATATATTTACATCTAATTAATACTCCGAAAGCCAACGCAAGGGTCTGTGTCGGGGGTGTTAGTGCACTACCCGTAATTAAAGAAAAAAACGCATGAAAAAGCCACAAATTTATACATTCCACAAACAAAATATGGCATACATTCATGCTAAAACACTTACAACCCACACACATGTAAACACACAACCTACCCACTAACATATACAAGCAGCTACGGATACACTTAATAACTTCGCAATGTTTAATTTTGTTCCGACTTGTAAATTAAATGTTTTTAATATTTCTCATTTTACTTCGGTTACTTACTATTTTGATTTTTGATTGTTCTGGGAAAGAATGAGTATTTGAATCTATCGTTATAGAAATTTTCCTCTCCCTTATTTTACGAGCTGTGTTGAAAAATTAACGGGATTTTTTATTTTGCAGGCTTGGATAGTTCGATTGTCAACAGTTTTTATTATGTTGGTATGCATACCCCTGAAGTATGATAAAACTTTCAGCTGTTTTCATTGTGGACTTTGTGTGTGACAGCCACTAAGGTTAGACATATTTTATGAGCTCGGCGATTTTCGTTTGTTAAAAGAAATGGGTGAAAGAATTTGTATCCAATTTTGCGTAAAAAATGAAATAAAGTATAACAAAGTGTGTGAAATGTTAACAAAGGCTTATGGTGAGTCTTCTATGAGTTAATCAAGAGTTTACGAGTGGTATAAGCGTTTCCAAGAAGGCCGTGAAAACCTTGAAGATGACGAACGCCCTGGACGCACCAGCACATCAACAATCGATGAAAACGTGGAAAACATGAAATAAATGCTTATGGACGATCGCCGAATCACAATTAGAGAGGTCGTTGATGATGTTGGCATATCGATTGGATCATGTAATGACATTTTTTTCCAATTTTTTGGATGTGAAACCCGTGGCAGCAAAATTCGTGCCATAATTATTGAATATTGAACAAAAACAGCGGCGAATGGAAGTTGGTCAGGAGTCACCAAATAAAGTAAACGACGATGCAACGACGAACACTGAAACGTGTTATACGAACAGGTGACGAAACATGGGTGTATGGAATATGACGTTGAAACTAAGGCTCAATCATCCCAGTGGAGGCATTCTGGCTCTCCAAGACCGAAAAGGCTCGACAAGTGCGGTCGAACATGAAGGTTATGCTCGATTTTAATGACATAGTGCATCATGAATTCTTGCCACCAGGTCAAACGGTCAATAAGAAGTACCTTCAAGTTCAATGCCGTTTGCGTGAAGAAATCCGAAAAAAACGCCCGGATCTGTGAAAAAACAATTCATGTCTTTTGCACCACGAGAATGCACCAGCTCACACTTCATTGCTTGTTCGTGAATTTTTGGCCAAAAACAATACTGTAACGATGCCCCAGCCTCCATATTCGCCAGATATAGCTCCGTGTGACTTTTTTACTATTTCTAAAAATTAAAAGAACGTTGAGGGGCCGTAGCTGCTGCAGCGCATCGCTGAAAGAACTAAAGGCTATCTCAAAGATGGATTTTGGGAAGTGTTTCGGGGATTGGAAGAGGCGCTGGCACAAGTGCATAATATCCAGTGGGAACTACTTTGAAGGTGACAACATCAATGTGTAAGAATTAATAAATATTATTGTCCAAAAAATTAAAATTCCCGTTAATTTTTTAACACACCTCGTATCTTTGTGGTCTGATCTACCTAAGTAGTGTGGGGCCATCATTATTCCTTTTGTGTCATCGTTAAACTAGCTGATTCCGAATCTCGCTAAAAGTCTAAGTCTCGCTTGTTCTCTTCGTAGTTCAAGGGGCTCCCAGCCTAAATCCCCTAAGAGATCTGTTACACTTGTGTTCTTGTCATATATTTTTCACGAATCTGGCGGATTTTCTCTGGACTTCATCTAATTCTTTTTGCCAGATTTTCTCGCAAGGATCCCAGATACTAGCGGCATATTCCAAATTTGGTTTAACTAGAGCACCATAACACCTCTCTTTAGTTTTCTCATTATATTTCCTCACCACCCGCTTAATGAAGCCCAGTTTTTTTGAAGAGGATCCGTATATTGTCTTGATATGTGCTCCCCATGAAAGGAGCGGTGTTAGAACTACCCAAAATATTTTCCTTGTTTGGCCATAAATAGTAATGAACCCTCTATTTCGTAGTTTATGTCCTGTTTGCCACTCCCTTTGTGCCAAAAGTTAAAACCAGTATATTTGTTTATACTAAGTATTAATCCCCATTTCTTGCACCAATCCGAGATTGTGTCTAAGTCTCTAGAGAGTAGCTCGCGATCCAGTTGGCTCCTTATTTCCCTGTATACCACCGTGTCATCAGCAAATAAACTGAGATTACTACTAGCGTGTGCGCTTAAGTCATTAATGTATATTAGGAACAGAAGAGGCCCTATTACACTTCCCTAGGGGACGCCCGAAGTTACATCCCTATCCGTTGAGCACAACCCATCGATGACTACCATTTGTTTGCGATTTGACAAGAAGTCTCTAATCCAATTTATAATTTTCAGTGCGTATCAGTCAGTCATATTCAAACGACTCAATTTTTCTGAAATTTGGGGGTAGAATTTAGAACTTTATAATTTTTCCAGTAACGTAAGTCGGCTAGAAAATAGAAACTACAAAAATGAATACTTGGAGTTTTATTCTTCAGGTTTCATGTGTATCTCTTGTCGAAATTTTGTTTCTGTGGTTGTAGTTTAATGCTTAATGCAATATATAATAACAAGCTAACGTTTTTTAGGAACCCTGTTAGAAAACTCTGAGATACCGTATCTACAATATACTCTGTAAACCACCGCCATGGTGCATTGCAGGAGGTGAATCCTCACCAAGCACTCTCGATACGGGAAGATTTTGGGCATACACCGTGCATCGATGATGTAGCTACAATCCATGTAGCGTACTTGTAAGATGAAAGCCGTCGGATTGAAAGCGTACGTATGTTAAATCTGTGGAGAAAACCACATCCACATTGGTAGAGATTTATTGAAACCTAACTTACTATCCCTAAAAAATTGCCCGTACGTCTATATTAAGCGAGAAGGAAATGAAAATTAGAAAGATTACACCAAAAAAAATAGAAGAAGAGGTACGGATACCTTACTTAAACATGTATTAGGTGCTAGCAAAGGTATTTTCCGCAGATACATAAAAACATTAAATAAATGCAACCATAATATATATATATGTATGGTGTATATATATATATATTTTCCCTACAGGTTCCCCCCCCCCCTTTCCTCACCTAACTCCCAACCCCCTCAACCCTTACCCTTCCCTCATGGTGCTACACCCCCTGCCACACACCTTTTTGGTGGCTCGCAGGGTACTTATGTAGATGTAGATGTAGATTATCGAATTGACATATTTAAGACCAATTTGATATGACTTGCAGGTAAGATGATTTGTAGATAGGTCTGGTCAACAGTCAGTCTTACAATGCACATACATACACACAAAAGAAGAACAGATATGAGACAAATTGCTCTTATATACAATGACACCTAAAGATTACCAACCGCGCCTTCACCATCACACATGGGCTAGGCTCACACCATACATACAACGCACCGTCCATCGCCACACTCCGTTCATAATCACGCACCGCTAACACATCAATTTTGTTGGATAAGTTAATGGTGTCTCGTTAAACAATCATTCCAGGTTTTGAATGAATGAATTAGCTCCAATAGCCGTAAACAGTTTACCTTTCAACACAAAGGACAAATAAGGTTAGTTGGCAACTGCCAACAAGTCAAAGGATGGAAGGGTAACAATGGATAAGGATAAGAAAGGTGAATACGTATTCACCTTTCTTATCCTTATCCATTGTTACCCTTCCATCCTTTGACTTGTTGGCAGTTGCCAACTAACCTTATTTGTCCTTTGTGTTGAAAGGTAAACTGTTTACGGCTATTGGAGCTAATTCATTCATTCAATACTGCTAGCCGTAAGAGCTCAATTCTAGTAATAAATCATTCCAGGCATTGCTATGTCCGCAACCACAAGGACCTGATCGTATCCCATTTTAATTAGCGCCGCTTAATTTAATTTAAAGCGTCTTGTAGAGTTAAGAAGCTTACCTTTCAAGAACTCTTTATAATATTGTCGTGATTTGCCATTATTTTTTACAGGAAACTTACTTGGATAAGAAATATCAAGTGAGGCCTTGGAAAATATTGTTGTGGAGTTTAAAAAAAGAGTTAAGCATCTCATGACTCTAGAGATCCAATCTAATGCGATGATGACCTTGTTGGAGCAATAGGAAATAAAGTTAGACGTAATAATAAACGATTGCATGGACACGAGTTTTGTTGGTCATGCCATTTCG
Organism: Hetaerina titia; assembly: GCA_037158775.1. Classification (NCBI taxonomy): domain Eukaryota; kingdom Metazoa; phylum Arthropoda; class Insecta; order Odonata; family Calopterygidae; genus Hetaerina; species Hetaerina titia. The sequence goes on along the minus strand of CM073776.1, from coordinate 3,590,497 downwards.
TCTTGAATTTTACGCCGTCCTTTAGGTTTACGAGCAGAATACTCTCTTACTCTATATGAAGCGCTGATCCATCCTCTACTCCTTTGAAGCCTGATGAGTAAAGACATTTCTTCTCCTTGATTCGCCATCCTTATTTTCGTTTCCATATAAACTCTTCAGGTTAAATGAAATCTTCCAGCTTCGATTTAAATTGTCCAGTATAATTTTCCATAATATGAAAATTCTTGAGAAACTAATGAGCGATATTTAATTTGCGTTAGTACGCGTACATTATATTCTTATGAATCGATATGGTATGGTTTTAATACAGGTGAGCATGTTCACTCAGGTAATGAGATTCAAAAAAATATTTGTTTAAGGAATGGGTTGCGCCTCCGTGCCTATTGGCGGAGGTGTTCGGGCGAGTTTCTCCGGAATACACCGTACAATATATATGTACATCTACTCGGCTGACCATTCTCTCGGGAAATCAGTTCCCGAGGTCGCGGTGAGGCGCGTGCCCAAACGGGGCCGTCGGGAGTGGCTGCCGTGTTAGCCAGTCGGAGAATCATCATTTCAGAGTCGCCCACGGTCCAAGCCCTGCCCCCCACCTGCCCCCGCTCCTCCCCGAGGGCCCTGCTTTTCAATTTGGTGAGTGAGGGAAGGGATTGACGGAATGCTTACTGACTTTCTTACTTATTCCTATTATTTTTTGATCAAGGCATTTTTGACTCGACTGCGTGAGTCTCTGTTCATTAAATGTAAAAATGCTATTTTATTATGATTTATGCATATCAAATAGTTAGTTTTATTATTGCTGGAAGGTTTTGTCGTTTTCAAGGATTATTCATGTCATACATCACGTATATTCTAGAGGGAAATTAATAAATGGGATGGATCATCATCACGGAGGCGGATTGCGAAACATGATGTGTTTTCGCTACGATCAATGTCAATCAGATGTAAGAATCAGTTTGGCAATTTTATTATATTAATATATATTTCTGGATTTATTTTAAAGACGTGGACCCTTGCTTTATTATTTATACAAAAATGTACTGCAATTCTTTAGCCTTGAGTAATTAAAAAATCACTTAAGTTTACACTACTACTAAATGGACCAACAAATCCCAATCCTATGTAACTTAAGGCTCCATTATGCCTTTTCGGCGAATAATTGGAAACAATACGGACGCCATATTATTAGGTAATCTACCGGTTCAGGTAGGTTTCTGGATAGACACAACTATCAAATAAATATTTTGTGACTCCAAACAAAACCCAATCCAGCAACCTGCTCTATATCAGGTCCCTCTTATCTCTGTGTACTTCTTTCCTCCATTCATCCCGTCCAACATCCCTATCCTGTTCCTGCCCTTTCCTCGTTTGCCCAACATTCTCCCCTCTATTGCCTTCTTCAACATTCCACTACCGCTCAAAACGCCTTTCATCAATTTTCCTGCCTCCATAGGATTTCTCTCAACAAACCCCTCTCCTCACCCACCATCTCCAGTACTTCCTCATTTGTTTTCCTTTCGGTCCATTTCACCTTCTCTATTCATCTCCACACCACATTTCAAAAGTATATCCTCCTGCTTCAGCGATCACGTTTCCGCGTCGTGCATAGCTACTCTTCATATCAAAGTCTTTAAAGAGTCTTTTCTTAACCTCCCTGCTCAACGTCCCCGTCATCAACTCCCTTCTCCTTGAGAAAGCCTCCTTCCTTAGCTTCTCCTAATTCTTCTCCTTACTTCCGTACTACTTTGACCGTATTGGTCCAAAGCACTTCCGAGATATGTAAACTGTGCTACCTGCTCTATTTTTTCCCCTCCTATTTTAATGTTTAGCTTAGCCTTTTTCTTTCTGGAAAATCGCATAACCTTTGTTTTATTAATATTGATTCTCATCCCATATTTATCGCACTGAACCTCCAATTCACTCAACAATGCTTGCAACCCCTTGGCTTACTGAGCAACTAATACTTAGTCATCAGCAAACTTAACCGATTTTACGAATTCCCCTCCAACTTTCATTCCTACCTCCATTTCTTCCCATGCCTCTTTAATCATTTCCTCCACGTATAGTATACGTTAAACAGCACCGGCGATAATGGGCAACCCTTCCTTACACCTCTTCCTAACACTGCCCATCCAGACTCCATTGTTTTCTCACATCTATATTTGTAATCATTTCATCCGTGATACATGGTTTCCTTATGTTTTCCTAGTCTTTTGCGGCTTTAGATGTCACTTTCTTGGTATATTCCCATTTTTATTCGATAGTACTGAGCTCTTTACCGTAATCAATCATTTTCTCCACACCCTGCTGATACTCCTTCCTTGTTAACCCGTTTAATGTTTCTACATTTCATTTACTAACTCGCCACCCTGCCTTATCTTTTTGAAATGGACCTTATATTCCACAACAACTTAATGATGGTCAGAGTCCGCATCCGCTCCTGGAAAACTGTGCGAATTTATCACACTGTTCCTAAACCTTTGCCTAACCATAATATAATCCAACTGATATCTTTCTGCGTCCCCTGGCATTTTCCATGTATACACACGACTATTGTGGTGCCAGAACCATGTGTTGGTGATGACTAACCCCTGTCTCCTGCAGAATTCAATTGCTTTCTCCCCGCGTTCATTCCTCGTGCCTAACCCATAGTCCCCCACCTCACCACCATCTCTTCCTTCGCCCACCGTCGCATTCCAATCCCCCATCACTATCAAATGTTTCCCTGCAGGAACACTTGCGATGATATCCTCTAACTCATTATACATCCTATCGACTTCTTCCTCCTTGTGGTTACTTGGTGGCATGTATACATGAACAATGACCAAGTTCGTTGGTTTTTCTTTCATTTCTACAACTCATATTCTATCCGTTGCTTGCTCTATGTTGACTACGCTTCTTCCTACCCCTTTATTTAATATTACGGCCACCTCTCGTTGGCTGTCTTCCCCGCCGCTGGATATTATTCTGTAATTATCACTCCAACGCGGACGCTATAAATATCTAAAGGGAGGGCTTGCGATTTTTTAACGGAATAAAGTAGTACTCTGTTAAGTAATGTTAAAAATGGGGTGGAACGTCATTTTTAGTTAGGTTTACTTGACCGAAATATTTTTGGTTAGTTTGCGGAATAGCCGATAAAATCAGAAATTATTTATAACTGAGAAACCATTAATCTAAGAAGGAATTTGATGAATGAACGGATGCCCCTTAAGTACAGTTGCCTGAAAATAACTACTGCAAACTGAAATGGAAAGTATGTAATTATGGAGCATCATTTCCAGCGTTCAAAATTAGGCAAAATATTTTTCACTGATATAAGAGTACAATATGCTATAATTTCTTTAAATACATATTAAAAATATGTGTGGCATCTTATATGCCGCATAATAGCAATTACGATAATATGCTACACTATTTTAATTGCCATGTTAAATTGTTACCAACCTTCCAAATTCTTGGTCACAACTATGTAACTAACGTAAATAAACCCATCTTATTATCTTTGATTGTACGGGTATTGACCAAAAGACACATATGGCGTATGTTTTCTCATAACATTTAATGAACCACGGGGAAGCGCCTCTATTAAAATTCGTGTTCAAATCTCTTACGAGACGGCTGAGTGAATTTCTCAAAATGTATGGCCTTATATATTGGAGTGTAGAAGCATCTTAGCAAGGAATCTTCTTCACCAATTTACTTCTATCTTTCTACTTCAGTGATCACATTTCCGCGCCTTACATAACAACACTCCATATCAAGTTTTAACGAGTCTTTTCTTAACAGCCTTACTGAACGTCCCTGCCATCAACTCCCTTCTCCTTGTGTAAGCCTCTTTTCCTGGTCCAAATCATCTCCTCACATCCCAACTACTTTGACCATTTCCTAATCACTGCCGAGATACATAAACTGTTCCACCTGTTCTAGTTTTTGCCCTCCTTTTTTAATGTTTAGCCTAGTCTTTTCCTTTCTGGAAAATCGCATGAATTTAGGTTGTATTAGAAAGTTGTCTTTTGGGGGGTTCATACTTGGAAAGGCATTTTGAAGAAGGGACAACGTAGTCAAGAGTTTCCAATAGAAATGTATTAGAGTGAGTGGGTACTAATAGAGATAGATTTCGAGATATCAGTTTTCTTTCGATTATTTATACATGATACCCCATTTTATTTACATTAATTGAAAAGGTTTAAAGTCGGCGGTGGTAATTCCTTCGCCCGAAACGACATGAGGTTCGGAAGCCATAGATGCAGCTCAGAAATCTCTCTCATGTAAAAGGAAGGGAGTTCACTTGCTTTCGCATGGCGCACAACTCCTCCGTGTTGAGCATACTATCGCAGTAAGAATTGCAATTTACGGTAAATGGTATCAGGAGGCCTTAAATTCTCCAATAGCATTTCAGTCGGAGATTTTCGAAATTCAATTTTGAAAAGTGGGCAAAAGCAGTAACTTTCTAATAATTGAAAACAGAGGGTGCATTATTTAGCGCATGGGAGTCATTTAAAAAATCCCTTCTCCGTTATACACTTCATTTATCTTTTGCTACGATTTCGAAGCTTAGAAAACCGTAAAATATAAAACTGTTTTTTGTTGTCTTCCTTCCGATGAGGATTATCACGACGTGACCCAAGTATGGATGTTGGCCATATAGATTCTTTGACATTATTAGTTTTGTGAATCCTTTTTTTCCCGAATTTTTGTGTCGCCTCTTATTACATAACGTGGGAGCATAAAAGAAAGAGGACGTGGGATATTACGAATGAATGCTCAGAATGTGAGCGCTGCGCGTCCGGAAATACATGCGGGGTTAATTAGTCGAGACCCCCAGCGTCGCCAGTCATTTGAAACTGCGGCCGTGTCGTCCATTTTTAGGGAGGGGCCGAATGCAGCTGAAATTCAAAAAATCATCTCGAATCGCGGTAAAGAGTCGAACATTATTTCAACCTGCGCGGTTTCCGAAAAAAGAAATTCGTAGGCTTTAAGGTAAAGAGTGCTAAACCCTTAGACCAAATTTCTTTGAATTCTCTTTCCCGACACTATACTTAACGCTGGAATCCATGCCCGTTTGCCTCCCCCATGAAATAACTGCGAACGACCACTCGTCCATTGGAAGAGTAACCTCCTACCTTACTTCGCCGTCCCGCCCGCACTCATTTCGGAAGGGAATCCGTGGATCTCACTTGAAGCGGTCGAAGGATTGCGAGGATCCAGACGGAGATTGCACTCACCATATTTGAAGTAGCATCAATAATTGAGATGGCTTCCCGAACCCTAAGAATGGCATGCAGTCATTACCGACAGCATTGTAGTTATGGGTCTGGACTGTGTTATTTGTCTGAAATCAGAATCAGTCATAAGTGTACCAAGGTAATCGATCACCTTCTTATTAATAGGAAGCCTAACAGACATTGAAATTGGAGGGTATATGCACAGTAAAGTGGCTAGGAAAGTATTATTATTAGAGAGAAGTGAGAGAGAGAGTGTTTTAAAAGAAAAAGGGAAATATATCAAGGACGATAAATGAAAAATTGAAATAGTTAAGAAAGGTTTTGAGGCTGGAAACCAGTTGGACTGGAAGCTTTAGAGATGTGGGTGTGAGGGAGGATGGAGAGAAAGAAATACATTCAAAGAGCTGGAAATAGTATGGGAAGAGAGAGAAGGTTACAAAGGAGACATTCAAACTAGGGACGATGGGTAGATGCAGAGCAGGTGGAGTGGCGATGGAATGTTGAAGACTGCGGTAGGCGGGAGAATTCTGGATTAGTGAGGAAGACGGAGGAAAATATCAGGCACGTTATAAGCAAGCTAATAACACCGTAGAAGCTGATGAACAATAAATAGTAAGTTTGCAAGATATTATTTTTTTATTTTGCTATTAAAAAAAACATAAACACAGTAATCAACTTTCGAAGGTCGGTTTGGTAGGTGATGTTAGAGTTCACCCAGTACCAAGCCCGACGGTGTGTGAATATTCGCACATCAGGGTAGGAGGGCCAGTTCCTTTCCCTGTGCCAGTTATGGTTTGCCAGGAAGTTCTGGCCCGGGACCCTCCGATCAGTATTCCAACGCTCTATCCCTGAACTACCGCGACCCTATTGCTATTTATTAGAGTAATATTAATTGTTACGGGCATACAGGTAAATCTGTTGTTTGCTAATCTGTGTCAATGGAAGTTTTTTCCTGTTATGCTCTAATAATGGTAATAATGGGGAATTATCCATTTAAATAAAGTAATTATGCGTTTGGAACGTAATAGCTAAGAGAAATAAAACGAGTCCTTCGCTCAAAATGGTGTTCAGCTGATTGATAGCCACTCCCTTACTTACTTTCCTCATTTGAGTTAGATTATGAAATAGTTGCAGCCAAATGTTGAAATACCTCGGAAATTACGAAAGAAGAACAATTAAATTAGGTTGATCATTTTACAGTCGCACATTTTGGTTTAATTCCCTCAGCAACATATCAAATTTTAATGTGATGAAATTGATTTCGGTGGATGAATTCAGAGCAATGTAAATAAACGGCACGCACAATTGAAAATACACGCACCAAGAGACGGTTGTACTCTTTGTGGGGGTGCTTGTGAAGGGGAAATTTATTAAAGATAAAAAAGTGTGACGAACAATTAAATGCATTGAAGAGGAAAATAATATTTGTCTTGTGTCTAAGTTATATTATAATTTATTATATTATTATTAATTTGTTTATTTTTGATAATATACGGCAGTAAATGTTTTAATATCTTTGCTAAATTCATCCTTGTTTTCAATTGTGCCCGCCATGAGTGCGGCATTATGGGTAACCGTCTGTGTTTTATTCTAACGGTCGTATATACGTCCCCAAAATAATTTATTGGGCACAATGCCCTACGTTATAACCCATAAATTGCCACGTGTGTGCCAGGTGTTAAATTTACCACGAAGGAAATGCATAACTTTTATCATTCAAGAGAAGGTGGAGGCCTAGATTTAAATAATTAATTGGCACACCTAAATATTAAATATGAGAACCCAAATCATATATTACATCCAATTGACGTAACTGACGTTGAACTCTTCCTTAAAATGTATTTCCCGACGTTCTTTTTTTGAGGGTCACGAATTTTTTTGCGATTTATCTTCGATGGAAACAAAAGTTTCCCGAAAGCTTCCCGAATAAACTTGAATTGGTGTTTACGACAAGTGTTCCCGTTAGTGGCAGACTCTCGCAGAACAGAAGTGTTTTCCACTGAGATTAGCTTACAGCCGCAAATTTACTTCCAATTATGCTACACTCTTCTTGCTGAAATAAATGTTAGCTCCATGGAGAAATGAGAGAGTTCATATTCCTCGGTCCAGGCAGATAATTGGCCAGTAAGGGACGGAACGGAGGGGAAATAAAGTGTGGTCATATGCGTCACTCACACAATTGATCGAGAAAATTAATCCGTGGATAAAGCCACTGAAGAGCTTGGCGATTGATTAGGAAGCCTCAAAAATTCATTTCAGTCGTAAATGTTAAGTTTACGTTCAAAACCACCTATTAATAAATGGACGAAGACTCACAAATCAATCAATAGAAAATGACTCGCAAAACCTAATGCATAAAACTTTTCCAAAGTTGAATGCTGTAATCTCTGTTGCCCTAGGCCTGTGGAATGCATCTTTAAAATGCGAATAACGTGTAAAAAATGCACATAATGGATATATTTAATTGCATTTTTCTTATTACTATTATTTGGTAGTTGTGTCCATCCATAAACCTACCTTAACCGGTTTAGACGATTATCAAAAAGGCTTTTTGATATTTGCAAACAGTCTATTGTTTCGCGAACGGATCCCCTAATGCCCGTGGACGACACGCCTTCTCTACCCATAGACAATGCTTGCTTAGGTTAAGATGGTTATTGTTATTTAAGTTTTTGATGCACTATAATATCGCAATCTAAAATTCTTTATAATTTGTTTAATGCACATTGGGGTTTTCCTACTAAGGTGGTGGATGAGCTTGTTGTTGTTGTTGATGAGTTCCGATGACCCTTACAGACATGCTAGCAGGGCATTGGTAATTGCCGTTGGCAGTGTCAATGCCAGACGAAAAGAATCCACGCAGTGTTTGCCCATTAGTGAGTTGGTTGAATCTATTGGGTCGGCCATTTTAAATTACAGAGTCACGTTAAATACGCTCCTGAGGAAGACAGCGGGAAACCAACTCAATTATTTCTCTTGATCATTTGAATCATTAAGTGTCCAGAAATTCAATTTCAGGGAAAAATAAGAAAAAAATGGGCATTTTGACTATGTTACGAAAATTGAAACTTCAATTCTGGTTGTCTTTTTCAAATTTCTCCTCAAAAATATCTTAAAAGCACACTAGTTCCATTCTCACATTAGTCCCACTCATGAAATTCACGCCTCTTGCTCATGACTCTAGGACGTGACTCTGTACGCGTTAAGCTCGGCAACAAATTTGTTAGATTGTTTTTAAAATGGAACTTGTTTGTGGAATCCTGAGGCTGTTTACAAATGTTTTCACGTTCACCTCAGTCCTCTTATCCGTTCTGTAGGGCGTATCCATGTCATCCGCTGTCGCCTATCACCCGTTACTGCCCATTCTAAGGGTGAGATAAAAAGGTAACCACGTGCTGGGGTACTTAGCTTTGAAAATCCTCATCGTCTCTGGAAAAAATGATTTCAGACTCTTTGTCTCGGCGGTTATTTTCTCGAATCTAATTTTTATGTTCTTCATAAAACCTTTTGACATCATTACACTTTTTACATTACCATTATAGAGAGTTGCCCGCAAGTAATGCAAAGGATGTAATCTATAATGCAGCCTTTGCCCAGCCAGTTACGCTCAACAGATTACATCTAATTATCTAGACACACCACTAGGTTTTGCAGGCTTTTAGAAATCCATTTCCTCTTTAATTCACACGATCTAATTGGGTAGTCAAAATCACTTCATGAGTATACCACATACTTTCAGTGTATTTTAATGAGGTCAAGTGATATGTAGCATCGCTCTTTTGTTCTACCTGTCATTGCCCTACGTCCCTCCAGGACTGGATGAATTTCGCATGCATACAAGTGTGTGATTTGAGAAACTTATTGAGACGTCCATTATCGTAAAAAATGCACCGTGGGCATAGAAAGGAGAATGTTGACGTTTCTATGCGATGAAAAGATGTAAAAATTCATTGCTGTTGTGAAGTTACGAGCCCTCAACCGTACTTTGTCAAATGAACTCAACTTATTTTGCTGTAGACATGAATATTGTATGAGTACCAAATCATTTTAAAACTATCAAAACTCAGAAGCAGGGTATAATTATTTTCTTCGCCGAATGACACTTTGCTTGCATCAGTTCTGTTGCAAAAATAGGAGTACCGCAAGGAAATAGCTGGCGTAAGAATTATTTGAAGTTGTCGGTAGACATTTTAACCGGAATCTTTCTGGGAATATTTAACACTTAAATTGTCACCATAAATAGGCCGATCAGAATATTTTAGATTTGAAATTCCTTGAAAGCATCTCCAAAATCCTATAATCCTAAATGGTTACATGACAACCAATTTTCATTTAAATTCCCATCGAGCAGTCGAATACATGAAATTTCCATACTCGCGAATAGATCGGTAGGGTCATAAAACACAGGGCTAAGAAGCGAAGGCAAAACCTTCTGAACGAAGAATTAGTTACATCTGCCGATTTTAGGAAAAAATTGATAACAAATTGAAAAAAAAGTAAAATGAAAAAAAAACAAAATATCACCCAATGTCATTCATGACATGAGCACCTCGCAAGTATTAACAACATCAACTCGATGACGATTCCGAATTGAAATTACGTTTTCGCTAGCAAACGGACTCTAGTTCGGTTAGTGGAATAATTGTAATGTTAGTTAATTAATCGCTAAGGAGGATCCGGAGTGGGACACTTGGCCGCCTCGTTCGGGCAAAATATCCAATGTGGACAGAGCATCCGAAGTGGACAGAGGCGGAGGCCTCCGAAGATTAAGACCGGATCCCAATCTCATAAGTGGGCTTTAAAATTTTACGACCCGTGAGCGCCCTTTATTCTCCGGGTGTATCGAAAATGAAAGCGAGGATTTGCGTTTCCCGGGAACAAATGGGGGCGCGGCGCTCGCAGCGGAGGACGAATAATGCATGTGCATAAATATTACGTGCGGCGGGGACTTCTCGACTTTATAAGAGGAAATTTTATATTATTTAAAAAAATAAAACACAGAAACGAACAGCGTTGACGCCAATAATCCTTATTAATTTCTTTTTGATACGATTCATTATTTCTACATTACCGCGGTTATGAATTCACTTCTAATAATGTATAAAATTGGACCGCGAGGAAAGATGGATAAAAAGGAAAGGAATGGATGTAAATGGTGAACATAAGAGTGTCCTGGAATGGCTGTTTGCCTGCTCTATAATCAAGGGCATCCACCGTTTAACGGTCAGCCAGAGATCCGAGTTGGTTGTCCAGTTATACCCTCTTTTCTGAGCTTAACTGGTATCGGATTGGTACGATGGATTGTCTACTATCTTCCCACTATAAGTACCCGAGTTGGTATTTCGGCGACTACAGAATTTTACATAGATCTCCCGATTCTAAATTGGGTGGCTTGTGGAGAACTCACTTAATGAGGACGACGCCGTCCGTCAAGTGGAACGTGACATTCTGTGACCCCTGTGCCCCGTTTATTACTAGTCTCTTGCTGACTCCACCCTTCCCCATTCCCTGAGAATCCTTTCCCTACCAAATCACCCACTTCTCTAATGACGAATGACCTCAGCCGCCGCTCGTCTCTCGTAATGAATAACACTGAAACCACAAAGTTGTGGAAGAGTGCTGCTCTGTTAGGTCAGGACTTCTGCAGTGTTTTATCCGTTGTATCCGGGAATCGAACTTGGGTCTTTTTCTTGTGAATGCATTATTCTGATTATCCCACCAATCTGATCGCCATTGGAAAATATGAGGACTGAGCATTTCGGTTCGGTTCAGTTTTCGTAAGACACAAAAAAGTGTGTAACTACAGGGTTCGTCCGGCAGATAAGTGTACTGATTTTTTCCCGCCGCTCCAGGCGCGCCCAGCACCGCTCTGACAGACTGCGATTGGAGGGGGGTATGTTGGCAAGCGACACTGAAAAAGGCAGTCTCTGAGCTGTGGTGTAGTGAGGAGCTCTGTTAACGCGAACCTCCACGCTCGATCCACGTCACGGAACGCGATGCCGAAGTTTTTGGAGCAGCGTTATTCCATCAAATTTGCGGTAAAGATTGGGAAATCGTCTACCGAAACTGTCAGTATGATTAACCAGGCTTACGGGGAGTCAGCCATGTCCAGAAACATGATCTTTCGGTGGCACAAGATGTTCGTGGAGGGCAGAGAAGAGATCGACGACGAACCACGGCCTGGACGCCCATCAACGACACTCACTGACGAAAATGTGCGAAAAGTGTACTGAACTCTGATCGTCGTCTTAGTGTTAGGATGATAGCAGAGCAGTGTAATGTGCCAAAAACAATAGTGCACGAGATTATTAGGGACCAATTACAGATGCGAAAAATTTGTGCAAAGTTGGTGGCGAAAGTGCTCAGTGATGATCAAAGGCTCAATCGTTTGGAAATCGCGACACAACTTGCGGATCACTGCAAAAATGATCCACATTTTTTAGAGAACGTTTCTGTTTCAGAAGATAAAGAGGAGTTTAAAAGGAACGCGATACGGGACTTTGGACGCCGTCAAAGAGGCCGTGACGACGTGTCTTGGAGAGGTTCCCGATGATGTAATTGTAATTGTAATTCGCGGGAGCGTTCCAGGAATGGGAACGCCGCTGTATAATGTATTGACTCACAAGGGTCCTATTTTGAGGAATATTAGCTTAAGATATGTATAAGTGTAATAAATTTTCTTTCCTGAGCTCAGTACACTTATTTTCCGGACGAACCCTGTATGTCTAGAAGCAATGAAACAAAGAGCTTTCTGGTACGGCGGAAGGACACAAACTGCTAGACGGAGCACATCTCTGGTCTGGAAATATTCTCGGAAATCGGCCCAAGCGCAAGGTGACTATCAATAAAACCTACTTTTATTGCGCTAACGGAATCACCGTGGTCTCCAGAGCATTCCCGAGAACTTGCTCTCAATTTATGTACACTCGTAATTATTCCCACGTTTTCCTGTAGTGAATGGCAAAAAACATTTTTGAGCACGGGAATTTAAACGATGGAAATTCAGTGTGAAATTTTGGAATTTCACATCTAATCGCATTACCGCTAAAACGACGAAATTCTTTTCAACTATTTTTTTATAAAAACATAAAGTGTTAAAAATATTATTACATGTTTACATGCCAAATTATAATATACATTCGTTGCACCATAGGTCAGAAATAATATGACTTGGTTATTAAATTTGGAATAATAAATATCGAGCCTTTGCTAAGAGTTTACCAGAGTAACGCTTTACTATTTTATCTCAGAACTATTTTGAATCAGGAAAATACGTAAACATATATTTTTGTCAGATTTTAATATTTCTAATGATTAAAACTTATTTATAAATGTTGATATTTATACGAGGGTCATCCGGAAAGTAGTACTCGTTCGTGAAATAAAGACACAAAAGTAAATATTAACAAACATAAAAAATTTTATTTGAAAGAGGATACTTTAAACTACTTCTCAACATAATCTCCAAGCAAATTAAGGCATTTGTCATAACGTGTGACAAGTTTCTGTATTCCTGCTGCATAGTCCTTCGCCGCCAGCTCATTGAGATACAGGGTCACTCCTTCTTTAAGTTCTTCATCGCTGTCAAATCTTTTTCCTGCCAAAAAGTCTTTAAGCTTTGTAAAGAGATGAAAATCTGAAGGGGCCAAGTCCGGGCTATACGATGGATGGTCGAAAGTTTCCCATTTGAATTGCTGCAAAAGTTTTTGTGTTATCCCAGCTGCATGAGGCCTGGCATTGTCATGAACGAGAATGACACCAGTAGACAATAGACCTCGCCGCCGATTTTGTATTGCCCGCCGTAATTTCCTTAATGTTTCACAATACGCATTGGCATTAATAGTGTCTCCACGGGCCATAAAATCAATAAGCAATACACCTCGTCCATCCCAGAAAATGGTTGCCATGAGTTTCCTGGTGGACAGAACTGTCTTGAATTTTTTTGGTTTGTTAGGTGAATGAGCATGATGCCACTCCATTGACTGTCGTTTACTCTCAGGTGATGCATAACAAACCCATGTTTCGTCACCAGTAATTATGCGAGTCAAGAAAGAGTCTCCTTCATCAGAATAACGTCCCAAAAACGTCAGTGCTGCAGCCATACGCTTGGTTTTGTGCTCATCTGTAAGCATGCGAGGGACCCATCTTGCACAAATTTTTGCATAATGCAGATGGTGTTTAACAATTTCATGAACAATTGTTCGAGAAACATTGGGAAAATGCTCACAGATGTCATCAATTGTGACGCGCCGATCGTTCCTCACGAATTCGTCAACTGGATTACAGACCAACTGGTGACAGTTGGTCTGTAATGACAGACGGTCTCCCCGAACGCTCATCGTCGTGTGTGTTCCCCCTCCCCATGTTGAAGTTGCGACACCACCGCCGAACAGACGACTCGTCCATTACATTGTCTCCATACACCTCCTTTAATTGGCGATGAATATCACATGGGCGAACGTTTCTTGCATTGAGGAATTTAATCACTGCCCTCACTTCACAACTGGCGGCGTTCTCAATTTTTTTAAACATTGTAAACAATCACAGAAACAACACAGGCAATGCTAGCGTCACGCAACTTGGCTCAGAGAAGGCAGACAAGCCACTGAAGCTATCTGACCTCGTCCAGCGGCTACTCGCGTCGTCAGCACTTCATGCGGCACGAACGGGTACTACTTTCCGGATGACCCTCGTACATTTCAAATTTAATCATGTTGTTAGTAATTCGTGATATATTCGCGGCAAATCTTTATTCAAATACTTGAAAACGGAGCAACTTGAACAAGTTCTGTTTAGGAAGAGTGTAAGCATATAATTTTGACAATAATTCCAAAGTTCCCGACATTTCCTTCTTAACGTTCTGTTTAATTCTTTTACAGTTTATTACCTGAACCATCTTTCCTGTTTTATTCTCTTGAATCCTACGTTGCACTTCATTATTACTAAATTATAAGTCCGCATCTGCTCCCAGAAAGCCATACGAATGAATCATGCTGTTAACCTTATACATTATAGTTTAACAGATATATTTCTGAATCCCCGGTAATTTAACATCTATACGTACCTACGCCTGTTGTGATGTCCAAGCCATCTGTTAGTTATATTTAACCCCGGTCTCCTACCAAAGAGTATTGCTTTCTCCCCGCGGTCGTTCCTCGTTCCGAAACCGTCTCCTGAATTATACCTTCCTTCGCCCACCGTCGCGTTCTAATTCCCCATCTCTCTTAAAATGTTCCCTTTCACGAACTGGCCGTGCACCCTATCGACTTCTTCCTCCTTATGATTGCTTGGTGGTGCGTGGACATGAATAATGACCAAGTTCGTCGGCTCTGCTTTAATCTCTACGAGTATGATTCTATCAGTTGCTTGCTCTATGTTGACTACGCTCCGTCCTACCTCTTTATTCAATATTATGGCCACCCCTCGTTGGCTCTCTTCCCCGCTGCTGTATATTATTGTATAACTATCACTCCAGTAATCCCCGCTATCCTTCCATCGCACCTCGCTGAAACCTAAAATATCTATATTACCTATTTCCATCTCTATTCCTAATCTCTCCTCCATCTTAATATTCTCTAATTTTTCTGACCTCAACATTGTCCTAACATTCCGATTTTCTATTCTAACTAATTTGGTCTTCTTCTTCTGCAACTTCGGTGCGGCTACCATCAAGTTCTTCTTGCGAGGATTTCGTAAGATAGCTGGAGTCAGACGCCTTTGCAGCCGCCTCACCGAGGAACAGACGCTGGGCGGACTACCTTTCGTCTGGTTCCTAACCTTCGACCCATCTGGCATGGGTGACCCTACCAGGAGCAATTATCGTAGCTCCCGCCAGCACAGCTCTAGGGGTCATCGGAACACACAAGCCCTTCCACCACGACAAGATTGTAGTCAATGTGGAGGGATTGTTTATTACGTGTGCTATATCAACATTTTACGTGAACATTCCTTGGTATCGGCAACCGCGATACTAAGGAACTTTTGGCTAGATGTTTGGTAATTGGTTTGTTCAATTCTAGTGTATACCTACATTATCGATAATACTTCTAGGAATCCGAAACCACGTTACTCAGCCTTGAATTGCTTTCTATTTGAAAAGTAACTAGAAGTCGGACTTATCACCTGATATTTGTCTTTCTAACATTATACTTGAAGGATCTCTGAATGCACGGCTGAGGAATAATTGTTTTATCTTTGGACTCCACTTTAACATTTCCCGCAACAGTCTTGCCAACGTTGGTGAACTGGAATGCGAATAAAAGACAGCACTCAGCCAAGCCATTGCACACCCTGCCACGAATACGTGGCAATGGGCAATGCCCTCCGTGGAGCGGTCAATTTCGCACGCGGGTCATTTCTTAATAATTATCCAACGCGTGCCGTTTTTTTCGGGGTGTCTTGGAAAACACATCCTTTTTTGCAAATGGCATCTTCTCCCAACGAGTCGTCTCTCTCCCGGCTATCATTTTAGCCACTTCCGAGTGATACTCTGACCTTTTGACTGCCCGCGGTGAGAGGTAATTTTCAGCAGTTCCGAAAAAAATGTTTGTGATCATATCAAGTTTCTGACTTGATGGGACCTGATTGTGACATGTATTTATTTTCGTCTTTGATGTTAATATTTAAATATTGGATTGGATACATTGGTTATCTCATAATAACATTATCGTTGTAATAATTACAAATAGTGTTTTGGTTTTGCATAATTGAATTGCAACTTTGCCCGTAATGGGTTTGTCCCAAGTTCGTGGACTCGTATTTAATTGATTTATTTAATATGGGATGCTTTCGGGGACGGCGACAGACGCCTGGACAAACCAGCTCTCATGTAATGGCACCCTAGTTGAACGCATTTGCCCCTTGGGATTGAGGGTCGCCATTTGTCCGTGCAGCTTAACTTCATCAGCGTGCGACACATGCAAATAATAAGCGGGTCAATCTTGAAAAAAAAATTCTACAGACGGGTTGTGGGAAAATGACATGCAAAAATAACAGAGAGGTGTTATTTCTCTTTGGTTGGGCCGCAGTGCGTGGGAATAGTATACGATTGAAGGGAGAAAATGTGAATTAAGAAATTGCAAAACACTCGCGAGGATGCATGCAAAATATTTTTTTAACCGCCCTCAATAAACGAGGGAGCCTGACGGAATGCCAGCGGAATTAGCATAGATGTCAATTCAGACTGGAGGAGGAGACTTTTAGACGGACACGTGATACCCTAGTTGACTACTGAAACCTTATTAGACTACTGACACCGAGATTGTTATCACCGACCCAAGTCACGATGACAGATCGAACGACCTACAAGAGAGATAGATGGCAACAATGACAGATTCAAGTACTCGTTCTTCACTCGCACGGTGCGTTTTCAAGACAAGATGGGACGTGACTACTTCCTCATAGTAATTAACCCGAGGGTTGGTGTTAATGGTGAGGCTACTAGGGTCCTATACACGACGTGTAAAATTCACACGTTTGTATGATGTCGCATTAAAGGCTGTGAATGCATGGGGGCTGCAGACATTCATATCTCCTTGGAATATTTCAATTTTCCCGTGTTAAATGCCGCTGCACTTCATAGACCCGGACTTTATTTGAAATACGTATTACTACCTGCGTCAATAATACAGGATGCGGCAACATGAATTCCTTTTTTAAAGGGGTTTTGCTTAAAAAAAGTAAGTTATGTTGTCGCACTATGTGTATATATATATGTATATATATATATATATATATATATATATATATATATATATATATATATATATATATATATATATATATATATATATATATATATATATATATATATATATATATATAAACACAGTTCTCACCTACTAAACCGACCTTCGGGTTAAGCTCTCTACCATGCAGTATTTTTATATATTCCTTCCGTCTCTTATGGATTTTTTCTGGTTCAACTATTATCTTACCCCACTTATCTTTAACTGTTAGCACAGATATTGCCTTCTTACTTCCCGATAATAACTTAACCTTGTTGTATAGCGTACCAATTTTCCCCTTCCATACGAGGCATGCTCATAAATGCTCAATCGAGAACAATAAAATAAGGAAAGCCTGAGTAAAAAATGAGGTGTGTGGGAAAAGCTGTGAGAGCGTGAGTGAAACGGAGTTGAGATAAGATTTTATTAGACGAGGAAAGAAATGCTTTTGAAGATGCCAAGCATGTGCGCCTCCGGGAGTAAATTCGCCATTTGCGCGGCGAATTTCAGATCGCACAGCATTTGGACCTTCTCCAAATTCCCTTTGATAAAGTATGCATATTTTTGAAGGAATTGGAGAAAGACCGTTTGAAATAATATTGACTACATTCAAAACACATTTTTATTAAGATAATTAGTTTAAAATCTTCTGGAAAAAATTGAGAAACATACCATGTGAGGAAAAGTATTTTTTATCAACAATTCTGGTACTTGCCATTTCACAGCGATATTTTTTTTGTTTCCCAGGTTGTTTTTAAGGGTGAATAGGGTTATAAGTCATGATATTAATGGACAAAATATGATCGTTGCATGCAACAGCGGGTAGGGCATCGTATGGAAGCGTAATTAGAAGGAAATATACTCGTCCAAGTCTCTGAGAGTGATATTGTGCAAAGTTTTTTCTATTTCTGTTGTCAATGATTTAAAGGTATGACGATGTATATGAGGCAATGATTAACGAGGGAGAAGATTCCTTTTTCTAAGGAATAGCGAAGTCAATCAGACGATGGTAGGGAATAATAATATGGATGATTTAATGGCCGTTCTTTATAGCAGTAGTAAAATTTTCCCAAAACTGGCGAACATTACTTTTTTCATTAATTTCCCATTCTTTAAGCGGAAATGAAATATTTATGTCCAATATGGAGGTAAATTTTTCTTCTTTATTACATGTAAGTCAATAAAAATATACATTGAACATGTGATGAAATTGCTTTACCGGACATTCAATGAATTTTTCCACGCCGTAATTCATACCAGTAGGATACCTTGGTTGCTTTTCACCTGGCTCCCTACCAACTCCGGCCCCGAGCATTGGCGTGGCTCCGCGAGAATTAACTCGCGCGGATAGTACGTAGGCGGGCGGTCGTTATACAGAGCGCCTCGCTCATTCTCTCTCTTAACGATAAGATTGTTAGTGTGGACCTGAAGGGTTCTCTTGATTTATTTACCGCGTGTGTTAACCCAGCTTGTTTTGTATCTCCTCGCTTAATTTTAGAAACGTGGGTAGTTTGAAGGGAAGAGATTTTCAGAATCTTTTGACACCCAGCATCGCCTGGATCTTAATTTCTTTTCGAGGAAACCCTGTTTAATAAACAGGAATTTTTTTTCGGCGATTTTGTTTTCTGCTAGCCACAAAGTGCTCGGACTTTCATTTATTCTAGGCAAACACTTTCTTGAAAGGATATTTATGGCGCCGGTTTGAACTTTTAATAATGTTTCCTAGAAACAGGATGAAAATGTTGATCGTTTAATCATGTTTTACTCTGCCACGCGCCCTTGCGGGGTATTAAGTAGATGTGATGTAGATGGTTTTATTTTAAAAAAATTGAGCGGGTGAAACAGTTGAGCTATAAGCATTGTTTTAGGCCAAGGTGGTCAAATCAGGGAGAGAAAAGGTTTAAGTATTACGCTGGGCAAAAAGACTTTCGAGGAAGGTGGCAGAAATCGATGTAAGGACGTGAAGCAAGGATGTTAAAAAACGACTTGTCAAGACGTTGATGTAGAGCGTGGATTTGTACGGCGCGGAAACATGGTCTGAACTGAAGAAGGAAGATAGGCGCAGTTTGAAAGGTTTTGGTAAAGGTGAAGTGGACAGATATAAAAAGAAATGAAGAGGTGGAAAGGAATCTAAAGAAGGCAGGAAAGATGGATGCAAAGCATATTGATCGACAATGGGATGTCGAAGACTGTGTATGTTGGGCAAACGAGAGAGGGGCAGGACTGCAGAAAGGACTTAATGGGCGAGATGAAGGGAGGGAGAGGGTGTGGTGAATAGAAGAGGGAGTTATTGTAGAGACGGCTCTTAGGTTGTGTTTTTGTTGGGAGATGCAAGGGAATCATCGTTGTGCTGTTGTAGTATAGGCTGTGCCCCCCAAAACCTACCTTAAACGGTGCCTTACCAATAATATAATTGTAATTGCACCGTAAACGGTAGAATAAAAATCTCCCACTGAAAATCTACAAGCCATCAAGAATTAATTATTTTCCAGTTACGGAATACCTAACAATACAAAGAAAAACTAAAATTAAAATACACTTAAAAATGTCTTCAAGTGTTTGTAAGATGAGTTTTAGCTTCATACGACAAAGGAATGGGATTAGATTTATTTGCTTCTTTTGAAAATTTCCATACATTCCAAATGTCGTATTAGCCATTGATTGTAATACACCAAAAATATCCATTTTGTAAATTACATGAACCGTCATTATTGGAATGACCAGTACATGAATCTTGTGCGACGGCGTTTGTCTCTTTTTTTTACTGGTGGTTTGAATCTACCGATAATTAAATTTTTCCGCAGTAGAGGACGGTTTGAAGGCTGTCAGGAAGTATGAAGGGAAAATTCGTTCAAGGTATTTAAGATAAATAAGGCAAATTATTAATAAGGTTTTTTGTATTAATTCGAGATGGAAGGAATACATAGAGGAACTATATGGTAAAGATAGTAGGCCGGCAAGGTTAGACGTGGAAAAAGAATGTGAGGTAAATGAGGATATCTTAGATTAGGCTGAGCTGAGGCTTACTCTAGGGTGTGATAGAAAGGGCATTAAGGGGATTGAATGGAAATGAGGCCGTGGGGTAGACAGCATTTCCGTGGGACAACTTAAATGCTTGGAAAAAGGTGGGAGGACGAGGTTTTGCATGAAGCAGAGCTTTTACGAGGGAGTAATTTGGCCAGAAGGCCTCGTCAGATCTAAGTATGTTTCTTCCTATTATAAAAAAGTGAAAGGTCTCCATATGTGAGGACTACAGGAAATACATTTATAAGGAATATATCGAAGCTTCGAGTGCTGGGAAAAGAGATTGCTCAGACTCCCACAAATTGATTTAACCGGCGGTATATTTATCGTTAACTCTTGAGTTTTTTCTAGATTTATAATTATTTCATGCGGCTAGAAAACATGTAATTTGTCTACTTTATTTGAAGCATTTGTTACTTAGAATTTCATTCAATCAAATGAGCGCATGTTTGTGATTTTTGTTCGTCCACTCATTATTACGTGGGAGGTCATTTTTTCCGCCGATGCATACTGTAAGCATATCACAACCATGGGTCGCTTTAATTTCATCCCAATAATGATTTGTAGCGCAGAGTTATTTATTTTTAAAATTCCGAATTGCATTTCTGATTTAATCCAATCAGTAAACAATTTTAAGACCTTTTTGCTCCTGAAACCTGGAACACACATGTTTTTTGAACGAAATTTTAAGAAGTTCATTTTAACCGTTTTTACTTTAGAATACTCGGATGTAAGTTAGTGAGAACTAATTTTTCACACATTCAACCCTAAATGCCGGAATATATGCCAAGGGAAGTGATGTATGTTATCTACTCCGGAGATTTCCACGCAGCGAAATAGATCAGTTTCTTTGGATGAGGTTCACGGCTTGGAAGGGCTGTTTAAATGTTGCAACTGCAAAATCGGTAATATTAATTGGAAAAGTTTAAAGCCTAGTGCGGTTTAAAGGTCCAGGTATTATGTAGTAATAGCGAGGGCATTTGGGAAGCTGGGTATCCATATTTTCTAATCCAATCCAGGGTTTCGCAAATCCCCTTCGTAGTTTCCTCAGATGCAAGTCGTTTGTTACAGAGTCGCCTTCCTAGTCTCTTTGCAATTCTATTTTGATTGCGCGATTGCTTTCGCTCCGTTTTCCTCCCCTCCACACCCAAGTGCGAGTTTATCAGTTTCATGTGACGGTGGAACCGCTTTTGCTGCGCAGATATAATAACGTCTAGACGTAACTCTGACTGTCCTGACAACTCCCACGAGATCATTTCACATGGGGTAGTGGTAGTAGGTAATATCCGGGAGTGGGGGGCTGTCAAACAACTAAGGCTATTCGTGCCAATCGGGGATATGTCGGCAATTCGTTTGGGGGGGAGGAAAACCTGGAGTCGGCTTTAGCCCACCCTTGGACGTATGACGTGCTTGGTTACTGTCAATAAGTAATTAGAGTACTATGTATGAATATTAGTAATTAGTAAAATATAGGCAACGAAACATTACCTGTTCCAAATTCGTGCTGAAGAGACTACCACTATTTGCAGAGTGACCATGGAAAGGACAAACTTGGTTTCCCTAAAACAGTTGCCAGTATATTATGGAAGAATGAATCCAATTCAATAATAACGTATTTAAAGGGCAAGAAATAAAGCGCTTGCTCCTTCCAAATCAGGTAATAGTAGTCGTTGGCATTGGCTAGTTCCCCTGGAAAACGCAGAGCATGAAAGAGAGGCAGTGCACAAGGTAAGGGACTCGATAGAATCCCAATGCCCAATGGTGCTGTCAAAGCTGTTGTAATATGCAGCATTGATCCTTTTTTCATTCATAAGTAGTATAAAGAATGAAAAAATGATTTTTTCATTCATTAGTGGTATAATTTTAATTTTATTACGTGTGACTGTCGGACCACTCGCGTAGAGGGAAATTTCTCGTAAGTCCTTGAGTATGATGCTTGAGACTACCATCTCCCTTACCCATCCTTTGCCCATTTACAAGAGTACGGCTCTTCCCATTATGTAGTAGTGGTTATTTATTTTTGACTTTTATCTCGACAAAATAACATCCGAAAATGGTCCGTGTTGAGAACATATCGATTTTTACTCATGTTTTGCACAATATGGAAGCTAGGTTTACTATAATTGGCACAAGGGCTTTTAAAGTGTCAATTGTTTTGCATAAACATGTAAGATCCGTATGTGTTTATATATTTTGTGAAGTGATTTCGTCTTGTTTCCAACGAATAACATTTTAAAACGACGCATTTCATGTTGAGCATAACAGTGAGACGAGGAGTCAAGGAGGAACAATTATTATTTATCGCCCGGTCCCTTAAATGCCATTTTCCTTCCATTTCCACTCATCCTCGGACCCGATGCTATTCACCCTTAGTATTTCCGATCCATGATTTTCATCCGAGGAAGCGCAGCTTGGAAGAGGCCTTCTTTTCATTTGTGCCCCGATTAAGGGATCGTGCCGAGAAATGCACTCGAGCCCGGATGTCGAGAACCGCGCTCCCCCCTCACGCTCACATTCCGCGATCCCCCGCCATGGTTGTCTTTTTATTTCTAATTCACCTTGGCCCTCAATTTGCCTTTTCTCGAATGCTTCTATGCCCGCAGGTGCAAGCACAAACTCACGGTGGAGAGCACTTTGGGTGCCCATTAATCGGGCCTCAGAGCGCACCAAAGGAAGCGGCTGCCGTGGACACGCCGAGCTGCCATCTGCTCCAACCCTCCTTGACCTCCCTTCAAAATAAACTGCGCGAATGATAACTTCCCGGCCCGTTGCTCGCACGCTGCCCGGGAGCTGGGTCGCAGTTGGGCACGCGCCGTTCCTCCCTCCCCTGTCTGCGCGGCGCGGGCAAATATTTATCGGTCGTAAAGTTTTCGTCATTTCAGAGGCTGGAAACGTTCTCTCGTGTAAACTCCGCAGGGTCGAAAGACAGACCCATTCTCGGGGAGCCTCCTCTCTCTCCGAGCGTGACATTTAATGATGACTTTGAATGGTCGGGTCCAACATGCGAGCATCTTGACATCCGCTACTGGAGACGATGAGATGAATTTAATTACCTTAAATGTATAATTTTTTAATTAGACATTCATTTTAGAGTAAAATTATGTGAAAGAAACAAGACTGTGCGCATTTCCATCCGGGGATGATGTTCCGGTCAATATTTATTGCGGTAATTATGGATTCAAACAAAATTTATGAGCGCTGGTACAATAAAGAAACATATTAAGTAAACTGCTCTTCGATGCAAAACAGTTTTTGTGTCTTTCCTCCTGATTTAGAGAAAATTAAAAATAACGTCACGTGATCTCATCATTGGCTCGGGAGATGGTATATTTCGTCTTTGAAATAAATGCGCGAACTGGTGGAATCTGGCAGCCCTGATGCGGACTATAGCCCCGCCCACTAGCGGCGCTGATTGCCTGAGACCCAATGAGCCGTCTGTTCTTGGCTGATCGTCGAGCTGTGCGTATGGTGCAAGTTATGTTAGTTTCTGTTGTCCTTGTTTTTATTCTTTGTCGAAAATGTAAATTGACGAAATCACGGATCAACGAATCAACATCATGTTTTTGGTGAAGGGTAAGAGACTGCTGAAATGTTGACAGCTGTTTACGGTGATAATTCTCTGAAGAAAACATCCGTCTTCAAGTGGATCAAGCGTTTTAAAGATGGCCCACAAGACGCAAAGTATGATGCAAGGCCGGGACGACCTTCAATCACCTGTGTGGACGACGACATTGATCGTGTGCGGTCCCTTGTCCTTAGCGATCGTCGAAAAACTGTCCGAATGATAGCTGATAAACTGAATTTAGTAAAATCAACAGTGCACACTATTTTAACCGAACATGATAGATGGATCATTCACCATGACAATGCACCTGAACATTCAGCATTGACTGTTCGGCAGTTTCTGGCAAAAAATTCAATCGCCATCATTGATCGCCAGATCTCACCCCATACCACTTTTTCCTATTCTCAAAATGCAAAAATGTGGTGAGGGGACATCACTGGGAAGATGTGGACACAATAGAGTAAGAAACGACGAGACAACTAAAAAGCCTAACTGTCGAGGACTTCCAAGGGTGCTTTAAACAGTGGAAAAGAAGATGGAATGAGTGCATAGCAACGAATGGAGAGTACTTTGAAGGGGACAAAAAATCGATGTAGACTATATTATGCAAAATAAAGTTTTTATGGTCTTAGTTTGCGTATTTATTCGACATATCTCGTAGTGTTTTCCAGATATGTTGTTATGGTGACATTTGGCCAAAGGGTAGATTGAGAGCCTAAACCAATTTGTGTCAAATCCTTCGTATTTTCGATTCCCCGAAAGTTAATTAAACAAACAAATACATTGCTCTACAAACGGGTAGCCATCAAGTTTAGCATAAACATTCCCCAATGCCAAAAGAAAATAGTCCCGACAAAAATTGACTTCTTTGCCCAAAATGAAGATCTCGCCCAAACTCTCTGTCATCGGCTCTTTATTTTTTGGGATCGCTAATATATTTCCCACGGATCTCCGTTATACGACCATCGCTTTATAACGTAACGACCCTAAAGCCGATACTTGGGAAGGATACAACTGATAAATTGTGTCAATCTGGCGTCTGGAAGGTCAAATGTCGATTTATAATGGTTATGCGAGAGAAACGAGAGATAGTCCTTGCATCGAAATCGAGGATCACAAAAAGCAGAACTGGATCGTAGAAAATAAGATCCCAGTAGAGTGAACAACAAACCCTACTCGCTCGCGACCATACCACCATATCTCAGCATTAAACCGAGAAGTAAGGATATCCCGAAGGAAGGATTAACATCGGATGTTCTAGAATAATTTTAAATCCACGAACGGAAGATAAACTCGTTAGACCCTCTCAATAAACTGGTTAGACTATGCTCATCAAACAGCTTGAATATGTCCACTTCCTTGTCGCTTCGATCCACACTCCTGACAATGCATCTGGAGATGAGTTTGGCGCGACGCTGTGTCAGAAGTGATAGCTGCTCAAGGAGTCCAATATGGACCATAGCTGTGGGAATAACTACAAACTGAAGCAAATTATGGGAAAATATTATGGTCTTATATTGCTCACAAGGTTATCCTCCACGGGGTTTGCATAATTAGACCAGATATAATTTAGCAAACAGAGTATAACTTCCAAACATAAAATGCACAACAAATAGAGAACGAGATCTAGAAATATCATTATTCGAGACTTCACGAGAAATCTACAGTGCACCAATTCCTTAGTCAAAATAGGTGAATAGCGAAGAATAAAAAAATGCAACCTTTTTGTCCCGGTGTAGATCTTAAGCCTAGTAAAATGAATAATAATGGGATTTTTTGTTCCATGTATAGCTTGGTGAAAATATATTAAAATAGAAAACCATTTTCGAATGTGTAAAAAAATTAATTTTTAGCACAGTTGTGAAACATATTTCTGTCTTATTTTTTATAGCCATTATAAAATACTTTTCTGTCTGACGTGCCTCCCATTTGCCGTATTTCAATGGCAGACCCAACCCTGTATTTATACTTTTGAAAATAAGTTTCAAATTCGCTCCCTTATGTATCACAGCATATATTATCATTAATGAATACAGCGATACTTAGATCGGGAGAAAAAAAACACACAAGTCGACGCAGTATTCCTAGATTTCAAAGAAGCCTTCGATAAAGTACCACACAAAAATTGTTACACACACTTAGATGCTATGGAATCAATGAGAAATTTATTAATTGGATTAGAGACTTCTTGTCAAACCGCAAACAAATAGTAGTTATCGATGGGTTGTGCTCAAAGGAAAGATATGTAACATCGGGCGTCCCCCAGGGAAGTGTAATAGGGCCTCTTCTATTCTTAATATTCATTAATGACTTAAGCGCACACGTTAGTAGTAATCTCAGCTTATTTGCTGATGACACGGTGGTATACGGGGAAATAAGGAGCCAATTAGATTGCGAGATACTCTTTAGAGACTTAGACACAATCTCGGATTGTTGCATGAAATGGGGATTAATGCTTAAAATGGACAAATACGCAGTTTTGAAATTTGGGAACAAAGAAAGTGACGAACCGAACATAAACTACGAAATAGAGGGTTCAGTACTAACTACGGCCAAACAAGTAAAATATTTGGGGGTAGTTCTAACACCACGTCTTTCATGGGGAGCACATATCAGGACAATATGCGGATCCGCTTTAAAGAGACTGGGCTTCATTAAACGGGTGGTGGGGAAATGTAATGAGAAAGTTAAAGAGAGGTGTTATTTTGCTCTAGTTAGACCACATTTGGAATATGCCGCAAGTATTTGGGATCCTTGGAAGAAAATCTGGCAAAAAGAACTAGATAAAGTCCAGAGAAAATCAGCCAGATTCGTGAAAAATATGTATGACAAGAACAAGTGTAACAGGTCTCTTAGGGGATTTAGGCTGGGAGCCCCTTGAAATACGAAGAGAACAAGCGACACGTCAACTTTTAGAAAGATTCAGAATCAGCGAGTTTAACGATGGCACAAAAGGGATTATGATGGCCCCACACTACTTAGGTAGATCAGACTACAAAGATAAAATAAGGGAGATAGATTCCAATAAAGATAGATTCTAATACTCATTCTTCCCCAGAACAATCAGAAATCATAATAATAAGAATCCGAAGTCCATTTAGAAATATTATAAACATTTAAGTTACAAGTCGGAACAAAATTAAAAATTCAAAGAATGTGCATGTGTATGCTTGTTGGTAGTTTGTGGGTTTGCATGTGTGAGAAAGGGTTGCGGTGAAGGGGTTCTTGCATGAATGTTTACCATGTTTGGTTTGTGGCTTCTGCATGCGGTTTTTTTCCTAACTTACGGGTGGTGCCCTAACACCCCACGCCACACGCCCTTGCGGCGGCTTGCGGGGTATTGAGTAGATGTAGATACATTTCACTTCTTTTGCGATTTGGCTGGAGGAGAGATTCGCGTGCCGTAGTCGTATTGATTTCTTCAGAAGGTAGGGTTGAGATACCACATCTCTGCGTATCCGAGAGATATTTTATGATCTTCTCCTTATTGATGGCAGCAGTAGATTTGCTACCCTTGCATAACGTTTCCTTAAAACTGCTGTGGTTGGTAGACGTATAAACTACTGGCAGCCAAACCGTCAAATTAATCTTCGGAATCGGACCGGGAATTAAAAATAGATTTTTACACTGGGTGATATTTAATGGTGTAACTCCTCATGCCGCAGCTTATGGGATCCACGGATAGTAAATGGAAAGCCCCAAAAAAGCGATACTTCTGATTAATATATTTCGTACCTTTTCAGGGCAAAAAATCTTAATTTACGCCCTTAATGTTTTTCAATCTGCAAAAGTGACTTACAGAATTAATCTGCATGTAATTACTTTTTTATTTATTTTAGTACCCTGAAAGTCACCGCTCGGGTGTGTGGCAGGGGGTGAACACCCACCAGACTTAGTTTTGACCCGAATATGACTTAATAGAGATTTATAATAGCCATCTTTTAGTATGCGTGTCATGGGAGCTCTCCAACTGAACCAATTAGCTCTAAGTTACGTGTGACACAAAAATCGTTTGAGAGTTCGCATTCATTTACACGCGCCGTCGATCAATTTGTTCAAAGTCGACGTTTGAACAGTAAATATGCACGAGCTTTTCAAAGTGTCGAAGAAAAATGTTCATATCAAATTACTATCATGTTCATTTAGTCTCCGTTTTTCTTTGCCTTTGTATCGCGCGGTTAAACTCGAGTAAACAAGTACCATGTCTTAAAAAAAAGGGAAGCGAGTGACGTCACCGAGGCGCATTATTGTTCAAGTTCAATTTTCACCTAATTGTAAGAAGCACTTCGACCTATGGAGTCACGTGACCCTTATGACGATCGCGTGTTAAAACAGACAGAATTGATGTCGTACCGAGAGGGCTACTCTATGTTTCAGGAAGCGGATCGTGTTGTGCTCTATAATCTGAACTCCACAGTCTTGCTGTTCTCGAAATTATGGAAAAATATCTATCTCCGCCATGAGCAATCTTTTAGCATTTAGAAAGTTGTTCTATTTTTAACTCATTCACAGCTAAAGATCTCTTTTGCCTCACCGTTCCGATAAATAGCGTTTGTGGCTCAGTTTTGGTTCTATTAGTTTTCCAACGTCCACGTCGATTAAGCTTTTTTCTGCAACAACCATTCCCTCACTGAAACATTAAATAAAGATTTTAAGAGATCGGCAAACACTTAAATATGTGACTCGTGGATCCAAGATATATTCTATGGGGCCAGAGGATAGGCTTAGATGAGATAGGAGAGTTTTGGGATGTGGATATGGACAAGGTTGGAGAAAGCAAGGTGCTGCGAGAGGAAGACTAACGAAGAAGTTTTAAATGTGGTCCAAAAAGGGTAGGGAGATGTTTGATGAAGTCGAAAGAGACAGAAAAAGTGTGTCAAAACGTATACACACGTATGTACGAGGGTAGGCTGAACACTAACGGCTATTCTTTCTTCCGTGAGAACACGCCATCATTCCTCCCTTCTATTGCGCCCTTTTAGCATACCTATACTTCTGAATACCCTCGTATTTGGAAGTAGAGGGATGCTGAAAGGCCGCAATAGAAGGGAGGAATGATGGCGTGTTCTCACGGAAGAAAGAATAATCATGGCGGGAGGTAAGAAGCACGAAAACTGGAGGTATTAATTTTTGGACAAACAAGAAGGTATGATCCACGCGAATCATAATGTATAAAGGCCGCCCAAATTTAGCTTGACGTCTAGCTAGATTACTTTTCATTGCATAATCGATTGCTTTTTACTCACCTCATATATTTCATTTCTAGCTGTAAAATGTTGGAGTGAACGTTTGTCAACAGCGTCGCCAAGGTGACCGGGAAATGCTTTCCTCTCCCCTGAGAGATCGGAATCGAAATTTTGCGAATTCGAAATTAGTGAGCTTGACTTTGTGCTACGACGGCACGGGGGTTCAAGCCTCCCTTGGGCACGCCCCTCTCGTTTTTCTTACCGTGGGGATGGAGAGGGAGGAGGATAATATCAAAGGTCAAAGGGTGTTACTTTAACCCTTCCTCGCGCGCGCTGATTCAATACACTTTCAACTGGTTCCATATATTATTATGACTACACTTCCCCAAGGAACCTTCCCTTTAAAATACCCTTCAATTGTCTCAATTCTTTTATCAAACCCTTATGGACCATTCTGTAAATTTCGGTGGAAAGAGTTATCTTGATTTTGATATCATCTTTCAAATATTTGTATAGAAAAACTAGTATTTGCCATGTTGTTGCGACGGTTTTATTTTATTTTAAACGTAAACAAGTATTCTCCCACCAGCTTGGGAGGTGTGAGTACTTAAGATTAAAATATTGTCGGTTTTCTGATCGTTAACGGAATTGTGGCGTGTTGATTTGATCAGATGTGACAATTGATGTCCATAAAGGTAGAGGAGGATGATAGTTTGATGGCCGTTTGGCGTGACTGTGATATGCAACCATAGCATCCCGGTGAAGTTTTGTTTTCGGCAAGTTCCAATTTCCGTACTTTGCAATTTTCGCAACTTCCAATTATCTAGTGTCCCCGTCAAGATTTGTGTTGAGGAGCGAGGATTCCTAAGGTCGGTGTGATCGGAACACAATTCTTCATCTTAGTCTCGACTACCGAAGTACGCAATGCGATGGGAATAATATCCTTTTGCGTCTGTATGAAACTCGCACGGTTCGTACAGATCTAAGTAGTTCATACCCGTCAGGTAATCTTAATACTTCCAGTGTCTCGCAACTAATAATGATGCCTCTTAATTCAAGTGTAGAACAGATAGATTTAAAATGTCAATTTTTTCGCGAACGATAAGGGATCGGAATAGCATCAACATTATCTGACCACGGTAGGGTCATATTCGAGTCAAAATTAGTTTGGTGTGTATTCATCCCCTGCCACACACCCTAGTGGTGGCTTGTAGGGTACTAAAAAATAATAAATAATGAATGCTTCGAGAAACGGGCGACTGTACTCTTTTTGTTTGTCCAAAATTACCGAATTCACTCGTGTATAGTAAGTAGAAACCAGCAACTGAGGTACAATTGAGTGATGATAAAGGAATAATAAAACCCAATTGCAGTAAAAATCAATGAATTTAAACGTATTTTTCAAATTTTTTGTTTAAGATTCACATTCTTCCTCATACTTTTCTGTACAAGGCTGTAGGATAAAGACTTTTCACATGCAAAAACATGTTAGGAGTATACAAACTGTCAGACTTCATGTTAAAATGTCCTGTATTATTAGATTCAATCAAATTACGTTATTTGAGTATATACATTTAATATTATTGGCTAGTATTTTTTTATATGTAAATAGTATTTTTACGTCAAACCCCTCAGCAATTCAGGCCAAAGGGGAATAACAGCAGGGAAGTTAAATTTAAGTTAGCGTAATGTTAAGTCATACATCAATTCATTTTAGTGTTTGGAATTATATCTGGGAGGGGGTGTGCCTGGGGAGACTTCTTTGGAAAGAAGGAGCTATGGAAATGAAGGGGATGAAAGAGGCAGGCAAGAGGAGGATTAGGTGTGTGTTGCAGGGGTTGATAAAATTGGAAAGAAATATGGGCGGGGTGTAGGAGGGAAGCAGAAGGCATTGTGCTCTGTTGTTTGGATGTCTATGTGACGGTTTCCCCTTCCACCTTTTTATTACCTTGAGTCTTTAGCATTCGATATTAATCGGTTAAAGAAACATTGTGGACATCCTCGACACTCATTCTATATACGAAATCGGCGGTACATGGCTATCGATATATGTGGTAACGGTCTAAAGAGGTATGGTCAACAGCTCTCCTTTGCCCGCCCACCCTTCCGTGCTCATGCATACAAGGTCTGTCCTGCAAGTAATAGGAATGAGTCGATTATGAGTGTTTATTTCCAGAATTGATACATTCACTCGAACGTCTTCGAAATAGCACTCTTGTGCGTCCACACACCGCTGCCAGAGTGTTTTCCGTGCCTCGTACGCCTTCTGGAAGGCGGCGCACCTGAAATTCTGCTAAGGTCCCTCGTCTCGATCTGTTGTAACCCTTGCACCGAGTCGTGGTGACGTCCTTTTACCACGGATTTAAGATGAGGGAAGAGGAAAACGTCTGGTGAGGCGTTGAGTAAAATATTTGGACCCTTATTCACATGGTCGAGACGCTCTTGACAAATCCGTGTGCGAGTTTCCTTTTGTTCGTCCGAGAACACTCGGGGCACCAACTTCGCATACACCTTGTCATAAGTTGATGCAAATCACTTTTAGGGATACCATGTTATTATTATTATTTACATACTTCGTTGCAATTACGCAATTTACCTGGTGGCAACGGTCCAGTGTGATCACTGGTCACTCTTATGTTCTTAGAAACCCTGCGGACACTGCAGAGGTGGTTCTCGGGTTCTGCGGACACTATCTGCGATCTCTGTTAAGCCCTCTCTCTTGCAAGATTTTCGTCAATTTTTGAGCCCTTCGAAGGGCGTCCTGAACGTTCAGCGTCTTCAACATCTTCGCTACCCTCCCGAGGTAGCTTGTGCCACTCAAAAACTCCCAATCTACCCTTAGCTTTATCTTCATAAGTTTCCTCGCACATTTTACGAGTATGAGTCGTTTTTGTCCACTTTTCCGCAAAATTTGATGGCGTAGCGTTGTTCCAACTGGTTCATGACGGAGGATTCTGCGGTCACGTTACAGAGGTTTCGCAAACGAACAAACCGCACTCCGCGTTGGCTGGGATCCAACTATCACCGGCCTCCAGCCTTTCCTGAGGCTCTCTTTCCTAGAAATCAGCCGGGGAAACCGCCGCCCTTCCGTCCGTCTATCCGGGAAAAATAAATCATGCTACCCTTGGGAAAAACGTAGTATCCCTGGTAATTACAACAGTCGGTGAGGTAAAATGAGCATTAGTAACGGCAGGCGTGGGATAGAGAAAAAAATCGCGCATGTTGGACATGTTTCCATCTTTCGTGGTAACCACGTGCTTTTGTGTTCATTAATGGGGCTCTTAGTCCACGAGTGAGTAGGCACATTTGCATCACGAGTTTTCTCATGAAATATTACCATGCCTTAATAATGACGTACTTGCACATTTAATTAATGCAAAGGTCATGCGGTGAAGGGAGTAAGACCGTGATATACAGATGCTAATCCTTTCCCTTATGCATATTCATGATCTTGCATGTTTTTTGAAACAGGTGAACGTGTCTTTAGCCATAAATTTGGAGGACACCCACCGGCAGGGATTTGGCACCGCGAATGCGAACGAAATTGTTCAGGACAGCTTTCGGCGCAAGATAAAATTTATTTGGACATAATATCACAATTATTAATTAAATCTCACGTCTACATCCACATAGTTCACCAAAAATCACGGCTTGGATGTGTGGCAGACAATGTCAGAGCCAGACGTACGTCGTCCACAGTGCGCGTGCGTTCGAAGACTGCTCACTTACTGACTGAAATTGATACGATGTGTGTTGTTTTGATTTCTTTCTCATTATTTTCAATTTTAATTATCTAGTTATATCCCATTTCCATTTTTACTTTTTCAATTCCCTGTATTCACGCCGATAAATCGAGAATTTAGAAAACTTGAAAACTACTTGTAAATTTCTCAACTTTCGACATTTACACAGTTTAGAGGTCACTATATTTCTTATCATTGAAAGCCAGCTTATCTATGATTTCCAATCCACAACGTCCAATCTCGTGGCGATTGGTTGGTCATACTTTCCAGTTTCTGGGCTATGGGGTGAGAGATCTAGTACAAACTAGCACCACTCATTGCTAATTCAATTATATTGGTAAATAATCGGTTTTTCCGTTCACTATTCAAGAAATATTTTTTCATGAACGACCATTTTATATTACCGATAATGGGAATTTGTTAAAAACAAGCCATTTACGGATAAATCTAAGGATAACTGGAGAGATTAAGAAATAAAAACGGATAGTAGTAATTTTCCACTGGATAAGATTTGTTGTGAGACAGGGTTTCGATACATTACATCATCTTCGGGTACCAAATGAAGTCAAGTGCCGTCTTATATACATTTTTGTGGGAGGAGAGGATGGTTGTAGCAGGAATGATATAGGTAAACCTAAGCTCTTCTCTTCCCAACCTCCTAGTCTAGAGGCCTCTCTCATCAAAAACCCAACGGAGAACGCAGTGATTTCTCTCCGAAACATTTTGATAGATAAATTTTAGGAAATGGTGGCAGAAGCCGAAAGTTCTTGCGCTGGGTATTTCATTATATAGAATTCGCATGACCATCAAAATAGTGAATTTTCGAGAGGTTTCACTGTTTGGACATGGGAAAAGATATTCTCTATTATTCGCGCCAGTCGCCATTCCCCCGATTACTGTGCACATTGCATTTAACGACCGAGAGGGCGCGATCGCATCCCAAGCGCCAGACCGGGGACCGTTCTCCAGGTTTAATGCTTCCTCCGTGGTTTCAATTACTTACCAAGTTTTCGCACAAGTTTCGCCCTTTTATGTGCCTCAGTCATCCACTCTTGGGGCTTAGGCACCCATTAATAGCGTGTAATCAAACTCCTCTCCCGTAATACCCACCCTTCGTGAACTTATCCTTAGCAACTTCGGGAGTGATGACACTTCGATGGGTAAAGTGAGGTCTTGGCGGCCACTTACGCCATGCCCACAGCGTCTGCGGGTAACCCTTTTGAGGACTGACCGCGAAAGGTAGCCGCGTTCAATAACACATAAGTCGGTGTTTTGTTTCGACGGGTGTATCCGACAAACAGTACCAGTGAAAAGTATGATTTAAAATGTAATACCACAGAGAATATGATCGCTGTCATCAAAGAAATACCAACCAAATTACCACTGATGACACCGAAATCAAAGTAGTAAATGTACTGATAAACCATTTACCTAATCTAAAGGAAAACTAGGATGAGACTGCAGGAACAAGAACAAGGATAGGAAGAACCCTGGAGACATTTTATGAATAAAAAAGATTCTCCGGAGTAATAAATTATCCTAAGAGAAGTGATGACTTGCGCTCAACCGGACACTTGGCCACGTGATTAGCATCCTCCTGAATACGCATTGAATACATGAGTATGCTCCCGAAATTTCCTTGATATTAAGATTTCGCTCCGTGAATCGACCTTAAAGTGATTATAAGCAACGGAATGCTATTTGGTAAAGCAATTAGTAGAGCCTTTTCTCGCATGCATGGAGTTAGCGAAGAACCCTTAGATCCTCTTCAATAAAATAAGAGAGTTTAACTGTGAAATAGATAGTTTTAAAAGGTTATTCTCCCACAAACTATAAGGGATCAGAATAACATTGTCCAACCGCGCTAGGATCATATTCGGGTAAAAATGAGTCTGGTGTGTATTTACCCCCTGCCACGCACCCTGGCGGTGGCTTGCTTGGTACTAAAATAAGAAGAAAAAACCCGTCATCCCATGGCTGTATGATGCCACCTTACAATTGAAAACAGAATCTTGAGTTTTTACATCTTCTACATTTTGCCTCAAGCCAGAGAGTTCTCAGACGAACCGATTTGAAGAAACTCGAGCCAATTTGAATTTGATATGCTCTTGCTGCGAAGAAGCTGGCTTGGCATAGTGATAAGGAATGCTAAGTTACTTAAGCTCGTGAGGGAATCAATTAAAATCACCGTAGGTGTTCCCTTAGGAAGTGTAATCGGACCTCTTTCATTCCGATTTTACGTTAACGACATTAACTCCGTTATCAACATTAAAATAAATTTATTACCGAAGATTTTTTGCAGTAGAAGTTACTTTAGGTGTTCCCCAGGGAAGTGTTATTGGACCTATTTTATTCCTACTTTACGTTAACGACATTGACTCCGTAGTCACTGGTAAGATACGTTTATTTGCCGAAGATGCAGTGGTTTAATGTGATCCTGAGGACACAGCAACTTTGTCAGATGACCTTGATGGTATAAAAATCAGGTGCGAAAGTGGGCACTCGAATTAAACTTAAAAACGTATGAGGCTTTACCTGAATATCCATGGAATTCAATATCTGGATTCCACGGATACACCCGCCGATATTTATTTTATTTATTGATATATACCCTGCATGCTACCGCCAGGGTGTGTGGCAGGGAGTGAATAAACCTCAGAACAATTTTCCCCGAACATGACCCTACCGCGGTGGGATAATGTTATTATCATCCCCTATCGTTCGTGGAAAAAATAACATCTTAAATTTATCTGTTGTACAATTAATCTCTTTAATTTTATTAGCATGATCTCTTCTACTGTGGTGCGATGGGGGTAGTAATAAATTTTTAACATCACTGCTAAAGAGACGTCCTTCCAGTTTATGCATGAGCTTTAATCCATAATTTTGCCTACGCTCAGAGAGGGGTTTTCCAGCCTAGCTGCTCTAATATTTTGGATTTGCTCCTCAGTTTATCAGAACAACGTTTTAGAAATGTAGCTAATCCACGCTGCCCGCGA
The DNA here is from genome assembly GCA_037158775.1 of Hetaerina titia. NCBI lineage: Eukaryota > Metazoa > Arthropoda > Insecta > Odonata > Calopterygidae > Hetaerina > Hetaerina titia. Next base: position 3,555,029 of record CM073776.1, on the reverse strand, counting down.
TTCAATTCGGTAATTAATCCAACTTCGTGAGCACCCCGTATACTAGCTTCCAAGGCGTTTTTAAAATTAAGACTTTCCTTCGGATCTCATCGAATAGATACTTTTTATTTGAGTTCTTCAGCAATGTTCACAATTAATAGTTAATACGTTTTAAAATTGAAGTTAAACCCTGAGTGAATATAAGTGTAGATAAACGATTTTAATTTCACCCAAATCAGATCTCAAACGGTGAGTCTTTGTATGAGTATTCTTGATTTAAATGGAGTTCATATTATTGATTAGATAGACTAACTTCGACTGATTATGGGCATTGCCCGGCGCTATTCGCGGGACTCGATCTCCAGCGGAGAGTTGGAGCTCGTCGTTAGATTCCCACCGCGGGGAAAGAGGCTCCGGAGGCCGGAAATAATCTTTGCTCGACAGCGGGAGGTGCAGCGGGGAGAAGGGGGCGCGGCCAATACCGACTCTCCCCCACCCCACGGCGGCGTGGGAGTAGTCTCGCGTCGGCGGCGCCGCGAGTGTGGAGATCTTCATCGCCGTCTCGCCAAGAGGGCCACCCACCCCCCCTCTGCCGCTTTCAGCTGCACCCCAAACACCCCCATCAACAAGTCTCTCTCCCTTTCCCTGAGGAAACGGTAGCATTGCGGGATTTTTGTAAATTTTAGTACCTTGCAAACCACCGCTAGGGTGGGTGATTCACGATTATTACCAGTTGTAGATTGATACTGGATCCCGAATGTTTCTCATTGTTGACGGAAGATAATTTTCGATAGTCCATTTTTGCCGATTGTAACTCGTTAGCAACTGTGTTTTGTGTCCAAAATCATGTTTTTTATAATTGTCCCTGAAAATAGTTTGTTTTCAATCGTCGAGTACTGCGAATTTCTATTTTGCAAATTCGGACGGCCAAGTAAGTGCAGCTGTTGGTTGAATCATTGAAATCCATTCGCACGTGTATTCGGTGTCATCAATTAAACTCCGGCAGGTGACGATTAAAATATAGTTAATTGAAACTGTGATCTTTTGTTTAAATGCGGGTGTTCTTATCAAATACCCTTTGATTGCCCGTGTAAAGCCTTAGATATAAAAGGCAAATGATCGATTTTCAAAAGGATGTGAAATGGGTTTCCATTTTACAAAGGGTTAACTGTATTTTAAATTCATGTACGTATTTCGTGAGGGAGAATGTTCAATACAATGAAACTTGAAGCGTATATTACGATTGCGTCGATCGTTACTAAAATTACTTAATAAAAACAAATTATTACGTTACTAAAAACAAATAAAGGCGTTTTCTATTACTCTTGGAAAATATTTTCAGAAAACAGGAAAAATGTTAAACAGGCAGTGATCGTAGAAATCTCTAAATATTGCTGTCTCCAAATTTCATTAAAAGCACCAGCCATGAGGTCTTTCTCCCGCTTCATCACGAATCCAATAAAACGTAGTCGGATGGACGGAATCATCCCTGTAAAAAGTATTTTCGTTTCCAAAAAAATGGCTGATGAAAACGAAAATAATAATTGTATTCCTTATATTTCTAAGGGATTTTCCAAATTTCTGGCCCGCCATCACATTTTATCCGTAAGTAATCTAAACTTTGTGATGATAATTTTATACTTTGCCACACAATGATAGTATGGATTTTTTAAAACTTTTCTCGGAATTCTAGGTATGATTACTCAAATGATATACCTGTATTGTCTCTCCACTGATTGTCGACATAATGTTGAGAATATGAACCCTGTCCCTCAAAGTAAGGATCGTTCGGTGATTTATGATGACGCATGCTAATAATAATAAAGCTACACACTTACAGGGGGATAGGTGATTTGACCCTGGCCATGAAACGTGATTAGGACATGATTGAAGAGAGGAGAATGACACTCCCCTGAGGCCACGAAAGCAAAATGACCTCATTCCATCCATTATATCTACATGACCAAGTGAAGTTGAGGAACTTTGCCTCTTACAAATATACGGAAAATAGACCGTAAAATCTCAGAAAATTGCAGATAAAATCACTAAATTTTTCCTAGAGCATATTTTGTCTTGTAAAGTTGATGTTACTTTGATATTATCATGTTCAACATTTTAAAAATTAACAGTGTGCACTAAATCGAAGTATTTCAACAAATATCTAAAAATACATATTTCCGTTCAAGATTGAGATAAATTAAAATTAATATCCATGGTATTTTTGAATGCCTACTGTATCACGGATGCATTCGTAAAATTTACTCGTCTCGTTGCATAACATTTTATCTTTTTTTGTCGTTTTCGCATTCTCCGAGTCTGAGTTTATATAATAATTACCTTATGTATTCCCAAAAGTTTTAGAAGAAAAGAAGTTTTTTCATTTTATTATAATATTTGCTCGGGTTAATTCAGTATGGGACACTCAATCTGGAAAATGAAGCCATGTAAAATTTATCGTTAGTAAGATCGAAAAATGTCGAGGTTTAACGTTCCGAGGGTTCGGAATGAGTATTGCGAATTGGTGTTAATTGCGTACTGGCATTTGGAGTTAATTGGGTTGGGAGAGATGGACAGGATCGCTAAAACTCCGAGTGGATTCATTAGGATAAAGTAATGAAAGATATTTGCGAATGTAACGTAAAATTAAACTATACCTCCTTAACCTTCCTTCATTAAGTCTCTCAAAACAATCCCGTGGAATCCCTTTTACGTAGGGTATTAGATTACTTTTCCTCTCGGAGCACTCATTCCTGGTATATTATAACCAAGTGTAAATTGGCATTTTATTGAGTTTATTTAAAATTGCATTGCCTCAAATATGTCATAGAATATTAATACGAAATGAGGATTGTTTAGGCTCAGGATTACTCAATGGTAACATATAAAGCGTATTAAGGGAACTGAAATGAAAATAAACCGTAGGCAACATTCCCATGGAATACTTTAAGATTAAAGAAAATATGGCTAATTAGTAGCAGTAATTAGGGTGGAATTTACACAGAAGATTTCGTCAGTGCCAGTTTCTATTCCAAACACGGGAAAGGACATATGTGAGTACTATAGAACAATAGGTGCGTGATTTGGCACGCAGCATAAGTGGTTCTCAGGATCACCGACAAGAGGATGGAGAGGAGGGCAAACGATTGCTTGGAAGATGATCAGTTTGGGTTCAGAAAGGGAAGAGGCATAGAAGCAATTAGGTTACTAATTGCATATAGAATGCAGTAAATATGTATTTCCTTGTGTCGTAGATTTATGGAAGGCATTTGATAAAGTGTGTAGGGTGGAAAAAATAAATACTATATGTCGCGGAAAGTAGGAGTAGACTGCATGGCTAGAAGACGTATAGACGCTGCCCGTGCATGTCTCAGACTTCTGAGGGTTGTTCATAATCACCGGTGATTTTAAGCGTGGATGTGGGGGAAATGGTTAAAGAGGAATGAAAAAAACTTGGAATAGGAAAGAAAGTCATTGGAAAATTCATAAAATCAGATGAGTTTGCTGAGGATCAAGCTCTAGTCAAGATCTAGTCTAGTTTAGTCAGCCAAGGGTTTGCAAATTTTGTGAACGTACTGGAATGTAATGCAAACGGTACGGAATTAGAATGAATGTAAACAAAACAAACGTTATGTAATTTTCGATAAAAAGAAGCGAAGCGAAATATCAAAATAGAATTTCATAAACTGAGACTTAGAAGACTGCAGAAGCAATTTACCATTTGCGGATGTGTTTTGCACCAAAGTGTCTACGAAGAAGTAGCCAGGGCATTAGAAGAAGAAGAATTACCTCGGGAAAAGACTTTTTCACATGAAGGAATGAATTGGCCTCAGGAACGTTGAGTAAGGGCGTTCAGTAAAGACATGTCATAAGTTTGATATGAAGCGTGGTTTTTGACCGTGGTCATTGAGGAAAGATGACTGAGTTTTTTGGAGGACTCCAATTGTGCGTATAAAAAATGATAGAAAAGGTGAAAAATGAGGAAAGAAAAATTGACAAGAAGTGCTAGGCATGATTGGGGAGGAGATTGGATTGTTGGGAGAAATCCAAAGATTGCAGGAAGGATGGATGTAAGGTATTTTGATTGGCGACGGCATGTTGAAGACTGTGATATAATGAGGGGAGAATGTTAGTCAATCGAGGAAGGGACGGGATTGGATGGGGATGTTGGACGGGATGAAAGAAGGAAGGAAATATGCAGAATTGAAGAGGGGTTTGATGTAGTGTCGGATGCTAGACTGTGTTTTGTAAGGAGACGTAAGTAAATGTATCGTTGTACTATTGTATAGATTGTGTCCATTCATAACATACATTAACTAGTTTATTATAAGGTAGGTATGGATGTGAGTATGAATTCATGGCTAATGGAGTAATGCCCATGCCACACGCCCTGCGGCGGCTTACGGATTATATATATATACACATGCGGGTCGCTGTGGTCTAGTGGGTAGAGCGTTGGACTACTGACCTACTTCAAATATTTGAAGTTTGAATATGTGTGTGGCCAATGTGGCTCGTCTCTTCTTCTGGCTATGCGTGCCATGAAACGCACCGTTCCTATCCTTTATAATATCGTATGAATACTTTTCTACTACAATTTCCCCTTTTTGTGTCCCGTCTATTTCTCCTTTCGTGGGTGACGCCATAACGCCATCTCTCGGGCAACATCTATCGGAGCACTTTGGCGCTTTTTAAGATCGCAGATCTCAATGTAAATCAGGTTTCCTTATTAGCTTAGGTCGTAGAGCATCCACCCGGCAAGTGGAAGGCCCGTGGTTCAAACCCCAGATAAGGAAATATTTTTACTTTCGTGATCTGCTCAAAAACCGCCTTCCCCACATGTCCTGTGTTCACCTTTTATGTGTTTTCCTATCCCCTTTCCTTATACCTATTTCTATGTTTGAATGAATAAATATATATATATATATTTATATATATATATATATATTTATTCATATATATATATATATATATATATATACACTTTTTTGGAAAACCCACAAACGTGTAATGTAAATTCACTGATAATCATAACAAACACAGAAACCAAAACACAAAAGAGGAAAAACTCACTGGTTCTCGAATTTTCGGTGGTCCAACCACCTTTCTCAAGAGGAATTAGGAACAGAACCTCTTGAGAAAGGTGGTTGGACCACCGAAAATTCGAGAACCAGTGAGTTTTTCCTCTTTTGTGTTTTGGTTTCTGTGTTTGTTATGACTATCAGTGAATTTATATATATATATAGATAGATAGATAGATGATTTCTTCGAAGTAACACGGAAGTTTTGAATAAAAAATTAGACAGGAACACTCAACACGAGAACACATAAAAAGAACACTCACAATAATATCTTGATAATTTCGACGGACTGGAACTCCGTCTTCTTCGGAAGAAGACGGAGTTCGAGTCCGTCGAAATTATCAAGATATCATTGTGAGTGTTCTTTATATGTGTTCTCGTGCTGTGTGTTACTGTCTAAGTTTTATATATATATATATATATATATATATATATATATATATATATAACTTTTGGACGGCACAATAGAACACAGAATAAAACAGATAACACGTAAAAGGACACTCACACTGTAGATGATTTAAGCTTTCGGCCCACTCCGAGGCCTTCTTCAGGTCAGACTGAGAGGTTTTGAGGGAAGAGTGCCTGGGGAGGGGAGGGGGGCCCAACTCTCTCTCTATCCGCGGACATCGGATTTGCAACACCAAAACTACCCTCAACAAATACCTCCACAATCTACACCATGCACTCCACAAACGCGGTTACCCAGAAAAGCTCCTACAGGATAAAATCTACCGCTCCACCCGACCACACACAGCACAGAATGACAACCCTACATCTGACGCTGGACTCAACCTTTGCGCAACCTATTTCTTCGGATCCCACAGACTGAAAACCATTTTCAAGGAACTTTATCCTATATTACATGACAATGACGCGACCATATCCTTACTGCCCCAATGCCCCTCTGTCGCTTACAGACGACCAGCTAATCTCAGAAACCTTCTGAGATCCACGAACCCTTTGACACCCCGCCCTGACAAATTTCCACATATTTCCCCTACCTGCAATCGCCCCCGATGTAAAACATGTCTCCTAATCAGATCTGCTCCCCTCTCCCCACATCCCCTCATTGTCCCTTCACCCCGTTCCCACGCTAATTGCCTCTCAAAAGGGAGTTGCTCGCGGGCTTAGCAATAGATTAAATCTTTAATGAAGCATTGCTCTGTAAATGATTATTGACCTATGTCTTCGAATGATCTGGAGGCCATATGAAGTATATCATGAGGGCATTTTAAAGGTCCATCTCTTCTTTGCCGGGCGCGCGCTCATTCGGCAATAAAACTGGCTCCGTTGAGGATCCCATGTACTGGAAGTATATTTTTTACTAATATGTCAACGCTGAGACATTAATGCGATATGCACTCTTTGAAGAAAAATCTCACCTATTTAACTTTGTGATTATCATAATCTGATTAGGAATTTTATATTCATACGTCAACTACAATTAACTAGCATTTGTCGTCACCATGGACCGTAATATAACACGCACAACCTTAGGGTTGGTGTGACCCTACATTTCTTTGTAATTATTTCGGTCTGTCATTTCTTTCCTCCGTGTTCACATCTTGATGACATTTTTTCCAATTTTACGCACATTGAAACACGTCTTGTACCCTTTTCAATTTCCTAATCGATGTTCCTGGTATTTTTCAGAATTGATTTTGTATATATTTTACGAGAGAAATAATGGTTACTTTCATCTTTAATATCTCAAAATTTTGTGAAAATCTAATCAACGTAAGCTTTAGGCTCCTGTGGTATATCTTATTCAATTAACCTCTTCGTAATTTGATGTTCCCTTCAGATGCCACACTTAATATTGCGAGAGCACTATTTTAATTTGAATCGACGGCGATCATCGTTCTAAAACGCTCTATTTCCAAATGCAACACAGATTAAACTGAGTTACCATCAACAGTAATGTTCACTCGTGCTTATATAGAAGTGATCAGGTAATACAGCTAGCAATTTGATCGATCTACTGGAGATTCAGTTTGGCAAGAACGTCAAACGATTTCCAATTATGGTTTTGAACATTAAGATGTGGCGTGTGTTGATTAAGTTTTACTCTCAGAGGAGTTGTGCTCTCGTAGTGCAATTTGGCTACTGTTAGCTTGTAATTTTTAAAAAGTAAACTTTAATCTTGAATCAAGACTTCATTTTTCAATATAAATCATGTACCCACCTTATTTATATCAAAATGTGGCGAACGCTGCTGTGCTATTTTCTGTTCTGTGGAAATTGTTGATTGGAATGGACACAAATATTTATTAAAATCCTCAAAAAAGTAAACCGAAATAATTTTTGTAGAGGTCACAATTGTAAGGTATGTTGCGATAGCAGTACTCGCTCGACTTTCGCATGCCCAGCCTTGGACATTTCACTTTTCCGGAGCACAGTTCGAACCCGCAGAGATTCAAAATGAAGTGACAGAATGAATGTTCCATTTGAATGTTTCCCGCTGCCACGTGCATTTATTTTTGTGTTAGAGGATTGTTTCATCTCGTTCCTTCTTCCACGGGCCGAATTTATTCGGTGACATTCAGGTTTGGCACATCCGATCCGGTCGAAACAACTCCTCTTTGGATTTTCGTTCGGCCGTCGTTAATTATGAAAGGGCCACGCACGCTTCTTGCGATTCCTTTCTTGGGGCTCAAGGGGAAAACTTTCATTTCGTATTGTTACAATTGGAGTTCCCCCTCCTCCCCCCTTCTTTCGCAAGCACGGACATAATCCGAGATTTCCTGCAGATGGTCCTGATTACGCGGAAAAGGACTCTCCGAGTCGAAGGGAGGGGAGCGGAGGGGGTTGGTTGGCGGGGGCGGGACGAGGGCGGACGCGGGGGTTGCATGCGGAGATGAGACTATCGGAATTTGCGAAGTTGAAGCGACGGCGGCGTGAGAGGGCCATTGGAAACGCGCTGGCAAACGGGATGAAGGATTAAGTTTCATTTCCGGGAATTGCTTTTCGGCCACCCTTGGGATCCAGAAATATTCCCCGCGAAAATGTAATACGATTCGTCTACTTAATTAACTCCGTGGATCAATAATAAAACCACGAATTGGATGCTTTATTTTCATGTCAATATAACAACCAATTATTTGCTAATAACTGCGATGAAATAATCCAATCACTCATGATATAATGCATACTAATTATTTATGTATAACGTATGTATGTATATAATATATGATGTGTAACTGTTTTGAGAGGTTAAAGCATTCCTCAAAAAATCCCACAGCGGAAGCTACATCATCCTTCTTTCACAACAGAGTTGTGAACATGTGAAATCTGGAACTTAATATCAAGCACAAAAATTAATTAAGCTTAATTTTCAATACGTCCCAAACATTCCAATTGGAAACAGAAAAGAAGCTGAATAAAAAATAGAAAATTTAGCCGTGGACTGTGATGTTACCCTAAAGAAAAAAGACATCGGCTTAAAGACGACCATAGTTAGTAAGTTTATATCCATTGTAGTAGGTTCTATTCTCAAGAGCTTACTTCGATCATCTCGTGTAAAACATTTTTGAAAAACAACAACCTAACCGTTGAAAAAGCGGGCAAGGCAACACAGCGGTAGTGAGGAATAAAAGTGACTAAACAAACAAGTGTTATGACTTCATCAACAGTGAAAAAATTGTGAAAATCCCAAATGACCCCACCACAAAATTCCAAAGTATAGTTATAAAGTGTGTAAAAACCACCCCAATATCCTCAAACAAATTGAAGTTTACAAAGCAACAGTGATGAATCTGATAGCTTCCAGATTTTTTGGCCTTCCGAAAATTCATAAAGAAAATACTCCATTGAGGCCAGTGAATTCCAGTGTATCCCCTCCCATAAGGAAACTAGCCTCCCTTTTGTACTTCCTCTTCAGAGAGTTGACTATGAAAAAATTTCCAACCAAAGTTAGGAGTGAGATATTCCAGTGATTTCTGTGCACAGCTCTCCAAGAAAGGTCCCCCGCCCTCAAAACATATCTCAGTGTCATTTGATGTCAAAAACCTTTTCACAAATGTACCGGTTTTGAAAGCATTGGTGGTGGCGGAAATAGTGTTTAAAAGTGCCGAACCACCCTTCCTCAATGAGTTCATGTCTCTTTTGAGGTTTTGTTTTGAGCAAAATTATTTCCAATTCAGCAATGAATACTTCAAACAAGTAGAAGGATTAGCAATAGTGTCCTCGTAATCACCACTGCCTGCTGGACTGTACATGAACGAGTTTGAAAGAAAATATTCAGCAACCTCTCAATCTTTACAAAGAATATTCATTGTAGGTTTCGATATGTAGACGATATCTTTGCTGTATGGACAGGTACTGAAATATAGAAAATTTTATGAATACCCTAAATTCCCAATGCAGTACAATCAGTTTCACTGGTGAAAAAGAACTCAATAATAAGCTAAATTTTCTAGATATCACAGTGTCGCGTAAGGGATTTGAATTTGCAATTTTCTGGAAAATAACAACCACAGACCATGATGCACTGAATGGTTGAGGCCTTAACTTTGTAGAAATCCATGTTTAACTTAAGAAATTAAATATTATCTTTGCTTTCTACGGGAATAAAACTTTATTCGTCGACTAGTTTCGTTTACAGTGTAACATCCTCAGGACTAGTCCTGAGGATGTTACAGTGTAAACGAAACTAGTCGACAAATAGTTTTATTCCCGTAGAAAGCAAAGATAATATTTAATTTCTTAAGTTAACCACAGACCACTTCATCCCCTTCAGTTCCGCCATCATACATCCCACAAGCTTTTTCAACTTTCCATTTCTTACTAAACAGACTGTTGGCCATTCTTTATTCCAAAAACAATTTTGCTCATGAACTTAAAACGATTAAAGATTTAGCGTTGAAAAATGGTAACAAGGAAAATTTAATTGAAAAAATACTAAAAGGAAAACTTTCCTTTAAAGCAAACAATCTTTTGACCAAACCAATTAATGTGGTGGGAAAAGAGTACAAATAGTGTAAGCTCCCTTTTTATGGTTTAATTTCACAGAAGATAGCCGACCTATTTCCTAGGGAAAAATTTCGGACAGTCTTTTGCAATAAGAATGACTTAAAATCATTTTTGAACTCTACGAAAGACAAAGTAGGACAACAGAATAAAGGTGGCATTTATAGGTTAATTTGTAAGGACTGTAGTGCTATACATACAGGCCAACCGAGGGGATCATTAAAAATACGAGCTTTTAGAAATTGTGACCTCAAGCAATCTCACTTCGCCAAGCATCTATGGCAAGAAAATCATGAGAGTTCTTTCAACCCGGAACTCTTGCATCAGATGGACAACGAAATGAGGATGAACAAGTGGGAAGAGCTGGGAATCAGAAAGAATTTAAAAACGGTTCATTTGGTTACGATTTATCATTTAAATACCTGTCTCTCCCCAATCCTGGAAGTATCCATTTCCTTCACGGAAACACCTAGAGGTTCGTCACTGAAAATCAAGATTTAAGCGTATAAATGTTAGATAGGCATAGTCAGCTTTTCCAATGTTCCATGCCATGGATCCGTAGAGTGCCATGTTCCGCCCGAAAGTTTTGAGGAACTTCTTCCTTGTTCTCCACCTTCGGTTCTTTGAACAAATACATAGTAGCTTCTTCTTCATGAACGTCCCCTTAGCTTGAGCTATTCCTTGCTCAATGCCGGTCGAACTTCGGTAACTTGAACAGTAGTTAATGTCTGTCAAAAAAGTTGTTCGTACTTTATAGCCCCAAAAGATTTTGAAACTGGCGAATTGAAATAGGAGTAAACAAAAAAATTCAAATATCACTGCATTAGAATTAATATGGAAAACATTTTATTGATAAATATTTGAATCTCAATTCAAGTACAAATATTTACGGAATAATATTATCCCTTCTTTATATTACTGTACCCTTTTTAGGTTTCTTTAATGAAAGCAGATTTAGAGGAACTTCTTCTTAAGCAATTTTCATGTATTCACTTCAAATACATCGGTTTTTGTTATTTTTAAATTTACAAGACTTCGAAAGGAAATTTAGGTACATTTCAGACAATTGTGGAGCTGTTGCGACGTAAACATAAATCCCAGCAAATGCTCTCAAAGTGGAATGCATCAGGAGTCCTAGGCTCGATCGGGGTCTATTATTATAGGATGTCACCGCGATCTCAATTTGACAGACCTTGAGAACCACACAACGAAGAAAGATGGACAAGCACCCAGCAGATGAGAAAGAAGCCTTCTCCTATCCTCGAGTACCAATCACTTCACGTTCCTACGGCAGTTTGAAAATCTTTATTTCACACGACTTGAAGGCGACAGTGACTTACTTACTGCAAACAGTGGGAATCGCATACGAAGGAGGTGTACGGGGTGGACAGTTCTCCAAGAGAGCCCTTCGGAAATTTTCTCTCCGTCACATCTCGCCATAATAGTCGCCTAATATTTAACTCACATAGCTTTTTTCAACCATGGTCTTTTTAATAATACCCTAGAATTAAATTCGAATATACCACATGAGTCGATTAAAGTTTGTAGGAACTGTATTTCACCAGAAAAAAACAGTATACAGGGAACCGACATAACGCATGTAGAATCGGTATGATACTTGGCTGTAACGATAACTAAGGATATGTCTGGGAAAGAAACATTCGTGAAATTGGAGGAGGAGCTAATAAAAAGTAAGGATTCATAAAAAGATTACTTGGGAATTTTAATGAAAGGGTCAAGGAGCTTTGTCATTTCACGTTAATTAGACCCCACCTTGAGTATGCTGTGGGTGTATGAGATCCTCATGAAGTATGCTCAATTTTGAAACTAGATCGAGCGCAACGAAGAGCGGCTAGGTTTGTGAAAAGTTATTATGAAAAAGGTAGCAGTGTCACGACACTATTGAAAGACTTAGGATGGGAGCCATTAGTTGACCGGAGGCTTAAATACAGGTTAAATAGACTGCGTAAATTTGTGGCTGGGAAGAATGTTAAGGACAAATTACTGGTCCCCACTTACTATGGTAGATCGGATCACCAACGTAAATCAGGGAGAGAGATGCTAGAACGGATGGATTTTAAATGTCGTTTTTTCCTGGGATCATTAGAGATTAAAATAGACACGGTAGCAATCGCGTAGGAGATTATTAGAATTGGCAGTGTATATGTTTGTCGATATCCTGCATGTTATTTTTTCTATTCAATGTATCTATCTGTCTAACAGGTCTACAGCGTGATTTGAATATACGTATCCAGTTAATGAATATTACTTTTCTTCGTGCGATTGAAATTTTTCGAGCGCAAGATCAAACTAATATTATGTAGAGGTATCATGATTGCGATTGTGCATGTATGGCTGGTGAACTAACAACCTCCGCCTCACGCCCTTACGTCTGCTTGCGGGCTATTGTCTAAATAGATAAAAACCAGTCTTTTTCCATCCTGACGAATGCTGGGAGTGCGTATATTCAAGCATAATACCCTGCAGTTCATCGCTAGGGTGTGTGGCAAGGAGTAAATACACACCAGAATACTTTTGACGCAAAATACTTTTTCCCCTCTATCACGGTCGGACTCATGTTATTCTGATCCCTAATGGCTCTTGGAAAAGGAACATCTTGAATCTGCATGTTCTACGAATGACCTTTTTAATTTCATTGACATCATCGCTCCTACCGTAGTACGATGAGGGTAATAACATACTTTCAGCATCATCGCTAAAGATCATTAAATCCTTCAATTTATGCGAGATTATTAGTCTCTAGATTAACCTTCTCTTCCTGAGTGTTTTGATACAATTGTAGAAGGCCAAAGCGTGAAAGGCAAACATAGCGAGAAATGGTGAGCGCCGAGAATATTACTGCTGTAGTCTCCATCTCCGTTGGTGTTTCTTTTTTTTTGTACCAGGAAGTCTTCGTCTGCGTGGTACTGTGCAAGCCAGCTCTACATCGTGTGTGCGAGGGGAGAATCTCCCACTAGGCATGCCATTTCAACTATTAATTTTAAATTGCAACTAGTAATTTTCCAACGCGGCTTTATATTCAGATCTGTTATTACGTCACGTCGTCATTATTATGGACCAATTACAAGGATATTCTCGTGGTTGCACTTTGGCAATGACACTCGTAATTGATTAGGAATACTTTTTACGCAAAGCCCAATGATGTTAATTTTGCAATCAACATCCAAAATAAATGAAAATTAAATAATATTTAGAATTGGAGAAGTTAATTACATAAATTAAACATTAAAAATACCTTTTAGAAAAGCATAAATAGACCATAGTGTCTATCTTTAAAATACGAAAATTTCTTTCAACCGGAAGAGGAGTAAACTAAGCATACTACTAAGCATTGAATAAAATACTGATGACCATTAATGAAACATTTAGCTTAAAAAATCTCCTCCAACGCTATATTTTCCGTGCTTGTGCTGCTATTGATTGTTTTGAGACATCGCTCATGTTTGCATTGGTTTGAGATTTAAGATTCTAGATTTATATTGGCATTTTTTCCTTTTCGCGCTTAGCGACCTGCCAAATTTTAAGACACCGTGCAAGGGGTTGTTGTCCCCAGTATGCCCATTGTATCCTGTCCCCTATTCAGGGCTCCCTGCGGAGTACGGACGCCCAAATATTCAACGTAATACCACTTCAACATTCCTCTCTGCGTCCGCTCCACGGCGTCGTACACACGTCTTCTGCTGTGACACTCCTGACTTAATGAAAGGATTCGGACGGCCTATTTTTCGCACTGAGATATTAAAAATTTAATTAGGACGTGTTGAAATGCATCATGGACTCGCAGGTTTCTTTAGTTTAGGTCTAATGGGGATTGTAATGTGACGGTTGGTGAAGGAAGAGATGGTGATTAGGTGGTGGACTACGGTTTAGGCACGAGGAATGACCACGGGGAGAAAGCAATTGAGTTCTGCAAGAGACGGGTTAATCATTATCAACACATTGTTTAGACACAACAAAAGGCGTAGGTATACATGGAAACTACTAGATGACTCAGAAAGGTACCAGTTAGATTATATTATGGTTAGGCACAGGTATAGGAACAGTGTGATATATTCGCACAGTTTCCCAGGAGCGGATGCGGACTCAGACCACAATTTAGTTGTTATGAAATGTAACCTCCGTTTCAAAAAGATAAGGCACGGGCGGCGGGTTAGGAAATGGAATGTAGAAGCATTAAATGGATTAACGAGGAAGGAGTATCAGCAGGCTGAGGAGTAAATCATGAATAACGGTAAAGAGCTGAGTGCTATCGAAGAAAAATGAGAATTTATAAAAAAAGTGATAATAAAATGGGAATGTATCAAGCAATGGATATCGAAAGCCGCAGAAGACATTATAGGAACCATTAACGGGAAAAGGATAACGAAACTATGGGTCACGGATGAGATGATTGCAAAAAGATGGATGAGAGAAAACATGGAAGAATGTAAACACAGAGTTAGCCAAAATGAAATACAAAGAGTTAAACAATAAATTGAGAAGGGCCACAAATAAAGCAAAAGAAGAATGGTGGAAAACGCAATGCGAGGATATGGAAAGTTTACAGAAGAAGGGTGAAATTGATGCGCTATACAGCAAGATTAAGTTATTTTTTGGAAGTAATATGGCATGATCTGTGCTAACAGTTAAAGATAAGTGGGGTAAGATAATAGTTGAACCAGAAAAAATCCAAGAGAGAACCTTGGAAGGAATATATGAAAACACTAAATGGTAAAGAACTTTGGCCAAAGGGTTAGCCATAGGAAAGGAACAGGACGTAGAAGAAGATAGATTAGGTTCAGGCATACTCGACGATGAGATAGAAAGGGCATTATGGGAGATGAAACCAAACAAGGCCGTAAGAGTAGACAACATTCCTGCGGAACTATTGAATTGTTTAGGGAAATGTGGGAGAAAGACTCTGTATGGACTGATTCGTGGTATCTATGAGGAAGGAATTTGGTCGGAAGACTGTGAGATCAGTGTTAGTTCCTATTCCGAGAGAGGTAAAGGCTACATCATGTGAGGATTAAAGAACAATAAGTTTGATATCCCACGCAGCTAAAGTTATTCTCAGG
Source organism: Hetaerina titia (assembly GCA_037158775.1). Lineage (NCBI taxonomy): Eukaryota > Metazoa > Arthropoda > Insecta > Odonata > Calopterygidae > Hetaerina > Hetaerina titia. The sequence continues at coordinate 3,539,923 of CM073776.1, read as the reverse complement.
ATCATCAACAAAAGGATAGAGAGTAAGGTAAATGATTACTTAGGGGATGAAAGTCGGAGGGGAATTCGTAAAATTGTTGATGACCAAGCTCTAATTTGCGTAAATTCTTCTCGGGTCCTCCACCGGGTTATATCGTCCATCTCGGCCGACGTTTCGATGTCCGACTCGGTCATCGTCTTATGGGCTTCTAAATGCCGTTTGCCACTTTTTCTCCCGTATATATACGCTTTTCCGCCCAATCAGGTGTCATTTGATTGGTCCCTGGAGTGGCGCGTATCGGGGCGCCTTCCCATTGGCCGCCCGTCCAATCTGGTTTCACCAATAGCTCTGAGGCTTGGTTTCCAGGTGTTGCTCAGTTGAAAACCCGACTCCCTTTTAAAAATTATGTTTTCGAAGGCGGATCTCGATGGCTTCCTTAGTGTGTCAGTCTCAGTATCCGTTGGATCGGCAAATGATTTTGGTCCCTTCCCACCTAATTTTATGTTCCTTGGTAAAACTATGGTCCGCCACTGCCGATTTCACAAGCTGCCCCAGTCTGAGATGCCTCTGATGTTCTTTCAGCCTCGTAGAGTCGTTCCCTTATTAGCTAACTGGTAGAGCATCCACCCGGCAAGTGGAAGGCCCGGTTTCAAGCCCCGGTTAAGGAAATATTTTTACATTTGTGATCTGCTCTAATTCGCCTTCCCCGCCTGTCCTGTGTTCGTCCTTTATGTGCTTTCCTATCCCCTTTCCTTATTTCTATTTCAATGTGTGAATGAATATTTGTTCGCCGTATGGCGGGATTTCGTATCTATTTCGTCGGGATATATATCCATACGTATATATAGATATCGTATCGTTCTGTTCCTATCCTCAATGATGCTGTATGCTTGCTAACCTACTGTCATTTTTTCTTGTGTGTGTATTACCTATTTCTCCTTTGGTGGGTGAAACAGCTCTCTAACGCCATTTCTGGGCCAAGCAATCGGTGCACTTGGGTGCTTTATAAGATCGCACGTCTCAGTGTAAATCAGGTTTCCTTGTTACCTCAATTGGTAGAGCATCCGCCCGGAAAGTGGAAGGTCTGGTGTTCAAATCTCGGATAAGGAGATATCTTTACATTTGTGATCTGCTCAAATTAGCCTTTCCCACCTTTCCTGTGTTCGTCTTTTGTTTGTTTTCCTTTCTCCTTTCCTTATATATCTATTCCCATGTGCGTAGTAATATTTGTTCGCCGTATGGCGGGTTTTCGTGTTTGAATGTGTATATATTCATACACGTAGACATACATTATATTTTTAATATATACACGTGGGTGGCCTGAATAGTTTTCGACCTCAGAAAAAATGTCTTGTACCTTTTTTAGCTTTTGATAACTTCAGTGTTTGGAACAAATGCTGATATAAACATAAGCAGCATAGAAAGGATCGATACGACCCATGAAATGTTAAACCAATGGTGTTTTTTAAGTGTATAATGAGGAGCAGAGATATTATAGATACTTAATGAATAATTATTTTAGGTTACTAAGTTATTTACGAAACTTTGATAATATTTATCCCACTTACTTTTCTATTTTCCATAGGCCGATCAGGTTGCAGTTGATGCAATGCGTACGGTGCTAAACTCAATGGAAATAAATGGTACAAATGTGATTGGGAGAGGGACGAATAGGTCGGAAGCTTTTCAGACCACCTGGTGCTAATGTAGTTTACGATGTCAATAATCGAAATTGCAATATTTTATCCCCTATGTTTGCACAGCAGTATAAACTAAAATGTTTTTCGCATGATATGCTTTATTTCCCTCAAATTATATTTGCTCATTTCATCTTTCTATTTTGAAGGGGAGTTTTTGATGTATTTTGATCAAATACCCTTCTTCTCGTTTCAGGTGGGTGTCCAATCTATCAGTCACTTTCAGTTGGTGCATGTATGTTGAATTTGGGTGAGTGAAATCATGTTCGTTTTTCTATCTGTAACCGCGAACTCGTAACTCGAGCCTTCGGGTGGATTCCGTGCGTTGTCAACGAGATGGATGGCCGACTCTTCCTACTTTGATATACCACATATACCGCTCTCCCAATTTTTGGCCTTATTGTGTTAATGTCCTTTGAGGAAAAAAATCTTTTTCGCTAAGATTGGTCGATTGCTGCTACCCCACCTCTTTAACTTTGGTGATAGCATCATACTCAGTTGCGTGATCTCCTCACTACGTGTGAGGTTATTCAAAACTGCTACCAATTGATAACTGGGAAAAAAGGAGTCTAAGACTTATTTTCTTATTATAGCATTTGCTGAAGGATTTATTGAAAACTATATATTGTATAAATTAATATGTGAAACCAACTCAATATAATTTGTTTCAAGAAATATCTTTAGGCGGGATAAGCATAATGTTAAATTACGCCCGATATCCATGTTTTGTGACCGTAGTGACTTACTACAGGGGCAATAGATGTATGGCAAATTAAGTCAGAGCACTTGTGTGATCACGGTCCCTAATTGATTGTGAGTGTGTTCTCCGGTGCGTTGATTTTATGTTCAATCGTTTCTAATCGCAATCCATAAGGTCTAGAAGATGTGGGACTGTTGTGATTTAATAAATATCCAGCAAAATGAACTGGTATGATTGTCGTATAACTAAAATTATGTGCGATTAATGCGAGCAGAAAAGAGATTTACGGACCTCTTCCTATTTGAGCTTCCTATCCTATCTTATGGCTCTATCGATATCCGGGGAAATTGGGTAGAGGAAACTTAATTGAATCAATGTAAGCAGGGAGTGTGAGTTTCTCTTCAGTCGGTTTATAAATACGATGCCTACCGGAAGGTGAGTTGTTTTGTGGCTTTCTAAGAATGAAAGTCTAAGGTGTTGGAGGTGGTATCTTAAGAGACGTGACGAAAAGTAGGGCGGAGAAGAACACGGATGGAAAGGAGGGAAGGGAAAGTGTGGCCAACGAAGCACAATGAACGACCGGAGTAATGGGCTGGTCTTCAAGCGAAATTTACTGATTAATTCCGGGGAACGACGACTAGTAATACAATTATGAATTGGAATCACGGGCGAAAGGTTGAAGGGGGTTAATGAAGTCTGTAATTTTTCGTCACCCCCGTGGACCGCCATTTCGCAGACCGGAGTTCGCTCGCAATAGCTGGGAAGGAGTTGATGTACTCGTAGTTTATCGGAGAGACACGACGAAATGGGGGTCAAAGCAGGGCTCATACAACACACTCGAGTCAGGGATTATTTGGAGGCGATGAGATTAACGATGAAGAAAATTTACCGATGTCGGAAATTTTATTTTAAAGGAAATGGGCTCGCATCAGTGCATGTATAGAGGGTGAATAAGTGTATGTTTCCCGTAATTTCAATTATTGATGTCAATGGTTCTATGTAGTCATCAGTTAGTTATAATGCTCGAGAATGAAGTTTTATATTAGCGGACGAAAGCTATAGTTTCATGAGGGTTGATCAATGTGATAGACGAGATTTTAAATGTCCTTTCAATCGTCGTCGGAAGAGAGAAATTAGAAACAGGGAGGAGTTAGCTTGGTACGTGAATCGATTGATACAAGGCCTGACTGAAGGATCAATTAAAAATTCCCCGAATCGAATTTTAATCACTTAAATTTTCGGGCCGCGGATTTGTTGCAAAGCATTCTCTTTCGTGTCCTTGACCCAAAACATCGTCATCAAAGCGCGGACGAGCGATGGAATCGAATTAAATGATGGCAGTGGAGTGTAATAATTAAACATGAGCCAACTGTTAGTTTTTTTGCTGATTCAGAAAAGAAGGAATTCTGTAAATATAAATAAAATACCTATTCACCAACAGTGTATATATTATGGAGCTTACGTTCCGTTTTAATGAAATTCCCGGACACAATGAATATGTATGTCCATCTGTGGGAACTTATTGAAGGGCTGCGTGTGATGTTGAGCCTCTAAATTTAATCAAAGAGCTCGGGTGAAAAAAATATTTGAAAGGGTTTCTTGAGGTTGAAGAAAATCATTAATAGCATACATTTTCCGTAATGAACCATTATTTAAAAATCTATGCCTTTTCCCCGAATGATTGCGTATGAATAGAGGTAGTGTTTGAAAATGTAGATTTGGATTCCTGGCAAATTTTTCGAATCGCACATTGTCTTCATTCCAACCCTTAAAACAGATAGTCATCGAGAGTTAATTTGTCAACGCTAATTGAGAATATAAAAAGGGTCGGAACGATGTTTCTTATTCGCAGATATTTTGGGATCTAGTCGGCTCTTTCGGTTTTATTCAGTAATTGCCTCTTGTGACGAGTGTTTAAATATTCAGTTTCGTTGCGTTGGAGGGAGGAAGAAAGTACATGTGAAGGCGTTATGCTATGGCGCACGATGTTGTAATGTTCATTATCGTATTACGTGCCGTTTTATGGTGTGACATCGCTTAGCAATTGTAAGGTAGCATTGTTGGGTCCATTAATGCCTTGCGTTGACCTGTAGAGTATTGTTGATAGTTTTCAAGAAACTGCGGGAGGTGCCGCAACAGTAACTTTCAACGGAGTCATCCGCTAACATGCTTTTCATTGCAACAATTTCAGAGCGTAAAAATCATTCGCCTTAGTAGCATTATACTCAGCCATCTGAAATTCTCTCTCTATTCGTGAAATCCCGCTCTCTGGGTTGCCTAAATAATGCTGAAAAATTCTTCTCATTTTTGTTGTTAAAACTGCCTCTGGTCCGTGAACCAATCTCAGGTGCTGACACCCTTGAATGCATCCAATGCTGCCGAGATTCGTTTCCCTTTGTGATGTTTGTTGTGTGTTTTCCTCCAAAATCTAATTGCTCTTTTTTAACTTTGGTACTTTAATGACAAGGCTTTCATCAGCAAATATGGGAACTCAAGTGCGACTCACAAGAGTAGGGCTCCTTTGCTGTATTATCGCTGTGTCTGCGGAGAACGGCAGATTTGATGCTCAATTTTCTGTTCATGATGAATGAAATTTTATTTTACATTCGCCAGCACTTGGAAAAATGCAAGTGTCAGTTTCGGAGAAATTTGATTCATTGAAAGTGGTGGTTTGGACATTTTCCCATTTTGCTTCGATTCGTGGATCGTTGAAAATATTAATAGGTTCAACAGATTCAGGCTTATTCAGGCAGAAAATTTTAATAGTTAAATAGAGATATGAGAACTTGGACCATATTTAGTGAATTAATAATTTCAACAAATAACTGGATTAGATATAATAGAGTTAAAATAGATTTTAATTTTTTAAAAAAATATTCTATGATTTAAGTCGTTGTTCGCAGTCCTTAATTTCTTTAGTGCCTCATTTAAACTAGCAGTAAAAAGGCACCTAAGTAATATTACCGATGTACGACAAACACCATATCTTTGCAAAAGGTTATCTCCAATGGGATCACAATGAGAGTGTACTATGAAGTTTTCTGGCGTCATGTGAATCTCATTTCTACTAGTGTTGGTCGTGCACCTATGTGCGTGTGCGTGTGTATAGGGTAATTTTTAAATAAATGATTTTCTCATGTCGCGTTTAACGAAGCATGTGAAACTTGATATTTATTTAAAAATTTCAAGGTTTTCTCAGTTACAATTCACTAAGTTGTTGAAACATCCGAATAAAATAGATTGGAACCGTTTTCATGCACATTCTCCCTAAATCAATACTTCAAAGAATTAATAATAACACATTTGTATTCCTTTTACTTTTATTAATAATATTCGTGAATTTGGTTCCTCCTTGGCAGTTTTTGCAAATGTAGTTCTCCGTAAACTGCATTTTCATGATTACTTTGGTAGTAAAATCCCCGGACACGTGCGATTAACGGCACGTGCGGCCGGTTTGTGGCTCACAGACCCGTTCCGGTTAGAGCTTGCTCTTAAATTTTGTTTTTTTTTTAATTTTCATTCAATATTATTTGTTCTTTTAATTTGCTAAAACTCTCACATTAAACCCGCCTGATTCACCGAATTCTTCGCACGAACCATGCGATCACGGGGTTAATCTTGATTCTTCCGTTTATACGTATGCGAAAAGTTTAAGACGATGATAATAAATGCAAAAGGTCTGTCCCAAAAATAAATTTAATAAATATGGGAAAAAATAATTTGCCGATAAAAGTGTAAATTGCTAAAACTCTTCATAAGAGCACCCTTTAATACGTATCGACACACCAATGACAGTTCCTCCTCCAGTTGTGGTGGTGTGCTTCCTGTAAGGCATCAACAACGGGACCCTCGTTCGGGCACCTCGTCGTGGCATCTTTGATATGTTCCAGTGGTCCGAATTGTTACTCAAAGGGGTTGCACTTGGGTCTTACTAAAAATCCTCCTGTCTCTTCTCCACCTATTTTAATAAATTCGGGTCACTTTCACAGTGAGTGGTCCAAGAGGTCCAAAGCAAGATTTTTACACCAACAGTCTTCCGACAGCACCTTGGGGACCATCTAGGCACACCTTTCTCACGGCTGAATCTTCTGTAAGAATACAACTCACTGTGGTTTTCTGAATTCACTCTCGTGCTATGACATCTTGATAAATCAGAATTCAGCGTAGCGTTTCGCGTTTTGCACATTTTAATGACATTGTGTTGTTAATGGATGTCCAGGGTATTCCTCATCGCCAACCTCCTCTCTACCGTCCCAGAACATCCTGTGCCAGCAGAAAACTATCACTTGGGACATAAGTATTCTCCTTCTTTCTCCATAAGTATTCTCAACCATAGTTGAGTTCTCCAAATCCAATTTTTCAAGTGTAATGCATGATTTTATCGCATGTCATTGCTACATGAAAACTTCGTGACGATCTCCAGACAGGAGTCCAATCTAGCAGCAGTTTTCACCCTGATAATGCCCACAGTTAACGGAGGTAAGTCGCATTGCTTTCCCAAGATCTGCCATTTTCTTTCCCTCCACAAATCACTCCATTCCAGCATCTGCATCGGTGGCAAATAAACATTCTACTTATTTTTGGGACATACTCTGTAATAAGGACATTGAAATAAAGATTTTGTCGTTTAAGGGAACACGAGGGGTCGGGACTTAATAATTAGTGCGGAGAATAATTGTGTAAAGAAAACTCTGGCCTGAGAAATAGTGGCAGCAATAGGTGCGAGACTTGGTCGTTGGGGAAATTAAGGCCAGATTGTAGGCTAGTTTCTTATCTGTCAAGGTTCTCCACCTTTGTTGTTTCATACTGGGATAGGTGCCATCAGAAGTAAAACCCGACACCCTCAAGTGAATAGTCCACGCTCTGCTCATTGGTATACCTCGCGAACTAAAAGATTCTTGTCCCCATATATATTGTTTGAATCGAAGAGGTGAAACTGAATTTTCGAATAAATATCGTCGTCGTTATGTCCTTAAGTCATTACAGCAAATCCAATTGGTGAGCATAGGGTTTAGACAGAATACGGATTCAATTTTTCATTCAATGGTTACAATTGTATTTATGAGGAATTTAAACGAATCATTCAGACTTGTAAATTGGTAGCCTCAACCTCCGGGGTCCTTCTACAGTTGTTAGACATCATACAGGGTGGGTTAGACCGAAAAGATGATTTGAAAACGACTTCTGACCGAAGGCACTCGGGTTCGAAGTCAGATGACGCCTCCTGTTTTATTCTAAAGCCAAATCCGAGATGTGGATTTTCCCGCATGCCAAATCTTCCTGGGGTCGTGGCTCAGGGAAAGGGGCTGGCTCTCATTATTATTATTAACCTTTGGTGTGTTAATTTCACACGGGGCGAGCATGAGAAATTCACCTTGAAGCTTTTTACCTTGGTTTTAGTGACGTTTTAATACAGTGGTATCAGTTTAAAATTTGAAACCCTTGGCTGAGGCGGTGAGTTCCGTAAGCTCTTAGTCACTCAGCCAACAAGTGTGTTGGCGAAGGGCTTGTGCCTCAGCGGCATTGGAATCGTTGAAGATCGCTTATTGATGCGACGCCGTTTTCCGACTGAGTTGAGAGGTGGGTGAGGGAAGGCGCTGGCGGGGAGGCATTTAGCCGCCAATCTCCTCTGGCCTCCTTGAAAAGCCTTCCTTCGATCGAGCCCTTCTTTCCGACTCGTGAAACGTCTTCAAAGGGTTCACACAAAATGGAGGGAGGAGCGATAAAAAAAATTAACTTTTCCCTCGTGAAAATTCATCGCCAGAATATTATGTGCGGATTAAAGGGTTGGAACTGAAAAAGGGGCTGGAGGAAACTTTTGTCACTTTTGGAAATTCGCTAACGAGGCGATATGATTTGAATGGACGCTAAGAGAGGTGAAAACATGGGAGAGAAACGGAAAAAATAAGTTTGTACTAAAATGCGAAGGTTATGGACCTGAGGGAGAGGGTTTCCATTTGGTTCTTCTTTTAAAAAAAATGGAATAAGTAACTTCATCCCAACCTAATGGATGGAAAGTGGATGCTATAACCCTATTCATAAAGTTCTCTGCTCAGAAAATCATTTAAAAAGTAATTAGTTAAGGTTTGAGGAATTTGATTTTGCCCGAAAATGTAACCTGGAAAGCGTTAAGACTCGTTATCTATTTACATTTTTAACTTATGGTTTATATGACTTGATTTGAAACATTAAAATTTAAGTGAAAAACGTATCATATTTAACAATTAAATTTTAATGCATGCTCGTGCAAATGGTATATGAAGGCAATTCCACACAATTTCAAAAATTTCCACAAAACAGCGAATGTTCGTATTTGCGTTTTTTATTAAGTGTTCGCTCTGATTCACTCCCGTCTTCTGCGGAACTGTGCCGTCATTCATTATATCTTCAATAGCAGGTAGGCTTGATAACTCACTCGCATGATGAAATGTTTAGCCGATTGGTAGGGCTCATCGTTCCACCGGTGTGGGCATTGAAGTGCTCACTCGAAAATCTTTTGGATGGTATTCGACGATCGTCTCTCCGAAAGGAAGAATGTACTGCATAAGCCCCCTGCAGCATTAGGCACGGGAATGGCTGAAGGATGATGCACACCTTCAATGCGGCGTCACTTCCATCGTTTCAGTAGACGTACTGGTCTTCTTTCAGCTCTCCACGACTTACGCAGCACTCGAGTTACATAATCGAAACTTCTACCCCACAAATCTATGGTATTTTTATGTAAAACTACATATAAGTTAGTATGCACAATAATTAATGTAAATAAAAATTGTGTACCTCTTAGTGGAAGATCTCACGTATATACTGCTAATGTTATTAACCAAACGCTGATTAATTCAATTCAAACGGCAATTGTATTTGAAGTAGGCATTAGCTGAGGAGGAGCATTTTATGATGCAAATATCATAGCAATTATATTTTATCACTGAATTATACAGCGCTGTTTATTATTATACAAGAAATGCGGATCCCAATGAAGCGATATTTAAAGTTTGCTCCACTTTAAAGTGATGATTACATGAACTTTTATTTCCCTTCTGGCTTAGAGAAACTAGCCTTGATTTGGAATTCCAAACAGTATCCTTTTAAGAAACCCTTTTCTAAGAGATGAGAGATTACGTTACAAAGGCTTTTTTTTAAACTGGATGGTAGTTCTCCAAATGCCTGGCAAACCTTTGGCAGCGTAAACCACCTTGAGCTACGTGACTGAAAGAATAATCGAAGGAGAGGACGGGTGACCGATATCGGGTATCGTTAAGGGTATCGATACGATACACATAGATTTATGAGGGCGGAATACATGCACTAATTCTCTATTTTCAGGATTATTTAAGTTGATTAAATAATATAGTCGTCGGGACCCGACCGCTATTGGAATAATTAAAATATAAGTTTCTCAATGCAACAAGTCATTTGAACTTACAGCAGCCGGAAAGTTTACAATAATACCTTATAGAATACTCTACTCACTCTTTTAAGCTATAATGAGCATATAATTTTAGACATCATCGTTCATGAACGGTGAAATTGGACTTAATCACTCTGTAATTGGTTATGAATCATGTATGTTTATGAATGTAATTGGAATGAATGTTCCATTGAAACCGACCATATTTGTTTCAGCATAGGAGTTGACCCGGGTTTAATGTGAAAAATATTAAAACTTACTCTTTTCCTTTTTGTTTGCATGAAATATTATTATTTTATTTCCGTGTTTTAAAAAATTGACCCCCTGGGAAAAAAATTCAAGCTTAGCAATTTCGAATTCCAATCGAAAATCAAATGACCTTAACGGATTTGAGCATCGTACTTCGGTGAGGATTTATTTTCGTTTATTGGTAGTGCCAAGCCTTCAAATAAATAGGAATAACCTGGATTTGTTTACTTGGTTTTCAGGACTGTTTAATCGAAAAGATTCTTCGAAAGGGGACAATTCCGATGGTAAGGTAATGAAAATTGATGTACTAAGGCATGGTTTGTTTGAAATATGAGCCACGAAACTCTATTGGTGATAAAGACAAATTAAAAGACTCTGCAAATCAAAAATTATTTAAAGGAATATTACGGGGAAGATTTTTACTGAGTTAATCCGTGTGACTTCACAATCCTTAGTTCTCCACGAGAAGGAGGGAATCGATGATAGTAAGGAGTTGAGTAAGGATTTTGAGAAAAGGCTCGTTGAAACTTTGATATGGAGTATGGTTATGTACGGAGTGTATATATGGCCAGCGATGAAGGGTGATGGGCGTAGATAGGAAGGAAGGGATAGAGATAGGAGAGGCATGTTGGAAGGAATGAAGGGAGGAAGGAAGCATTCGGAATTGATGGGAGGCTAATCGTACTGTCGGATGACAAGCTGTGTAGTTGTTGCGAGGATAAAAAATATAGGTTTATTCAGGCTGTTTCCGGTCAAGAACTACCTTAAATGGTAGACTTATAATAAGTTATCATGTTACAGTTTAAAACATATCATGATCTATTAAGCGGACTCTGCATCAAATATGCAGAAACAGCAATCTAATGTTGAAATTTAGCAGATAAAAATACTTGAGATAGTATCGTATGTGTTTTTTCCGAACTAAAGTCAAGTTAAATATGGAAAAGGAACCCCCCACGATTGCTGAATTCCCATGAGCCTTTAAAGAAGTCAAAGGGAGATGATAGTCATTTTGCTGAGGCTAGCAACTCTCCAACTACGAAAGTCAATGCGAGATTCTTATGTAAATCGTAAGCGATAAGGTATTATGAAAGGAGAACGCTCGAGTCATTCTCTGATGGAGGAGTTTCTGACGGAAGCAAACATGTTGTGCTGTGTGATAATATTACTTCCTTCTGGCCAACAGAGACAGAGAGAGAATCCTAGGCAAAATGATTTTTCACATAAAAGAGTGCCAATCATTCCGCTCCCTCTCTCGGTGAAAATCGACATTTTCAGTCCCTTCTGTCGCCTACCACAGCTATTCCATGAGAAAAGAAATTTCTGAAATGTATTTCCGTTACTTACCCGAATCCTTTCTTCCGGATGGAATTTCACTAGGTATGCCAAAACTCAATGATATGATCTTTTGTCGGGGTGTGACCTTGACGGGATTAATTTAAAAATAGAATATGCGAGTACTCAATGAGAAACCAGATGAATCGGATCTAAATTACTCAATAGGTGCGGTTAAGGGGCCGGAATCAAACCATTATCAGAGGAGTGAAGCTGTGGCAATATTTGCAATTACATTTTGGTGATTACTCTGAAGATTTATTTTGAAACATTCACGATTATATTTCACTTTGATCACTGGTATATTTATTGTCTATTTGGGCTGAAATAAAACGTTTTTGGGGACATTTAACGATGAATCATTTTCCAGTTTCAAGTCTTCATCTCCATGCCAACCAGGAATATGATTCTACGGGGGCCTATTGAAAAGTAAGGCCTCTTATTTTTTTCATGGACATTCAAGTTTATTTTGAACTTTCCATACATCATTAGAAAGGTTGAGCATTTATCTATTTTTCTACACAGTCGGCTCATCGATCAACCACTTTTTGCATATTTGAAACCAGCTTTTTAATTCCGACGTCGCACCTTTCTCCCGCCGCGTCGCGAAGCCAACTGACGACTGCTTCTTGCACTTCCTCGACTGATTTCTGGATCCGATAGTGACTAGAGACAGAAGATGGGCAAAACCCTACACCCCGTGTGACGTTGCGTATTGCGCAGCGTCACCGTGCCCCTAAGCGCGCACTGACAGCGAGCTGCGGCTGTGAATACTTGAGTGAATAGTTGTCAATACTTATTACAAAACCGCTGATTGTGAGAGACCCAACAGACGACTGCAAATGAGGATTCCTTGTCTAATTATCCCCTGCCTAAGCATCTAATCGCGACCATTCTGAGCGTGATGCGGGGAGAAGTAACGTCTGCTGGTTTTGTGCCGTTTTGTGTCAATTATCCAGCTTACAATGACGTAGTACGAATGCTCGTGCCGAGGACATCTCCACGAAAACGTAATGCTAAGAATTAGTTTGAATGCACGTTGAAAACCTCCGGCCCCCTGGAATCCTACACTCAAGAGAATTATGCCCCTCAATGCTATCTTATCGCTTCTCTTAAATTAAAGCTTTGCTGCAGAAAATCTCTGAACTGTATCTAATTTCGGCGTTAAGTCTATCGTATTTAATCGCATATTTTTCTCCTTGTTTCCAAATTTCGAGCGAAAAATTGATAACGAGGTATGCGCTAATAACTAATTATGAAAAAATCATGAAACCAAGCAAATATTACTCGTTAATAAGAGGCCTGGGCTAACTCATCGTAGTTATGCACAGTCACTATATTAATTTTGTTGACAAGATTATGACGCGTAGGTTCGGTCGATGCGTAGGTTTTGATTGGATATTAACGCTAATGACAGCAACACATCAAGCTCCGCTGAATACGAAACAAACTAGTCTTGCAACCTGAGTCTTTCAAAGTATTAATTGATTGGCATTCTTTCAGCTTTCTTCAATTCCTAACCAAATGCATATTTATTTCTTTCACTTTATGAACATTGTTTTTCCATCTCTGCCCTCGTTTCTTCGCCACCAGCATTCAATTCCACTCGATGTACCCTGCGCATCCTGTTTCCTTTGAATATATCCCAAATACCTACTGTCCTCTTCTTCCATCCCTAATAGTTCTTCCTTTGATTTTCTCTCCGTCCGTTTTATTATTTCAATCTTCACCGACCACCATCTGAGAAGCGCCCAATCTACGTAAAACACCATCGATGACGTCTCCGAGCAATACTCTAATCAAGCCAAGCCATGGGGAGAGATAACATTCCAGCGGAACTGCTTAAAGGTTTAGGAAAACGTGATTTAAGGAAGAGCTTTATGGCCTATGCATTTTTTGAGGGAGTAAATTGGGCTTAAGATATCAGACAGAGCTAGTATCATCCCAAAAAAGAAAAAGGGAGTCATATTTTGAGAATAGCTTCAGAGCAGTAAGCTTGATGTCGTGCGCAGATAGTGTGGTATTTAGGATTATTTGTGGAGTGCTTGGGGGACTGTGGTATGTGTGATGTCATAACAGTATATATAAAGGAGCAAACAGGATTCACTTGTTTGTTTCGTAGGTTTGAAGAAGATGTTTGCTAAAATAAATTGAATAAAATTGAAGAATATATTGCAGAAAATAAGAGTACAGGTGGGCGGAATTGAAGACATTCCAATTCGGAAGTAAGCTTATTTTACTGTGGGGTGTCTAGTTTTTTCTTTTTAGTCGAGTTTAAGAAATGTAGGATTTTAGAATCTGAGTCCATTCAACTCTACCCAATTTTAATATGTTTTTACAATTTTCTTATCTTTTTGTTAAAATTCTTTCAAGGTACTCCCCATATTAAAAAAAAGCATTCTCGGCTTAGTTTTCTTGTATCTTGGGAATCTCATTACTTTCTGTTTTCGTTTGGCTGATTTTCATTCCATTTGTCGATGTATTCGTGCTCTCTTACGGACTCTGAACTTAGGTCCGCAGAATATTATATTCTAAAACGTTTTTGAAGCAAAGAACGGCCCTGCGTGGACAAATAGCGTGCTAAGAATTATGTAACGAAATTTAATTTCCTTGTCAAAGTTATTTATCCGTTTGAACCCTCTGGAAGGTGATAACGATTGGATGAGGAATAATCAGCGGCCTTAGGACTTTCCCACTCACTCGCAAGGTGGTACTGGTAACTGGTGGGATAATGATGAAGATTTTATAATTATATTTTCCTTAAGACTTCTATTCGGAATTAACGCGGGGGAGGGATTAGGAGAGAGTAAATATTACATCATTTGGGACTACAAAATCCGGGTTCAACATTTTGGATTCAGCTAAATATTTTGTTTCTTCAGCCGTTTAGTTATTATTAGTGTTCCCTTACTTACATTCCTGAGCTTAAATAATTTTCGATCTGCTTTAATTTATTATATTTCGTTGAGAAAGGTATTTTGAATTTTCAGTGAAAAACAATTAATGTTTAAGAAATGTTACGTCATCCTGCAAATTTAACTCTAAAATACTGACTATCTCAGAATACTTACTTCTAGACTCTGCATCTGATCAGTAAAAATTTTGTTATGTTGAAAAGTGATATGAAGTGCAGGGGCACAGTTCCCTTCCAGAGCGATCATTGTCAAAAGCTGCGAGAGGTACAGTTGAATAACATCATCGTGAGCTAAACTGACGTATCAAGTCATAAAATGGAGGTAGATTTCATGTTCTTCTTGTGCCAAGTCTTCATTACGTGGGTTACACAACCAGAGTGTGCTCCGTCTGACGTGCGAAAGCGAGAGAGTCGACCCTCATGCGAATGACGCCCTTATTCGGGACGGGAAATATTTTTTTAATGGATCAGCGGCTTCTCGTATCGATATAAGTTCACATAGGTAACTTTCATTCAATGGGTCTCGTATTTAATGTGTTCGGCCTGCCCTTGATATCAATGCTTCCATCTCGACATTTCATTTAGTACGCAATTTTGCATTGCTTTAAATGGATATGTATTGTTTGCATAGCGAGTAATGCTATGTTGGTATTAAGTAACGCAGATTAAACGTCATCAATTGAGATTCGGCATATGAAAGAGAAGCAGAAAAAGAAGTCGTGGGGTATTCCACCGACTAGTGCTAGTACTCCCTGCTTTATTTGGGGAAAATAAAAAAAACTACCGCACGTTAAATCGTTATGACTTGAGAGGCAATAAAAGAATTATGGACGCCTAAAAGTTCACTTCCAGCTAAATTAAGGTTATCCGTCGATAGAATCGTCGTGAAAAACTCGTGGTTTATCATTGAAACAAATTCCTGACGGAACAATGCTGGAAATAGGCTAGTGAAATAGGAATTCTGCGGTAAACTGATTTGACTCTTCACTTGGGGACAATCATCTATGTTGCTACTGCTTTGGTGCTAGATCTGGTGCATCCCAAGTATTTTTAACTTCCCAATCGTAATAAACGCAGTGCAATCAAGGCACCCTCTTAGCATATGCATTAACTATTTAATTCTAAGTACGACTACTGTCAAGAAAATAAGGTGAGCAGACTGGATATTCTATACTTTGCTCACATTGCGAACTGTTGCAATGTGGGTTGTAATAGCAAATCACGCGAGTTGTGGAGTGCCATTGTAGATTGAGTTTTCGCTGGCAGAAAACCACAAGCCAATTTTAATTCATAGGAAAATGTATGAAGCGTACGGAGACGGAATCATGAGTGAAGCTGGAGTGAGGCAGTGGTGTATCCAGTTCAACGGTCACTGCATCCATGTTCACGACGAGAACCTCATTGGCCGGCCTAGCCTCGTGACCGATGAACTGACAGTGACAATCAACGAACAACTTAGTGACATTGGCCGATTTACGATTAATGATCTCTTGAGCTCGACGCTTTGACAGTGATGTAGAACTACATGCTGGTGTAAACTAGTGGCAGGTTTCTTTAGTGACGGAATCGAAAAGCTTGTGTTTCGTTATGATTAATGCCTAAATTTGAATGGAAGCTATGTAAAAAATATTTTAAGAATATGACTTTCAAATGTATATAATGAAATGTTGTCGCTAGGTTCATATTTTCTTTCAAAACATAAGTTACTTTCTGGACAGTCTTCGTATTTATCTCTCTTGTCAATGCCTGTACTGTGTCTCCCATTTCACATGACGGTCTTCAGCCATGATGTTGTCACCGCTGCCGTAAGTGACATAATGTCGGCTCCACTCTTTTCTGTGTGGCCACCCTGTATGCTGGTAAATCATTATCCATAATGGAGTATTCATTTGAATTTCCCCTCATCGCCGCTTTTCCCTCCGAAGCCCCTCCCCGCTCCCCCCTCCTCGTCCCGCTCGGGTTTCCCTCCCCCGCGCCGTGCGACGTGCCTAGGGCATCAATGGCCCTCGCTGAGGGCTTTATTAAATCCTCCCCATGCCGACCCTGCCTCCTCCACTTTCCTCCTCCGATCTGGACCCTGCCTCCTCCACTTTCCTCCTCCTCCACTTTCCTCCCCCTCTTTTAAAATGAACCATAAGTTCCTCGGCATCTCGAATCTTCGATGACCTTGGGCGATGAATCGCTGTCGCTTTTCGAGTCTCGCTGTATTCGCTCCGACCACGTTTCAGCGCACTCCGTGGAATCAGTAGCATTAGTTAGTGCTACTACTTGTGGCACGTGTTTACCTTTCTTTCGATTGCCGAAGAAAGATTGTACTCTTCAAGATTTCGTTTAAAAAGATGCATTTTTCATAGTTTTTCAATTGAATAAACAATGCAATTTTTTAATTGGATGCAGCTTCCATTAAAGCACGCTTCAAAGAGACACAAGGAATTGGGACATGTAATTGTCCATTTAAAGGACACTTAAATGGCATCTTTGTTTTAATTCTGACATGTGTGCACTGTAAAAGTGAGTGGGTTGAGAGTGTTTGGGCCGATGGTTTAATTTTGGGGTGTTTAGGTTTTTTTTCGGAAAAAATCTCTAAGGAGAGGACAAAATCGAAAGCTATATTTCTTTGAGGGCTTTCCTCGCTTAATTGACACAGAATGTTGTTTATCTTGGGAACGACATCTACCATAAGTGAATTAATACATAATGAAAGACAATCCCGGCGTATGTGCATAACAGATTTTGTGACTTGAGCGTGATAGTGGTTTCACAGGTTCCCTGGAGTTTTATCGATGTTTGTGTACGCACAGGGAGGCAGTCCTTCCTCATCACTCGATACATATGCCTATCTATTTTGAAAAAAATAATTTAAAAATATTGGAGTGGTACATTGAAATAGTTTACCGTTTGCATATAACTAACATTTGAAGCATGTGTTTGTGTGTATTATTATGTAAATTAACTATGTTAGTACTTATCTCATTTCTTTGCTATAGATTCGAATTTTGATTTAATGAGAGCGGTAAATACACTCTATTAATGAATAAACATTAAGTTCTATTTTCGTAATTGTGGACATTATTACCGGATGGGCGGAATTAAAACAATGGTATCCGTGGAAAATATTCACGAAGAATAAGTGTTTTTTTTTGTTGAATAATACACACAAGTATCATCCGACGCTCGTGTAACTTTCATTGTCGCGTGCTTGCTTGTGCGCTAAAAGGCCTTTCTTATTTACTTTTCGTTCAGGTGTTTTATCTTATTATGAATTTGAATCAACACTTTTTCACTCATTAGAGCAGTAATATATCTTGTTAGTTAAATTCTTACAATGCATTGATCTGAAGAATGCTCTTTCGGGCGTGTGGTTCGGACGAAGAAATAAATATTCCGTGTATCTATCTACACACATATTTTTGCGACGTCACTTAATTGCGCCGAAGGGCACTTTGACGCAGTTGGGACAAGTTGGAATCTGTGGTGTTCCAAGTAATTGGATTCCTTTGTATTCCATTTTATGAAACATTTTTGCATCAACGTTTTCCCCGCGTTCCACAGGACGTCTTTCGGCAAACGAAGTCTCTCTGCGATGCCACAGAATCGCTGCCAGTCGACTGATTCGAGGGCTATCAATATTGTCGACATAATGGAAATGGCATGTATTGAGATCTGGTTAATATAAATTTCCAACCACGTATTTCGAGAATTCCAAGTGTCAAAAACAAAGCGTACATAAAAAAATCGGCGAGTCTACATCTACATGATTCCCTGCATCCAAAATTTAAGATGTGCGGTATGGATTGCATCCAAACTAGGAATGCACACTGCTCAATGAATTGAATTCACGTACTATACATAAGACACTGCTTGATACAAACATAATCTATTGTTTAAAAACAGTCTATGATATATTTAAATGATAACTTGTGTAAAATTCGTGGGGAATAGGATACTTACTAATAAAGGAATCATGTGCACGAAGAAAAAGTTACAATCCCAAAAAATATTCTAATGCTCTAATTAAGAATAAAGTTGTTCAACCTCTTAAATAATTAATATGGAAAAAAGAATCACACGGAGACAATTGTATAATTCATAATAAGTTAGATAAATGCCCTAAACTACAATAAAGAAAAAACTAAACCCTAAAGAAATATTTAAGCCTATTATTGACGAACTTCGTAATGATTCTGTCAATGGATGATGTGGGTGGCATATATTTTAGTCGCTTATTATTTTATTTAAAAAACATTTTAAATCTCTCCATTTTTCCATTTGTTTTTCTGATTTTGATTACTTGGTCTTGTTTTCCCATGGTGAAATATTCTCCGAGAAGTTTTGTAGAATTTTAAAAATTCGCTGTATTTGCAAATATTATCAGATCCGTCTTAAATTTACTTGAGTTTCATGTTGATCGTTTACCTAGATGCCGCCTTAGGGGTCGCAATAAGTATCTTATCCAGCTAAAACACTCACTTCTAAATCCGACGGTGTGTTTTCTCAAGCTTTCGATCACCTCCGAAAATAAAGATGCGACTATAAAATTGCAATGGCGGTCACATTTCACTCCATTTACTCTAGCCACTGAGAGAAATCATCCGTATTTTGTAACACAAACCCTTGCAACCTCATTCTACGAACTTACTTTGAAACAATTACTATTCCCTTTACTGATAATTCACTTGAAGTTAAGCTACCACTGATAATTAGTGATTCCAGTTTCAAATATGCTTTGTACGTGGCCATATCACTAGAATCAATGGCAAAGAAAATATTTGTGAAGTTTTGTGCTAACATTTATCAAATTTAATTTGAACTTTTCAAGAAGCAAATAAACACATTTGTAGACGAAAATTTCCTGTGATTACTGCCGGTAGTAAAGCTCGGTGATCAATTCTTGGAGGTATTTTAAGAGGATTCCGCTTAAAGAACATCCTTCAATATATTTGGAAGCATTCTGTACATTTGGAAATCAGGTTGTCGACTGTTTTGATGGCCACCTCACGAATAATGGATATTGATCCAAATTTCGCCCCTCCTACGTTTAGATTGGAAAGACTATGACCGCATGGTTCTCACCGTAACAGCCGGAAGTTATTTGTTTATTCATGTCCCAATTATTTTTATTAGGACGTCCCATATTTTTTTCAAACCTTTCCAGGCGTGGCCGGCCCTCGTCACTGGCCCGCTCGCCCCTGCTTTCTACACCCAAGTCTCGAACACACAACGGCCCCAACGCCCTTCTCCTCTCAAGTAGCCAGGGGTGGCGTCGTCAGCGGATTCGCTCTTCTTCCCATTTCGATTGATGCCGCAGGGTTCCACTTTCCTTTATGCCTCCGAACGTTACTCCTCTACCCTCCAGCACTCCGGCTCACCCGTTTTCTCGTTTCAGCCTTTCATGTCTCTCTTTCCAAATTTTCATCCCAAGAATTAAAAGTGTCTTCGGAAACTATCATATTCATAACATTTTCATACTCTGGGCTGTAAGACTTGTAACTGTTGACCACCAGGCAGTTTTAATTTTTGATGCACCATATCGCTACGGGAGATAAATCAGTTTTGTACTCGTTAGTATCGGCGACTGGTCCTTGTAACAAAGATGACCTTCCTTCGCTTTTGTTGTCTTAACACCGATAGGCGACAGGTTGTCATTATCATCAGTGTGTATGTATGTCCAGGGGCAGGTATCAACATTCTAGGTACTTGGACGATTGCGCTCGTTCAAATTTTCCCTGCACATGTATGCCTCAAATGTACAACCTTAATTCACACGCAACTAAGCGTTTCATGTAATGGCTGTTTAAATGCATGTTTTATGGATGGCTGGTAGTAATGTGGTCGAAACGTTCAGATACTGACTACGCAGCCACAGATTTAGATCCCGGAGGATTTTGTTGAAGATCCTTGTCTAAAACGCAAGCGGTGAATTTCCTGGATACTTAAACTTCTAGGTCAGCCCCATGGTGGAAATGTTTCGGTGATTCACATAAAATGTGCGAAATTCACGCGCTCTGCATGGACGTAAGTGCAATAACGCCTAGTTAATTGTACAGAAAAAGTACTTAAATAATGCGCTATGCTTTAAAGTTTAGCTTAGTCAATGTTTTCACTACATTTTTGCTTGACTTGCGAATCATTTACTAGTCTTTAAAAGTATAGCTTTCTTTCAAAGAGTGTCATACTTTGAAGGGAAACGTTTTGTAAATCTGGTTCAAAATGGATGTAGAAATAGGAAGTACTCAGTGCGGTCAAGGATTAGGAAACCAGTTGAACTGTTGATCACCCTTACCGTCTTTAAAATTTCCTCGAGCTGCCATTTTGGTGGAGAAATAAGTACATCTTTAGAGGCATCACTTTTAATTCAATGTGAACTATTCCCTCATCGGTTTCAGATAACATGGAAGAGGTGAACATTGAACATTCATGTTCAGTGTATATCCTCTCTTTTCTGAACCGTCTATGGAGAATAAAGCCGAAAGACTTAATATTCCCATTATTTCTTAAGTGTCATTTATTCTACGTTTACCGAGGAATAAATATTTAAGTATTGTGTTCTTTCTTAAAAACCGAACTTATTTATTGATTGGTTTCTCTGCTCCAAACTCATTTAAACAATGAAAGGTATTGCAAACTATTCCCTAATTTTCGCCAGGTGTAAACTGACAAATATTAATGCCCAAATTTTGTTCAAAACCATGACAGAAAGCGTTTTTGAAAAATGTATTGAATATGGCGCTAGATTTCACCTGTCTTCCTGTTTTTCGATAATGCGAATAATAAAGAATTGAACTCTGTTGCTTTATCGAATGTGACGATTTTCATGACACTCATTATGGTAAAGGTTATCTTTAAGGCTGATTATCCTTAGTCTTTTATACGAGGTAGTAAGAACTCGCAAGAAGTATCTCCTTGATTACATCACTTCGAGATCGTCATCGTCTGCATTTCATGGATGCTTTGCCCTTTCTGATTCTTCATCATTCCCTCCTGGCCCTTCCCATTGACCACCTTGGGTTATTCTCCATAATTTGATTTAGAAGTCGAATCGCACGTCTATCTTCAAATTCTCTCGGTATTATGCTTCTCCACCATTGGCGTTGCGAAAAAAAATGTCTCTTATATCTTCATTCTTCATTTTATCGAAGCGTTCCTTTGATTACTTTTACTCATCTAGAGAAACTTCATCCACAGTAAGTGTACTTTCTGCCAATCACCGTTCCTCTTTTTCACATTTGTCTTCCATCGAGCTAAACTGTGACTGCCCATTCTCCAAAAGAATATAGCTTCGTTTTCTAGCTAGTTAGATTTTTCAGGTTCATGTTAGTCATGCATCTTTCGGATTTAAAATTTCTTTGTTATTTTATAGATTATGCTATTATTTGAATTAATATTTGACGATCTCTATTATTTTGTTGTTGATGACAGTTTGTTCCTTATTTTCCTGCTCCATTGAATGTTGGTATTGAATGCCTTAAAGGTGACTTCATCACATTATGTTCTTATCCGATCTTCTATAGCGTACCTTTATACCATTGGTGAGTATTTTTAGTATCACATATAGTTATCAATTCACCTGCATCGAGCTAATGTAATAATATAAAACTAATATCCTGGATCCAATTACAAAGGCCATTATTAACTTTGTTTTGTATTGATTATGATTAGCTGTCACTGCTGGTAAAAGCGAATTGCGTACTTAAGGATACACAATTTGTAAATGTCTATCGCATCTACGTGCGAATCTCTGCCTTAGATATTTAGCAAATGGTGAGGTTATCCTTTCCGTGAAATATCCGCCAACTTGTTCATATTTATTAGCGGTGATCTCGAAATTAAATATCTGGAATTCTTTGACCTTTATAAGTGGTTATTGATAACAGGAGGACATATTGATATACGAGTACTCGTATCTGCCATATATGTAAATAGCATTTTATTACCTATGTATTACTCTTGTTTTTTACGGGTTGTATTACGCTGGAACATGTATTCGTTGCCTTTTAAAAGGCATATATTTTGTTTCGAGGTTGTTATCACTCTAATTTTTCCCCTTTTTCCTCTCGGATGCTTCACGGTCGGTTCGAAGACCGCCAGGGAATCTGTGAATGTGCCGGCGCCTCTGCATCTCCGCCTTCGTATCCTGAATGTGTTTTCACCCTTGTAGCACTCCGTCGTGACTAACGACCCCTTTGGAGCGTGAGGGCCCCCTTCCACATGAGAGTCCGCGCCCCGGCTACTTGACCCATCTTGGCGTTTCCCCATCTCCGTCTCGGACCTTTCATCCCTTTCGAAGGTCGACCTAGCTTGACAGGGCCTACGTGACAGGGACCGACTTTCTACCAAGCATTCGTGGAGCGCGGTCCCTTCGTTCATCAGTAGGAATGAACGGGCAAAATTTTACGTAGTTCACATTATACACGTTGGGAAATGGACGTGCCAACCGGAAATGGCAATTCTGTGAAATAATTCGAGGTTAGGGAAGGAGTTTTGTATATGACAAAATATGTTGAACGAATCCGTGCTGTTAAAATGAATTCAATGGTGTCACGCTCGATATAGTGAAGTCTGGTTGAATGGATTGGACTGGATTGAGGTAGAAACTGAAATCTTTGTATATTTTGCGAAAAACTCAACACGGTAGAACTTGCTTATTACATAAGTATCTGAAGATGTCACCTGTTTGATTAAACCGTTTGTACTTTATTGCATATTTCGTCAATTCTGATATTTGTTATTATGTTTGGCAACTTGTCATTGATTGTATTGAATGTTGTATTATCACTTTCATACTGTTAATAATTTTAACTGAAGAGGAGGCGTTTCACCTGCTTAATCCTCGATTGAAACGGCAATCTTGCGTATTCGAACACTTAAGACGAGTAAGACCATAGGGACCCGTAGTGCACCGCAGAGGACTGATAAACCCTCGACAAATGCTCCTTGACCAGGGATCTCTTTCACCCCCGTCCTCTCCTAAACAGATATACTCCAATAATTTACTAAAACTACTTTTAGTAGCGACATTCTGAAACGAATGAGGCCTGGTTTTGGAGCCGCGAGAGTCGCCAAAATAAAATGAGAATATTTTTCACTTGCATTATAATTATTAGTGTATTCCACATGTAAAGATACGTAATTGATGGTTACATATTCTGAAGACTGCTACATTTCAAACCCACCACCGACACTACGCGCACCAAGCACCGTATTGCGCCGCACTACAATCGGCCATAATAGTAGTTAGGTTAAGGGTGCGTCGACAACTAAGGCCATTTTGCACCACTTTCACGTGATCAATAACCTGAAAACCATTTCAATAAAAATTTTAAAAAAATATTTAAAACCAAAACCTGAAAAGAATGACACCACAACTATAGCTTTCCCATTCGGCCAGTTTCCTTTGAAAAGTTTAAAACTTGGTTTAATCAGTTGGGATCATCCCATAAAATATTACTTAGATCACCCCTGATTTTAAATGTGTCTCTTGCCCTCTAGCACTTGTCATGATATGGTTCACCGTCACACTCCTCGCAGCAAGGTTGTTGTTTACCCTCCGTGACGAGGGTGCGAGGGCCTGTCCTCGGGCGTGCCATCGCCACCTCTTCCCTTCATCTCTTCTTAATGGATGAGGACCACACCGATATCGCTGCCTTTATCCACCGGAGTTTATTGTTCGTGACGTTGAGCCACACATACCGTCATTGCTTTAAGGCCGAAATGCACAGTGCAGCCTCCAGATCGTCCACTGGCACCAAAAAAGAATCAGTCTCGTGCATGATTAGGGCTCCTTTTTCATTTCCAGAGATTTATGCGTACCCAGAGGTCCATGGAAAGGAAACGTCGTTACACCTCTGATGAAGGGATACGAGCCTATAGTGTACCACGTGGACTACAGGGCGGGTTGGTGAGATGCAGTAAATGGACTCGAGTGCGCAAGTCTTAAGAACTGCGGATTCAAAAAATATTAAAACATAGTTGATCGGTCACGGATAAAACTTTATACAAGCATAGCTACTCGCCAGAAATTTTCTACGGGTTGCGAATGGTGGTTCATCTGAGTCGGATTGTATGCTTAATAATGGTCTCATTCCGAAAGCGCCGGAGGCCACGCGAAGCCCGGCAATAGGGACTCTGGTCAAAGGTCTTGAATACGACTCTCTCCCCGAAAAACCCACGATGGAGCCATATTCAAATGCAGATACCATGCACCGAAGCACGATACAGTAAAAGTATGGGGGACCGATCCGCTCTCCACGCGGTGTGGCTTAGAAACCTCAAAACATTTTGTGCTGGACGGCACTTTTGCCGTAGTGACCGGATATGCCCTCTCCAATCCATTCTTCAATCTGAACGCATTCCTAAGAGACGAATTGACTCCACAAAGAGGGAATCAAACCGGGGAAGTCGTTCTCCAGCCACAGCAGGTTTAGGACCTCCACCATGGCAGCCTTAGGAATATTCAGGAGCAATGCATTGTGGATTTGGTCTACAGGTTGCCTGGTCTACCTGTATGCCTGGAGAGGTGCCAGGGGGCTTTGAAATGGCTGACTTGAATTCTTAGAGGAATACGGCAATGTTGTACTCGGCCTCTGTTCGTAAGATCGGACAGACCCTCTCCTTTACGCATTTAAAAATGCGGTTCTATAACTATTATTTCCACTTGTGTCAGCACACAGCTGGGCAACCATCTCGATAATTTTTTGCATGTGAAATTACCACACTGCCACGCACAAGTAGGGGTTAGATTTCATGTGAGATACGGATAATTGTTTTTCACCGCTTTCCATACCTGTACAATGTGGGTTCTGTGGTTGACGTTATTTCATTGCATGCATTATTTATTTCCATAAATACGCATATCAAACCAGATGTTCCGTTAAGAGATTTACGGCTTGGTGCTTTTACTGCGTTTATTTACAAAGCATCAGATTGAGTCCGCTGCTATGTAGACTCATTTTGGAATTATCTGTCATCGTTAGTATTACATTACATCCATTTGAACTCGTCTGATGGTTTGAATGTAAGTCTGTCTGGCTGTTGGGCAATTCGTCACCTCTATATGACCTCATGAAGAATACAAACATAAAATTGTCAACGTCCCGCGCCGTTTGAAAGGGATTTGCTCTCATTTTTGGGGTCACGTCTCAGGGAGCCTCGGAAAGATTTTTAAGCCTCTAATTTCACTCGACCACACGCTGTCATGTGTGACAATACGGTATGCCTCGCAATCGTTTATCCCAAAATCAGGGGGTGGGATTACGATCCAAAATATCATCTTGCGTAAAGTGCTGAGTAATTTCCTGGTCTTTCATACGTTTTTCGTGGCATTTTTATGCCAGCAGTCTTTCCTGCTCTGAACTGATTGAGAATCAAGATACCGGAATCACATTAATTATGGCCAAGGTTTCGATAGCCCTTCCGGTCACTTAGAAGAATTAAAAAATAAATTTTACCAGGCTAATCTACTTGTGTAATGATTTAAGACTAATGTGAAGGAAGGCATTGTTGATATAATCATGATTTTGTCCGTATTTTCTGTCTGTCTGTGTTCTCATTTGTGAATTGTATTTGTATTGACATTTAACCTTATCTTGTGTTGACCAGCTTATAGCTGGTCAACACGAGATTAACTATAAAACTATAGCTTTAGTACGAAGTTTAAATGTTTATTGTATATGCTCATATTGCATCTATTGTTTTTTTTTAAATTTTAACTGTAAATTTGAAACAGTTCACTCCTTTAACAAATGCTTTTTAAATAATTTTTATTCACAAAAACGTTTTTTAAAATATAAAAAATAATTATTTAAATACAACACTCTCGGAAAGGCGAGCAATTGTTCAAGTTTTATAGCCACAGGTATATGAATTTTTTATCTCGAAATATATGATACGCTACGTATTCAGTATATATCTAACGAAATATTTCTTCGGAATTAGATCTTCTGGATTGCTCGAAATTTCGCTTGGATATTTTTAGTTTCCATGGCAATAACACGAGGACATTACGATTATTTCTTTCATTGTGAAATCCGTTAAAAATATCTAAAATGTACTTCTTGCTAGCTTTTAGCCGTCTTGGTATCTTTGCGTGCCATCTTTACCTGTTGTTCACGGTTGAGGTATCTAGAAGAAAGGCGTACTTAAAAACTGAACGAAAACGCGAGCAAATTACGGCCGATCACTGATATCTCTTTCGTCCTACCGCGTTTGAAACTGAAAAACACTCCATTTCGGCTGACGCCTTTCACTTTCATGATCCGTCGCGTCGGCTACAAATGGCTACGCCGGTCCACCTCCTTTAAAGCGCCCTCGACCATCGCTTTGCCCGGTGTGACAGAGAACGTAATTGCGCCGAGATCAAAGCGATTCGGTTCGGGGCACCCCCCTCCCGTGCCTTTACCCCGCTCCGCCCACCTCCCTCCCATGGCCCTTCCGAGGTTATTTAATTTGTCTCTCTGGTGGTTTTCCTCGCTTTAATCGGAAATATAAAAAATAGGGACTAAAGATTGGCCTGGAATGGCAGCACAGAGAAGAGCAGAGACGCAAAAGAAATAGAATTAAGGGTTAGGTTTGTACATATTTGAGGGGCTACGCTTGGCACATTGTTCAAACACAAAATGACATTGTGACATATAATATGCATGTAAAGCAACTCTAAGAACAAAATAGCATCCGTTAAATACAGGTTCTAGGTTTGCCACAGCTGGCTCTGGTGCTAATTAACAGCCTAAAGAATGAGCTCCACAATCCTCCAAGTGATCTGTTGTATCCATAAAAAGCACCGGTGAGAAAATTGAAAACAATTGATTATGATTAAAAATTCTATGCGTGTTATATGCATGCATATAACAATCTCAGTCAATCAAATGCTATCATTTTTATGTTACAATATTTTCTATATCTCTTGTGAAATAAATATTAGGGTTATAAATGTTTTCCAATGAACCGGAAAATACCCTTTGAAGGCTATTCGTACTGGTGTTTTTGGTTTTGCTACAATTTCTGCGCATTTGATTGAGTTATATCCTGCAAAACATCTTGACATTCCAAGAATGTCACAGTGTGTGAAAAATATCACAAAGAAATTTGCATCGAGATTTAGCGAGTACTAATTTTTTCAGAGAATTGGAATCGAAATAACTTCACCATATTGTCCAGTTCAAACTTTAGCATTCAGACATTAAGGAAGAATTTGAATAATTGAATGTTCGCTGCAACTTGAGCTCTGTATAACGGCAGTTAAATCAATACATTCCTTCATATCAGCCTCTCTCAGTCTTTTCAATATTTTCCAGAATCTCGAAAGTGCCTCCAAAATAAATAAAAAATATACGACCTTTCTTGTTTATAAGCCAAACACTATCTCATTGATCAATTAATGTATGCAAATAAGTTCCATAAATTCTTCACCCAATTTTTCGTTTAAGTAAAATCTCATGGATGAGCCTACGCCAAATATTACTATATATCCACTTAAGCCAAAAGTAAAATTGAAAATAGAATGTAGAAAATGAAATGGACGAAAATGATGGCTTTACTGTTACTGGGCTTAGAACCCTGTGATACACGATACGGTTAGCCGTTTGTTCGATGCAATACTCGACCGACTTGTTATTTTTAATTAACCACCTGACTAATTATTTTTAATTAATTCAAGATATTCCGTCCGCAAAAATAGTTAACCATAAGTTTTTCGAAAAATGAAAAAGTATTCTAAATCTTTCATTTATTTCGAAACATTTTAGTAATAAACTGCAAAATGCTGTGCCAATAATTCGATCTTACACATTTTTTACTTTTCCTTCTTTCAAAAGGAATATTTTTCAGATCGTAAAAAAGTAAACTTTGATAATAAGCTAGGGTTATCGGTTGGAAACACTAGGCTAAAATTTAATATGAAAATGTTTATCAACCGCATATCTCATGGTTGCCTCCCACCGATCTTTTTCAAATATCAACCTGAAGATAGCTCCTTTGTACTGCCTTCCCTTTCGCTGGAAGGCCTAGCACATTACAGCCACAATCCTTTGGTTTTCAGGTAGGGGGTTCAAAGAGGTATAAACTGGTGTTGAACGCGGGCCTTCCGATTAGTAGCCGATTGATTTCACTAGACCATCCATTATCTCAAAATACATTAAGCAAAAGTTGAAGGGATTTAGCTACTCTTCAGAACTAAAAGCAACTTTCTATTGTTTCAGGTTCAACTTTGTGGAAGTTCATGTTCATTAAATTAAGAACACATTGTGCAACGTTTATTCCGTTAATTTTCTCTACTTTATTTTCCCAAGTTTAGATCCATTTTCTTAGATCATATATAAAAAAATCGCAACTAATTCTGTGATAAGATATTTATTACATAAAATAAATCCTTATTTTGAAAAAAAAGTAGTTTGTCGTACGGGATGAAGAGAGAAAGTCTGTATTTGGAGTAAAGGAAGGGTTTATTGAAGCGTTATAAGGGTATCACGATGTGTTTTGTCGGGTGATACTTAGGCATTTAGCCGGTGGCATTCCTTGTGCCCACCCAAAATCTATCTAAACGGTAGATAAACATTAAATAATCATGAATTCTGTGTCGCAAAATTTAGCAGAATAAATGCAGGAAAAAATATTGCAGAACAAAGTAAAAATTATGAAAATTCTTCAAAATAGCACCCTTGTGTGTCCTCGCACCGTTAACAGTGCCTCTGCCAGTCGAGATACCTATCCTGGGAGGCGTCAATGGGAACCTCGTTCAGGCACCTCGCCACAACCTCCCTGGCGTTATCCAGCATTCCAAAATGGTTGTCTTTCAAGGTCCATTTTATTCTTGTGAAAAGAAAGAAGTCTGGCGGTCCCAAATCGGAACTGTAGGGCGGCATGGGCGACACCCAAGAGACTGTCATACGAGCAGCCTTCTGATCCTCCCACAGCACCTTGGGGATCAACTTGGCACCCACTTTCCTCCTGGTTTATCTCCTCCAAGAATGAGACACACTGTGGTTTTTCCGAATATTTCACTCTTCAGTTGACATTTCGACATTCAAGTGTCGATTGGAATTGAAAATTTCTCTCACTTTTTACACAATTTCGTCGCACCCTGTCATTGACGGAAGTTCGTCAAGCACATCTCTATCCTCGCAGAATATCTTGTGCCAGCGGAACAACCATTCCTTGGGACACTTATTCAGCTCCAGAGGGATCCTTAATCACGGCCATTGTCTCCGAGCCCGATTTTCCGAGCTTGACACAACGTTTAATCGTATATCGTTGCTCCATGGAACGTGAAATCGACAATTGGTCACGAGACCTTTGAAAAGGGGTCTAATCTAGCAGCGACCTGCACACTGTAACGGTCCACATACAACTGACGTGGGTCGCGTGTCCAAGTCCTCCCGCCTTAAATCGCGCAAATCCAACCGTCGGCGGGAAAAAATCTGTCTACTTAATTTTGGGTAATGGAGACACATGGAATAAATCCAGATATGCCAAAAAATTAAGTGAGGCTACTTGAGTTTCGTGAAAGGAGAACATAGGTGGATTTTATGTGAAATGATGGGAGGACAAGTAAATCGCAAAAAGAGAATGACCTCCGCATTTTCTTGAGTCACGCAAAGCTGATTTTAAATGGAGATTATCAGCAATATCTTTCAACATTCTCGACCCTTCTGAGAAAGAATTTTCATAAAGTGACTCTTTTTATTTACTGATTTTTAATTTGAATGGATACCTTTCTTTAAAGTCGCTTCCTTTGTCTTCCTGGTAATAATTTAATGGCGTTGGAAGTATAGTGATGCCTACTGCTGCGAAGGATTGTGCCTCACTTTTATATTTTGCGCCGTAATCTGGGAACTTTCTTTGCGTTGTTGAAGTGCCGAAAAAAATTTGGATTTGTTAAAAACCAAAATGTTTTATTCAATAAAAAATCTTAGTGACCAAAGGTTACGTTTTGAATGTGGCTACTAGAAGTAGATGGTGATACTCGTATGTATTTTATGCCAAATTAATGGCGAAATAAAAAGCTTTCGTTTAGATCCCAGTAAAATACTTGAACCCAATGTTAAGTTTTTCGATGACTCTTCGAAAATTACATAATTACGATAAAAATAATCGACTATTACAAACCATTTTAAGAGACTTCAAAACTTGCAGTTGACATATGACGATTGTAATATGAATGGTTGCTTTGTCGTATTTTATCTTGAAGTTTAAGTAATTATGTCTTCATATACTATTTTGTTTGCCAGATGTCATTTTTCCCGAAATGGAAAAAATAAGATAACTTATGCAACAACTTAAGCAATCAAATACGTATTATCAAAATTATCTAACATTTAATAGCTGAAATAAATTTTCTTTTGTTTATTAAATAAATCCTTCATGTTCAAATATTTACCTAGATATTTTAATTTTGTTTGCGTGAAGTAATTTTCTCAGTGTTAATTTCAATACAAAACCTGCTCTGGCGTTATTCGTACCATTTTTAAACGTAACAAAATTAATTAGACTTAGGGAGTATCTAAAGCATGGTTAATTACCTGTTGATGGTGTTAGAAACGCTTTTATATTTGTTACCCTAAATTTTAATTCCTCACAGTTTAATCTAGCTGTCATAAATGTTGTTGTTTATACAATAGATAAATATTCTACCTCTTGAATTGTATATATTGTAAAAATCTTATGTTTCATTTCAATGATACATGTAGGTTTTTAGGGGTTGCAAGCATTGTTGAGTGAATTGGAGGTTCAGTGCGATAAATATGGAATGAGAATCAATATTAATAAAACAAAGGTTATGCGATTTTCCAGAAAGAAAAAGTCTAAGCTAAATATTAAAATAGGAGAGGAAAAAATAGAGCAGGTAGAGGAGTTCACATATCTCGGATGTGTTTTGGACCAATACGGTCAAAGTGGTAGGGACGTAAGGAAAAGAATTGCGCTAGGCAAGGAGGCTTTCTCAAGGAGGAGGGAGTTGATGACGGGGACTTTGAGTAGGGATGTTAAGACAAGACTCGTAAAAACTCTGATATGGAGCGTAGCTATGTACGGCGCGGAAACGTGGTCGCTGAAGAAGGAGGATAGACGTAGATTTTAGGCTTTTGAAATGTGGGTGTGGAGAAGAATGGAGAAGGTGAAATGGACCGAAAATAAAACAAATAAGGAAGTACTGGAGATGGTGGGTGAGGAGAGGGGTTTGTTGAGTGAAATTCTATGGAGGCAGGAAAAATGGATCATAGGTATATTGAGCGGTAATGGAATGTTGAAGAATGTAATAGAGGGGAGAATGTTGGGGAAGCGAGGTAAGGGCAGGAACAGGATGGGGATGTTGGACGGGATGAAGGGAGGAAAGAAGTACACAGAGATGAAGAGGGACCTGGACCTTTTTAAAAATTCCGAGTTTCAGAGGACGCCGTGATGGCTTAACTGGCTAAAACACTCGGCCGGATATCGAGGGATCTGGGTTCGAATCCCGGTCAAGGCGAACGATTTTTACTCTCTGAAATGGTTGCAGTGGAATATGGCTGTTTCCTTCGATTTATTATCTTGATTGGAATTGCCTTTCCGTGGATTTCGTTGGAAACTCACCCAAGTAGATGAAATCTTTCATTGGCCCCTCAGTAGGCGAATAGGTGAAAAAACAAATTGGTTTACCTAGCGGGTTGACAGTCATTAATGCCACAGGAATGGCGAATTACATATTTTTATATATAATTGCGTGTTTAAAACACAATATCCGAAATAATTATTAAAATGGACTTCATGGAACTTTACAATGTAAAGATTTAAAAACATTTTTGAGCTGGGTTAATTCGTTATCGTATACCAGATCCTAATCCTCCATATTTAGCTAACGTTGTTGTGCTCAATCACAATATGTGATGGTGAATATGCGTCTGTGTTAAATTTGACTACGACTGAACGCATTTGACTGTTGAATGGAGCGTAAAAATAGATTTGAGGGAAATTGTTTGCCGCTGTTTGTTGATCAACAGGTAGCAAATTTATTAGTTTGTTAATTTATTAGTTAGTTTGTATGGTGGAAGGTAACTTTTATTGTCTGACTAAAATAATGTTAGTTGCAAGTATTTCATATTATCATTTCTTCTTTTTCTAGTGTTTCCTGCTAATAAATTTCCTGAATAGGTATTTTGAACCGTCTTAGGGATGAGTAAAATCAATTTGGACTCAGCGTATCCCTCCTCTCCCTCGAAATGGAGACAGTTTTTGCACCGCTGCTTGCTTTATTTTGAAGGCTCATCTTCGATGTGGTGGCACGTATGTACAGCCTTCGCCTCCTTCCCCGCGTGCCTCCTTCCCCCTCCGTTTCCTAGACTCACTCACGCCTCCTTCTCACCCTGTGTTCTCTGGTTTTTCTCTTGGGAACGGGATTAGCCATGGCCTTCTCCATGCAAGGAGCCCGTGTGAAAAAGAACGGAAAAGCGTATGTGATGCTATCTCGAATGGAATCTTAATCTCTTGGGATCTCCCTCTAAAGATGATTTGGGGCCGAATCTCTGGGGTTTTTGTTCCCTCACGAAAAAGAATATTCACGACCTAATCTTGTAGTGGGCACCAACTTGGAAAATAGTTCCCTATCTCTTCTTCCCTCATGTCTAGGAGCTCGAGAAAGTTCATCTGAAAATTTAAATTCCGAATACAGTGTTTTTCCCATATTTGCAATTGAAACTTCGCTTTTTAATCCAAATAATGGATTTAACGATTATTTTATCATGCTTTCAAAATATACAGCCTTAGATTGAATGTGTGTCCTTTGACATAAAACAAAGGCTAAAAAATATGATTTTTTGTACAGTAGGACATACTGGATAACTGCACAAACCGATATTTTGGAGTGTGTCAGAGTAGTCTCTTGTTTTTGTGGAGTTAATGGATTAGAATACGCAGTATATCGTATATTTCAATAATAACAGTAGATGTTGTTGTTTAACTTTATCTAGAGCGATATTTTGCTTTATTTAGATTCATTAAACTCATTCTGTGCAGTTTATTGAAGGGTCCGCGAAGTTTGGTGACTGTCTCCCAATTCTGTCAAAATTTATTCTTGAATAATTGGTATTTGGAAGAGAGAAATATTAATTTTTAATGCTAAGTTTTCTCTCTCACTCCGTTTTTAGAATGTATTTATTGATTTTACGATTTATAGCATAGAAAAAAATGACAGATTGACGAAGATTAAGCTGATTTAAACGTATCTTTAGAGTTTCTAGAACTATTTTACTATGCTTTATTGTTGATGAATTAGCTGTTGCGTTTGGTCACTAGAATCAGAAACTTAACTGATATACAAATTTTCCGAAGCTGTAACAATGATGTTATTCTTAAAATATCATTAATTGTTTTTATTCGTGATGTGGAATTTTTGAAAACTTAAAGGATAATTGAGATGGTTGACTCGCACAAGTTGCCAAAACATTTTAAACATACGGTTGCAGATACAAATTGGTAAAAATTTAATGGAGAAAAATGGAAATGGCAGACGTTCTCGTGCCGAGGGATAGGTTGACGGAGCATGCAATTAGTGAGGAATGCGTTTCCTAAGTAATTAGTAGAAGTTCAGAGGATTGAAAAACATTAATTGAGATCTTAGGAGTGGCGTGTTACAATTAACTAACTCGAAATATTTTGGGGTCTTTTAATTTGTTATTGTCCCGCCTGATTTAATCGATTTGATTCTCCTGATTGGAATTATCTCGATCCTTTATGAACCTGACTCACCAAGGAGTCGAACCCTTTGGTGCGGGCATATTTTTAAGGACGTTCATGTCCAAATTAAGTATTGTGGTGATATTTTAGTCTATAACCCGGAATTCTATATTATGTCTCTATAGTATCAACTTTGTCCAATTTCATAAATTTCTTCATAAAACTAACAGTCTCAGGCTTAACCTTGTGGAGTTCCTTCGTGGTGAGGGTGAAAAATAAGGAAAACTTTACACTTCCATACATCTTTAATACAATACGACCTGATGATGATGCGAAGCATCGAAACCCATGGTCCTATTATATTAAAAGTGTGTGGGAGTATTAAGTTTTCCTTTTCTGACTGCCCAATGCAAGGGCTCTTGCTCTGCCTTACACTGCGCCTTTCCAGCCTCCAAGGCTACTAAGGCGGGAAGAGTTCTTCTGCGTTGTCGGGCGTTCGATTTCTTCCTGCTTGGAGGAGCCTTGGCTTCTTCTTTGCCGGAAGGGTGTCTTGTACGTCTTGGGATGCTATGGGGCGCTTGTAGCGGTCGCCCCATGTCGCCAACCCGGTGGATGAGGTTTACTTACGCTCCTGCCACTTTTCTGAGGAATTTTCCAGAGATTCTAGGCAGAAGGCGCTCGGAAACCAAACTGCTCCTCCTGGAGGATGTCATTCTCCCGGACAAAGTCAGCCAGCGGCTGTTGCAGCAGTCGCTCGAATATCTTACCGAAGTCGTCGAGCAAGGAGATAGGCCGGAATTCTCC
Organism: Hetaerina titia; assembly: GCA_037158775.1. Classification (NCBI taxonomy): domain Eukaryota; kingdom Metazoa; phylum Arthropoda; class Insecta; order Odonata; family Calopterygidae; genus Hetaerina; species Hetaerina titia. The sequence goes on along the minus strand of CM073776.1, from coordinate 3,505,196 downwards.
AGGACCCACCTCCAATTTCTGCGACTTCGGCAGACAGACGATTCTCGCTCTTCTCCAAGTGGTCGGGAAGTAGAAAATCCTGACACAGCCATTTAGGAGTGTTGTCAGGTACCTCACCGCCGCCTTAGGAAGCTCTCGGATGACAACATTTGGAATGTTATCGCTTCCGGGGGCCTTCCTCGTGCGGAGGCGACGTATTGACGCTATGACGTCCTTCTCGTCGAATCTTGGTATTTCCGAGGCGTCTTCCAGATCAGCGTCTTCTGCTCTTCCGACGCCTCGATTTCTTTTTCAATCTCGGCAAAAGCAGAATTTGGTGAAAAGCTGCAGGCAAGGTGTTCAGCGAGAAGTTCCGCCTTCTCCATGGGAGATCGTGCCTCCCTGTCTCCGTCAGCAATAATCAGGTCCAGCTTTTGGGGAGTCCGCAGGCTCCGGCATATCTTCCACACCGACGACACGTCCTCGTTGCCGTCTTCGGGAAGGAGCTCCTCCCATATGTGCGCCTCCCAGTGGTCCAATCGAACCTCCCGGAGGGCATCCTGTAACGCAAAGTTGAGCTCTGAGAGCTGCTTTCTCACATCCACTCTGCGATATTTCTGCCATTGGCGCCGCATGTTATTTCGCCGCTGGAAGTGGAACCCGAAGGTACGAGTTCCGTTGTTCCTTTAGCGGTATTTTTCCTTTTTTTACCCTCATTCTTCATAAAAATTGTGTTGTTTCATATTTTCTTGAGATTCGAGATTTGATTTTCTAGCCTAAAGTTCTAGTATCTTCAGTTGGAGAATTCAGGCATAGTTTTATCATGGATAGGCTATTTGAGGTGTATTCCAGTTGGCTTCCTCTGGAGTCTTTTTAACGTGATTAGAATGGTTGCTAAAATAGGGACAACATCTTTCGCAGCCTCACCTAAAGCCGTCTATCTGCTGCTACGTGAACTAACTTTCGTCTTTCCTTGAAAAGCATTCTTTATTTTGTTAGACAGTAATCTGCAGAAGGTCGGAGTCATTAAAAGAAATGAAACTCTGGTTTAAACATTCCCGAAAATATGAAATCAATACAGTATCCGTGTCTTATCTGCCCTTTTTAGCAACCCTCCAATCCCATGTAACAACATAAGTACTCTTCTGAACAACACCCAGGCATACACTTGATGGTATCAGGCTGGACTTCGTGGAAATGCATTTTCAAATGAAAAAAGAATAGCAGGTATTTCCCAGAACACGTTTTCATTTGGTGCAACTACTTTCAACGCATAGGCGTCATCATGAGGTAGATACAATTTTTGGATATGGTATTGAAGAAGAAGGCCACAAACTCTGTTGTCGAAACTGCTACAGAGGGCTTTCCAAAAGTAATGCAATGAAATTTCCAGCGCCGCTCCAATTGGTCGTAGTGGAATCGAACCACTTGAAGAAGGTGAAAGACACGCTATGCTTTGCTAAAATATTGATTTCAGTTCTGTATAAGCTATGAAAGCGGCAGGACGTTAGTCATTATAAACTTCTGTGCACCGAGCGTGTCACGAAAAAATGGAATCGACGATCGTACAACGTAACGCCATTACTAAGTTTTGTGCTTAGCTGAAAATATCTCTTTAGGAGACTAAAAAAATGATTCGTGAGGCTTACGGGGACTCTGCTCTGTCCTGCTCACAAGTTTTGAGGTGGTTAAATGTCTTACAGGAGGGCCGGAAAGAGGATCACGACGAGCAACGCTCTGGGCGGCCGTCAACCAGCAAAACGACAACAATGTGGCTAATGCTCGACAATTGTTGGACTCTGACCCTGGACTAAGTATCAAGATGATTGCCAATGAACTGAAATTGTCATTTACTGCTGTGTTTCGCATTCTAAAGATTTAGCGATGAGAAAAGTTTGCGCCAAGCTCATGCCCAAGGTGTTTGCCACAACGCACTACTAATCCGCGAGTTTCTGGTCAAACACCAGGCGCCAACGCTGCCTCACCCCCCTATAGTCCTGACGTCGCCCCAGAAGACTTCTTTTTGTTCCCTCGGATAAAGGCAGCTCTCAACGGAATCCGTTATTCGTCCACAGAAGAGAACCAATCAGCCGTGACGAAGACCCTGCCAGAGGTCGCCGAAGACGCCTTCCAGGGAGCGTGCCCATCATGAGAGAGTCGCTGGAAAAAATGTGCAGAGGCCCAAGGACAAAAAATTTTAACTGTTTGTGCAAATTTGTTTAGTAGCTTACTTGTAAAAATAATCGCATTACTTTTGGAACGCACCCTGTGTGTTAAACGATCCCGATTTGCTGAACTTCTGTGTAAGGTGGATCTCGTGTCAGCGATTTCACTCCAGTCCTTTTGCATCTCCTGCCATAATGAAAGAAGTTAGATGATTCTGATAGCTGGAAATAAGAAAGAATGTGATAGGTGGCAATATAGTGCACGAGATTTGGTTTGAAAATCTCTTTCCCCTATTCGTTGGAATGAATATTCTCCTCCCCTACACGGTCCCTTCCCTCTCCCTCCTCTTCACCGTGCCGGTAATGGCTATTTATTCACCTTCCTTTCTCTTCCTCATCTGCCCCTACCTCACCACTACAAACCCCCCATCCCCCGCCCCGCTCTCAACCCCAATTCATCTGCAACAGCGACATCAGAAAAGATTTGAACATCCCTCCTATCCTCAGTTTTCTGAGAGAACAGGTAGAAAACATGACAACGGCATTAGCCAACACCGGAAACTGGCTCCTCGACGGCATCTGGGAGTACGATCCCTATTTACTATGCACACCTTACAGAAGAACCAAAGTAGCTCTAACTCTGCAACACTTACCCACGCCGAGGTAGACTCACCCGGCAAACTCTTTCGCAATCGGCAAACGCCTCATGATGAATACATAAAACTAAATAAGGATCAAACCTTTATTAGACACATGCTGTAAACAGCCTATGGCCGGAAGCAGCTTCTCCTAGGAGCCGTAAAAGGCTTAGACACATTGTTCTGTTCTGTATCAACCCCACTACTGTGTAAATATCTCTACGATGTCCAAAAATTGTTTTGTATCCGAGGATGACACCCATGAGTTGAAACTAGTTGTGCCTAGTAAAATAGTTTTTGCGGAAAATATATAGTATTCGCGGGTCGCGGTGGTCCAGTGGGTAGAGCGTTGGACTACTGACCAGAGGGTCCCGGGTTCGATTCCCGGGCGAGGCACTTTGGGCACCTGCAGCTCCACCCAAGCTAGTTGATTTTTCGGGTACCAGATCTTCCTGGGAAACCATAACCGGCACAGGGAAAGGAACTGGCCCCCCTACCCTGATGTGTGAATATTCACACGCCGTCGGGCTTGGTACACGGGTGAGCTCTACCATCACCTACTAAACCGACCTTCGGGTTGATTACTGTGTTTATGGTTTTTTATATAGTATTCCTCTTTCATTCGTACTTCTAGACCTTCCAAATTCTGAAACTGTAAATGTGACCATTGTTATCATTGATAAAATCCCATGTAAAGACAAAAATATGCTCTTTTCGGACTAATACTAAAATAAATCCATCGCAAAAACACGTTCATACCTTTAAAATGTAAATATTTATAAAGACGCCTTCACCATAAACAAAGCAAAGGGTAGCAATCAATATACGATGTTAAATTTGTAGGTTTCTAAACAGTTTGAAAGTATTAAATAAAACTCTCTCGACGGCAGGGTTTTGGTCTTTGGGTACGAGGAAGTTGTGCGCAAAGGAAAATGTATTGAAACCCCTTGAAGGGAGTCCCATATTAAATCAAACACAATCATCATCATCATAGAAGAGCAAAGAAGTGAGTCTAAGACGTGGTGAATATTCCCTCTCTTTCTTGTCTTCTTCTTAATTCTTTCTCCCGCACATTAGTACTTGCTCTGTGGTAATTTAATATCACGAGTGTTACTCTCCTTATTGTTTAAGCAGTACAGAAACATTTCATAAGCATTCTGACCGTATTCTGTGCACCGACTCTTCCACCAAGTCCCGCTACACTTCGTTTGTGAATGCATTTACTTTACTCACCCTTATTCCGTAGCGAAGGCACCTTTACTAAGCATTCTCCTAAGCGCGGCGGTTACATTCAATTCGGAACACTAATTCCGTTCGAATTTCAAACAATTCTCTTCCTTCTAGTACTCCGTGCACCAAATGTTAGGGGCCTTTCAGGAAGAATACGGCTTCTAGCAAAGCAGGTGTTAGTATCTGTGTGTCGATGCGCAATGGCGCTATTTTGAAGAATTGTAGCAATTTGTAACGCGATATGCAGCGAAATCTTTCCCAGATTTATTCTACTTAATTTTGACACCTACCGCGGACAATGAGTTTTGAAATACTGTAAAATTGAGGTGGATACAGGTCGTATGTATGAGAGAATTGAAAGCCTCTCAGCAGCATTACCAAGGGCCCCTAATTATGGGTGTGGCTAGATAGCGACATTGTTGATTGTAACAAACTAATGTTGCCTGTAACAATGTAGCCATTGCATTGAAAATGCGGTTGGGACAATAAAATAGTGAAGAAGGATACAAATGTTGGTTTCCATTACACCATGGAAGCGTTATTTTTTAAAATTGAGTTGCTACAATCAATGGGGTAGGGATTTTAGGGAGAAATTAGAGGGGGGGAAGTGATGTGGGCTGGGGGTGGCATCAGTTGCTGTGCGGGGATCGTCGTGGTCGGAATGGTATAACTAAGATGACAGCATGATTGACAAGTGCCAAAGGGAACTTTTTTATTTCTCCATATGTTAAATTATGCGACTTCGCATTTATCACTGCATCTCGATTATCCACTTTTTACGCTGCATTGACAAAATAAACTTTCAAAATCATGCATAGTTCGATGAATCAGTACTGCAGCACAGTATTTTAAATATTAACAGCGCATTCACTTATGACATTATTATCTAGTAAGTATACGCAATTTTGAAGTAAATGGGGGTCAACAAACCGTGGCTTGCTTAAGGGACTGCAACAATATCATTCATTCTGACAGTGAGGGTAAAGCCAACATTCTAAACGAATTCTTCCAGAGCGTCTTCACGAACGATGTAGCCACCACGTATCTCCAAGAAACAATATATACTGAACCCATGGCAAAAATAACAGCGGACGAGCAAGGAATTACCAAATTGCTCAAAGACATTAAACCAGACAAATCCCCGGGTCCCGAAAACATACCAGCTAGGGTGCTAAAACACTTAGCTCCTAACATCGCCCCGTATCTCGAATTTATATTTAACAAATCACTGACTGAGTGCAAAGTCCCTAAGAATTGGAAAACCGCGCAAATAACGCCTATTTTTAAAAGTGGTGAAAGGGAGGACCCCAGCAATTACAGACCCATTTCTCTCACTTCTATATGTTGCAAAATTTTAGAGCACATAATTGTCAGTTCCATAATTAGACATCTTGATAACATTAACTTTTTAAGTGACAATCAACACGGATTCAGAAAAACCCGCTCATGCGAGACCCAATTAGGATTGTTCACACCTGACTTAATTTTATCGGGTAAAAGTGGTAGGCAAGTGGATGCGATCTTTTTAGACTTTCAAAAGGCATTTGATAAGGTTCCGCATGGTAAACTCATCCATAAATTAAAGGGCGCAGGTATACACAAGGGGGCAATAAATTGGGTTGAAGACTTCCTTTCAGATCGGGAACAGAGGGTAGTCCTTGACGGCGCTAGTTCGGACAGCGTACGAGTAACCTCGGGGGTTCCTCAGGGAAGTGTTATCGGACCGTTACTATTCTTGATTTTTGTTAACGATCTGAACCGCGAAGTGAAAAGTAAGATAAGGATGTTCGCGGATGACACAGTGATTTATCGGGAGATATCTGGGGATGAGGATCGTTTAATTCTAGCACGTGATTTAAATAGCATCAATGAATGGTGTTCAAAATGGGGATTGCCTTTAAATCTTAATAAATGTTCGGTGGTAAATTTCTTTAAAAGATCCACGGGATTAGTTTACAAATTAGCTGGAGTTGACCTTGAAATAGTTGATACGGTGAAATACCTAGGTGTTACATTCACTAAAGACTTAACATGGGGGACCCATATACGTAAAGTCTGCGGGCAAGCATATAAAAAATTAGGATTTATTAGACGCATTGTCGGCAGAAGTTACTCCAAGGTCAAGGAACGTTGTTATCACGCTCTTGTAAGGCCCCATTTAGAATATGCATGTAGCGTATGGGATCCGTGTGAAAAAGGCCTCATTCGGGAAATTGAGAAGGCCCAACGCCGGAAAAGCGTCACTGAAATGCTTATGGAGTTGGGATGGGAATCATTGGAAGAAAGACGACTCAATGCTAGGTTAAACTTACTAAATAAATTCAGATCCGCATGTTTCAGCACCGAGGTCTCGAAATAAATTCAGATCCGCACCGAGGTCTCAAAAATTATTCGCGCTCCAACATACATTGGTCGCTTGGATCATGTGTACAAAATTCGAGAAATAGATGCCAGGACTAGCAGACTAAAGGACTCCTTCTTCCCACGGACAATACGGGATAACAGCTGTAGGGTCCCACTCGGAGATAACAAATATGCCACTTGCCACCCTCGGCGTCTAGGTAACAATTAGTTAAACTCAATTGCATGCACTTTCACTAACCTCCAGTGTGTTGTGTCAAAACCCTTCCCGCATGCCATTAAGTAATGTATTGCTGTTTACAGTATTGTTTTCTCTTCTTTTGCTACCCTAAATTTCCACTTCCATCCCTTGTCCCTCTCCGTGGGTGTGCCCTCGTCCCACCTGCAGCGTTGGGCCAAATTCCTCGTCTTGAGTAGGAGAGATTTTTATGCGGAACGTTCTTGTGGTGGTGGTAATTTGCCTGGCTACTTGCTAGAAACTAGCTTGCACGTTCGTGATTAATTTCTTGCTGCATCCTGGGGTAAAATTATTTGTTGTAGTTAAGCGTATGTACTTGCATGCTTGTGGAGTGAAAGGAGGTAGACGTGTGTTTGCATGCGCGTCGAATGATGGGATGTTACGATGAATGTGTGCACTGCTGTGGATTGGGGTTTGCATGTGTGTGTTGGTTTTGAATGCGGTATTTCTTTTTTCCTTTTTTGGGTGGTGACCTAACACCCCCCGCCACACGCCCTTGCGGCAGCTTGCGGGGTATTATGTAGATGTAGATACGCAGAGTTGTATTGGAGGTAACTCTTTCCTATGCTTCCCCAAAGCAACTGACGCCCGAGGTTCCATGGGAATATCTAACACCTCGCCGGCGGGGTTTTCGTCGAAAGAACGGTTGCTCTATTAAAGCATGCTTTACATTCCCTTTGCGATTGTTTTACATTTTTTTCGCTGCGGTGTATTGCGTAAAATATAATTACGACCAAGCATGCGACGTTATTCCTTTTCCCACTGGCTGATGTGCGATGTTTCCTCTTGGATTTCATAAACACTGACGGATAATTTTTACCGGATTATTTGGTATTCCCCTTGAATAAATTAACACATTTTTCATTTAATGCAAGCAATCTTTTATTCTCTTCTCCTAGCCTTCTCTTTACTGCATTGGTCAGGGAATAACTAATTTTTTTCGTATTTTGAATTGATTTGAAAGGATACTTATATTGACCGAAAATGAAAATACTCATTCGTCAGTCCAGTCAACCTAAAACAATACATTCCTGATGATTTTTTCCGGCTGAAACTAAATTTGAAAAAGTTTGCTTAATTCTCCATCGAGTGTTAAAATACATTAACCGGTAAAAATTGAATGTCTTTCAGAGTCATAATAAGTTTTAGTATTATTCCTTCTGATCGTGAAATCAATTTGCCTCAATACTTATTTTAACATAATTTTAATATTTAAAAAAGTTCAATTGTAATTTGAAGGGCAAACCTCGCGCGGAATATCTCTTAATATCCAATCTTTCAGGTTCAAATTTATGATTCATTTGGAACCATTATGCGTATTCATTCACTTCAACCTTACCATTTGTAGTGCTGGCATTCTCACTGTCCCATAGGCCACCTATTTCATATTCATATTAACTTAGATTATGAATTTGTCTTAGTATCGTCCTTTCCAATTTTTATCTAGTAAATTTACTATCCACATTCAAGGAGTGTGCCCAGTTCATCTGGTTCATGCTTTTCGTGTTTCTCCAAGCTGTCTTATTCTCTTCTATTTTCATATATAATTATCTATTTCTCACTTGCTCTATTCTTTAGAGCTTCAGAATTTAATCGCATTGCTTCGACTGCTATTGATTAGTTCATTTCCCCATGCTCCACACCTCTATTTCTTACAACGCAACACGAATACATGCACATATTTTCTCTTGTTTCTAAATTTATTCTCCTTTAAAATGTATTTATTCTTTCATTTCTGAACGCATTGACACATTTGCGCGGGTAAAAATGCACCAATGCGGAGTTTCCTTCGCCGTGAAGAGGCCTCAGCGTCGCCCATCCCCGTTCCCCATCGAGACTTTCGGCGCGGGGGAGGAGGCCTTTCGCTCGAGATCGGCCAAATGAACCTCCCTCCTTTCCTCTCAATCCCACCATCGCAGCCCCAATCAAAATTGGCAGCCAAAGTCCTGTGGAGCAAAAAGATCGGAGCAAGCAAACGCGTTTGCTTGCTCCGATCCTGCCTCGCTGCCTTCGCCTCATTCCATCGGGCCTACAATCCGAACATTGGCTTAGGAAAATCCCTTCACCTAGTTCCCATCTACGCGGTTGCAACCCTTTGGCCTCGTTAATCGTCCTCTATCCTTTCGTAAATTCTATTCTTCTTTAACCCCTCCATTTCACCATCAATTCGAATGAGTCTCCAGGTGGGTCCGTTCTTCGTTGTTCTCTTCCGTAACTCCATCCTTACTGACTTTACGTTATCCCCTTCCTTGCGTTTCCATCATCTCCAATACCAACAATTTCTTTGAATGCGCCTGGCACGTCTGCAACGCGCTCTGTGACCTGTAATGCACTGTGCGGTACTTGTAGGATGCAGCCAGTGGACCTGCACTGGTGATGTGAAATCATCACACCTTCATTATCGGTTGCTCTGCCCCGTGGTATGTTTCCTCATGGCTGACTTCCATGTCTTCCTGTTCTCAGCTATTCTCTTCGTTTCTTCAAACTTTTCTCCCAATCTTAAACATGTCCATCATTATACATGGTTTGTCCTGAAAGTAAGGTCAGTAAGTCTAGTGCAAATCATTTGTTGAATTTTTCGTTAAAAGTGTTTAAAAATCTTCAAAATAGGCTCCATCGGCTCCAGTGGGACTTGCAGATTGGGAAATACGTTGCGGTAGGCCGCCTTCAGAATGCTCTTTAATGCCGCGGTGCATGCTGCTTTGATCCAGTCCATGGACCCGATATGATTGCCTTTCAGGGGTATTTTGAGGTGTGGAAACAAAGAATAATCGGGGGGAGCCACATCCAGGGTGTATGGAGGCTGGGGGATCGTTGTCACCCCTGCTTTGTCCAGAGAGTCGGTGACGATGAAGGCGCTGTGGGCCGGTGCATTGTCGTGGTGCAACTTCCGGTTGTCTGCGATGTCCGGCCGGATGCGCTGAACCCTGCGTTTCAGTCTTTTGAGGTCTTCCACATTAAATTTGGAGTTCACAGTGGTTCCAGGTCCTACAAACTCGTTGTGAACCAGTTCGTGGATGTCAAAAAACACGATGAGCATGATCTTGACCTTTGATTTGCTCATCCTGGCATTCTTCGGGCGAGGTGACTCTGACGTATGTCACTCCGATGATTGCCTTTTGGTTTCCGGGCGATCTTCAAATAGTCTCGTCACCTGTGATGATGTTGTCCAAAACTTTTGGGATCACGTTTGCACATGTCGAGGTTTTCTTGGCACGTTCCATCGCGGCGTGACTTTTGGTCGTCAGTGAGGACCTTTGGAACAATTTTTGCGCACACCTTCCGCATGCCGATATAGTTCAGAACGATCTCATAAACTCGAGTTTTCGGAATGTTTAACATTTCGGCCATTAAACGAACACTTAATCCTTGAATTCTACAGTTCCCTCACTCGCGTTACATTGTCGGCCGTGGTGATCGTGGATGGTGACGATAACGCGCGGTGTTTCACTGAGCTCAATGCTGGGGCCACTACTATTCTCGTTGAACATTAATGGCATTTCTATATTTCTTCAATATCCCCAATATCACCTGTATGCAACTGATATCCAAATATATCTAAGTACCACAGTCATTTACTTTCCTCTCGCTATGCAAGACATTAATGCTGAACTAAATAATATAATGAGATGGAGCACGCAAAACTTCATTAGCCTAAATTCACATAGAACACATACTATACTGATTGGATGCCCTGACTGCTGAAAGCTATTACTATATTTCAACTCTCAACTTTTATCTTCAAGGCACACTCATTACATTTAGGAATTTTGCTAAAAATATAGGCCTCCTTATGGCTAGAAATTTATCAACGGTCTTCGCATGTTTTTAAAACTTGCAAAACTGCCAATCAATTCCTCCACTCCCTCAGGAAATATCAGTATGTTATGCCTATCACATTAAAAAAACAGATAGTTTCTTCTCTCATTATTCCTCTCTTTGATTATGGTGACATAACAAGACCTTTCAACAAACTGTCTGTCAAACTAAAAGGGTATTTAACTCATGCGTACGCTTCATTTACGAATTGAAAATTATAGATCCCATTACAGAATATTTTGAAAATTTCACTGGCTATTTCTGGATTATCGCAGGAAACTCCATATGCTATACTTACTTTAACAAATACTAAATTATAAAATCCCTCCGTATTTTACCAATAACTTCATTAGTCTTGATAGAATACATGAACTAAACACCAAAGGTAATCATAAACTCGTTATCCCTTATCACAGAACAGCTACATACAGTCAGCCATTTGCAGTCAAAGCATGCCATCATTCGAATGGGCTGTCATTCATTATAACTAATGCACCATCTCTCCCAACATTCAAGCGCACATTTCATTAATCACTAATTTCCCAGCAAACCAAAAAAGGAAAATCCAGCTGTAAACAGACTTCGAAATCCTTCCTTTTTCTCTCTCAAGAGCATCATACTTTGTATTGGTGTTTGTAAATATAACCAGGGACATTGCTTTAACAGTATTGTATGCATGTATTTGTATGTGTATATATAGTGTTTTGTGTTTTAGTTATGAGTTAAGTAGGCAACTAATGCTTTGTGTTGCTGTACGTTACTCCTAAGATATTATATGTATTAATTTCATTGCCAGAAATGTAAAATTTTGGTAATTTATCTTTAAGTCTAATATTGTAAATGTGTGCCGAGGGGTTATCTGGTAGAAGAGACGCCCCAAAATAAAGACCAATATCTATCGATTTACAAGATATATCTACAACAGCACACTCCAGACGTAACATCTTAATAATTTCTTTCTTAGTTCCTTTTTTTGAAGGTCCACATGGTAATTACTTCTTTTTATCAAATCCCTCTGTTGCCGTTGCCATTTTGGACTTGATTTCCTGGAACCGGACGTGTCGTCACTAATGACGCTTCCCAAATACATAGAGCACTCCAACTGCTCGATCTCTTTACCTTCCAATGTTATACTGATCATTTTTCCTTTACCTCCTTTATCATACGGACATCTAGGAATCGAGATTCGAATCCCGGTCAAGGTGAATGATTTTTACAGTCTGCAATTGTTGCACTGTAATGCATATTAGCGGATGACGCTGTTAGAAGTTACTGCCTCGGCATCTCCCGCAGTTGCTTGGAATTTGTCAATCATACTCTTGGTTTTTTTCTTGCTTGTTAACATTACATATTTTTTACGTTTTTATTAGAGGCCTGCTTACATCTTCACGACTTTCGATTTCCCACCTGCCACTGCCGCCACATCATCTGCAAACCTGATGCATTCCCCTCTTTTACTTCCGATGTTTACTCCTCTACATCCCCCAATACATTTTCTTATCTCTTCCAAATACGAGATCAAGGATGGTGATTGAATTTTTTGCCAGAAAATGGCGAACAATCATAGCTGAATGTGCAGGTGCATTGGCATGATGAAGGATTCATCCATCATGTTCGTTTAAAATAGCGTGCACTGTTGATTTTCCTAAATTCAGTTCATCAGCTATCGTTCGATCAGTTTTTCGACGATCGGTAATGACAAAGGATCCCACACGATCAATGTTGTCGTCAACACAAGTGGTTGAAGGTCATCCAGGCCTTGCATCATCCGTGGTGTCTTGTCGACCATCTTTTAAAACGCTTAATCCACTTGAAAACGGATGTTTTCTTCAGAGCATTAACACCGTGAACAGCTGTCAACATTTCAGTAATTTCTTGTTAGCTTTTACCGCACTTCACCAAAAAACTTGACGTTGATTCGTTGCTCCGTGATTTCGTGCATTTCCATTTTCCACAAACAGTAAAACAAGGACAATAGAAACCAACATAACTGCCACCATACGCACAGCTTGACAATCCGCCAAGAACAGACGGCTCATTGGCTCTCAGGCAACTGGCCTCACTAGTAGATGATGCTAATTGGTGGCCATGGTGGCCATGCTGCTGGTCCGCGACATGGCCATCTGGTTGCACCAGTTCGCGTATTTATTGCACAGAGCTCGTATGTGTT